>JAHHFK020002454.1:0-600000 GCA_024533555.2 Aedes koreicus | reverse complement strand
CTTCTGAGTCAAGACATTTACCCAATGAATATACGCATGTTTAACCATTTTCGCAATCGACTGTGGCGGTAAAATCATAATAAACCATGGGTATTTTATCGAGTTTAATCTTCCGGGTGAGCACCCCACAATGTCCCGGAAATTGATCTTAGAAAATCGATCCTTTGTTGACATTTCTGTTTCAAAGACGCAATGTGAGTACTCCAAGTGCATTTCGAATCAAACATGACTCCAAGGTATTTGAAGGTCAAAGATTGGGTAATGTCTCTTCCCAACAGCTTGAGACGCAGTTGGGTAGGGAACCGCTTTCTAGTAAATACTAGCAAATCGGTTTTTTGCGGTGAAAACTCGATCCCCAAATTTCTGGCCCAAATGGACCCAAGATTATCCAGGGAATTTTGCAATGGTCTTTGCATGATTTCCGCACGTGGACCTCTAAAGGAGATCACAGCATCGTCTGCAAGTTTTCTTAACGTGCATCTATTTTCCAAGCAGTTATCAATATCTTTAACATAAAAATTATAAAGTAAGGGACTTATACATGAGCCTTAGGGTAAGCCCATATAGCTAATTCTGGAAGTTGTCAGATTGAAGGTCATTTGTTTTTCTGACAATAAATTATACAGAAAATTATTTAAAAATCCTGGTAAACCACTACTGTGCAGACTATCTGCCAGTATATCTATGGAAACTGAATCAAATGCGCCCTTAATATCCAGAAATACTGAAGCCAATTGCTACTTGTGTGCAAAGGCCAGTTGTATATCAGATGAAAGCAACGCTAAACAATCGTTTGTTCCTTTGCTCTTTCTGAAACCAAATTGCGTATTTGATAGCAGGTTGTTTGATTCAACCCAACGGTCAAGTCTTGATAGGACCATTTTTTCTAACAATTTCCTTAAACATGATAGCATAGATATCGGACGGTAAGAATTGTAATCAGACGCTGGTTTCCCAGGCTTTTGAATAGCTATTACTTTAACCTGCCTCCATGCGGGTGGAAATATATTTAATTCCATGAGAGTGTTATACAGGTTAAGTAATCGTCCTAGCGATATCGGGGAGGTTTTTTGAAAGGTTGAATTTAATCAAATCGCTTCCCGGAGCAGAGTTATTCGATGAAAGAAGTGCCATTGAAAAGTCCAACATTGTGAATGGTTCGTCCAGAGAACCGGGTAGTATCCCGTAAATTCGGTTGTGTTGGGACAGAGTCTGGACAAACCATTTTAGCGAAGTCGAATATCCATTGTATGGAGTATTCTTCACTCTCATTGGAGGATGAGCGATTTCGCATGTAGCGAACCTTTCTCCAGAGCGTTGTCATTGAGGTTTTTCTAGATAGTCCCTCTACGAACGAACGCCAGTAATTGCGTTTCTTTGCTTTGAGTAAGTTTTTAAGCTTTTTTTCAAGCATGAGGTACTTATCAAAAAGCTAACATGTTTCATGTCTACGATAATTTTTAAACGGATTTCTCAAGATACAACTTAGTGCATTCGTCATCCCATCTAGGGGTGGCAGGTCTTCTTTTGAGGAATTTACTTGGAACACGTCGTTTCGGAGCTTCTAATGCACTTTTGTACATCAATTCGGAAAGGAAACGATAATCATCCAATGGCGGAAGAGGATCGGTAGAATCAATACCAAGGGTTACCGCTGATGCAAAATGTTGCCAATCAATATTCCTCGTGAGGTCATAAGGAACATTGATTGACTGGTCTGTTTTTCGACAACCATTTTTGATTGAGATAATAATTGGTAGGTGATAACTACCATGAGGATCATTGATTACCTTCCACAGACAATCTAATGATAGTGAACTAGAGCACACAGATATGTCAAGTCGACTCTCCCTGGCAGGAGGTTTTGGTATTCGTTTCGCTTCCCCAGTGTTCAAGGTGGTCAAGTTGAAATCGTCGCATAAGTCATAGAAAATACCCGCTCTGTTGTCATCGTATTGTTCGCCCCAAGCAGTACCATGGGAGTTCAGATCGCCCAGAATAAGAACTGGAGATGGAAGTAATGTAACTGAACTCCAAAGTTGACGGCGGTTTATTGATGTCCTCGGTGGGACATAGGCGGAAGCTATGCAAAGATCTTTATTCTTTACATTTATTTGGCACGCGACGATTTCAATGCATGAGATTATTGGGAGTGAGATTTTATAGAAGGGGTAGCACTTTTTGATCCCCAAAAGTACGCCACCATATGAATCATCTCGGTCCTGGCGAAAAATGTTATAATCGTGGAAGTTTAATTCATCTTCAGAAGAAAGCCATGTTTCACAGAGAGCAAATATATCAAAATCAGAATTGTGAATCAAATACTTTAACGAGTTTAATTTAGGTATTAGACTGCGATTGTTCCGTTGTAATACGGTGATCATATCTTGATCCTCACCCGACGAATTATTGATCGAAAGATATGAATTCACCAATGAGGGGCCATGATACAGTCAATTGCTTGAAGTAGTTTCCAACTATAGGAATAATCAGGTCAAAAAGTCCTCGGAGCGGTGAAGCATCCGAAAGACCAAGAGCATTTAAAATGTTATGCACAATATCCCTAAAATTAATCTTACCTCGCTTGGACGGGATATTTTTCTTATAATTGCGAGAAGACGAAGTACTTGTTTTTGGCAACCTCTTACGGTTACTGTTATTAGGTAGCGGCAGGGTGGTATAACTACAGCTAGGAACGGATTCATAAGCTATTACCGGTTTATTCGGTTTTTTAAATTGACCCCCGCTACCTCCAATTTTTTGCAAGCTTTTGAGAGTAGGTTTTATTTGTTTCTGGCGCACATCCGGAGAATTAGTGAGCTTTCTTTTACCGGGGGCGTGTACCTCCGGAAATCCAGTTCATCGGAAGACAAAATCAAAAAAGGATTTTCATTTTGAGCGGCTGATACAGACGATGCAGACGCTCCGTTTTGTGACTTTAATATATCTGCGTACGTCTGCTTGGAGCGTTCTTGTATGGTACGTCTCACGTTACCAGTGCGCTTCTTGTTCACGGGGCAGTTCTGCTAATTGTGGAGAGGCTTTTTGCCACAGTAAGCACACTTTGTTGCTTACTGTTGGCAAGCATCCTCTAAATGCCTTTGGCCGCATTTGCCACAACTGTTTGCACTTGATACAATTAATGCCCTTGGTACAAAAAGGCTCACTGGAAAAAAAAACCTAATCAATTTCAAAAAAAATTGCGAGAATTGATCCGGCGAAGGTCTTTTGTAGCGAGTCCGACGGTGAATACGTATTTTTTCATCTACCATTGATCCTGCATGCAATTGTTTGCATTTCAGAATTTCAATGGTAGACGAAGCAGAATCTGGAAGTCGCCCCTTACCTTCCATAATGTCTTCACACGACAGACTCGCTGCAGAAACCACACCATCGATCTCCACATCTCGAGATGGGATGGAGACGTAGTACTCGACATTATAACCTTCGTCACTAGCAATTTCATTTGCAATTTTATACGTAGGTGCAGTGACACGCAGTTTGTTTCGGTTGACCTGATAAAATTCGGTCCCCGGATAACGACGCGTCAAATTTCTTTTTATGCCCAATAAGTCTAGGGCTTTCACTTTCTGCCGAAAGTAGACAACCCAAGGAGAGGCAGAAGACGGCTGTCGCCCCCTTAGAATCATCCTATATGGGAGAGAGATACACAAAAAACACTAACAGATGAGGGAACAATAAAGGAAACTGTGCTACTTGCTCTTACGCTCCGCCTTTGCCGGTGTGGCACTTTCTGCTGTTGTTCGCAAACAAAGCACCGCTTGCTGACCGGCAGAGGATGGAGCGATGACCTTCCCTACTGCGATGATGCTTATGGGGTTACACCTTTTCCCTCCAGTATTTGACGAGGGTACTTGACGAGGGTACTGGCTGGACAGATCATCTGTCGGACTCGGCCGGGAATGTCTGCTTCCCTAAAGGAACGCTCGGCTGGATATCGGCGGTTCAAACAGTGCACTAATTTTAATCACCGCGTGGTTGATAGCGGGTTGAAAAAAAAAACAAATGAGGTAGTGCGGAGTGCGAAAAAAAACTGAACTGAAGCTCTTCAGCGTTCGTTGCGGAAACTACTCACATTCTTGCTTGCTTTTAATTCGACCGTTTCATTTGGAATCTCATCCCATTGGGCATTTAGGATTGATAATTCCTCGACTTTTTCCATATTAATAGCCGTAATATTCTTATCAAATATTTCTTTCTTGGCTTTGGATTGAAGCCATTTAATGTACTTTGTAACAATGCAAACAGACCTCTTCAATCTGTTCCTATCTGAGCACCATTCAATATTCATCCAATCTAAATTTATGTGGTCTTTGCTCAGTATTGTAAACATTGATCGTAGCTCTTCTGATGTTTGTTCTTAATTTATGCCATTTGGCCGATTTTATTTCGATGTTATTTTTTTCTAAAAACTTTGGACCTTCTAGCCATTTAGAATTTATTGAAATTATCTTAGTTCCTTCATCAGCCGGATTATCGACGGATGGTATGTACCGCCACTGAGCTTCCGATGTACTTTCCAGTATTTCGCCAACTCTGTACTGTACAAATTGCTTTCGAATTTCCGAGGTAATCCAGCTCAAGGCTGATTTAGAATCTGACCAATAACTGCCGTTCTACGCATAATTATCCCATATTCTATGGGCTTCCCTATATACCTGTGGCAGTTATGCTTATAACGGCAGTATATAACATCCCTAATTTGACGTCGCAGCTCATTCAACACGGTATTACCTTATTTTACGCCTAACACCGCTGCTTGAAGTTCCAATAGTTACATCAATTCCATCTTCATGTTCAGTGCGCATGTACAATAACGTTGCAAAAACACATGAAGTTCTCTTTTAACTATCTTATTTTGCAAAAGAATAGCACGGAAGAATACGCACGTTATTTATCGCATCTATATCATAAATACATTTTTTGCAGTGTTTTAATCAATCGTCGGGTACTATATCGTCCCAGTCACTTCCGGATTTCCATAAGTCTTGCATTATGATTTTTGACTCGATTGTTATGTTCGAGATCGAACCTAATGGATCGTATACGCTCATTCTGAAGGATAATATTTGTCTTTTTGTTGGTTCTTCCTGAACCAAGCTGGGAATTTTGACTTTAAAGCGTATCATATCATGCGGGCATGGCATATGGCATAAGGTCGTTTGGCATTACAATAACTTGAGCTAAGTGGTCATTTGGCATAATGCCGTTTGGCATAATAACCATTTGGCATAACACTCTTGAAATAACATAGAGTCCAACTGGTCATTTGGCATAAAGTCATTGGGTTTTTTTTTGAAAATTTATTTAGGTGACTTTTAGCCACCTGGGCTAGTTCGTCACCGATAAAGTCATTGGGATAATATCATTTGCATAGGGTTTTATCCATAGTAATATTCCCTTCTTTTTAAATGAGCTGTTTTTTTAAATATGGCATTCATAGGTTTCCGGGTTGAAATTTAAATTTGAAAATCAAATGTTTTCTTCTTTGATGTTGAACAGTGAATTTTTGGATTGACTTAAAGTAGGTATTGTTTAGTTATGTTTTGTATAATTCATTCGAACCGACTGAAACGCAACTGTCACAACTCGGTCAATATGGAAAGTAGTGTAATCTCCCTTCTTTATTAATTAGGCTGTGCTTCAAAATTTACTTAAACTTTTTAACATTCTATGATATAATTACTATACTAAATAATTCATTTTTCTCTAAAATTAACATTGATGTGCCAAAACCATAATGCCAAATGAAATTGGTTAATTTCTTAGAAATTGATCTAATCTAG
The DNA here is from genome assembly GCA_024533555.2 of Aedes koreicus. NCBI lineage: Eukaryota > Metazoa > Arthropoda > Insecta > Diptera > Culicidae > Aedes > Aedes koreicus. The sequence continues at coordinate 594,193 of JAHHFK020002454.1, read as the reverse complement.
TATTTATGCGAAACTGTGATAATGCCGAATGTTCCTGATGAAATGTTAATTTACAGATTTTCGTTCCAAATAATCTTTCTCAGACGTTTCGGTGCCAATAAAACATGGCCATTATGCCAAAATACCTTTATACCAATCGAATTTTGAATGTCCAAGTAATGCCGAATTATGATAGCAGAAGGTGCAGAAGGTGCAGACTATAATAAAAAGGTTTATAAAAAAGAGGTGGGAAAATATCCACAAGGTTCGGCAAACATCTTCCCCGCGTTGAAATGATTTATTTCAATCATTCGAGTTTACTACCTCGTCTAGTGGAAGAAGAGATATTTCCGTCACACCTCGCTTGCATACACCCTTGGCGGTACGAAGATTTACAACCTTGGTGATATTATCGTCGCCTGGGTGGATCTGGATAATTCTGCCGAGCTTCCAGTGCATCGGCGGATTATTAACGTCATGGATGAGCACCAGAGCACCTGGTTGGATCTTGGTGATCTTGAACCACTTCTGGCGGTTCTGCATTTCTGGTAGATACTCTGAAATCCACCGCTTCCAAAAATTTTGCTGCATGGCCTGTACAAGTTGCCACCGTGAAAGAGTCGACAGCTTCAAATTGGTATACGAAGGCTCAGGAATCGATTGCATCTGACGTATTATAAGAAAGTGAGCAGGAGTTATGGCGGTAAAGTCATTTGGGTCATCCTAACACGGTATTAATGGTCGCGAGTTGAGTATCGCCTCGATCTGTACCAGTGCCGTCGATAGCTCCTCGAAAGTTAGCTTTTGATTACCGACAACCCTTTTCAAATAATGTTTGACCGATTTTACACCGGCCTCCCAAATTCCACCGAAGTGTGGACTTCTCGGTGGAATGGAGCTCAACGTAATTGCACGGCCTCCACAAAATTCAATAAGCTGCTTGATATAGTGCTCTTCAGCAAACAAAGTGCTCAACTGTTCCAGTTCGGATTCGGCGCCAGTAAAATTTGTCGCAATATCCAAGTAAATCTTGCTGACCGGTCCTCGTCGTCCCGTAAATCGCCTCAAAGCAGCTAGAAAGGCATCAGTCGTTAAGCTGGACACAAGCTCAAGATGAATGGCACGTGTGCTAAGGCAAACAAAGAGACGGATGTATCATTTCGTGATCATTGGCTTGCTTGCTTAGGAAAGAGATTTTATCAAAAATGGTCCCGCAAAATCAACAATAGAGTGGAAGAAAACAGGAGTAGGTTGCACTCAACTGCATTGTCTTCATTGGGTTTGCTCGGAAGCATGGAATACATTGTTGAATCACCTTTCGGATGGTATTCTTCACATGGAGAGGCCAAAACCGTTGGCGTACAATTGCAAAGAGGGCTTTCTGTCCCGCGTGAAGGACTCAGATGCTCGTGCCGAATCAGTGCTTCGGTCATGGGGTGTTTCGCTGGTAATAGCATTTGGTGGCGACTATCGGCACAAAAGCCCGTTTGATTCGTCCTCCGACTCGGAGAACGCCGTCTTCAGAATCAATGAATGGGTTGAGGTTTCGTAGACGATGCTTAGCATCATTTCCTTCCTTGAGCGCTAGCAATTCCGGTTGAAAAGCTTCTCGTTGGACCAAGCGTACAATCAGCTTCAAAGCCTGATCCGTTTCTTGAACAGTAATACCATTTCATCAGCATCTTCTTCTTCGAGATAATGTAGAAGGCAAATCGAACCACATATCCCATGCTGCGTTAAAGCTTCTCGAGTCATCTAAAAAATTGGCAGCCTCTTCACAGAAGCTGTAACAGCCAAACAGGTACTCGGTCGAATCTCGGGAAGTTCGCCTTCAGATACGGGTGGTGACTCTTCAATTATTATTACGGGTTGTCTCAGTATTTCGGGCCCATTCCACCATAAGCTTCGATGAATTAAATTCTTCGGTCATTCTCCTCGCGAAACGAGGTCGGCAGGGTTGTCATTCGTCGAAATATAGCTCCAATTTAATTTATTCGTAAGTTGTTGTATCTCAACAATCCTATTCGCTACAAACTGCTGAAGAACAGCTGAGGATTTTTGAATCCAGCTTAACACGATCGTCGAAGTAAACAGCAATTCCATGGCATTAATTGCTTTGTCTGCCATACGAGACAGAAGCAAAGCGGCGAGGAGTTCCGTTCCGTAGTAATAGCCTTATTCTTACCAGATTTCTTCGGGAGAATTCGAGACTTGGTACACACAAGTTTCATCGTTACATAACCGTTTGATTGTACCAGCCGTGTTTACAGGCACGCCCCATGCGCTTCATCAGAGGCGTCACCGAAGTCATGAAGTTCAATGAGTTTCGTATTGTCATGCAAAATCCACTGTGGCAGTTGGAGATCATTCAGTGCACAAAGCTTCTCTCGAAAATCAAGCCAGCATTTCGCAATGACGTCGTTGCATGGAACGGTGACGAAGCTATCTTGTAGGTCACCGTGAGCAATTCGAATACCTTTAGCAGCTGTGTGCAGGCATCCCTCCAGATTATGCACTGGAATGGTGTATCATCCCCGTGCACCTATACTTGACGAAACATCTTCAGTATGTCAACAATGAAGACGAATCGATAACAGCGGAAGTTCAGTAGAATCGACACCAAATCCATTTGGACAATTGGCCCAACCTTCAACGTTTCATTGATTTAGTTCTGAAATCACTCCTCCAATCACCCATCCGAGTTTAGTTTCCCTAAGTGAAGGAAGGATCTCAGCAAGGGTGAAACGATCAGCCTTAATTAAATCCCAAAAAATATCAACTCCTAGAAGCATATCAATCCTACCTCGTTTATTGAAGGTAGGGTCAGCTAGTTTGACGTGGGTTGGCAGATTCCAGTTCGTTATGTCGATCGACCTCACCGGCATGTCACCAGTGATCTTCATGGCAATCAGCAGTTCAAGTTTGGCCGAAAAGTTCGTGACGCGAGACTTGACTATAGATCGCACTACGTGACGGATTCGTGTGTTACCTCCATTTAGACCGCTAACTTGATAGTCGGTGGAGCCTGGCGTCCGGTTCACTGGCGCTCCGACGACCCAGGCCGGTGCTACGACGCGTTCTAAATCCGTAATGCGGATTGTTACCGTTCTAAATATTGAACAAATGCCTTACCGGTTTTTCGTTCCTAAAAAGTCCCCGTGTCACACGTCATATCGAACCCAACAATGGTTGAACGATAACAGGAGTTCTGAGTCACCGGTGTTTCGTGAGCGCCAACTAAGTAGCAAATCGTTCCGTAATAAAATGATTCTGGGAGCATGAATCGATCAGTGTTCTACACGGATGAGGGACACTACCACAGCCGTTAACCAGCACTACAGTAGTCGTGAGAAGTATTTGCTTCTGAAGTTGGTCAGTTGACATGCACAAAGCCACACCTTGGCCCTTGCGTGCCGTTTCAGCGGACGCGACGCTGCTCGTTATCGATTCATCGTTGAAGTACCCTTCTTCCGCTTGTTTCGATGCTACCGGTGGTTTCACAATGCTTTCTTCTTTCATGGTGTCTTCCTGATGCAGCAAGGTATGGTGCTTCTTACCGCATTTGCGGTAGGAGCTCGAAGAGGAGTATTCAGTATTTTGATGCCCTTTCGCCAAGCAGTTGAAACACGAACCTGTTCTCCGCAGTAGGCTATATTTTTCGCTCACACTTTTTTTCTTGAAATTTTCGTATATATAGAGTTCATGGTTATTGCTGCACATTGGACACTTTTGTTCGTTTGAAATCACTAGTGTCTTCGATTTTGTCATTCCCTTTTTTTTATTTTTTTTTTTTTTTGTTTTTTTTTCCTTTTTTTCTTTTTTTCGCCACCACACCCCCAGGAACCACATGGGCCCCGCACCCAGTGTCCCCCCCCCCCCCCCCCCCCCCTCCCCCCCCCCCCCCCCGTGTTCCCCTCCCCCCCCAATAAAAAAGAATTTTTTAAAACAACCTCCCCCCCCCCCCCCCCCCCCCACAACCCGCTTTTCACTTTTTGTAGGGTTTTCACCCCCAAAACCAACCACCCCCCAAAACCCCCCCCCAAACTACCTCCAGATTTTCCCCACAGAAAAAAGGGGGCCGCGGTGTTTTTATATATTAAGAGGCGTTTTTCCACACCCCGGGGGAAAAAACCCCCCAAAACCCGCCAGAAAAAGATTTTTGATTTTTAGAAACACTCTTTTATAAATACGTAGAACATAGGGAAGCGGAACCTATGTTCACCATAGTACATATATTCATCACATTCTGCAGTCATCCAACTTCAAACGTAAAAAGATGTTTAATTTCTCCAATAAACGGACGCAGTAACCAAAAATATATAATCCTGGCAAATAAAATTAGGTCTTGAATATAATTAAAAGCTACAAAAACGTTTCGGAGACTTAAATTTCGTAAAAATAATGAGCAGTCAGATTTTCAACACAATTTCTTACCTTTGCACAAATTCGTCGTATTGATCTAACCGTACTAGGGAATATACACGACCCAGACTCCAAGTTTTCGCTTTAATTCCACTTTATCCTCACACATTTTCGTTGCGTAATTGCACAAACCATAAAAATCACACTTCACTTATTACACTAGCCACACGAGAATCTACGAATACGTGATAAAATACGAGAAAACTATGGGATTAATTTTCACAATAATTTAAATACGCTTGCACCTATTCTGAACCGTGTTTACAATCGACATAATCGCATGATGTTGCCAAACTATTTTATTATGACTCTTATTCGAATGAAATGGGTTTGGCAGTACATCAATATCACCTGTTGTGTGGGAGTGCTACAAATCGCCCAAAGTTAAACTATTTTATTTTTCCATAGATTAAATAAATAATAACATGCTTCTAATTGTAGATTTTTTCAATATTTATCGAGAAATAAAATCCCACATTTAATAATATTTTTCCATCTCTGTTGAATTTGGCGGCACTGCTCACATACTGTATAGCATACACATCAACACGCACACTAGTTCAATTCATAGAGCATTCTATGCCCACCGTTATGGTGAGTCTTGTTGTCAATATTCTCATGGAAGAATAACAAACAAACCCGTTCATTTTGTCTTGGTTATATGCAGGCTATCCAACACAATTAAAGTGCTGTCAAATGATCTACTTCATGCGAGAAATTTAATTTTGGGTGTAGTAGTGGAGAGCGTTAACTTGTTTATATTTTTTCATGATTTTAATCAGTACGATTAACATATGTACACAGATGGGATTAATGTTTTTCGTGATATTATTAAAATAGGTACATAGCAGTGGCAACTTTTCCGTATTAAATTGGAAGAAAATTATCAGAATCGAATGTTTTGTGCGTTGCTAAACGATTAACGGTAAGTGGACGATGAAATTGTGAATAACTTGTGTACTTAGTGTTCGGTATTCAGTGCATATTCACCGATTTCCACTGGAGGTCTGCTTATTGAGCTCAAGATAGGTACCGCTTCCCTAAGTTTTATTTTTTATATATTATATATTATATAACATAAAATAAAATAAAATATATGTCCCCCCAACCAAAAAGGCTGCCAGCCTTTTCCTTTGTTTTTTTTTTCTCCTCCCCCTCATAAAACACAAATAAAATAAAACAACCCCTCCCCCCCCCCCCCCCCCCCCCCCCCCCGTTTTTTTTTTTTTTTTTTTTTTTGCAGGAATTAGCTTTAAATATCTGAACTTTCACAAAAACCGAAAAAAAAAGAAGCTTTTGTCCCGAAATAAGGAAAAACAAAACCCCGTTTTTTTTCCCCCCCGCAAAAATTTTCCCCAAACCCGCCCGTTTTTTTCGTTAAATCCCCGGGGGCCAACTGAAGTTCCAAAGTTTTAATTTTTTGTAAAGTATAAACCGTACTATGCAGTAGAAGCAGTAGAGTAACACGGGGGAGGGGGGGGGGGAGGGGCTTAGGATTCAACCTCCCCCCCCCCCCCGCCTTGAACCGCAACTTTAATAGGAAATTTTCTTTTCTGTAACTACTTTTTTTCAAAAAATTTCGACCTGAATGCCACCAGATATGCCACTGAGCAATGCTTCTTTTTGATCATTAAGCTTTATATCAAACTCATATTGCACGTTCAATTTGCTTTATTGATATTTATTTGAAAACACTCCATTTAAAGTACATAGTAACACCATCACCAAACCAATTATGTTTCCTTTTGCTCAGGGAGGTCATTCCAGAACTGCTTCTGCTCCTCTTTGATGACCGGCAAAATAACATTCAGAAGCGCCTGCTTACGCTCGGTACTTATACCGATCGGTTGTTTGCGACGCAGAATGTTAGCCAAACTGAAATATTTATCATGAACTGTCTTCATTTGCTTCTTGGACATGATGCAGCAAGAAAGCATTTCTCCGCTGTCATCTACTGAGCTGCAGTAGCTCATTTCAAAGCTACCTTTTTTGAGAACAATCTTTCTGATATTCTCGATGTATGGCCGTGTTTTGCAGCGATTTAGCGTGTACTGCGAAACAGTCATCTTCATCTCAAAGAAGTCATTCGCAGCCATGTCCACCACAACAACATTCTGTTTGGCTTTTTTAACCACCTGCTTAAATTCAGGGAACGTTGATGTGGGATTACCGTGTCGCATAGCTTTCTCTACAGCCGCGTGGAAGGAGTCGGCAGCCATAAATGTATGACCGGACTCGAGAAACTTAAGAATGACTTCCTTTACTTTGGTTGTTTTTGCATTCAACAGAAAAATTAAGTAAAGGAACAAGTTCCAGTTTTTGTTCTGACTGGAACAATTGTCCAGCCAGAACGTAACTTTTTCCACTCCGTTGCTGCAGCACCAGTCGACAACTTTATCAAAGCAGCTTGTAATATCACCGGCAGACCTTCCAGAAGTAGACTCGTCTCAGACGCAGGCTAGAACGGGAAACGCTTGGGCATATCTGCCAACCGGGGCGAACGTCTCATTGAATGCCAATAAGCGCTGAGTGAAAACGATGGACTTCAGACCCTCCAAACGAGGCAGCTGAATGACCTGTTATTTGAAAATAAGTGAGAGCAGATTCAATGATCGAATACTTTCGAACATAACATTACAAGTAAATTACCTTCTGGAGATCAACAGCGAGTACAATTTCTTTTGGACGGATGTTATCGCCATCAGCACGGTACATTAATCTAGAGAGGGATGCCAATCGCAAATGTTCGACATGTGATTTGCATATTGAACATTTTGTAGTAATATTGTCTTCGTCGGTGTGTCCGGATGTATTCTGATGTAATGTTGCCGCAACGCATGCCTCGCATTGCTCGTGGCCTAGCTTCACCAATGAAATATTCATGCGTAACATTACACTTGAATAAAACGAATAATTGACCCTTAAGTCTGGAGCAGCTGAATCTTGATAATTTTTATGCATAGAAACTCCTGTTATATCAGATGGCAGATAATACCGGTTCGGAGCGTGAGCTCGTCGGTAGTGCGACACAGTTGGGTTGTATGACAGGATGTGCGATTTCACAGCTTCCTGTTTCAGTTTGCTCCTTTCGTATTTTCCACGCTTGGATGGCTTTGGGTTTCCATCAAAATCGCTATCGACGCATCGATATATAAAGTTTCTAAAAGTGGACAATATTCAATATTGATTGTTTACACAGAATAATGTTCACGACTTACCCGCAGTTATCTCCATACCCGATCGTGTTCAAGAAGAACTTTCGACATACACGTACATCGGTTCCATTAAACAAACGGAGGCAGAAAATGTACGAACAGCTCTTTTTCGGATCATTTGCAGTGAATTGGTTCTTGCGTCGGAGAGGTTCTGAGCTTCGATGTACGTTTTCCCTGATAAAACTTATTTGCTCCATTTTATCGAGCTTCCAGAACTGATCATGTACAATTACTCGTTCGTCCTTGGACACAATCTGGTCACAATTCTTCCGGCAACCACATTTCGCGATGATCAATTTGTGAGCCAAACGCCGGTTCTTCGCGATCTTTGCTTTCCGAATTTCTTTTTTGGTTCGTTTCCGCTTCCTGCTCTGGGTTTCAAAAAAACTTCCGTCGGAGTCCAGCACTTTCTCTTCAGAATCGGAACACTCCTCTGTAATCTCCGTTACATCCACTGGGTTTTCGACTGATTTCTGAATTTCTTTTGCTCCATATTTTTCCAGGAGGAACGTTTTCAGTGGAAACTTGTCATCACCGGGTTCATCATCGAATCCGATAAATTCTTCTTCGGAATCTTGCTCACTGCCGTCACTACCGTATTCCTTCAATAATTCCAACGCAGACATGGTCAAAGTGTAGAAATAATTTAAATATTGGTTGTTTCCGGCACGTTATTTAAAAACAAAACAAGCGCATCAAACAAGCAAATTGAACGAATGGCCTACTTGTCAAATTATAGCCTACACTGAATTATGAAACGCCCCCCGCTTCCATTCCCCACACACAAAAATGCAACGAATCATAAAAAAAATCCGATAAGGTATCTAATACAAACATCCTTGCGAAATATGGGAGGGGGGACATAAAATACCAATATTTGTGTTACGTAATTAACGAACGAACCCTGAAATCAACTGGTGTATCCAGGATACATATACTTGATTGCATTAATTTATTTGAAAATTTAAAAAAGCAATGTAATAAATACACTCTTGATTACGAGACGGATATGCGAATATTTAGCTGATCTGGATCGAAAATTATTTGCATGTGCGTAACATTGCTGTTTTGGTGATAGAAAAATGTAATCTGTGACTTTTTTCAACTCAATTCAATTAATCTCGCTTATTCTAACCAACTTATAACAAATACATAGTTGAAAACTCTTTGCAGACACGAAATACCTGAAAATTGAACAAAATACTTCAATCGTCATTTTCTCCACTTGCTGTTTTTCGCTATGGGACGGACATGCAAAGAGGGGCAGTTTAGCTCCAACCCTTTTTATACTGCTATATACTCCGCATGTGGCAAAGCATGCAATAAAAATTGTACCTGGTTTGCGAAGGCAACCAAACGTACAGTCCGTTTACAGTCCATAAGATCAGAACGAAATTAGATTCCTACGTGTGAAGACACAAGAGTAAAAGTTCTAAATAAATAGTGTTCAATAGTAAATTTTGCCTTATTCATTACCAGCAACAGTCCTAAGTCTGTAGTATTGAGTATTCAAAGAGTAGTCCAAACTACTCTTGCTCGTGTTTCCACTCCACTGGCGGAGTGTCCACCAAAGGCAAAGCACCCAGCGAGGATCCTTATCCTCTAGCTTTGGCCTACTCCCGAAAAAGTGTTTAAGCCCACTTTGCTCGTTCCCCCGGACGAAACATTGGTCCTTCGAGCCGGATAAAGCGGATCAGGTCATTCTGGTGCGAAGAAGATTCCTCCTAACTTACTGTGCTCTGGTGAAAAAGCGAATTTAAGAAAAAGATTAAGTGGAATTCATATTCCAATAAGATAAATCCTACCAAGTGAACTTAAAAAAGAAACCAAAGTGATTCAAAATGCCGATCGAGCAGACCCCGCTTAAGTCCCCTGTGAAAAAGTTGGTCACTGTAATGCCTGAAGAAGAAGTAGAAGATTTTCCGGGATTTGAGGACATAGATAGGCATCCGGCCCGTGTGGCAATAGATAAGAAAATTAGTGTTTTGAGTCGGCAGCGTGCCAAAGCGGTGGATAAGGTGAAGCGAATCCGCGAAATCGTAATTGATCGCAGTGTGTCAATGCCGATTGCGAAACTAAATGTGCGCGAAGAGTGCTGATGCCGCTTACACGGAGTTTAATGAGTTCCACAACAAGTTGACTAGAATGCTTTCCGAAGATGAGTTGGAAGAGCACGATGAAGCGTATAAGGCCTTCGAAAACGTGTACCATGATGTGTCAGAGTACATGGAGGAAATGCTCATGGAAGCGACGAAAACGGAAATACAAACAACAAAGTGCAGCAACAGCCATTGAAAGCGCCGATTCCAACTTTAGATGGACACTACGAATATTGGCCGAAATTCAAAGCGATGTTCCTTGACATCATGGACAACTCGAACGATACCAACGCCATAAAGCTGTACCATTTGGATAAAGCTCTCGTTGGCGCACAAGCTGGCCCATCCAGTGCTTCTACAGGTGCCGTTACATCGACTTGCTCAGTTCAAGCCGCACCGACCAAGAAGAACGTACTCCTGCTAACAGCGGTGGCAAACATTTTTGATCGCCAAGGTAAGTCTCATCTTTGTCGAATTCTTCTAGACTGTGGGTCCCAGGTGAACCTCATCACGAAGCGCATGGCTGATGCTATCGCAGCAAAAATTTTACCAGGAAATGTGAAAATATCTGACGTGAACAACCGTACGACCAATAGCTTGCAGAAAATCGCCGTGAACATTCATTCACGATGCAGTGACTACCGAGCAGCGGTAGAGTGCATTGTTACTCCTTCAGTAACTGGTGCTATTCCGAACACCGAGATCGATGAGAGAGATTGGTGTATTCCTCCCGGTTTCCGGCTAGCGGATCCCAATTTCAATTCTCCTCAAGAAGTCGATATGCTGATTGGCAACGGTCTGTTTTTCAAGCTACTCAAGTCTGGTCAGTACCAACTAGCAGAACATCTTCCAGAGTTGGGAGACACGCATCTTGGTTGGGTATTTACTAGAGAATATGAAGAAACCTGTAATCAAGGTCCATCTCATGCCCACACGGTCACCGTCGAAGACAAGTATGATGCTGTCCTGCGTTTTTGGCACATCGAAGAAGTGCCCGATCAAGAACCTATATCGACTGAAGCAGATGAATGTGAGAAGCATTCCCGCACCACACGTGAGCGCAACGAAGAAGGAAGATTTGTTGTGCAGCTCCCGCTGAAGGAAAATGTTAACCAGCTAAGTGATCGTCGATCGCTCGCTTTGAAGCGATTCTCTCTCCTCGAACAGCGCTTGCTTCGAGATCCGTGCCTACGTGAGCAGTACGTACAGTTCATAAGAGAGTACGAACCCCTAGGCCACTGCAAGACACCTGATTTCAAGACGGAGCAGCGTATTATGAGCTTCATGGTTTCGCTGATGCTTCTATGTCCGCTTACGGAGCATGCATATACACCGAAATGTGTTTCAAAACAAGTGTGCCGGACTACAGCTACTTTGCAGTAAGTCAAAAGTGGCTCCGCTGAAACAAATGACAAATCCCAGAATGTACCTGTATGTAGCACTCTTGCTGTGTCGCTTGATACACAATGTTGTGCGTTCAATCAAGATGCTGTTCAAACGTGTAGTGCTCTGCTCAGACAGTCAAATTGTTTTGGCTTGGATGCGCAAGTCTCCGGAGCCTCGTCCGGAACAGCTGCAAGTTTGTGAGAAACCGCATCGTTGAAATCCGAAGTGAAACGGGAAATTTTGAGTGAATGTATGTGCGCTCTGAATCCAATCCTGCCGATATCGTATCGCGTGGCCAGATGCCGAGTGCATTGGTGAAGAATAAGTTGTGGTGGAATGGACCAGATTTTCTGGGTTCGCCTCATTATGAACAAACTTTGTAGAAGGTATCCCGGATGAAGAAATCCCTGAACTGAGAGCTGTACCAGTAGTGCTACCTGTAATTTGAAGAAGAAGAGTTAGAAGTGTTTTCCAAATACAGCTCGTTCAGGAAGTTACAACGTGTTATTGCTTTGGAGCTACGGTTCATTCGCAACTGCAAGAAGAAAAATTCAACTACTCGTGTTACAAATTCGACTCCCACGGTTCCAGAACTACGAAGTGTGATGGAAGTGATCGTTAAGGTAGTTCAACGAAAAGAGTTGAGTGATAAGATTGCAAGAGTCAAATCGGGTGAAACTTGCCGAAAGATTGGTTCTTTGGGTCCAAGCTTAGTGAATGGTGTGCTGCGAGTTGGAGGCCGCTTGGAGCATTCCCAACTTCTGTATGGTGCCAAGCATCAAATTATTCTGCCAAACAAAAGTCCTATTACGCGAATGCTGATTCGTGCTATACATGAGGAACATCTTCATATTGGTCCAACCGGTCTGGTTCATGTTCTACGTCGTGATTACCTGCACCTCCTTTCTCCGTTACCGGTGTGGATTACGCTGGTCCGTTCCAGATCAAGCAAGGCATACGAAAGGCAATCATTGTGGAGGGATATGTGGCAGTGTTCGTCTGCATGGTTTCTCGTGCCGTGCACGTAGAGCTGGTGTCTGACATGACGACCAGTGCATTGATCGCTGCGCTTCAAAGGTTCGTGAGTCGTCGTGGTATCGTACATCAACTGTACTCGGATAATGGTACGAATTTCCGTGGTGCTGAGCATGAATTGAACCAACTTTATCAGTTGTTCAAGCAGGAACAAGAAAGCAACGAAATCGAGTCGTTTTGTCAAGCCAAGGGAATCGAATGGCATTTCATTCCACCTGATGCTCCTGAATTTGGTGGTCTTCGGGAAGCCGCTGTGAAAAGCACGAAGACCCATTTGAAGAAGATTGTTGGAAATACGTCGTTGTACTTCGAGCAATATGCTACCATACTAGCGAAAATCGAAGCGATCCAGAAATCACGTCCGCTATTCGTTACAACAGCGGATCCCAGTTGCCTAGAAGTGATAACGCCTGCTCACTATCTGATAGGACGTCCGCTCACTGCCATTCCAGAACCGTCCTACGAAGATGTCCAAGCAAACCGTTTGGACAAATGGCAGCATCTGCAGAAGTTGAGAGAACATTTTTGGAGGGCCTGGAGACGTGATTACCTTAGCAACTTGCAACCTAGGAAGAAGAACCAGCAGCTTACTGCCAATGTGGCACCCAGGATGATCGTCTTGTTGCACATCCGAAACTTACCCGCGATGCAGTAGAAGCTGGGTGTAATTACTAAAACCTACCCTGGTGTCGATGGTTTGGTAAGAGCAGTGGATGTCTACAGTGACAAAGTAACCTTCCGTCGACCGATCATCAAGCTGTCAGTTTTGCCGATAGATGAGAACAAGGCTTACTGCGAAGTTTAGAAATAACCATTTCAACGTGGCGGTGAATGTTCCGTACCGAAAGAAGTCATGCTAGGCTTGCACATTTGTTTGTGTCTTCCTTTGCCTTGCTACCTTGTACGCAAGTAATATTGAAGGCCATTTAGCTTCAACCCTTTTACTCCTATATACTCCTCATGTGCAAAACAAAGCACGCAATAAAAATTGTACCTGGTTTGCGAAGGCAACCAAACGTACAGTCCGTTTACAGTCCATAAGATCAGAACGAAATTAGATTACAACGTGTGTAGACGCAAGAGTAAAAGTTCTAAATAAATAGTGTTCAATAGTAAATTTTGCCTTATTCATTCACAGCAACAGTCCTAAGTCTGTAGTATTGAGTTCAGAAGTCGTTTATTTCCCAGAGTTAATCCCGCGCTTGGGTTTACACTTCAAGAAAACCGTAATTTTTGTGAAGACTTTTTCCTGCCACGAGAATTCAAATACCGGGCTCCATTTAAACACACAGGCGCACAAATCCCGTGACGTTTTTCCTGACCTGGAAACCAGTCTCAAACCGCGAAATTTTTTACATTTGGTCCGAGAAAACCGGGAATTTGAAAATCAAAATGTAGTGGCCACCCTGTTTGGTTCAGGTAACAAAACTCGTGTCTACGGAAACACCCAGAATCAAAGATTCAATCGGCGGGGAGGACGCGCACAACGACCATCTCGAGACGGTATGGTTACGCGAGGTTCAGACTCGCAAATTCCGGAACGCTGTACCCGGTGCAACAGTATCTAACAGTTCAACCAATTCATCCTAAAGTGCAACGGTGGGCATCTATGCATTTTTTACTCCTAAAGAACAATAAAGAAAATGAACTTACAAACTTAAAGAATTTATACTTCACACCTTTGCAATGAGGCCCATTCAGGTGATATAAAGAACCTTTGACTTAAATCTTGAAAGTCAAAAAGACAATTATAGCAGCGTGCACAGGCTCATTGAATAACTGTAAAAGCGAATGACTGCAGCAAAAGATTCATGCATTCATGATTCATTTTTCATGCTATCGATGTCACACACAGGGGTGCTGACAATGGAAATTAGCGGAAATGGAAATCAAATAGCGAATTCGTTTTGATTTAGCTCCAACCTGGATCGGGTATCAAAATTGGCCGACTTGTTGCGTGTTACACGTCGGTGTGGTTGTCTCTATTTGTAACTCGTATCGGGTTGAAGTTTACACTGATAATAAATTCGGGTATCGCAGGTTGGAACTGGTTCCAACCTAGGTTCAAAAACGAATTCGCTAAAAGACTACGAAACAAGGTTTGTATAACAGAGGTTTGTATAGTGCGATACAAAAAAAATGTTTTTTTCATGTATTGGAATCGATACAGTTCGTTAAAGATGCTAGCTATTTGAGGCAGTTCGTTTATTAGAAAAATAATAATAAAAATAGTAATAATAAAAATGAAGCTTGAAGTTGTGATGGAATATGCACAGAAAAAAATACCATTTTTTAAAAGACAATATATCAACAGAATGAAATAACTATGTGTCCCATAAGTCATGCTAATATACTCAGGTTGATTATATTTTTTAATTGTATCTTATTAAATAATCGAGCTATACACGACATTTAACTGGAGAAGCGTTACTAATTCTTAATAAGATTTTTGGCATTATGCACCACCAAAATGTCGAAAGACTTCCTTTTTCAGAGCAAAAACATTCGAGGGTTATGGATGTAATGTCGGTATTTAGCTTCCATCAGCCATGTAAAAACACTACACTGCACACCGAGCTATTTTTACCACGCTAGCGCGTGTATTAAATTCACCACTTTGACTTCGTGCTTCCAGACTTACACGCAACGCGGTGGGTACCACACCAATGCCAGTGCTCGTGTTTTGGCTTCAGACATCGTGTATGATGTTTCGGCAAACACCACAGCCGAGTGTTTCCGATTGTGTCCAATTGCAAAATACACGCGTGGTTAATTTATTTTATTTCTACCCATGCCATGCTTGTTAAACTCAATCAACTTATGCGCCCGTCACCCATCAGCCAAGAAAACAACCCTATAAGTCAAATTATCATATTTTTAGAATCATCCGACGAGCAATGCTCTATCCGTGGTAACCAGTGTCATACTGGGTGTACGTTGAGAGCTTTCTTGTAATCGTAACCACTCGGCTCGGGTGTTTTCCCAAAAATCAAGACACGGTGTCTGAAGTGAAACACGAGCGTGTACACTCGTGTCGCGTCCATTGCGTTGCGGGTTCATCTATAAGCACAAAACTGAAGTGGTAAATTATAGCCACATGGTGTGTTTGCAGTCAAGTTCGGCTCTCGTGCAGAACGGTTTGGTGTTTTCACCAAGGCTGGGTTCCATGTTGGGTCTATCCATGGATGCAACTTCATCTCATCTTTCAAATTTCGCATTAAGAACAATTGTCGTACAGTTTTTGGCGTTTCATTGTAAGCAATATTCCCTTAATTGAATTCAAAATTTACAAATCATATTTGAAGAAAAAAACTTCTTTAAAAGACTGAAATTACTTTTGCTTGTATTCTATCGGCCGCACAACATTCAAAACATTATAACCTACATAATACAGGTTTGTTTGTTTAGATACTAATTAAGATATTCTATTCGGAAAATTTACAGAAACATACTCATAACGTTGCATAAAAATATGGACTTTTTTCGGATGGTGATAAAAAAAAGCTAAGACCGATAATTGCTTTTGATAAATTTCCCATGGAAGGTAATTATTTAAGCTTACTTGCAAAAAAAAACTATGCCCTTGCCAGCAGCCTTCCGGCAGTTAACCGGAACATTCGCCATGGCGGACGAAAACATGCGTGTAGGCATGTTTTTGAATTCTTTCTTCGTTTTATTTATCAATTATCATGTAAGATCTACTCCAACAATTTTGTCGCGAAAACTGAGGAGGAATTGACAAATAAAACGATGAAAGAACTTCAGGTTGGCCCAGAAATTCTCGATGGGACACAGCTGGGGGACGTTGGGCGAGTTCGCCGACTTGGTTTCCACCATATTCAGCCGCTCCATCTCCTCCAACGATCGCTTCGAGTAGTGGGCCGACGCCAGATCCGGCCAGAACACCGCGTCTTCGCCCTTATGGTATTTCTTGATGAACGACGCAACTTCCGGCAGGCATTTCGTACAATAAATTTCCCCGTTCACGACCAGTCCGGATCGAAAGAAGAGCGGCTTTGACACCCCCTTCTCGCTGATTGTCAGCCACAGCAGCACTTTCTTGAGGAACTTGGTGTGTGAAATGAACTTCACCTCGGAGCTCACTTTCTTCGTGGGGGAAATAAAATACGAAGTGCCCTGCCAGTCGTTGCCATCCAGGGTGAGATAGGTCTCGTCGTCCATCACCACCACCACGTCGCGATTCGCCGGGAAAATTGACCATCTTATTCAGCCGCTGCCGCAGCGTCATTGCCTGCAGCTCCGAAACCAGTGGACGCGACTTCCGCTTCCTGACATGTATGTTAATGTTCGCCAGGTACATTTTCACTGTTTGGTCGGTTGAATCGACCTCCCGGCCAAGCGCACGCAGCGATGTAGCCACTTTTCCCTCGGTCTTCCTCTTCAGCATCCTTTGGAGCTTCTTGTCGCTCAGGGTCGTCGGCCGTCAAGAACTGGGCTTTCTTTCGACGTTTTCGACGAGGCGGGGTGTCGTTCTTTGAACGCGCACACTTCTGAACTGAGTTGCTTCACTGTTTTTACCATCACGGTTAGTTCGACTGATAGAGTTGTTAAATTTTGTCTGCTGACTCATGGGTTACCAATGCCAATATTAAGCTGTCTAATGAATATTATCAGCCATAGTTAGGAAGACATAACATAATTTATCCCTATAATTAGGCATACGGTTTTCTTGCAAAATCTCAATTTAATTTTCCGTATGAACACTTAATTTGGAACTTGTGACTATTTTCTGCAGATCTAGGATGTATTACAACAGATGTCGATCAAATGGCGGCTATAAAAATAGGCAAATTGTTAATTTCGATCAGTTACATCGCAATAAAGGGATGAAAAAGTTCTCAATTGCTTAAGAACAGGTTGATCGCCATGTTGTCATCATTTATATGTTGATTATCGCTGAATTAATGGCATATTTGGTACATAGGCCGAATGAAGGGACTAGGCCTACATAACACCCCCTAACCCTACCAAATAAAAATAACATGATAATAGAAAAGGGGAATATTGTGGGACACAAAAACAAAATTAACAAGTCACGTTAACAATTGCCAGAAACAACCCAATTCTGGATTACTTCAGTTTACAGTGTGACTGAAACGGAAGGTTATTTAGTGCAAAGTGAACGCAAGAATAATACATGAAAAAAAAATGTAAAACGATGATGCCCGAAGTATCACAAATAAAGATACTGACGGGAGAGTTGGTTGGACTTGAGAGTAAGAAATGTAGGAGAGCGGAAAACGAGAGAATGAAAAAAAGGTTGAGACGGTTGAGTGGAAAAAAAAAATCTGAACTCTCGACGCATCATCGGGATCTGCAGTCCGTTCAACGATCATTCTGTGTACTAATTCTGGAGATAAAGTTTCGGTAAAAATAAAAGAATAAAAAAATGGTCTCCAAGCGTCACGATAATTCCCAATATTTTCTCATAATTATTTTCATCGTTAAATTCTATATTAGTTGCCTTCGCAACCTGTTCTGCTGGTAAGTTGTTCAGCAGCGTTTTGGAATTGGAGATAAAATTTCTAATCTTGAAATGGGCATTATCGTGAATCATTATTACTTGATTGACAATGTCAACTGCCTCACTCATTTCAGTAAAGCTATCTAGATAATCTTCCACATAATGATTCTTAATGATTTCCTCTACCGCTTTGGGATATTTTTCTTTAAATTTTGATTCATTCACATTTTTTACATATTGTGCACATGCGGTCGAACATGTTGCACCGAATAGGGAACGTCCATTAATTACGTCACGCAAAAATTGACTTTTTGTAAACCCCCCCCCCCCCCCCATGTCACGTTTTTTGTATGGACCTTCAAATTTTTTTGTATGGATCGTCACGTTTTCTCGAACCCCCCTCCCCCCCTACTGCGTGACATAATTAATGGACCTTCCCATATCATCACCTGCATTTCATAGACATCTTTGTCTACCATTTGGGTTCTGTCTAGATACTGTTCTTAATGATCGCGTATCTTCCTTTCCGGTCCTGACCTGATAAAAAATTTATTGAATGTCACCAGACACCGCTTTTGGCCGCCTGATAATAAATTTGAGTTTAATGAAGACCTATTTATTTTTGCTGCTGCATCAAATACCAACCTAGGCTAAGGTGGTTGTTTTTTTTTTTTAAATTAATTCGTTTATTTGTTTGGCTCAGGCGTGTGTAACACTTTACGGAACCGATATTCAATATTGTTATAAACAATGTTTTATTTTTCGATTTTATTAAAAGTGGGGTGCCCATTACTCGTGGCTAGATCGAGATAAATGGGCCACATTATCGTTTGGAAGGGGCTATGCAGGTAACTTATTTAAGGTATTATTTGCTGCTCATGGTTGCGACATCTACCAAATCCTCGGTCCCTGTAGTCTCTTTCAGGAACTAAGCCGCAGATAAGTGACCAAAGCTTGCTGGGCAGGTACAAGTAGCACGGAAACACCAGTTAGGTGGTTGTTTATTTTGGTTTATTTTAGTGATGTGATAATAACCCACAGCAGGGGCAGTCGATCTCAATGAGGACCTTCAGAAGGCCGCGTGTCTTCACATGACAGGGACTGGCGACTCCACGAACCCTTGTCCAGTTAACAAATCCTTTGACTGCCTTAGGCTGCCTTGAATCCCCAATATATAGTTGTTATAGAAATAGTGGAAATTTAAAAAAAATGTTAAGATACAAAATGTAAGAAATTTCATGTTTATATTGAAGCTTAGATAATAAAAAATTTTTTTTTTTTTTTTTTTTTTTTTTTTATTTTTTTGAGATTTTGCAAATTTCTACTAATACTAAAAAAATAATTTTTTAAAATTTAAAAAAATTACCAAAAAAAAAAACACCCCCCATTTTTTATTATCCAAAAAAAAAAAAATTCAAACTCATCTTTCTCTGCTTGTTATCAGTATAGGACTCATATACTTTTATAAGCTGATCAAATATGAAATGAATCAAAACCAGAAATACACATACTGTACTCGTTCTTTACAAGGTCTTACTTGTATCAAACACAAAATTAATATACAGTGTTGGAAATAAAAAAGTAAACGGTCCTATCGTATCAAAAGATAGATGGGGTTATGACAGTATTGAATTGGGTACAAAAGCATGTTAGTTTGTGTTCAATACAGAATAATGAAGAGATCATTTCTATACCATCATTTCATATATTTATTGCATTGCTTCTCAAGAAATCACATTTTGTGAAAAATAACAGCTTTCAGCTTAGGAAATAAAAAAGTAAACAAAATTCAAAAGAAACAAATTCATAACAATCAATGCTTATGGAAGAAATATCTCAATATTTTGTATGTCCGCCTTTACTCTCGAGTACAGCCATCAGTCGCTTGGGCATACTTTCGACCAAATTTCGCAGCATTTCTTGAGGGATTGCGTCCCATGCTGATTGAATACCCTGCCAGAAATCATTCAGGTTTTTGCGTGAATCCATGGGGATCTTATCATCCAGTATTGTCCACAGATGTTCGATAGGGTTGAGATCTGGGGACTGTGGTGGCCACTCAAGAATTTTCATCTTTTTGGTCTGGAAGTACCGTTTTGCAACCTTTGATGTATGTTTGGGATCATTATCCTGTTGGAAAATGAACCCATTCATGTCCATTTTCCTGAGTGACGGTTTCAAATTTTCATCTATGATCTTCACGTATGATTCCCCAGTCATTTTCCCATCAATCCTGACAATGTTCCCAACTCCGTTCCAAGAAAAACAGCCCCAAACCAGAAGAGATCCTCCTCCATGTTTTACCGTTGATTGAGTAAATCTCGGTTGCAGGCGCTCTGACTTCAAACAACGTGTTCGCTGACGGCGTTTGGTGTTTTTCAACTCGAATTTGCTCTCGTCAGTCCACACAACCTTTTTCCAAAAGTCGGTGGGGCTAGATGCAAACTTTTTTGCAAAATCCAGGCGTTTCTTAATGTTCACCTTCCTCAATAATGGTTTTTTCTTTTTGAAGAAGCTCTGTAGTCCTGATTCCCGCAATCGGTTGCTCACAGTTCTGCTGGTTACTTCCAGATTGAGTTCCTCTCGGATTACTCTGCAAGATTTGTCGGGATCCGATCGAGCCAAACGACGAATACAGCGATCTGTCTGAACGGACGTTTTGCGCTGCCTTCCGCTTCCTGGCTTCCGTTCAACTGTTCCCAGAACTCTGTATTTTTTCGTCATTTTTGAAATTGCGCCAATCGAAATATGATATCTTTCGGCGGTTTCACGATAGCTCACGTTTCGATTTACGTCGGATACGATCAGTTTCCGGATCTCTGCTGTTTTTTGCCCCATGTCCTAAAAATAATTTAAAGATTCGTAGTATTCTTCATTAATCTGTGATATTTATGGAGCAAAAATTGTGTTACCTCTTTTTTAATACCAGACGCGTTGATAGCGTGAAAAGTATCGAACGGATTTATGAATATTTGAACCGAAAGTGAATAAAACGTTACTGTTTACTTTTTAGTTTCCAGCAGTGAACGCACAGCGTATTATACAAACGTCACCATCGCAAAAGTATGCGTGCAAATACACTATAGCTGTATTTGTACTATCAACATGATGTTTTTCAACAACATAGGGATGATCCAATTTATTTCATGGACGTTTTTAATAGATATATAATTGTTCGTTGCAAAATGTGTCAGACGTTCACTTTTATAATTCCAACACTGTATCATAAAAAACAAAAATGCTACTTACACAATTTCAAACTTGAATGATGTACATGGAATTCTAAGACACACTTTAAATTACTTGGCCATGTAAGAAGCGGCTACAGTAAGTCACTACGAGAAAATAATATGCGTATGTAGAAAATATATCTCCACTGGATTATTGATTAGAAAAAAAAATTATATGTATTAATATCCTAATACTCCTGGAAAAGCTGGAAAAAGAATAGATCAATCCGAGTATCAAATATAAAATTGCAGTAAAAGATAATATTTTATAAGACATTTTGTTAAACTTCCTTTAATCTGTTCTAGTTACATTTCAAAGATAGTAATTGAAGTAATCGAAGCGCCCGGTTTGATGATTTCTAAAATAAATGGCTTATCATAATACCGCTAAACAAAATATTTAAACATAATTCTGTACTGCTTACACCTCATGCCAGTCTTATATTTAAATATAGTAAAGGGTGTTTCGATCAAAATTTGGTCGACTTAAACATGGCGCATTTCCTTTCACCGTGCATTAACACATTTTGCACACCCCTCATTTTGAAGATGTGTGCATGTAGCATCATGCCTCTATTTTGATTTTGAGATTGTCACTTCAGTTATCAAAATGTCGTCGAAGGAAGAGAACCAACGCATCAAAAGTTTGCACGTGCATGGCGAAAATCCAAACTACTCTCACGTCAAGTTGGCGAAATTGTTGAATGTCGGTTAATCAACTGTTATTATTTATTTATTTTCGTCAACAGATAAAAATGTTCATCCCAATGACCCTTTAAAAAATTAAATTACATACCAAAATTAACAAAACTTAACAAAGACATATACGGAAACAACGCTCATTAACCTCACGGGATACATTAAATCAAACACATTATAGCAGCTGTTGAAAACGCGGCACATGCTTTGCACAGGTTCGTGTTTGCCGTAGTTGGTCCTTGAGTGCCGGAACATGAAGAACTGTTGTAAACGGAGATTTCGTCGTCGAGTGTTGATGGTCAAGAGATCCAGTAGAGCGGAACAATCAACATTTCCTTGAAGCAGATCACCAATGAAACACGCTTTGGCTACCATACGCCTACCTTCCAACAGTTCCAGGTTGATGAGCTTGCGCCGACTTTCATAACTTGGCAATCTGCGAGGGTCTTACCAGCGAAGATGGCGCAAAGCAAAGCGTATAAACCTTTGCTGAACAGCTTCGATCCTCTGGACTGCGTTTTGGTAGAAAGAGGACCAAACGATGGCACAGTATTCCAAGAAAGGGCGAACCAAAGAGCAGTATAATGCCTTCAGACAGTAAACGTCCTTGCAGTTTTTTTCCAAATCGGAACATAAATCTTAGCTGCGAAGAGGCCTTGGAAACAATATACGAAATATTGGACAGTTTGGTGTCGAGTATTACTCCCAGATCCTTGACCGTTGTTTCTTGTTTCAAGCGCGAACCTCGAAGGATGTAGTCGTGGAGATACATCGCACGTTTTCGGCCGAGGAGATAGTTGAGCATTTGGATACATTTAAGGACATTCTGTTGATTCGGCACCTGTTATCGAACACTTGCAGTTCCTGCTGAAGAAAGTGGGCGTCTTCCGGACATTTTATAACGTAGTACAGCTTCAGGTCATCCCCGTAAGATAATTTCAGGCATTTGAGGACCAAATTCACGTCGTTTATATATAGCAGGAAAAGGAATGGGCCAAGGTGGCTACCTTGAGGAACGCCGGATGTTACCGGTAAGCTAGATGAGGCGTAATCGGCAATCTTCACGGACATAGTTCTACCAGTCAGGTATGAACGGTGCCAGTTCAACAGTTGATCGTGAACCCCCATATTGCCGTATTTAGAAATGGCAATCTGATGGTTCATTTTATCGAAGGCCGCAGAGAGATCTATGTAAATGGCGTCTACTTGATGACCGCGTTCCATTTCGCGCATGATAAACGATGTAAATACGGTTAAATTGGTCGCCGTCGAGCGCTTGGGCACAAAACCGTGTTGGTCTGGAGAAATAGTCTGTGAATAGTCATTGACCAGCCTTTGGAGAACAATTAGTTCAAATAGCTTGGATACAGAGCTTAGTGCAGCAATCCCACGATAGTTGGCGACGGACCGTTTGCATCCCTTCTTGTGTATTGGGAATACAAATGACTCTTTCCAGCAATCAGGAAACACGCCGGAAGTTACAGACAAATTGAAAACCTAGCCAGAGGCGCAGCAAGCGTGTTTAAGCAGCGCTTCAGTACTATTGAAGCAATACCGTCAGGACCGCATCCAGTCGAAGTTTTCATCTGCTTCCCGGCTGAAATCACCATATCACTATGAATAGTGAAAGCAGAGCCAAATACAGACAGGCGGGGAACATTGTTAGTAGCCGCTTCGAGGCTCTCGGCGTCCAGAATTTCGTTGCAGAAGACACTGCTGAACTGCATACGGAACAAGCTGGCGATATCCACGATAGTGTCAGCTTCAAGAGTGCCATCAGTCATAGTAGAGGGTAAGCCGGTTTCTTTCCGTTGTTCGTTCACAAACCGCCAGAAGCTTTTCGGGTTCGTTTTGAGACGACTCTGCAATTGAAACTGATGGGCGTTGTACAAGCTGTTATTGAGGTATTGTAATCGTCGTTGGCGCGAGCGTAGTTTGCCCTCGTGGAATCGGTGCGATATCTGCTGTGTTTCCTCAAAGCAGCCCTTTTAACTCGATTCAAGTGTTTGAGGTCAGAATTAGACCAGGCAGCTTTGGGAGGCTTACGGTTGATTTTCTTAGGCACGAATTGATCGACGGCGTAAAGCAGAATACAGCACATAGTCGAAGCAGCAAAATTTGCATCCCCGTTTGCAAGAGTCGTGTTCCAGTCCACGTCGGCGAGAAAGTTGTTCATTCCCTCGTAGTCAGCATGGTTGAAGTCACAATAAACATTTTCGAAGTTGTCATGGAAGCTGTACTCAGGATTTAACTCCAGCATCAGTAGCAGAGGGGAATGGTTTCTGCAGCTTTTGACAAGCGATGCCGGAGCTTGAATGACAGAACATCTTTGACCCAGTTCTTCAGTAATGAAGCATAGATCCAACAAACGATTGTTGTTATTCAAAATGCCGTTAACTTGCCGAAGTCTCGTGGTAGAATAAGCATCAAGCAAGGAGAGAGATGCTGGTCTGAATGACGAACACTAAGTATCTGTATAGTGGAAGCCGTTGGTATCGACATGCCATGAAATCGTGCTGAGGTTGAAATCTCCCACAACGACGATGTGGTCGCTCGGACCCATTTGTGAAACGATCCAATCCAAAGAAAGAGTTTGCTCATTGATGAGGTTGCTGTAGTTGACACGATCAGGTGGGACATAAACAATTTTCCGTTTTTGGTGGATATTGCCACCCAGAGATGTTCGACCGTTGAGTTTTCGGGAGGCTTCAGGAGGCGAGATTTGAACGTTGAGCGCACGGCAAGAAGGACTCCACCACCAAATTTCTTGTTGCTGTTGAGCGGCGATCAATCTAGTCGGTACACATCGTACGTGTCGTCGAACAGTTGCTTCGATAATGTGTTGCTGTTTAGCCATGTTTCTGTGAAGGCGTAGATATCGTAGCATGCGTCACTGCATGCCAACTGGTACTCGGCGAGCGAACTGTTAATGCCTCCTACGTTCTGGTAGTACAGAAGGGCTTTCGATAAGGAGGCAATGGAATCGGCCGGTATCGATCTAGAAATGGAAACAGCATCAGGTCGAGCGACGTCATTAGAAGAAGGATACTTGCCTTGGATGGCAGCTTGGAGAGCCCTGTCCCCGTCACTAGACCGAGGGCCGGGACGACTTTGACGCCTGGAACGGGCAAATACAGCGTCACTGATACCGATAGTGGGCACAGCTGAGGGTCCAGGGCCTCCATATTGCTTTGTGACGTGCGTCCCAGACCGGTTGAAGTGGCGGTCGATGTGTGTTGATGGTGAGCAAAACATTTTAGGTGATGGGTATGTAGCGGGCTGGTTGGGTATAATAGCGGCGAGTTACTGCAAGCATCAGCATGCGAGGAAGTGGCACTGGAAATCGGGAAAGCATCAGGAACAGAATACCTTGGATAACGCACATACTTGCCTGGAAGTTCAGGTTGGGAGACCCTCCCCCTAACTCCGACCACAGGACCGGGATGGCTGAGATGGCAGGAACAGATGCTAGATAGATGATGAACTTCAATTGGCTCGACTGGGTCGGAGCGGTTGAGGGCTCCCGTAATGCCTTGCAGTGTGCATCCCGGTTTCGTGAAAGTTATGGTATCCAACGTAGGATGAAGACGGTGGTTTAATTCAAACGAAGTGTTTTTAGAAACCCCTGTCCGGATTCCTTGTCTTGGTAGTTAACGAATTCCCGAAAGAAGATCCTGTCTGGCCATGTGTCGGCACTGAGAGCCACCCTTCGGTACCCCAATTTTAAACGAAATGAATCGCATAGCCGTTAGATCAGCGTCTTTCTTCACTAACTTTCAAACCTCGATCGGTTCGTCGCAAGGTATACATTCAGTGGTTGAAGCGAGAATATCATCCTCCGTGGCACTGACTGCAATGCGAGACAGAAATATCCAACATTTTTCTGGTTCTGGGGGAACAGTTGTAACCGATGGAATGTTCGCAGATGGCTTTTTTGTGCCGCGCGATAAACTAGGCTGATCGGGTGAAATTAATCGTGCTGCGCCAAACGATCGTTTGATGCTTTTCCGAGCCAGACTTTTGTAATGCCTCCGTTAACGCCCCAAAAGCGTCCCGAACTTGTTTCGAGTTCATAATCCCGGAGCAACTGTTGCACAACCAGAAGAGATTAGGTTGTTCGCTGATTAAATCCATGTTTGCACGGGATAAGGAGACGCAATCAAGATGAGCAACTTTTTCACAAAAACCCTGGCATTTAATAAATTTTAGGGTTTTCACCGGTTCAGAGCACTGTAGGCAGCTTAATTCCATTCTGAGGCTTTTATGCGAGATAACAAGCACCAGCGGATATGCAACACGCAAGACGGTTGAAGTCGTTTGTTATGGCAGGGAGTTGTGTGCAATTTACAGTGCCGTTAATGACAACCAGATGTCGCTTCGAGAAAGAAAAATATGCGTGGAGAGGTCTTTTGTTGCAACCGTCACAATAAACACTACACTTAACAATCAAAATAAACGATTTACAAATAAACGCCGATTTTAAACACAAGGAATATTGAGAAAAACGGTAAACAAAATGACGATGAAAAAACCGTGTTCCGTATCGACAGATAGAGTTACCAGCGTATTAAAAGTGTTCGGTGAACGTTTGTCGACAGCCAGGAAAGCTGGATAAGGGTGAAATCGAAAGCCGGAGGCCACAGCGACGACAAAAAGAGTGGCACCTTCAACCGTGGATAGAGCTAAAAAACTAGTTGGACTGTCGACTTATAAGAAAGTGGTGACTCCAAATCGCGATGATAAACAAAACACGTCGGCCAAAGCACGATCGCGAAAGTTGTACACGACGATGCTGACGAAGTTTGATTGCGTGGTACAGGACGGTGAAACTTACGTCAAGGCAGACTTTAAACAGCTTCCTGGACATGAATTTTATACGGCAACCGGACGAGGAATGGTAGTAGATATTATCAAGCACATTAAACTGTCAAAGTTCGTGTGGCAGGCTACAGAGCGGCAGCAAGGCCTCTGGCTTAAAGAGCAACGTTTACATTGCGACCGGAACCGTCAACCAGGAAATTTATCTGAGCGAGTGCCTACAAAAACGTCTACTGCCTTTCCTGAAGCGACATAATTGTTCCGTTCTATTTTGGACGGATTGGGCATCTTGCCATTACGGAAAAAGGCCATGGAGTGGTATGCTGCCAACAAAGTGCAAGTGGTGCCCAAAGACAAGAACCTTCCCAACACGCCAGAGCTCCACCCAATCGAACCATATTGGGACATCGTCAAGCGGAACCTTAAAAGACTCAAAAAGTTGTTGTGAGCGAAAAACAGTTCAAGGCAAACTGGCGTTCTGCGGCGAATAAAGTGGACATGGAGACTGTACTAAATCTTATGGCAGGTGTTAAACGAAAGACCCGGCAATTCGCATTCGGTAAAAAGGAAGCTTAGCTTAATATTTCTCCTATATTCTGTATTAACTGAACTTGAAAAAGAAAAACCATTTGACTTATTAATAAAAACTTTGATCGACTCACACACATTACGGAACACCCTTTAGTTGAAGTTCAGAAGTGCAATTTTAAAGTAAATGTTATGCTGAAATGCTGAAAAGCTTATTGAGCCTTTGATGCTTGTCATGTTGCTCCAGGCTCTTAAATGGTTTTGGAATGCAAAGATCAAGCCAAGCGTGCTGAAATTATTTATCAAATGAAAATTTAAAATAATATGATATTATTTACAGGTATGGGTTAACACAATGGTGTACAGGAACACGATCTTTAGTCGCACCTCCTCTCTTCGCAATTGTCAAAATGACAACAATGCCCAGGCTACGCCAACCAGCATCACCATGTTTCAGCTGGTAGTCTTTTGTGATCATATGACTCGTGGAGTAGAGGTGGGCAAAATGGCTAACTATGATGAGCGGCTCCAGTTCCGCTCATTGAAGTGAACCAGTTCTGCTGAACCGCTCAATTGATCTTTTTGTAGCCCTTATTTTTTGCCGTTAGCCCACTACGTTTCTCACTAACTAGTTGTCATGCTTTCGAAAAGATCCGCTCACAAGGTACAGATGTCGCCGGATGCACAATTTTTTCATCGCCAACTGATGCAGTTTGGGATACACTAGCTTCCTGGACTCCCACCAAACTAGAGGGTCATACGATCTGAGCAGATACGGTTCCGTTAGATATTTATCCAATTTGACAATACTAGCTGCTGTTGGATCCTGTGTTGCATGTTGCTTGCTTATTTTCTCGTCGAATTGTTCCCATATGGATGATTGAGTAACAAATAGTTGGGGCTCAGCTTGCTAGTTTTTATCCGATGAATCAATATACTGCCGCATTTCGTGCACGAGAGCTTGGAACGTCGCGTTGTAATTTTCTACATCTCTTGCTTTTTAAAGCGCGGATCAAGAAATACAGCTTGAGCGATTAGTTCATTCGATTCTCTTTCCCCGAACCGCTTGAGACCATCCTCGAGCTCATCTACCAACCTCTTGATATTCGGAGGAAGGGAATCGTTGGAATTCTGCTTAATCCGTTCCATCAAAATGCGGTATATCCAGCGATAATGAATATTCACTACCATTCCTTGCGTATAAAAACAACATCGAACAATTCCCGATATTAATAAACCAGGACAACGGAGCCAATTACAGCTCAGTATTCTCAAAAATGAGCTCGAGGAAACATGAACGGACTCAAAGGCTCCTCACCAGGCCGGGATGGCATCCACTACGCCATGATAATTAATCTCCCAATATAGTACAAACATTTGCTCCTCAATGCGTACAACAGACTATGGGAAGATTCCGTGTATCCAGAAAGCTGGACTAAATCCATAAATGTCCCTATATACAAGGAAAAGGGAGAAAGAAGCTGTCCAGTGACTACCGACCAATCTATAAACAATGAAACCCCGCAAAAAACACGACTATACATAACGAAGAACCAAATCTAAAACCACCAATTCGCATTTTGAAAAGGAAAATCTACAGCGGATTATCTAGCCCACTTTGACATCGCTGTGAGACACAATGCACACAAAAAAATTCTTACACAAGCAGTCTTCCTCGACATTAAAAAGGCTTACGACACCACCTGGCGCAGGCTGGCACTGAACAGAATTTGTGAGTGGAAAATTGGAGGTAACCTTGTTAAATACATCCAGAAAATCCTGGAACGAAGGACATTCAGAGTAAAAGCCAATAGTACATCACAGGAAACAATAGAGAACGGCCTATGCCAAGGATCAGTTATAAGCGTCACTCTTTTCTTAATTGCAATCGACACCATATGCTCGGAGCTCCCAGCCGGTGTTAAAGTACTTCTTTTTGCCGATGATGTAGTTCTTTTCGCCACTGATAGCAACCGAAAAAATCTCACAAAAAAACTACAATCAGCGCTTCAGTCAGTTGAATCATGGGAACAATGTACTGGCTTCAAGATATCAACCGAAAAATGTGAAACAGTGTTGTTCAAGAACCCCAGATCAAGAAATCAAATTGGTCAAAAACTGAAACTGAATAACGGCTTTGTACCAGAAAAGAGTTGCCATTATTGTCTAGAAGTTACTTTAGACCAACACCTCACCTACAAAACACACATCGAGGAAATAAGAGCAGCTTGCTCCCAGAGAGTCAAGTTCCTAAGATTCATCGGGTCTAGATCATGGGGTGGCGACCTACAAACTCTTACAAAGATCTACAAAGCAACCGTACTTAAAAAAAAATACTGTACGCTGCTCCGATTTTATCTTCCATCAGTGGCACGGTAATCAAACGGCTCGAGAGTTTGCATAACAACGCTTTACGGATCATCACAGGAGCGTTCTGTACCAGTTCAATTATAAGCATACAGACTGAAGCAGGAATTCCAAACATCAGGTGCCTCCATACAAAGACTAGCGATATTTGCTACAAAGGCAATCAACAACACCTGTGTTCCATTAAACAGCGTAACAGAAGAATACAGCAGTCACAGCTCAGGAGAACTATGGAATCAAGAACCAACTACCGAACCAAACACTATAAAAACCAGAAGTAGTAGAATCAAAGAGGACCTAGGAACAAACATCCCAGTAAGTAGATCTCTGCATATACCATCCACCCCACCATGGAAGAGGAAACAAATAAATGTCGATAATACTATCCTACACGCGAGTAGGAGTGGAAAGAATAATCTACAAACTGAGAAAACGATTGGCCCAACTAATCTACACTAAATACAGACTCCACTCAGTGATCTACACTGATGGATCTAAAACCGACTCAAGAACGGGTTTCAGTGTAATTGTCGAAGGTAACTATATACGTAAAAGAACCTACAATCTACTTAGCATCTACAGCGTCGAATGTATGGCAATAATTGAAGCCCTAAGCTGGATATTAAATCAAGAAAGAGTAGGTGCCTTCATCATATGCACTGACTCCCTGAGCGTGATCACCACTATCGAAAAAAAGAAAGATAAAATCTCCCCTCAAAGATGAAATAGTCACCCTATACAACAACATAACTGATAAGGGAACATCCATTACCTTTTGCTGGATCCCAAGCCACATCGGCATTCCTGAGAACGAGAAGGCTGATACAGAAGCAAAGCGAGCCCTCGAATAGAATACAATAACGCAGAAAACAGTTGACCACAAGGAAACCAAAACCATCATCAAAAGGAAAATTATTGATAAATGGCAAATAGAATGGTATTTAACCAGAAATAATAAACTAAGAGAATGCAAAATTCAATTACAGGAAATCGCAGAGATGACGTCATACTCACCAGACTACGAATAGGCCATACGCAGTTAACGCATGCATATCTTCTGGAAAAAACAGACCCACCTATGTGCACAAAATGCAACCAAATACTTACCGTCAAACATATTATAGCCTTCTGCCCAGGATATGATGACTTTCGCGAAAAAAATGGGTTCCAACCCAGCCTGAAAGCGGCACTCGCTGACGACAGTCACCAAGCAAAAAAAGTGCTTAGCTTTCTCAAAGAAATTGCACTGATAGATAAAATATGACTTGCCTCTACTCAACAAAAAACCCAGTATCAAGCAACTCAAGTCCACAGAACAATACAGTTTGTCAAGCCTAACCAGTTGTATCAGTTACCACCTCACCGAAAATGGGAAACTCCGACTCCAAGGAAGACAACGTTAAGCAGATCGGTGATCAGCCGGTCACCGTCATCGAGAACCAGGAGGTTCACACAGAATACCACACCCAACATGAACTTAAACTGATGGTCATCATGGTAGCAGTATTAGTGCTCCTGGCGCTAAAACTTATCAAGACAGGATGGAAGTTCTGCAAGCGTCAGGCCTTCTAAACCGCCCGCTCCGTTGCAACAATACAACA
The DNA here is from genome assembly GCA_024533555.2 of Aedes koreicus. Taxonomy (NCBI): domain Eukaryota; kingdom Metazoa; phylum Arthropoda; class Insecta; order Diptera; family Culicidae; genus Aedes; species Aedes koreicus. Next base: position 563,329 of record JAHHFK020002454.1, on the reverse strand, counting down.
AGTGTAACATTACCAAGCGTGATCAGAAATTGAAAAAAAAAATTAAAAAAATACTACTAGATGTTAAGTTGTTCCAACTCTGTAAATGAATCAAACGAGACTTGAATAAAATTTAAAGAGTCTTTAATAAAAAAAAACGAAGCTAGCGTCAGCAGCATCGATGTCGACGGATGCTTCATGTTTGTTCACAGAAGAACATTGTTATTGTTATTGTTATTGTTAGGTGCATAAATCGTGCCTTCAACTAAGGCGTATCCGGTGACTACTCCCCACCATCAGGGTCTATGCAACCTATTAATCCGTTGCACGTGTCAGCTTGTGCGATACTCTAAACTCAGTGGGTGGGCGTATCCGGGTCCTCCACTGGGTAGGCGCTGGTGTTCGTCCAGTTTCTGGTACATTAATTCATCTTTATGCCTAACTGAACTGAACTGTGTAAAACGGCTAGTCGGTAGTACTTTGTATTGCACACGCAATTGGCCATAATAATGATGTGAAAACTCCATACCGAATTCTTCAAAACATTATAAACATTATAAACTTTTCAGAATGGGACCGATTAACATGTCCACATTTAAGGAGTTTTAGTAACATTCCATAAACCCATCTTATTAAATATTTATTCCAACAACCAAATGAAAACGTAGAAGGTGCCCTGCATTGTCCAACAATAAATTCTCTCTCTAGCATTTCCCTTAACCATCTAAACCCAATACTTCATCATTCCCAAATGTTTTTTGCTGAAAAGAAATTAAAATTGTTATTGTTATTGATCAGCTCCCAGCGTTCGTACATACCAATCCGTAAAGCATGCCGCCACCTTCACTAACGGGCCCCGTTATCCTATCAGCGTCCGTGCATTGGTTAGGGATAGGAGGAGATTGATGGGAAAATTTAGAGAGAAGGAGTTACCTTGAATTGCGACTGATAAGAGACAAACATAACGAAAAACAAAACAAAACAAAATAGACAAAATAAAACAGGATATCAGATATTAACTTTAAAATTTGGCCGACATAAACCACTTGCTGCCTGAAAAGAAACAAAATTAAGAACAAAGATACAAGTAGAATACTTGCAGTTCCCCGGATGTTCGAAGAGCCCAGCCATTTTTTTGAAAAGATACTAAGAGTTATTGTTGCGGGCTGTCGATGGTTGACTATAACTATGAGTTGGACACTATTGAATGATAATAGTGAGAACATTTCATTGAATAAACGACCACAATACTCAGTTGTTTATTAAGCTGAAGCCCATTCGAGCTATATCTGATAAACCCAGTCGGCTGCCCCACTTAATAGCCCCTCAATCCTGAAATGTTACTGGTCTATACTGTTACTGTCACCCTTTATTGCTAGTGAGTACATATAATGTTTGAAGGTTAATTATTGGTTTGATCTATTCACAAACCATCCGGAAGCTCACCTCCATCTATCTCCGCCGCTCAGGCACCCCCAATGTATGCCTCACCAAGCAGTCCCCCCGCATCCTGCAATAACCCAACCACAAATTCACAATCCACCGATTCCAAATCACGAAAGAAACTCCCACCGCCAAACATGCAAGTGGGCGGAATGTTACAACTTGAAAAAAATGTAAAAGAAATCGATGAATCAACCCTCTCAAACTCAACGCCAATATGCTATTATGACAAATTTACAAGCTCGTAGCAGCATACTACCCTTCAGTTCAACCTACCCATTGAATTGGACACATCACAAAAGAAAATATTGTGATGGAGCCCGGACGTTAGGTTACTAGATGTATGAAAAATACTCTATAACCTATTTAGGATCATATCTGAAAAATCCAAATTTATATAATTACACCAGCTTTAGTGCAGAAAAAAAACCACGGTCGTGGAGACAAAAAAACCAAAAACAAAATTCGATTGCGGAGCTAACAAGAGTTGAACATGCACACTCGAACGTTCGACAAGGAATGAATACAGTTTAGACAAAACTAGTCTTGATTCCTGTCATTGAAATGGAGAAAAGTAATTTTATTCTAGGAGTAAAAAAAGCACATTTGACGTATCTGCATCTGCCCTCAAATAACATTTTGAAGAGTCTATAATTCAATAAAAAAAAAAAAAAAAAGAAGCGCTGAGAAAAATTATATGGTTGTACCGACAATTTAATCATGGTCAAGATGACTATTGCATATGTTGTTTTTAATTACCATCAAAATGGTCGGAGACATTTTTTCATCATCACATTATTGACCATGGTCATGGTTACAGGGACTATTCTGACATTATAGTAAATGTTGAATAAACTATTTTGAATGGTAATTTTGACCATGATTACAGTCGGTTGAAAATCATTATTTTGCCCTAGTCATCATAATCCCCAATAAAGGGTGTATTCGATAAAAATGGCACACAGAAAATCTTCTGTAACTTTTGAATCGTATGAGTAAAAAACCTAGAAATTTGAGTAGATCTTATCCATAGTGTATTATTTACATCTGCCAAGTTTCATAGTTATACATTCAGTAGTTCCAGTCATGTCGTCGAAACAAGAAATTGTCCGTGAGAAAATTTTGTGCACTCACAATCAAAAACCAGGGGCGTCCCACCGGTGGATTGCTAAAAGGCTTGGAATTGCAAATACAACTGTGTCTCGTGTAATAAGAACCTCCAAGGAGCGTCTGAGTGTCCAAAGGAAGGAAGGGAGTGGTCGTAAAAGTGGTCCAATGGACAGCAAAATGGCCAGGAAAGTCGTACAACAATACAAGAACCGTCCAAACATGTCAATTCGAGATGTCGCTAAAAAGTCTAAGGTGTCAGTCGGTTTTGTGCAGAAAACCATGAAGCGTGCTGGGTTACATGTTTACAAAGTGCAAAAAGCCCCAAACCGGAATGAAAAACAAACCATCACTGCGAAAACCCGCGCCCGGAAACTTTACACGAAGCTGCTCACCAAATCCGGTTGCATCGTGATGGATGACGAAACATACGTCAAGGCCGACTTCCGTCAACTTCCTGGACAAGAATATTTCGTTGCCAAGTCGAAGTTCGATGTTCCGGAGGATGTTCGAAAGAAGAAACTATCGAAATTTGCAAAGAAGTTTCTAATCTGGCAGGCAATTTGCGGATGTGGTGAAATAAGTGCTCCCTTCATCACTTCCGGAACAATAAACGGTGCGATTTACACGGAAGAGTGCCTTAAGAAGCGTCTCTTGCCATTCATTAAGAAGCACAAAGGATCAACTCTGTTTTGGCCTGATCTAGCATCCTGCCACTACGCTCAAAACGTATTGGAGTGGTACCGAGCCAACGGAGTCAATTTTGTGCCAAAGGATATGAACCCACCAAATTCACCGGAACTTCGTACAATTGAAAAATTCTGGGCAATTATGAAAACGGAACTTCGCAAACATCCCAAAACTATAAAAACAGAGCTAGAATTGAAGAAAATTTGGGTACAAACAACAAAAACACTGGGAAAATCGGTTGTACAAAATTTGATGGGTGGAGTGAAAAGGAAGGTGCGGGCATTCGGGATAGGAGACGAAATTGAATAAAACAAATGTTGTAAATCAAAACTCATTAGTAGTTCTTCATTCCCTGAAAATTTCAAGAAAATCCGATAATCAGTTTAATTTTGATGAGTATATATCTGTGTGCCATTTTTATCGAATACACCCTTTAATGGTAAAATTGACTATCAAACTTTTCTCTGTGTGAGCAAACAATACTTATAAAAAGGGTATATTAATTTCACCGTGGATACACGGTAGAATGAATTATCAAATTGAATGGTACACGGAGAAAAAACAGTCCCGTTTGAAACAACGTTAGTTTGTTGAAATCCAAACTAAAAAAAATGTTGTTTTAAAAATCCGTTTTGTTGTTTTAAACCAACGATTCAGTTTTGAAACAAACAGGCAGGATGGTTGTTTCTACCTAAAGATATTACCACAAAACAACACAAATTATGGTTGTTCTAAACTAACATATTTGTTGTTTCCACCTTGCATTAGGTTTATTATTACCAAAACACAGGTTGCGTTGACTCAGGGAAACAAATTAAAATTTTAGATTGATTCAACCAAAGCGGCGGGTCAATCAAACTGAAATATTGTTTGGAGAAAAAACAACTAAAAGTTTAGTTTGAAACAAACTATTGTTTTGGGTTATTCCATTTTCTGTCCGGTCCTGCTCTAGTTTTCAACGCTGGTGAAAATTTAATTTAATGAATTTAATGAAAACCTGAAAATAGTATAAGGGCTTGCAGTAACATTTGTAGATTTCTTTTAGACTGAGAGAGGTCTATAAATATAAATGTGCGCTTTTCTAATGTTTGTTTGCCTTTTATTCAAATTAATATTATTGAAACTATTACAAAAGAAATGTAGGTGAACGGAAATGTTTGTTATTTCAACGGTTTTCGTTCGTTTGTTTCAAACAGCAATTCAGTTTAAATCATACTCAAATTTGTTTGAAACAAACCATAAGCATTGGTAGAACCAACTAACAAATCTGTTTGTTCTCGTAGCTGTCAGAATGAAACAACCAACATAATAGTAAAATCAAACGGATGTCAGTTGAACTTACCTTCTTAATTCCCGAAACAATAACTCAGAATTTTAGTTTGTTTTAACCACCGTAGGTAGTCAAATCAAACTAATATGATGTTTGTGACCAATTCAACGTGAAATTCCTGTTGAATGAAACTAGAATATGTTTGCGTTTACCAATCTTTTTTCTCAGTGTAAAATATATTTTGGTTGCCTTTTTTACCTTTTTTATCACCAAATTGTTCTGAGCACACTGAAACCGGCCAGTACCCATTAATGGGTAAAATATCACCCATTTCGAACTTAAGTGGGTTAACTCCTTTAATGGGTAAAAGGATTTTACCCATTAATGGCCTGTACGTCAGGCCATCGGGTATTTTTTACCCATTTTTCAAAATGATTGTTATTTGGGAAATGGGTATGAAATACCCATTTTTCGAAATGTTTGTTATTTGCGAAATGGGAATGAAATACCCATTTTTCGTGATTTGTTTTTAATTGTGATATTGAATAATGAGCATTAGAATAAACATAATAGATCACAATAACTGAATGTGTATTTGTATTTGGACAACCCTTTAGCCTCAGACCTTTTACCTATCAGGTATGTTAAGTTTCGTTCGGGAGTTTTCACACCGGCAAATATTCCGGCGACGTTCAATTGGTCCATATCACATCGTTATCCTCCAAAGAGGATATCCGTGGAATATATCTGAAAGGATTTAAATGATTTTGACGTCAACTTGATGAAAGCTTGGATTTTACGCCCCGGAAGAGACACATACTCGGAAGAACGATTCTACTGATGAAATTGAAGCATTTTATATTATAATATTAAATTATTAACGTACCTCTTAGTTTTTGGAAGTTTTCGCTATCCAGTTTAACCTTCAGTTCTTCCATATTCTTCGCGTTTTCGTGGAATGCATTCCGCGAAGTTTTTATATTTTTCGAACCACGCACTTTCAAATAAACAAAGCGAGCTAGGAAAATGCTAAGATATTTTTTACCCAATCATGGGTAGAAAAATACCCATCTTTGGATCTCTCATTAAAAATAAAAAATGGGTCTTTAGTATGCATTATTTTGATTTTTAAATTACCCATTTTTTGACAGTTTCATATACTATCGAAAAATGGGTACATATTTACCCATTAATGGGTACTGGCCGGTTACAGTGCACACCAACCAACCAACCCCCCCCACCAAATAATTTATTTTTGAAAAATTTTTAATAATAAAAAAAATACACACACCAAAAAAAAAAAACCAAAAAAAAATTTTTTTTACCCCTCTCCCATTTTTTGTGCATTAAAATAAAAAAGGGTATAAACAGAAAACACAATTTTGGGTTATTAAATTTCAAAAAACAATGGGTAAAATTTACCTATTTTTGGGTAGTTACATCTCAAGTGCCAATAGGTAAAATTTACCTAATGAATCATCGAAATAAATGGGAGAAATTTTGTTAACCATAAGGAATGGCATATACCTATAAATATAGATACCTAATGCTAATTTTTTTGGAACAGAATATTAAAACACACAGACAAATAGTTAAATCGATCATTTATATTTGTCAATATTGGTGCAATAAAACAATAAAACACCTCATAAATCCAATAAATGGTAATCTATAAGTAATAGTGTTGCTAACAATGCTGCCATTTCGTGGATTTGGATGGTTATCCGATAACCTAAGAGAATCGCGACGAATAAATAATGCGTTCGTAGTCGACCAGACTAACAAATAAATGACAATCGTCAACACCGCCAACGGGTTCTACGATTTCCAACCAAAATTAAGTTGAAAATACTCAACCGTTCAATGCGCGAAGAGAACGGGATGGTTGAGTAGCTTCAACTTAAAATCTAGTTGTTTGGTCTTCAAATTAAAATATAAACAAATTAGGTTTGGAAATACCAGTTTACAATAGTTAATGGTCATTTTAAAAAATTATTATTAATAATATAAATATATAAACAAATAAACCACCAACTAAACAACAACAACACGCACCCCACCCCCCCACCACCGTGCCCATAATATTTTTTTTTTAAATACAATATCCACACAAAAAAAAAAAATATATTTTTATATATATCAATATTCACTACAAGGGGGATTCTCCCCCCCCCATTTTTTTAATTACCCCCCCCCCACCCCCCCCCCCCAAACCCCACCCCAATTTTTTTTTACTTTTTATTTTGGGTTTTTTTTTTTTAGAGTGTTCTTCGCTCCAAAAAAAAAAAAATATTATTTTTTTTTCTTTCCAAATTCATTTTTTATATAAAAAAAAAAAAAAAATATAAAAAAAGACCTCACAATAGGTGTAGTATAGATGCAATGAGGTGTATACAGGTTGCGAAGAGCAAGGTGTTTGTTGGTATTAGAGCATCCGTAGCGGTGCGCGACTAAACTATATTTGATCACCCTCACCATCACTTCAAACCGTATCGGGCGCAACTAAAAGCGGTAGCAAAATTGTTGCGCGACTATCGGAAAGCACCGGGCGCTCAAATTTAGCAACGCGATAGTGGCGCACACGGTAATGACAATTTACGCTATTATGACTACACGCAAAAAAAAACCGCAGTTAAAATTACCATTTCAAGGGTTAAAATGAAATTATGAACGTGTAATAATGTTGGGTCAATGCAGACGATTTCTTTAATGGAGGAAACCAGGTAATGCAAAAGTGAGGTTAAACGTCGTAGATAATGCTCTTGAAAAAAGGTTTTTCGAGCAGTTTAAGCAAAGTAATTGGTGATAAAGCTAGCAGAAAATCGTCGATAATGGCCAATTCCATACAGTTTGAAAAATAGCCAGAAAGTTATTACTGATTTCAGTTTTAGATACTACTATGTTTAATCTCACTTCAGCTTTACTTGGATTCAACCATACTTTATTGATACTTTTTTTTAATGCAAAAAATATATTTCTGCAATACATTTGAACATTTGTTTCTCCTTAAGTGCAGAATTTGAAATACTAATCCGAATGGATAAATTATTAAATGTTATGTCTTTTTTAAAGCATCCTGTAAAATAAAACTACAGAAAAATACCCGATTTTCAGTAAAAAGTAACGATAAAAAATCGGTATTATTTAACGTTTATCTTCCTTCAATACTATTACCCAATATTAGGTAATTTGTGATTACGCATAATTTAGGTATGTGCACTTTTAAGTGATTATCGGTACTTTTTAACGAGGCTTAGGTATTCTCATCTTAGCGTGTGGAGCACTAGTTTAGCAGCGACCGATACAGAATACGGTATCAAAATATAGTAGCGACTAGTGATCCTCAGAGCAAGAGATATGCGGAAATTCGATTCAACGATTTGGCAACGGTGTTTATTTTATTCACAGAGGCTGATAACACTTGCCGCAGTCCAAAATTTGCACGATTGGCTCAGATTTGACAGCTCTCGCTGCACGATTGGCTCAAAAATGGCTGCTTCCGCATATCTCTTACTATGAGGATCACTAGTAGCGACCGGTGTGAAATTGAGTGACTAAACTAAAATGACAGCTCGATGCGCTAGTATGTTAGTCGCCCAGATAGTTGCGCCCGATACGGATGCTCTTAGTAACGAAAAATGTGTAAACAATCCATTATTTGGGGTAGTGACGTAAAACTTCAAAAACAAGCGAATAATAACATCCTTTAGCATCCTTTTAGTGCACAAAAAGGCATTTTTCGGCCGAAACCTTTCAAAAACTATACCAATTACTGAAAATAAACAGTCCACCTGGTGATTTGCTGCTGTTGTGAATTGTTGTTTTTGGAGATCTACGTCACGCATGTTTACAAAAAACAGGCTATGCATCATCTCACGAACACAATGACATAATTTTGCATTTCACTAATACAACCTAACCACTTCTTCTCCACCTGTATACGCCTCATTGGTATAGATGGTAGTATAGTAATATTAGAATAAATAAACTGTCAATGGTAAGTAGAACACACTGCTTGTTTATATCCATGAATATGCAATCAATCGCCCTTGAACCGTTGAGAAGAGCGGATCACAATAACTGCTGTGATCAGTCAAGTGTAGTGAAGCCATTTTGTTCGGTTAACCGGGTGGTGGAAAATATTAAATCTTTTTTATAGAGTTGGAAAGAATTGACAATAGAGAAAAAATAATCAAGACTAGATAGAGAAAGTACATCAAATTTTATTTTATTTTTACTAGGTTTTAAGTCGAGAGGAACAAATCAGTATTTTTAAGTGTTATTAATTAAGTTAGGTTAGGTGTGAGTTGTGGGTGAGACAGGTTCGTGCTTGTTTCCCAAGCATGAACTTAACAAACGAGAAGGGCTCGGAGCCTCCGGATAAAGGTAAGACATGGACAAACACTCTCTTACCCCATTCATCAGAAGAAGAACGCATGGATACTGGGTTCCATGGGTTTGACGAATTGGACATAACCACACAAACCCAAATCATGACAAGGAAACGACGCGACGAACAATTAAAGAAAGAAAACGAAATCTGACATAGAAAATCATCCCAACACAAAACACGCACAATCAAACACCACCAACACCAACCAAAATCCGACACAAATACAACCAACACTACCACAAAGAACACCGACATCAACATATCCAAACGCATATCATACTCAAATACCCAAGAAAAACCAAACAGCAGCAACAAGTCAAGAAAACAGTAACATCAATGAATTTAGAATCAGAAACAACACATACGATGTAATATTCATCGAACCGATCGCAACCAAGGAGGGAGAAAAACTTCTCGAGTCTATGGAAGTGGGAAAATTCCTACACGAAATGCAACTGGATCAGTTTTCCGAACTAAAAAAAGCTGGTCAATACCGTTACAAGCTAACCTACAAAAAGCCACAAGACACAGCAAAAAATTCTTAACTCCACTACGCTACTAAAACAGTATAACTACAAAGCGTACATCCCAAAGATGCTAACCAAGACACAGGTGTCATCAAGGATGTGCCAATCTCGCTATCAGAACGAGAAATCTTTGAAAAAATCGTCAACAGCAAGAAAGTTATTCGAGTTGACAGAATAAAGCGAAAGAAAGATGACAAACTAGTGGACACGCGCGCAGTAAAAATCACAGTGGAGGGTTCTGAGCTGCCAAGAGTAGTTCAGCTCTACGGTGTACTGGCTAAACCTGAAATTTACATCTACCCGGTGCGTATCTGCAACAAGTGTTGGAGATTTGGTCACAAAGCAGCTGCATGCAAAGGTAAGGAAACCTGCAAACGATGCGGAAGTATGATTACTAATGAACACACAGAATGTGATGAAAACACACCAGCTAAATGCAAAAACTGTGGGAAAAACCACCTACCCACCGATTTCCAATGTCCAGAACGAAAGAGAAGGGAACACATAAACGCTGCAATGACAATCAACAAAATGACATTCACGGACACCCACAAACCACCCACAAACCCCCCCCCCCTTTGTGATCCCCCCCCACCAGACCCCCCCAAACACCCCACCACAAACCCCCCCCAAAAAAAAAACAAAAAAAAAAAAAAAAAAAAAAAAAAAAAACCACCAATTACCCAAACCCACCCAAAAAACAACAAAAAAAAAAAAAAACCTTTCCACAGGTAAAACAAAAACCCCAGCGGGAAAAAGAAAACCCCAAAAACCCCCCCCCTTTTTCAAAACCACAGCCCCCCCCAACAATAACAAACCAACTCCCCCCCTTTTTTCAACCCTTATCCCAAAAAACCCCCACCCCAACCCCAGTATTGACCTCCTAGTGATCGAAGTCGGCTCTTTAGGCCGTTTTCAGCGGTGTTCTATTATTTTGGTCTAGTTTTATAACAGTTCCAAAAATATAGACCACCAAAAATAGATCAACTGTTTTCCAGTTACACCGCCATTGTTCTAAATTTATGGGATGACGTTCGTGTATTTTGTTTTGGAACTTCGCCTGCTTCGTTTGAATTTGGTTGGTGTTATGCTTGTTCGACTTTTCAAAATGATTCTAAAAAGTTTCCGAGTTTTCCGAGTCAAATGGTGCCAGTTTATCGCGATCTATTCCTCCCAATACTTGTTGGTGCTGGGCGAATATTAAGATGAGCGGCTGTTAAGTGCCGTTTTATGGTAGACGATGTGAAGGATTTCCTTCTTGCTGAAACAGCTGAAAATACAAATTAATTTACACGGAGGAAGCTTTCATATTCGTAGCTATTATGTTTGACTGGATGAGAGTACGACACTAGCTGACCAACCATCGGTAATGTGCTGGGTAATCTGCGACCTCAGTTCAGCTCTGTTTTGACAACGATTTCAGGCCTGAATAAAGCATTCCGACCGGTTGAAAACCCTGAGTTGAAACTCCATTGCCAGTACCTCTTCCGGGATCGCCGTTAGTTCCAACTTTTAGGTGTGCCTATATTTCGAACACCCACAGAACTCCTACGACAAGACTTTCTACAAGCCCCTCTACAAAAGGTTCGCGTTTCTCAGTCAGTTGAGCATCGCGTCATCGAGCACTACATTTGTCCTGGAAGAAAGTATTAAACGGAAACGAACTTGTCCACCGTTGTTTGGCATGGTCTTACCCACCCCGTTGATTGCCTTCGCCGACTTCTCCTGGGCATAGCTCACATAGCTATTGAAGTTCAGTTCGTCATCAATCCTTTCGGAGCAATGACACTTTTCATTTGCCGACCAACTGTACCTCCGTTTTTCACTAGCCTGTTATCGACAATACGATGTCATCCGCAAAACTAACGATCACTACGCCAACATTAGCACTATTAAACATTCCGATCCAGAGGATGGAACCTTGCAAAACTTCCGTCTTGATCTTCAACGTTGTTTGACCCATAACTGTTTCGTGAATCAACACCCGGTTTTGGAAGCTGAAAAATTCCAAGTATCCCGCATCTAAGCTCGCGCAACCCCTTAAAGGTCGCATAAATTTCAAAAGCCGTTTTTAGGCATATTAGCTGATTGCGCAAGGTGCGAGATGTTTGGGATTTTCAGCTTGGCAAAACTTGTGACACTCTTCCTTTTGTGTACTTACTTTCAATTTAGGAGTGCAAACTTTTGTTGCTATTTGAAATGCTTCAAATACTCCGAAAAATCATATTTGTGACTGGAATTTTCTATAGCATCTCTCTTACTAGCCTTCATATGCTTCCCTAGTGCACAATACTCAATATATAGGAAAGACATCTTTTTGGGGAAGATTCAAGTATAGTGTAAAAAATATGTGTTACAAAAATCATGCATGATAAAAATAAACAAAGCTGTAAAAGCATTTTAGGCTTGTTTAAACAACCTTTTATAGCAGTGCCAATATTTGCCAAATTCTTAATTTTAGAGCGCTTTCCCCTACTATTGATAACGGCACGTAACTTTCGGATTTAATTGATCGAAATTTTTTTTTTTTAAATTAATGGGTAATTGTCGCATTCACAACAATATTTTAACACAATGTACACCGCTGAAAACAGAGTTTCCGAAAAACGAGCGAACGATCAACGCGTTTGTGCACTTTGCCCCTGTTGTTGTTTTACACCGTTTTTCCAGCTGTTTTAACAAATTTAGAACGCGCTGGAATCCGTTCCAAATTCGGCACAAAATAAAACAAAGCGTATGACAGTTTTACTTTTTTTACACCAAAACTGTTCGAAAATGAAAATTAGAACGCACCGGTGAAAATGGAAAATTTGGTTTGGTCTATTTAAATGTCAAAATTTAGAATAGACCGCGACCGCTGAAAACGGCCTTAATTAAACAAAAAAAAAAAAAAAAAAACACACCCAAACAAAAAACAAAAAAAAAAATCCCAGTCCCGTAAAAAAAAGACAAAATACAACAAAACACAAAATATTTCACAAAAAAACATACATAGCATAAGACCATTACAGAAAAGAGAAAGTATCAAAACATATCTTATAACTAATAATATTCATATTTTTCTGATCCAAGAAATTTGGATCAAAGATTGCGAAAAATACAAATTTCTTAACTATGCGTTTTTTAAATGCTGTAGAGAAGAAGGCTACGGTCGTGCAGGTATTCTTGTTCACCCCACGTTGATTGCAGAAGAAATAATCATACCTAATGTAGAACTAGAAATAACAGCAGTAAAAATCCAATCATATTTATTTCTCTATATATCCCTCCAGAGAAAACAATAGACAGTATTAAAAAAATATTGGAAAATTTATTTAAATTCATTCAAAATAGTACAGATGAAGTGATGTTGGGTGGCGATCTTAATGCACACCACACCATTTGGGACAACAATATTAAGAGACCAGATAAAAGAGGAGAATTGATAAGCAATCTCTTGGAAAACAATGATATAGTTTTTCATAACACAGGTGAAGCAACTAGATGGCAAGATATTAATTGTACTGCATCAGCCATAGACTTAACTTTAACAACTTTAGGTTTAGCTCCGAATGTAAGTTGGGAAATAAGTGCAGACGATTTAGGTTCCGATCACAAATTAATTGAATGTAAAATTTACAATTACAATAAATTTGATGTTAACACACCTTATAAACTAATTAGTAAAGAGAAAGCATTAGGAAATCTGAATCTAATTAATCCAGAGGAAATAAAAAACGTTCATGACCTAGAACACGAAATTGAAAATGCACTTAATAAGGCAACATTCATAATAACACCAAACATTAAAAAGAAAATCAAACCATACTGGACAGACAAAATTAAAAGACTATATGAGGAAAAAAATAAAAAACATACAATTTCGGAAAAATTTATCATTAGAAAACAAAAATATATTCCAAAAAGCAGAGAGAGCATTCAATATAGAGCTTAAAAAAACTGTAGAAAAATACAGAGAAGAAAAATTAGAAGAAATTAACGAAGACACTAACGTTAAACAGATGTGGAATATGTTAGGTGTATTGCAGGTTATTTCAAAAATAAAAATAATGCGGAGATAATGCACAATGAAGATATTGCAAAAGAATTCCTTCAACTAAATTTTGTCAAAGAAACAAATGCAACCTTTGAACCCATTACGAGCACTGTAGATGAAAACATATTGGTGAAATTAAAAAAGAATCAATGATTAAGACCATTAGAAACAGAAAAGATACTTCAGCTGCAGGATACAACCACTTCTCATACTACTTACTAAAGAGAATCAAACCTGATCTCCTCAGTAAAATTTTAGACATAACTAATGGAATATGGATGACTGAAACCATTCCAGATCAATGGAAAATTAGTAAAATTATTCCTATACTAAAACCCTCTAAGGACAAAATGAAAGCTTCTTCTTACAGGCCAATAGCACTTCTAAACATAAATCTCAAAATAATAAACTGCGAAGTTAAAAAACGACTTAACCGTTTTACATCCGAAAATAATTTGATTCCCCCTTTATCATTCGGATTTAAAGAAGACTCTTCAACAACAGATTGTATAAACTATTTAGTTTCAATAATTACAGAGGCACAAAGAAATAAAAAGAAAGTTGCTACAATATTCCTAGATTTATCTAAAGCATTTGACTCTGTTGACATTAATACATTACTTGAACAATTAGACCAATTCGAAATTCCAAATAAAATACTTAGATGGCTTAATGCATACTTAAGTAATAGATCTATCATACTAGAAACTGTCAATGGTAATCTTTGCAAAGATACTAATAGAGGACTCCCACAAGGCTGTCCCTTATCGCCTATACTGTTCAATCTATACACGGCTAAGTTACACGACATTACTACGGAAAAAGTTATCCTGGAACAGTTTGCAGATGACTTTGCAGTTACTATTTTAGGAGAAACATTGCAAGAAATAGAACTGACGGCTAATATAACGCTAAACCAAATAAAAGAATACTTAGAGAGATTAAAAATAGCTATCAATCCGGAAAAAAGTGCAGTAATCTTATTCGGCGCAAAAACAGAGGAAACAATAAATATTACAATTAACGAAATAGAAGTACAACAGGTAGATCAGCACAAATATTTAGGGTATATTATAGATCAAAAACTTAATCACAATCCACACATCGACTACATTACACAAAAAGCTAAAAAGAGGCTCAACATTTTAAAAATAATCTGCAAGAAGAAGGAAGGCGCACATCCAATAATCCGTTCACAAATTGACTACGGAATTACAATATATGGTGGTGTAGCTAAAACAAATCTACAAAAATTAAACGCAACATTCAACGCAGGAATAAGAACCTCACTAAGACTGGTAAAATCCACCCCTATCAATGTGCTGTACGCCGAAGCCGGAGAAATACCTTTAAAAGAAAGAGCAAATATGCTCGCCAAAAAAGAAGCAATTAAAATATTTGCACACAATAAACCGCTCATAGATGTTCTTAGTAAATTTACAGAACTAACAGACCTTCCAAAAAAACTATAAGGGACAGCCCAATGGGGTTGTACGCAAAGTTGACGTAGGACTACGCAGCAATCTAATTGCCATACACGTCAGGGCCATCCGCTAATTGATTTAAGTCAGTCCTGAAAAGGGCCAAGACAATTCTATTGTACACTCTCTAGAAAGCATTTGGTGGCTCTTAATTATGATACGGCCCCAGTTGTATTTTCTACGATGGTTGAGAGGGCCACTATCTCTAACGCGTAGAAGATAGTTATGGATCTGTTGGTTCATTGGTTGTTCAACGCGCTTTGCCATTTACTCCGGGACGCGGCGTTTAAAGCAATGCCATGTTCAGCCGGGGCGCGGTAATGGAAATTTCAAACAGCACAAGAGAAAATGTTAACCAAATAAACTTTTTAATTGGAAAATTGATTCGGTCGTCTTGAAAAGGAATGATTTAGTTGACGGGGGAGAAACAGTTCGCGATTGAACTTCGGCTTTCTTTCTTGGTTCATCTCGTGGGATGATTGATTCTTGTCTCGTTGTCACGGGCGGCTTTTTCCCGCCAACTCGTAGGCTTCAGCAGCCATGTTCCTCACAGCATCGGCAACAACAGCCAAATGCAACAACGTCTCTCTGGGCAACGACTGCTCGCCGCCGCCAACTGCGATCCTAAGACCGCTGCGCAGCTTAACGACTGTCGTAAGACTGAATCAAAATGTTCTGCTAAAAGCTATGAGGTAAAGGGGTCGGATGCTAGTGCACGAAAGAAGGCGTTACCAACGAAGGCAATGTGATACAAATTGCACCAAAGGGAACGAAATTCAGTTATTGCGCCACAATGATTAGTTTTAATTACGGCACGCTTGACGGATGATTTTCTTAACCGATACATTTCTAATTTGCTTGCCACCGCCAGCAACTAATCCGCTATGCACAACTAGGAACTTCAACGAACTCAACCACATGGGCGGTCTGAAGTGTCGCAGTTCGGTTCGAATTATCCGTTCTAGAATTTCGTTCGTTGGTTGTTCAACCTTCTTTGTCATTTACTACGCGACCCGACGTTTAATGAATGCTATGTTCAGCCGGGGCGCGGTAATTGAAATTAATTTCAAACATCACAAGAGAAAATTTCAACCAAATAAACTCTTTAGTTGGCAAACTAATTTGGTCGTCCTGAAAAGGACGGATTTAGTTGATGGGGGAGACACATGGTTCGCGATTGAACTTGGGCTTTCTTCTTGGATCAGCTACTCGTCGTTGCGGGTGGCCATCTTCAGGTGACGTGGGATGATTGATTCTTGTCTGGTTGTCACGGGCGGCTTTTTCCCGCCAAATCGTAGGCTTCAGCAGCCATCTTTCTCGCAGCGAGGTTGACGGGAGCATCGGCAACAACAGCCAACTGCACCAATGCCTCTCCGAGCAACGACTGCTCGCCAGTACACCCTCCATGGTGCTTGCTGCCGCCAACTGCGATCCTACAGCCACCAGCCACTGCGCAGCTCCACGACTGTCGTAAGACTGAATCAAAATGTACTGCTAAGAGCTATTAGGTAATGGCGTCGGATGCTAGTGCACGAAAGAAGGCGGTACCAACGAAGGCAATGTGATACATATTGCATCAAAGGGGACGAACTTTAGCTATTGTGCCACAATGATTAGTTTTAATTATTACACGCAAGACGTATGATTTTCTTTACCGAAACATTTCTAATTTGCTTGCCACCGCCAGCAACCAATCCGCTATGCACAACTAGGAACTTCAACGAACTCAACCACATGGTCGGTCTGAAGTGTCGCAGTTCGGTTCGAATTATCCGTTCTAGAATTTCGTTCGTTGGTTGTTCAACGTTCTTTGTCATTTACTACGGGAAGCGGCGTTTAATTAATGCTATGTTCAGCCGGGGCGCGGTGATTGAAATTAATTTGAAACAGCACAAGAGAAAATTTTCACCAAACAAACTCTTTAGTTGGCAAACTGATTTGGTCGTCCTGAAAAGGACGAATTTAGTTGACGAGGGAGAAACAGTTCGCGATTGAACTTGGACTTTCTTTCTTGGTTCATCTCATCTTCATTGCGGGTGGCCATCTGCAGGTGACGTGGGATGATTGATTCTTGTCTCGTTGTCACGGGCGGCTTTTTCCCGCCAATTCGTAGGCTTCAGCAGCCATGTTTCTCGCAGCAAGGTTGACGGAAACATCGGCAACAACAGTCAACTGCACCAACGCCTCTCTGGGCAGCGACTGCTCGTCCAACTGCAGATCTTACTCTGCATAGCTCCACGACCGCCGGAAAACTAAATCAAAATGCGAAGGTGTACCCGTTATATAACATTCATGGCTGCCTAGGAGACGTTCCTTACTTAAATATGAAGTCTGTGCGCGGAAAGTACTGTGTATTTGGTAAATTTACTATGAAAAATCGATATTATAAGACATCACTTCATATTTGCGTTAATTTTATTAGTTGCATGTTAAAAATCAATAGTTTGAAACATTTAAATCGAAGCGTAGAAAATGTTCCGATCGATTGGTGCAAACATTTTGGAAATCAATCGTGGAATGACTTAGTTATTAACGTTCAAAACCTATATATTTTTCGTGACGCTCCAAATTTTCGCAATTCGAACGTGTACCCCAGTATTGAAAACACAGACGTAGTCCTACGTCAAAATACCCTTCTTAAAAAAAAAAAAAAAACAAAAAAAAAAAAAAAAAAAACAAAACAACAAAAACAAAAAAAAAAAAAAAAAAAAAAAAAAAAAAAAAAAAAAAAAAAAATTAAAAAAAAAAAAAAAAAACCCCCCACCCCAAAAAAAAAAAAAAAAAAAAAAAAAAAAAAAAAAATAAAAAAAAAAAAAAACGTTCCAAAAAATTTTCAAAACACAACAAAAACCCCACAAAAGCCCCCAAAACCCCCCCTAGTTGGGGCAAAGGGATTTGGATTGAAAACGAAAAAACATTAAGTTGTAGAGTCAATCAGGATCTATCCATAATGAATGTGGAATTAATAGCAATCAACACCGCAATAGATTTGATCAACAATAGAAATGAAGACCAATTTGTAATTTGCAGCGACTCGAAATCAGGTTTGCTTTCCCTAAAAAACAAAAATGTTAAAAATAATTATATTATCTCAGAAATATATTAAAACTAAGTAAAACCTCAAAAAGCATTACACTACAATGGGTACCAGGACACAAAGGTATAACAGGAAATGAAAAAGCAGATGGACTCTCAAAAGCAGGTTGCAATAGCAAAAATGTAATATACACAAAATTAACATTAGCAGATGCATTGAACCTGGTCAAGAATGAAACGATACAAGAATGGAATAATAACTACACAATACGCTTTAAAATATACCCTAACCCGACACTGAAACCTTGGTTCAACGACTTGTCATTAGAAACACACGAAATCATTAACCTAGGTAGACTCCGAACATTCCATACAATGACAAAAGACAAATTGTATCAATGGAAACTGACTGACAATGATACCTGCGTAGAATGTGGGGTAAGAGATGATGTTAACCATGTCCTTTTTGCGTGCAGAAAATACTTGGGAAGCAGGTACAGATACACCTGCTTGCTTACTTCAGATAACACCGAGGACCTACTTAAGAACGCTAACACAAAAATATACTGCGAAATAGCTAAATTTATAAAACGAAACCGAATACAATTATGAAACCGCGATTAATGTACTTTCTAGATCTAAAAAGTAAAACAAATTGTTTGTAAACATTCACTGGTCGAAAGGACCGGTGCTCTGCTGTCAATTCTGACAAAAACGCTATAGATCATTGCACGATGGCGTCATCAATGCAGTTTTGACAGTTCAGGGAGCTTGTTTATGTGGACTTAGAATATTTTCGATAAGATCGGTTTAAGATTTTGTGCTCTAAATTTATTACGATTGAAGTAAAATTGCCGGAGAACAGACCTCAGTGCTTATGTTTACATCATTTCCTGAATCTAATCGTACAGAATCCGGAAAAAAAAAACAATATAAAATTTCGTTTGAGCGGTTCAAATTCTAACACCTTGTAAACAAGCTCCCTGAACTGTCAAAAAAGTGAGGTTAATACATTCCGTGCAATGATCTATAAAACGGTATCGGCCGTATATTCGAAAAGGCGCATTATGCCAAATAGAGGCTTCACGATTTGACATAACTTGGCAGTATAGATCCAAAGAGGTCTCGCCATACGGGTGAAAGATAGAAAGAAAGAAAGAACATGCAATCTTGTAATCACCTAGTTATCATATATTTTTTATATTTTATGTACCGTGAAGGTACCATATTCTACGCACTTAAGACATTTTCGACGCAAACATAGCATAACAAAAATCGAATAAGCTTTTGTTAATATGTTTTTTTTTTGGCAAATGTATAGTTCAAATGAGTAAGTGCGAATAAAAAATATAAACGTTTATAAAATATAAAATGAACACACAAAGAAAAGCGTTTTGGGATGTGTTATATTGTTCCTAATTCTGCGCATCATTTTTTGAAATGTTCCATATTCTGCGCAATGGGTTCCTAATTCTGCGCATGAAAAAAACTTCGTGTTACCTATGCTATTGTATTTTATTTGGAATATTGTATGAGTTTTATTCATGAAACTCATCATCTTTTCAGTTTCACTCCTGCCAACTTAGCATCTGCTTAGTTTTAACCACCTCCGTTCAGTAGCTCTCTCACCGAAAGCATTATTGGACTTGCGAGTGATACCAAGATAATGTGCCACAGATTTTTTTAAATGTTGGGTATCTACCGGCAAGCCGACCTTTGCTGAATCAATTATCTACTGCACAATACGATTCTCCTCTTCCTTGGTAAGAACGGTTGGTTTTCCTTGACGACGACAAACGAAACCGCGAGCCAGCGCAGCTCTCAGTGTGCTTTCCAACACACTTCGGAACATTTTGTGTTTTGGATGCCTTTCGAATAGAATAACCTCTGTCCACCATCGAAATAGCCGATTCGGCTTGCTGAGGAGTTTAGAGCTTGTTTTTCCTTCTGGGTTTCATTTTGTTAGCCTATGCGCAGAATAAAGAACACATGGTCAAAATTAGTTCCATATTCTGCACAAAGAAAATTTCATCTTTTTATGCAGAAATCTCTTGAGATGTATAGAAATCTGCCAACATTGTTTGGAAAAGACTCACATCTAGCACTTGGCACAGAACAAAAAATCACTTCTTTTTGTACACAAATAATAAATTTTTCACTCATGCGCGTCTTAGCGCGGCTGCTAACGGAGACTACTTTGTTGACGTTTTCAGTGCTGGTGGTTAAACATTTATTTATTTTTTTCCACAAATGCTGTAATTTTCTGAATGACTTTGTGTTCATTACGAAGTTAATAAAGTTATAGTTGGTTTCCGCCTATAGTCAGGACATCTATAATTGTACATAATTTTGAAACATGATTCCAATGAATAAGTGCGCAGAATTTGGAGCTGCGCACAATAAGGTACCGTCACGGTATATAGCCTTTTGATTATTGTTGCAGAATTAAAGACATCCAATAATTACAGCATATACAATTTATATGATATAGTCTATGATTTGGACCCTTCAAGCATTAAACTTTTATATTTGTTTCCCATACAAGTTTGAAAACTGAACAAGTTTCTTCAATTTTCCAACGATATACCAATATTACTACAACCCCCTAACCCCCTACGAATTTGTGCGACTAGGTCAATGTTAATGCTAAATTTGAATCAAGTTTACAACGTCCGCTATCCCTCTATCGTTGGGTATGTGTTTTCGTGGATTTTTCCTATAGTTTTTGTCTCTGAGGATCCCTAGTATTATCACCACATTGTTTTACCATATTGCAACCCATATTATTTTTAGATTGACTATCTTTTCATTAATTTTAGAACTTAGAAACGGAGTCGTCGAGCTTGGTCCTGAACCACAGAAAGCAGTGAGGCAGTGTATACGACAATTAGATTTGTTAAAAAGCGTGTGGCAAACGGTGTTACCTGAAAATATTTACAAGAGCAGCATCGGTGGACTGTTAACTATTTTTTGTGCTGACATTATCAACAGAATTTCCAACCTGGATGACATCACTGCTGAAATTGGAAGTGGTCTCGTTAGTGTAATAGATGTCGCCAAGGAGAGAGCACCATTGCTTTTCAAGGTAATCATGTTTTTTGGTAATTGAATTATTAAAACTAAAATATTAAAACTGTATGTGGAAGTTGGGGATTCTCTTCAATAATTTATTTTTCGATATTCTTGAGCTGCGCATCACAATTAGCTTATTGTCGGATCTCAGATAAGTGTTCTAATTGTACTTTCACAGTTATTATTTCAGAGCTTTTAGTGTCAGCCTTTTGCATTAGTATACTGCCGTTATAAGCATAACTGTCCCATGGATGTATGAAATCCCATAGCATATTTGATTACGTTGATTGTATAACATTCCCCCGAAAGTCGTTCAACAGAATGCCATTCTCTAAACGCCATTTCCCAGAAGCATCATCCACATAATTATTCATTCCCAAAAAAAATCCCTAGAATTGATTTTTCCCAGGAAAATAAGCCCCTTAATGCACTACCCGCCAGAAATTTTCAACGAAATACAGAATACCGTATTCCTATCGTTATTTAAAAATAGAATAATCTCAATTAAAAAAATAAGCTTCGTAATTGCGAATCATCAAAAGAAATTGATAGAAACGTCTGCTCAAGTTAGAGTGCAAGTAACGAATGAAGGTTTATTTGAAAATCAAAGCTTACTATCATCAGTATTCAGATGCAACGCTTACTATAATCTAACATCCCCCCTTAAGCGGTAGTTTCTGAATGCCCAACGTTTTCATATCTTCAAGCAGCTTCGAGTTTGGAATCGGTTTCGTAAAAATATCTGCTGCCTGGAGATTCGATGGTACATGACTCAGGGAGATGGTCTTGTCTTCAATTTGTTCTCGTACATAATGGTGCCTTATATCGATGTGCTTACTTCTGGAAGAGTAGCCTACATCTTTCTCCGCCAGACTGATTGCGCTCTTGTTGTCGCAGTTGATCGGAACGGAAATTTCGCCACCATGGAGCTCTTGCAAGAATCCCTTCCACCATACCGATTTGGGTGGCAGAAGAGAGCGCCATATATTCGGCTTCGGTAGTGGACAGTGCTACGATAGACTGCCTCTTCGAGCTCCAAGAGATAGCATTTCCACTCTGCAGGAACACGTAGCCAGTCCACTTTGCTCGTTCCCCCGGACAGAACATTGGTCATTCGAACCGGATAAAGCGGATCAGGCTATTCTGGTGCGAAGAAGATTTGTGTGGGAATTTAAGAAAAAGAACAAGTTGAATTCATTTTCCAATAAGATAAATCCTACCAAGTGAGCTTAAAAAAGAAACCAAAGTGAGTCAAAATGCCGATCGAGGATGCCTGAAGAAGAAGAAGAAGAAGATTTTCCGGGATTTGAGGACACAGAGAGGCATCCGGCCCGTGTTACAGTGGCAATAGATAAGAAAATTAGTGTTTTGAGTCGGCAGCGTGCCAAAGCGGTGGATAAGGTGAAGCGAATCTGAAATCGTAATTGATCGCAGTGTGTCAGTGCCGATTGCGAAACTAAAAGTGTACGCGAAGAATGTTGAGGCCGCTTACACGGAGTTTAATGAGTTCCACAACAAGTTGGCTGGAATGCTTTCCGAAAATGAGTTGGAAGAGCACGATGAAGCGTGAATACGTGTACCATGATGTGTCAGCGTACGTGTAGGAAATGCTCATGGAAGCGACGAAAACGGAAATACAAACAACGAACTCGCAAGTTAATAAACAAGTGATCGTGCAGAAACAGGCATTGAAAGCGCCGATTCCAACTTTAGATGGACACTACGAAAATTGACCGAAATTCAAAGCGATGTTCCTTGACATCATGGCCAATTCGAACGATACCAACGCCATAAAGCTGTGCCATTTGGATAAAGCTCTCGTTGGTGCAGTAGCCGGTATTCTCGACGCGAAGACGATGAACGAGAATAACTATGCGCACGCATGGGAAATTCTCACAGAGCGGTACGAAAACCATCGAGTCATCACCAACACCCACATCCGTGGTCTGCTATCGTTGAGGAAAATGACCAAAGCATTCTACCGTGAGCTACGTCAGCTGGTTGATGAATGCACCCGGCATCTTCTTGGTATGTCAGAGGTAATTGTCATCCACTTACTAGCATCAGCATTAGATACTGTCACAAGGACGCAGTGGGACGCGACCATCGTTCGCGGAAAGTTGCCAAAGTTCGACGCCATGATAGCATTTCTGAAGCAGCAGTGTGATATCCTGTAGAACTGTGAAGCATGAAAGCTGTGACAGCTCAAATGCAGCCGAAGTTCAATCCGAAGATTCTAGCTGTTTCAAGTAACAGCGGTGGTGTTTCAAGTCAAGTATGTGACCCCACAAGAATTTTCAGTGTGAATTGCTGAAAAGTTTGAGTTTGTCCCAGCGAGTAGAGAAGGCTCGGTCTTTGGGTATGTGCTTTAATTGTCTGAAGAAAGGTCATCGATAGCGTGACTGTTCATCAGACAGAAAGTGTATGAAGTGTCGTCAGCGTCACCACACTCAACTCCATGATGATGACAGATTCAACCCAGAACATGCCGAAAGCAGGAAGAAAGAAGTGTCCGACTCGGTTCCTACACTGAAGCCAGCGAATTCCGAAGCACAAGAACTCCTGCAAACAGCGATGGTAAACATTTTTGATCGCCAAGGTAAGCCTCATTTTTGTCGAATTCTTCTAGACTGTTGATCCCAGGCGAACCTCATCACAAAGCGCATGGCTGATGCTATCGCAGCAAAGATTTTACCAGCGAATGTGAAGATATCTGGCGTGAACAACCGTACGACCAATAGCTTGCAGAAAATCGTCGTGAACATTCATTCACGATGCAGTGACTACCGAGCACCGGTAGAGTGCATTGTTACTCCTTCAGTAACTGGTGCTATTCCGAACACCGAGATCGATTTGAGAGATTTGTGTATTCCTCCCGGTTTCCGGCTAGCGGATCCCAATTTCAATTCTCCTCAAGAAGTCGATATGTTGATTGGCAACGGTCTGTTTTTCAAGCTACCCAAGTCTGGTCAGTACCAACTAGCAGAACATCTTCCAGAGTTGCGAGACACGCACCTTGGATGGGTGTTTGCTGGAGAATATGAAGAAACCTGTAATCAAGGTCCATCCTATTCCCACACGGTCACCGTCGAAGACGTGTATGATGCTGTCCAGCGTTTTTGGCACATGGAAGAAGTGCCCGATCAAGAACCCATAACGACTGAAGCAGATGAATGTGAGAAGCATTCCCGCTCCACACACGAACGCAACAAAGAAGGAAGATTTGTTGTGCAGCTCCCTCTGAAGGAAAATGTTAACCAGCTAAGTGATTGTCGATCGCTCGCTTTGAAGCAATTCTATCTCCTCGAACAGCGCTTGCTTCGAGATCCGTGCCTACGTGAGCAGTACGTACAGTTAAGAGAGTGCAAAACCCTAGGCCACTGCAAACAGATTCCAAGACGGAGTAGCGTATTATGAGCTTCATGGTTTCGCTGATGCTTCTATGTCCGCTTACGGAGCATGCATATACATTCGAAGTGTGTTTCGAAATAAGTTTGCCAAACTACAGCTTCTTTGCAGTAAGTCAAAAGTGGCTTCACTGAAACAAATAACAAATCCAAGATTGGAACTGTGTGCAGCACTCTTGCTGTCTCGCTTGGTAAACAATGTTGTGCGTTCAATCAAGATGCCGTTCAAACGTGTAGTGCTCTGGTCAGACAGTCAAATTGTTTTGGCTTGGATGCGCAAGTCTCCGGAGCCTCGTCCGGAACAGCTGCAAGTGTTCGTGAGAAACCGCATCGCTGAAATCCGAAGTGAAACGTGCGTGTGCGCTCTGAATCCAATCCTGCCGATATCGTATCGCGTGGCCAGATGCCGGGTGCATTTGCGAAGAATAAGTTGTGGTGGAATGGAGCAGATTTTCTGGGTTCGCCTCATTATGGACAAACTTTGTAGAAGATATCCCGGATGAAGAAATCCCTGAACTGAGAGTTGTACTAGTAGTGCTACCTGTAATTGAAGAAGAAGAGTTAGAAGTGTTTTCCAAATACAGCTCGTTCAGGAAGTTACAACGTGTTATTGCTTTGGAGCTACGGTTCAGACTGCAGGAAGAAAAATTCAGCTACCCGTGTTACAAATTCGACTCCCACGGTTCCAGAACTACGAAGTGCGATGGAAGTGATCGTTAAGGTAGTTCAACGAAAAGAGTTAAGTGATGAGATTACGAGAGCCGAATCGGGTGAAACTTGCCGAAAGATTGGTTCTTTGGGTCCAAGCTTAGTGAATGGTGTGCTGCAAGTTGAAGGCCGCTTGGAGCATTCCCAACTTCTGTATGGTGCTAAGCATCAAATTATTCTGCTTAACAAAAGTCCTATTACGCGAATGCTGATTCGTGCTCTACATGAGGAACATCTTCATATTGATCCAACCGGTCTGGTTCATGTTCTACGTCGTGATTACTGGTTGATAAATGCCGCTTCGACCGTTCGAGCGATCACGAGATCCTGCGTGAAGTGTTTCAAAGTTCAGCCTACCGATACGACTCAGTACATGGGAAATTTGCCATCATGTCGTGTGACACCTTCACCTCCTTTCTCCGTTACCGGTGTGGATTACGCTGGTCCGTTCCAGATCAAGCAAAGCATACGAAATGCAATCATTATGAAGGGATATGTGGCAGAGATCGTCTGCACGGTTACTCGTGCCGTGCACGTAGAGCTGGTGTCTGACATGACGACCAGTGCATTGATCGCTGCGCTTCAAAGGATAATGGTACGAATTTCCGTGGTGCTGAGCATGAATTGAACCAACTTTATCAGTTGTTCAAGCAGGAACAAGAAAGCAACGAAATCGAGTCGTTTTGTCAAGGGAATCGAATGGCATTTCATTCCACCTGATGCTCCTGAATTTGGTGGTCTTTGGGAAGCCGCTGTGAAAAGCACGAAGATCCATTTGAAGAAGATTATTGGAAATACGTCGTTGTACTTCGAGCAATATGCTACCATACTAGCGAAATTGAAGCGATCCTGAACTCACGTCCGCTATTCGTTACGACAGCGGATCCCAGCGGCCCAGAAGTGATAACGCCTGCTCACTATCTGATAGTACGTCCGCTCACTGCCATTCCAGAACCGTCCTACGAAGATGTCCAAGCTAACCGTTTGGACAAATGGCAGCATCTGCAGAAGTTGAGAGAACATTTTTGGAGGGCCTGGAGACGTGATTACCTTAGCAACTTGCAACCTAGGAAGAAGAACCAGAAGCTTACTGCCAATGTGGCACCCAGGATGATCGTCTTGTTGCACATCCGAAACTTACCCGCGTTGCAGTAGAAGCTGGGTGTAATTACTAAGACCTACCCTGGTGTCGATGGTTTGGTAAGAGCAGTGGATGTCTACAGTGACAAAGCAACCTTCCGTCGACCGATCAACAAGCTGGCAGTTTTGCCGATAGATGAGAACAAGGCTTACTGCGATTCATCTCAAGTTTAGAAATAACCATTTCAACGTGGCGGTGAATGTTCCGTACCGAAAGAAGTCATGCTAGGCTTACACATTTGTTTGTGTCTTCCTTTGCCTTGCTACCTTGTACATATATACATACGCAAGTAATATTGAAGGCCATTTAGCTCCAACCATTTTTATACTCCTATATACTTCTCATGTGCAAACCAAAGCACGCAATAAAAATTGTACCTGGTTTGCGAAGGCAACCATACGTTGAGTCCGTTTACAGTCCATAAGATCAGAACGAAATTAGATTCCAACGTGTGTAGACGCAAGAGTAAAAGTTCTAAATAAATAGTGTTCAATAGTAAATTTTGCCTTATTCACAGCAATAGTCCCAAGTCTGTAGTATTGAGTTCAGAAGTCGTAACGTGACACGGCTTCATGAAAACCGAGTATCCAACGAGTAGTCCGAACTACTCTAGCTCGTGTTTCCACTGGCGGAGTGTCCACCGAAGGCAAAACACCCGGCGAGGATCCTTATCCTCTAGCTGTGGCCTACTCCCGGAAAAGTGTTACAGTCCACTTTGCTCGTTCCCCCGGACGGAACAGTGTGGCTCGGGGTGGAATAAATTTCCAAATAATTTCATTTTCTGCGCAGAAGTTGAAGATCTGCTCACGGTCGACTACTTAAATCTTTAGCATACGATAAATCATGCTCAAAGCATGCGAAACACCTTTGAACGCAGTAGCATTGTCCGAATGCAGTTCGACGACAGTTCCACGGCGAGATACCAACCGGCGCAGTGCTGCTTAAAACGCAGCGGTCGACAAATCACTCACTAACTCGATGTGGACAGCCTTGGTGGAGAACTACAGACTTAATATAGAACGGTCCACAATAGTCGACACCGCATACAGAAAACGGACGCGTCGCCGAGACTCGCGATACCGGTAGGTCGACTGTGCTCTATGCAATAAAGCAAATACAATCTCATTATCAAAATCATGTTAACTAATTTAGTATAGAATACCACATATTCTGACGACGAGAAAAAAAAATCCACGCTGTATATCAAGGATCATAATAAAGTAAGTAAAAACCCATTAGAAATTTTCGCAAAAGTTGGGAAACCATTCTGAAAAATTTTCAATTCTAAACGAGCGGTTGCCTTAGCGACGGACACGATCTGTCGGATCAGGCCATGAAAAGTTCGCCTCAAGAGGGAACTTGCTATAGCGGCGGATACGATCCGTAAAGACAGTTTGCCTTAGAAGGAAACTTGTAACAACGGATACGATCTGTTGAGTCCGTAAAGAAAGTTCGCCTTAGAAGGGAACTTGTTTCAGCAACGGATGCGATCCGTTGGGTCAGGCTGTAAATAAAGTTTGCCGTAGAAGGGAACTCGCAAAAAAAATAGGAATGCTTTGGTTGCTTATGAGCAACGTAAAAAAAAACAAAACAAACCAACTGCGAACACGTTCTATCATGTGACCGGAATTTTCCCATAGTTTGTAAAAACAAAGGACCATTTATATGAAACGTTATTAACAATTCATTTAAATGGTACCCTTTTTTAACCATTTATATGAAACGTTATTAACAATTCATTTAAATAATTTCACTCGGATTGAAGAACAGCTGCTCAAGCTACCGCCATTTGAATGCGCAATGTTCCAATAACGGAACTAAGGCAGAAATGTTTCGACTACAATAAGCAATTTGAGTACTATGCCGCTATGATCAAGAATAAGAAAAAGCTTAATAATAATATTTTCCTGGCCGTTGCTGGTCGTCAACTACAACGAGTGTACGAAAGTTTGCCCAGGCTTAGTCATGGAACCATAGCCATGTATACTTAGAAGATGATTTTGGCAACGTGATACGACAACTCGACAACTACTTTGCTCCAAAACGGCACGACAACTTTGAAAGACACTCATTCTGGACTCAAAAACCAGACGCTGCACTATGGTACGAATAGCCAAATTTCGCGACAAAAATCGATAACTCGAAAACACACCTCAAACGATCACACCTTAAACTGTCAATTCAAATGTTTCTTAGTTGGAAGTATCGTCACAGATGGTGCTCATAGTGGACTCCCTTATGTTTGACGTTAGCACACTACCCCCATCTGTTGAGCTTTATCACCCATCACAGTGTGTTCAACAGATGGCGAAGGTGTGTTTGTGACGATGATTTGTAGTGCAAAATTTTCAATGTGATATGTCTGTTTGTCTGTGATATAAATATTAATGAATAAATGGAGATGGGTTAACATAAAAATATAAACATTTTCATAAAAATCTCACGTCCATTCCGCATCGAACGCTGAAGAGCTTCGGTTTAGTTTTTTTCGCACTCCGCATTACCTCTTTTGCATTTTTTTTTTCAACCCGCTATCAATCACGCGGTGATTAAAAGTAGTGCACTGTTTAAACCACCGATATCCAGCCGAGCGTTCCATTAGGGAAGCAGACATTCCCGGCCGAGCCCGACGGATGATCTGTCCAGCCTGTACCATCGTCAAACACCCGAGGGGAAAAAGTGTAACCCCATAAGCACCATCGCAGCAAGGAAGGTCATCGCTCCATCCACTGCCGGTCAGCAAGCGGTGCTTTGTTTGCGAACAACAGCAGAAGGTGCCATACCGGCAAACGGCAAGTAGCACATTTGTTTTTTGTTTCGTCATCTGCTAGTGTGTTGTGTATCTCTCTCCCATATAGTAAATCGTTCTGCATAGGGTGGTTCAAAAAAAAATATCGTTCTGCATAGGGTGGTTCAAAAAAAATCATCAGATTTTTATTATGTTTTATTTAATTTTTGTTTTTTTTTGTCCCTGAATTTGTCTTTTCATTCTAAGGGGGCGACATGCCTCCCAAAGATGTTTTTAGGGCGCGCTGTTATCAGCCGTCTTCTGCCTCTCCTTGGGTTGTCTACTTTCGGCAGAAAGTGAAAGCCCTAGACTTTTTGGGCATAAAAAGAAATTTGACGCGTCGTTATCCGGGGACCGAATTCCATCAGGTCAACCGAAACAAACTGCGTGTTACTGCACCTACATATAAAATTGCAAATGAAATTGCTAGTGACGAAGGTTATAATGTCGAGTACTACGTCTACATCCCATCTCGAGATGTGGAGATAGATGGCGTGGTTTCTGCAGCGAGCCTGACGTGTGAAGACGTTATGGAAGGTAAGGGGCGACTTCCAGATTCCGCTTCGTCTACCATTGAGATTCTAGAATGCAAACAATTGCATGCAGGATCAATGGTAGATGGAAAAAAGACGTATTCACCGTCGGACTCGCTACAAGTGACCTTCGCCGGATCAATTCTCCCAAAATTTGTTGAAATTGATAAAGTTTTTTTCCCAGTGCGCCTTTTTGTACCAAGGGTATTTAATTGTACCAAGTGCAAACAGTTGGGTCATACGGCTACTTTTTGCGACAACAAGCCCCGTTGTGGCAAATGCGGCCAAAGGCATCTAGAGGATGCTTGCCAACAGGAAGCAACAAAGTGTGCTTACTGTGGCAAAGAGCCTCTCCACGATTTGCAGAACTGCCCCGTGTACAAGAAGCGCACTGGTAACGTGAGACGTTCCATACAAGAACGCTCTAAGCAGACGTATGCAGACATGTTAAAGTCGCAAAACGGAGCGTCTGCATCGTCTGTATCAGCCGCTCAAAATGAAAATCCTTTTTTGATTTTGTCTTCCGATGAACTGGACTCTGACGAAGCCGATGAGAGTGGATTTCCGGAGGTTCACGCCTCCGGTAAAAGAAAGCCTACTAGTTCTCCGGGTGTGCGCCGGAAACAAATAAAACCTACTCTCAAAAGCTTGCAAAAAATTGGAAGTAGAGGGGGTCAATTTAAAAAACCGAATAAACCGGTAATAGCTGATGCATCCGTTCCTAGCTGTAGCTATACCAACCCGCCGCTACCTAATAACAGTAACCGTAAGAGGTTACCAAAAACTACGTCTTCTCGCAATTCTAAGAATATCCCGTCCAAGCGAGGTAAGATTAATTTTAGGGACATTGTGGATAACATTTTAAATGCTCTTGGCCTTTCGGATGCTTCACCGCTCCGAGGAATTATTGACCTGCTTATTCCTATAGTTGGAAACTACTTCAAGCAATTGACTGTATCATGGCCCCTTATTGGTGAATTCGTATCTTTCGATGAATAATTCGTCGAGTGAGGATCAAGATATGATCACAGTATTACAATGGAACTGTCGTAGTCTAATACCTTAATTAGACTCGTTCAAGTATTTGATTCACAATTCTGATTGTGATATATTTGCTCTCTGTGAAACATGGCTTTCATCCGAAGATGAAATAAACTTCCACGATTTTAACATTATTCGCCTGGACCGAGATGATTCATATGGTGGCGTACTTCTGGGGATCAAAAAGTGCTACCCCTTCTATAAAATCTCACTCCCAATTTCCTCAGGCATTGAAATCGTCGCTTGCCAAATAAATGTAAAGAATAAAGATCTTTGCATAGCTTCCGTCTATGTCCCTCCGAGGGCATCAATAAACCGCCGTCAACTTTGGAGTTCAATTACATTACTTCCATCTCCAGTTCTTATTTTGGGCGATCTGAACTCCCACGGTACTGCTTGGGGCGAACAATACGATGACAACAGAGCGGGTATTTTCTATGACTTATGCGACGATTTCAACTTGACCATCTTGAACACTGGGGAAGCGACACGAATAGCAAAACCTCCTGCCAGGGAGAGTCGACTTGACATATCTTTGTGCTCTAACTCACTATCATTAGATTGTCTGTGGAAGGTAATCAATGATCCCCATGGTAGTGATCACTTACCAATTATTATCTCAATCACAAATAGTTTTCACAAAACAGACCAGTCAATCCATGTTCCTTATGACCTCACGAGGCATATTGATTGGCAACATTTTGCATCGGCGGTAACTCTTGGTATTGATTCTACCGATCCTCTTCCACCATTAGAAGAGTATCGTTTCCTCTCCGACCTGATGTACAAAAGTGCATTAGAAGCTCAGAAACGACGTGTTCCAAGTGCATCCCTCAAAAGAAGACCCGCCACCCCTGGATGGGATGATGAATGCACTAAGTTGTATCTTGAGAAATCCGATGCGTTTAAAGATTATCGTAGACATGAAACATGTGAGCTTTTTGATAAGTACCTCAAGCTTGAAAAAAAGGCTTAAAAACTTACTCAAAGCAAAGAAACGCAATTACTGGCGTTCGTTTGTAGAGGGACTATCTAGAGAAACCTCGATGACAACGCTTTGGAGAAAGGCTCGTTACATGCGAAACCGCTCATCCTCCAATGAGAGTGAAGTATACTCCATGCAATGGATATTCGACTTCGCTAAAGAGGTTTGTCCAGACTCTGTCCCAACACAACCGAATTTACGGGATACTACCCGAAATAACGGTGCTCTGGCCGAACCATTCACAATGTTGGAATTTTCAATGGCACTTCTTTCATCGAATAACTCTGCTCCGGGAAGCGATATGATTAAATTCAACCTTCTAAAAAATATTCCTGACATCGCTAAAAGACGATTACTTAACCTGTATAACACTCTCATGGAATTAAATATAGTTCCACCCGCATGGAGGCAGGTTAAAGTAATAGCTATTCAAAAGCCTGGGAAACCAGCGTCTGATTACAATTCTTACCGTCCGATCTCTATGCTATCATGTTTAAGGAAATTGTTAGAAAAAATGATCCTATCAAGACTTGACCGTTGGGTTGAATCAAACAACCTGCTATCAAATACGCAATTTGGTTTCCGAAAGAGCAAAGGAACAAACGATTGTTTAGCGTTGCTTTCATCTGATATACAACTGGCCTTTGCACACAAGGAGCAATTGGCTTCAGTATTTCTGGATATTAAGGGCGCATTTGATTCAGTTTCCATAGATATACTTGCAGATAGTCTGCACAGTAGTGGTTTGCCAGGAATTTTAAATAACTTTTTGTATAATTTACTGTCAGAAAAACAAATGACCTTTAATCTAGGTCAACTGACAACTTCCAGAATTAGCTACATGGGCTTACCCCAAGGCTCATGTTTAAGTCCCTTGCTTTATAATTTTAATGTTAAAGATATTGATAACTGCTTGGAAAATAGATGCACGCTAAGACAACTTGCAGACGATGCTGTGATCTCCTTTAGAGGTCCACGTGCGGAAATCTTGCAAAGACCATTGCAAAATTCCCTAGATAATCTGTCCATCTGGGCCAGAAATTTGGGGATCGAGTTTTCACCGCATAAAACCGAATTGGTAGTGTTTACTAGAAAGCGGTTCCCTGCCCAACTGCGTCTCAATCTTTTGGGAAGAGACATTACCCAATCTTTGACCTTCAAATACCTTGGAGTCATGTTTGATTCAAAATGCACTTGGAGTAATCACTTTGCGTATTTAAAACAGAAATGTCAACAAAGGATCAATTTTCTAAGATCAATATCCGGGACATGTTGGGGTGCTCACCCGGAAGACCTTATTAAACTCTATAAAACAACTATTCTTTCAGTTCTCAAATATGGCTCTTTTTGTTTCCTCTCGGCAAGAAATAGCCACCTCATCAAATTGGAACGCATTCAATATCGTTGTCTACGTATTGCCCTTGGCTGTATGCATTCAACGCATAATATGAGCCTGGAGGTTCTGGCAGGAGTAAAACCCTTACAGTACCGCTTCTGGGAGCTCTCATCTAGAATACTGATCAAGTGTGGAATCAGTAACAACCTTGTGATTGAAAACTTCGAAGAAATGCTCGAATTGAGTACCCAGTCAAGATTCTTACGAATCTATATTAACTATATGTCATCCGATATTAGTCTTCCATGCTATAACCCTCCTAGTGTACGCTTTCCTTATCATAGTTCCTCCATTGATTATGATCTCTCCATGAAACAGGCTATTCAAGGAGTTCCAGATCAACTTCGACCTATTTTAATTCCCCATATTTTCATCGAAAAGTACCAACATGTCAGTTGCAATAGAAGAATTTTCACTGATGGGTCACGCATTGATGGATCCACTGGTTTCGGTGTTTACAATGAATACTCATCTGCCTTCCGGAAACTTCAGGAACCTTGTTCCGTATATGTTGCTGAGCTGGCAGCAATCAATTTCGCATTGGGGATAATTTCCGACATGCCCATAGACCATTATTTCATCTTCTCGGATAGTCTCAGTTCTATTGAGGCCCTCCAGTCGATGAAAACAGTTAAGCACTCATCTTACTTTCTTTCAAAAATAAGGGAGCAGATGTGTGCGTTGGTCGAAAGATCATTTAGAATTACCTTTGCATGGGTCCCCTCACATTGCTCAATTCCAGGTAATCAGAAGGTGGACTCTCTAGCACAGGTGGGCGCACAAGAAGGCGAGATTTTTGAAAGAAGAATTTCACATGATGAATTTTTCTCATTAGTACGTCAGAGTTCTCTTCAAAGTTGGCAAAACGATTGGACAAGTAATTCTCTTGGGCGGTGGTTACATTCCATTATTCCAAATGTTTCGTCGAGATCGTGGTTCAAAGGTCTGGATGTAAGTCACGGTTTCATTCGTGTGATGTCAAGACTTATGTCCAACCACTACTCGCTAGACGCACATCTCTACAGAATTAACCTCGTCGATAGCAACATATGTAGGTGCGGAACCGGTTATGATGACATCGATCACGCAGTTTGGCATTGCCCGGGTAATGATGCCTCCAGAGCACGACTATTGGATACCCTTGTGGCCCGAGGTAGACAACCCTTCCGCGAAGTAAGAGATGTTTTGGGAATGCGTGATCTTCCCTACATGCAAGCGATTTACGAATTCCTTTGTTTGTCTGATCTAAGAGTGTAATGTCATCACCCCCTCCCTTTCACTCTAGTAAAGTCCCTGCCATTGTGTCCCAGTTAGATTATCCTTTTGTTTCCGTGCTACTTGTACCTGTCCAGCAAGCTGTGGTCACCCATCTGCAGCTTAGTTCCTGTAAGGGACTACAGAGACCGAGGATTTGGAAGATGTCGCAACCATGAGCAGCAACAAATACCTGAAATAAGTTACCTGCCTAGCCCCTTCCAAACAGTAATGTGACCCATTAACCTCGAGCTAGCCACGAGTAATTGGCACCCCTCTTTACTAAAATCGAAATAGAAAAATTGTTAATTACAATATTGAATATCGGCTCCGCAAAGTGTTACACACGCCTGAGCCTAATAAATCTCACGTTGTTCGGCACTTTGATGCTGCAGATCGAAAATTATGCAGAAACAATGCAAAATGACCAATTTTAAAATGAGTTTTACTCCACAAGAGGACAAAAATGGACAAATGATATTGCACAGGTCTTGTAGATGGAGGTTTTTACTTTCAGTTCACGTATTCCGTGTTTGCAAATATATGCAAATAAGTGAGTAAGATATCTTGAAAAAACGTATTTTTTTGCACTTCAACCTCTATAACTTTTTTTATACCATAACTAGCAACCATCCTGTATCTTCAAAATGTGCGTCTTTTAATTTCCTAAAAGTCATCCAAACAAAGTTTTCAAATTCAAATTGAAATTAAAAAAATTAGAGCGAAAAAAACTGTTTATTTAAGTCTCACCCTAAGGATAGTTAGAAAAACTGTTATAAAACGAAACGTAGATGAGATAGAAGTTAGGTTATTTCAGCAAACTTTCATGAAATTAAATTATCTACAATTCTGTAGGAGCAACAATTCCTCTAAATCATAAGAATAAAAAGTTAGATTTTTTATTATGAACATAAAAAAAAACCACCCTAGTCACCGCCCTAACCAAAAGATAGATCTTTTTTTCAAAATCACATCTTCCAAAGACATCATATGTCTAAAGTTAATGGTTTTCGAGTTATCGATTTTTGTCGCGAAATTTGGCTATTCGTAACATAGTGCGCTGGAGAAACGCTGGACAAGTTTTTACTCCGTGCCAAAGTCAAGTGCCCACTACTGAAAGAGAATGTAGAGACGCTGCAGTAATCGACAAGATTATATTGCTTGCGCCACAGGAACTTCGACGGAAAATACTGGAGAAACCAAACATCAACATGGACGATTAAACAAACCTTGTCAACACCCACCTGTCCATTCAGCATCAGATTCGTGAACTAAGCCAGCATTCTTCTGGCACAACCCAAACGGAGACCAGTCGTGGTAACACATTCGTGAATAAAATATCCACAGATAGTGATAACAAATCACGTTGGATGCAAAATCATCAACTAGCAGAGTGTGGCAATAAACTACATAAGCCCGAAGAACAGTGTCCTGCCAAGAACGTTAAGTGCCACAACTGCAACTGCCTCGGACATTTCGCTGAAAAGTGCCGTTTTGATTCCAATAAAAGAAGATTCGAAAGATCGGCACCAAGGAAGCGCAAATTTTCGTCTGATCACCAAGAACACCAAGGGTTAATGCCATTGACACTAATAAATCTAACAACATTAACAATAACAATTCGGCCGCACTAGGCACCGTGAAGCCAGACACTCACCCTCAAGACTCCTCTTTCGTATACGCAATCAGTGACAAGCATGACGAAATGGTTTGGTGCAAGGTGGGCAATGTACTCATTGAAATGATGATCGATTCTGGTAGCAAACACAACGTCATCAATGAGTTAACATGGCATTACATGCAACGCAGGAATGCTGCCGTGAGAAACGTGCGACCATCGACCAAAGAACTATCGGCATACGCTCAACAAAATTTCCTAGATATGACATTCACATGCGACGCAGAAATAGCAGTTGTCGAGGGTAAAGACCTAAATTCTTTTACCAGCTTCTACGTAATAAAATGTGGATAACAAAACTTGCTTGGCAGAGACACAGCAAAGCAGCTAGGAGTTTTGTTAATCGGGTTGCCTAGCGTTTCCAATTCAGAGACCCTCCAACATATTTCCGACAGCACCATTGATAAGCTTCCCGTAATTAAAGGTAGCTATTAATATTTCATGAATACAAAAATGTCATAACCATCTCCATATGTTCAGGCATTAAAATACGTATTAATATTGATGAAAGTGTCAGGCCCATGGCTCAACACGTTCGTCGTGTTCCCATAGCTCTTCGCCTACAAGTCAAAGATCAACTCAATCGACTCCTCAAACTGGGTATAATCGAAAAAGTCAACGGCCCAAGTCCGTGGGTATCTCCCGTTGTAATTGTTATCAAGGACAACGGTGACGTACGACTTAGCATTGACATGCGACGCGCAAATACTGCAATCAGAAGAGAGTACCATATGCTACCTACGCTTGACGATCTTCTTGCAAGATTAAACGGATGCAAATGGTTTTCTCGGCTTGACATCAAAGATGCTTACCACCAAGTCGAGCTACACGAGTCAAGTCGATATATAACGACGTTCATTACGCATCTTGGAATGTTTAGATACACCAGGTTAATGGTCGGAATCTGCAGTGCGTCAGAACATTTTCAGAGAATCATAGAGCAGATTTTGAGCAGTTGCCCCAACTCCTTCAACCATCAAGATGACATCTTCATACATGCAAAAACGGAAATTCAACACGACACTTCCTAGAGCGTGTTCTACGAACATTGGAAGCACACAATGTTGTGATGAATACCAAGAAGTGTAAATTCAAAGTTACCGAAACCGAGTTCCTGTGTCACAATGTCTCCCAACAAAGCATCAAACCAACGGAAGGAAAATTAATTGCTGTGCAACAATTCAGATCACCCAAATCTGCTGAAGAAGTTCGAAGATTCTTAGGTCTCATAGGATATGTTGGAAGATTCATCCCCGATTTGGCAACTAAAACATTCAATCTACGACAACTAACCATCAGTGGACCCGTAACGCTGGTAGATCACCTTTTCGTGGTGCGTTACGGGGTATCAGATCTACCACCGAACCTTAGTCCGAATTAATTCAAACTAAGGAACATACTTGTTTTTGTAGTCAAAGGAACGTATATTAGTCCTTATTACATTTTAGGTCTTGTGAAAGCGACAATACTCGGATTGACCCACCGAGGATGAGCTTGGAATAAGGAAAACATGATCAGTCTTCATTTATGTTAGGACTAGGATTCTGATGCATGGTCAGTATCGGAGTCATTGTTTGTTTTGTTTGCAATGAATCTGGTTTTGACTGATAAAGGAGCGCGCCTTTGAAGAGTGCTGTCACCCACAAAGGGTTTAAATAGCGGAAACTTTTTAAAAAAAACTCGATTCATAGCCAACAAAACAAACAAAGACACCTTTAAAAATACCGAATACTTCATCATTTCTCAATAGTGAAGAAGTAACTCGACATGCACTAAACAAAGGATACGGGATATACTACAATAGATCAAATTACTGGTCGCAGTGGTTTATGTACCGAACAGAGGGGAAAAAATCATCAGTGGACAAAAGTTCGAATGGACAACGAATCATGAGATAACATTCAATAACCTCAAACAAGCAGTATGCTCTGCTCCAATACTCGGATTTTTCGACAATAACCGCCGAACTAGAGTGGGGCAATACTTTGCATCGCATCAGCGGCAACAACAACAACGGTATCATCTAGCACGACTGCTGCGGCAGTAGCACGGTAGCACCTCGTCGCGCGTCGCTCTGTTCTGCGTCGCGGATTACTAGTGTGCGTGTGCAATTGGTTCCGGTGAGCTGAAGTTAGAAGAGTGTTGCGTATTGCGGGATCGCGCCTTGCTCGCGATTCATTCAAAAAACTGCATACAATCAATTGCGCTGTTGTGTGTTGGTGATTTTTCCACAAGCGAGCTCAGGTCCAAAGTGTATTGTGGAGGAAGATAGTGTGTATTGTTTAGCAACCGTGTAAAGTTAGAGGTCATAAGCGAGTATATTTTTCTTTTTGATTCTGTTTCCTACAACCAAGTGCCAATATCTAGAACTAGATTTTAAAGGATAATACCACAACCGTGCCTAAGTGAATTTTGATTCGGTGTGCAGGCTTAGTTTGTAAATTAACCGGTGCAAGAAGAGTGTATTAGACACAGATATCATGTTACTACCGGAAGGTTTCCGACACGTCGGCGACGGCTGGGTTGATGTGGTCGAGTGCCCACGGCAGCAGCTGCGGGTCCAGCAGGACTTGGCCATCTAGGAAATCGAGGAGAGCTGGTTTGCAAAGCAACAAATAATTGATTTCTACCATATTTTGAAGACAATATCTAATATCCTGTTTTACTTTATTTTGTCTATTTTGTTTTGTTTTGTTTTTCGTTATGCTTGTCTATTTTCGGTCACATTGGAGCGGTCCATTGTATTTGGCGGATAGTGCTACATACTTTCAGCGTATCGTTAACCAAAACGAACCCTGCTGCTAACCTTTCCCCAACTATCCAACATCCCAGTGATTTCTCGTGGAAGTGCAGAGGCTTCCTTCAAAGCGAGTATCATGTCAACACGGTCCTTCCCATTCCCTACTTGACCTGCATTCGGGCACGGCCGGCGCCGGTATTGCTTTATAATGGGTCACCAGTTTTTACATATTGAAGATATATGTTAGTCAAAAACATCATCTGTTGGATCTTTGTGTAAATACAGCTGATCTGGCAATAACGGAATTGCATCCGTGGGTGGTCAATCATGCTCATGCTCGTGCTCACCCCCCAAAGAGACACCCCCCCCCCACATGTGGGAAAAAAAAAAAAAAAATAAAAAAAAAAAAAAAAAAAAAAAAAATTTATTTTTTTTTCCCCAACCAGCAACACCCCCCCCCCCCCCCCGACCTCCCAACCACAAAAAAAACACCCCCCCCACAATATAGAAAAAAAAAAAATAAATATTCCACCTAATAAAAAAAAAAAAAAAAACCAAACCCCCCCCCCCCCACTAAAACCCCATTTTTAACCCCACCCCCCCCCCCCCCCGCCCCATAAAAAAGGGCCAATTCCAACCCTTCCAATTTAAAATTTAAAATAACCCCCGCAAACAAAACGTTGCAGACCCGCTATCGCGTCTATCTGTAACGGCAAATGATGAAGACATAGACAGGTGCGATGACCAGATTTACATCAACGCAATCACAGAATCCGTGGCCATTGGTGTTTCAGAAATCTAGAAGGCCCTCGATATGGATCTCGAATTACTTCTGGTCAAAGATGCCTTATTGACTTCGGACTAGGTGAATGAAGCAGTTAAAAACGGTGCTAGGAAGTACGTGCCCTTCCAAAATGATCTCACTCTTCTTGAAGGCTACGTAATCCGTGGATCGTAATCCGTAGAATCGTCATTCCCCAAATTTTAATATCCATATCCAGGTGAAACACGATAACACGCCTACGTGATAAAGTTTGATGGCCTGGAATGGATGAAGATGCGAGGAAAACTGTTAAAAGCTGTGAAGGATGCCGACTAGTTAGTTGACCCTCCGCACTCGAACCAATGCGCCGTCGTTTAATGCCAAAAGAGCCATGGATAGACGTAGCAATGGACTTCCTAGGACCACTGCCGTCAAACGAATACCTCCTGGGGATTGTCGCCTTCTACAGCCGGTACAAAGAAACACCATGAGAAAAATGTACACCATGAAAAAATCACCTCACAGGAGACAATTACGCGAATCGAACCATTTTTTGTGCGTCTAAGCTATCCGTGAACGATCACTTTAGATAACGGTCGACAATTTATAAGTTCTGAGTTTAAAGACTATTGCCAACTTCCGTGAAGTTGACGTAGATGCTGTGTTAACCAACATTTTCTGCTTGAAGCTCTTCTTTTGAATGCCGGCCACCGTTGAAGAGCCATGGTTGTCTGGACCGACGGAATCAAGAATACGAACACGTTGGTACAGAAGCTCGATCAACTTATCGTACCTCACATCGTCGTATTGGCTTGTCTCCTCCTCCCAAGATCTTAGAGTTGCTTGGTCCAATTTGTACGATAGTAAATTGATAAGTGACGTGTCCCAATGATTCACGGATTCACCCAACTTAAACTGGGCTTGAACATGACGTTGGTAGTCGTCAACCAAATTGTGAATCCGTTTCGCACACTCTTGCTTCACTGCAGGCAAATCGTACAATGCTCGGAATAACTGCTTCTTGATGAACCGCCGGTTGTCGTATCTTTTCAGCTTAGCATACCATGTAGTAGCGTAATTATCGGCTTCAATGTCCACCGATTCGAAAGGTTTCTTGGCATCCCCTTCGAGACATTGGAGAAGATATTGTAATTTGGCAAATGTAGGGATTTCAGCATTTACGTGAACCATTGATGAAAATGTATCCCGGAATAAAATCCAACGAGAAAAATCGCCGTTGAATTTTGGCAAATCTATTTGGGGCAAACGAAGATGGAAAGTCGGCGCGATCAGTTGTGGAGCCTTCATTGATTTATTCAATGATTGGTTTAGATCTCCATTACGTTTGGTGAGTAGAAAACCCTTTGTTTTGCAAAACCGTTGCTTGAAGTCAACTCGTTCTTCGATATGCTCCTCTATCGATTCCGGTTTGTCCAACACTCCACGAAGTTTTCACACAGTCGATCTAGTGAATCCAATCGTACACACAACTCAATAGAATCGCGATCGTGATCATAATCATGAACAAATTTCTCCAATGCATTGCGATTGCCATGGCGATGTATCCCTTACGCTGGATCAAGCGATCGCCTAATAGTTTTTCCTGTTTCGTTGACATCGCGAACTCTCCGTTTCTACGAAAGACCGGACCGGACGGGGGTGACATAAAACCGAAAAGATTTGCTCCTTCCCGACGCGTTGTAGACACCCTTTTGCGACGTTTCAATCAAACGGAAGTGAGTCATAGTATTGAAAGCTATTTTTCCTTCCCGTCACGAACGTACCCACGTTTACACGGTTTCGTAATCGAGGACACGATTGGTTTTCCTAAAAATTGTGTACCGTCAACCACCTGCCACAATAGCTCTTGGCTACCCACTTTCGAACGTTCTAAAAGATAGCTACTGCTAGCCACATGCAAATCAACATGAAACGGACTCACCGGGAGAAATCCAATGGGTTGGATGTCCTACAGACTCAATGGAATGGCGCCAAGTTGATCCAATGACGCCAGTGAGCGATGGCTATCACGTTTCCAATCCACGCTAGCAAGCGATGGCAGCAGCTTAATTATGTTGAAAAGTTAATCACCTCCCAACAATGGCTTCGATGCAAAGATCTTTCTTCATCTACACCAACAGAGTAACACTTGCCTTTGTGCACTCTCAGCGCAAAATTCTTGTCCGCACAAAATATATGCACCAATAACCGACGGCGAAAATGTACTACGTTTCGAACGATTTGAATTGATCCCGCGATCGAAACGCCAGTAGCAGCGATAGTCACTCGTTCACCCGGTTAACCGTCGCACACGTGATCGTTAATTACCGATCAAATCGGTCTCCCGTAGCTTCCAAATAACTACCCGTCTTGGTATTATTCCAACGCGAAAAAACTCCGATGGCACCAGAACACACGCTTGGGAACCGAACACGTGGAGATTTTCCAGGTCCGGATTCTTCTCGAACATGATTTCAAATGGAGTCTTATCTCTGACCCGTGTCGGAAGCATATTCTGCCAATGGTTGGCAGTATTAACGGCCTCCGCCCAATATCGGTAACCCATATTGGCGTCCAGGAGCATACACCTCCCCATCTCCACTAGTGACCTATTTTTGCGCTACGATACACCGTTTTGTTGTGGTGTATAAGCAGTAATATACTGTTGTAGTATACCTTCATGAGCGCAAAAGTTTTCCAAAGACTTGGCCTTATACTCCCCTCCCTGATCGGAACGAAGCACCTTCGGTGGCCTTCCGAACTGCATTTTGGCCATCCACACGAAGCGCTTGAAATATTCTTCCGTTTCCGTCTTTTTACGGAGGAAAAAGATCCAACTGTATCTACTATAGTCGTCGATAAATGTTACGAAGTAACGACATCCACCAGGCGTTAGAGTATTCATGGGTCCACAAACGTCACTGTGGATGAGATCCAAAACAGCGGAAGATTTCTGGTCTACCTATTTTGGAAACGGAAGCCTCGCCATCTTTCCCTTTAGGCAGCACTCACACACCGCTCGAATACCACATGGCTGACGAAAACCACTTGCTAGTTCGCCTCTTTCCAGTTCCAATATATCCTCTGGGTCACGATGGATTGTGGCTCTTGGCCACCGCTACTGTCGGGCTTTTCACCATACGCAACAAATACAAGTCACCCGCGAGTACTGCTTCACCTGCTGTTCGGCCACCACAAGAAATAGTACAACCGGATGCGTCAAAACACACCTCGGCTCCTCTGTTGACCAATCGGCCAACGGATATCAGGTTGGCATTCATTTCGGGAACGTAGAGTACTTTCGACAGCAACACTTGCTTTACTGTTTGACCTTGTACCAAGCAGGAGATCTGACATGTCCCTTCGCCTTCCACAGGACACTTGCGACCGTCGGCCACTATTACCACACTCAGCGTATCGAAATTTCTCTTCTCGATGCGTTCGAAATATGCCCGGTTCGAACAAATATGCCACGACGAACCGGAATCAACCGTCCACTCATCGATCGCGTCACCGACCGCAAAAGCGAATGTATTTTCTTCTTCCGTATGAGATGCCACTTTGGCCTGTGCACTTTTTGATGGTTTCGATTCGTCCCGATTCACATCGTTAAACTTCATTCTCACGCGACAGTCTTTCTTCTTATGCCCCACCTTTTGGCAGTTGTAGCAAACAACAGTTTTCTTACTCGGAGCTTTTTCATTCTCCCTCAGAGCTTTCTCACTTTTTTCGTTTTCCCTTTACGTTTCATCACTTCATCCATAATTTTCTGCTTCACCAACTCAAGCGTAATTTCATCTTCTTTGCGACAGTCCAGAGCCGTCGTCAAGGTACTGAAGGATTTCGGTAGGCTGCGTAGGATCATCATCACTTCAAGCTCCCTGCCAAGTAGCGTCCCAGCTTTCGATAACTTTTCGAACAATTGCTCCATCTCGTACAAATGCTGCTCGATGTTTTCTCCGTCGGTGTAGCGCATATCACAAAGACGATAGAAAATACCTACTTTTGCCGACAGCGACACTTTTTCGTGATGATTCTGCAAACTTTCCCACGCTTCCTTTGTAGTCGTTGTGTTCCGG
Organism: Aedes koreicus; assembly: GCA_024533555.2. Taxonomy (NCBI): domain Eukaryota; kingdom Metazoa; phylum Arthropoda; class Insecta; order Diptera; family Culicidae; genus Aedes; species Aedes koreicus. The sequence continues at coordinate 519,782 of JAHHFK020002454.1, read as the reverse complement.
ATGAGCGCATGTTGGGTCTCCTCTACCAACAATCCGATAGTTGCTCCGGCCTTTTGGTCTCCCGCTTTCCAAACAACCACTTCCGCAGCATTTCCAGCACTTACACTCGTCGCAGCAATCACTGCTGGCGGATCTCCTTGACACACATATTTCCACAGGTCTTCCCTAACCAACAGTAGTTCGACAGTGAATTTCCAGCTGCCATAGTTCTGGTTGTTGAGCTTCGGAATTCCTAGCCGCTCCATCTTAATTACTCATCAGAGCACACAATATTTACTTTGTTTTTACTGGGCACATAACCTCTTCAAATAAAAACATGATGTGTACTGGTGTACAGTCACTCAACTAATGATAATTTTATTCTCTGTTCTCATACAATGGTAAGGGGCTTAAGCGGGAAAAGTATTTTCTTTTTAATTGTTCTTGACAGATGTCATTCTGTGTGGTTGTCGCTCTGCGAAGACGTGTTGCCAGATTTAGCGTAACGTGTACTTCTTCAATAATAGCCGATTTCAATATGTGTACGGCAGATAACCGAGAGCTGAGATGCATATAAATGAAGCGCATATGATGCGAAGAAGGAGAGAGTGACTTTCAATTTACCTTAATGGTTCTGTAAATTCATATGACAATGGCGAACAACCAGTATAAATTTTGAAGATAGTGCTATATTATGTTATTTTGATTGACTTGTATTATTGTTCATAAGGGACATTTGAAGTACAGTAAATAGAACAAAAAGATAAGGCTGCGAATCATTACGTCGACCAAAATTGAGTGATTTTTCAAATAACGATTCTTGTATGTTTCATTTTTGAGGAAGCAGTATGCTTTACGGTCTCACCCTGAAACCTTTTCTCAAGTCCTGCGTCAGCGAGCATGCACGTCACCAACCTCTGAAAGAGCGGTTCTTCCGTTCGGCGACGCTATTCTTTGTGGGGAGTATGTTGTGATTCGATCCATTCTTGGTCGTAGAATGACTTGAGCATACCGTGTAGGTACCATATTCTACGCACTTAAGACATTTTCGACGCAAACATAGCATAACAAAAATCGAATAAGCTTTTGTTAATATTGTTTATTTTTGGCAAATTTATAGTATGAGTAAGTATGAATAAAATATATAAACGTTCATAAAATATAAAATGAACACACAAAGAAAAGCGTTTTTGGGATATGTTATATTGTTGCTAATTCTGCGCATCATGTTTTGAAATGTTCCATGCACAGAAAAAAAAAAATAAAAAATCACTTCTTTTTGTACACAAATAATAAATTTTTCACTCATGCGCGTCTTAGTGCGGCTGCTAACGGAGACTACTTTGTTGACGTTTTCAGTGCTGGTGGTTAAACATTTATTTATTTTTTCCACAAATGCTGTAGTTTTCTGAATGACTTTGTGTTCATTCTGCAGTTAATAAAGTTGTAGTTGGTTGCCGCCTATAGTCAGGACATTTATAATTGTACATAATTTTGAAACATGATTCCAATGAATAAGTGCGCAGAATTTGGAGCTACGCACAATAAGGTACCGTCACGGTACCTGCTTCTGGGATTGCTTCAATCAATTTCTGCTTCGAAGACTTAACCTGATCCCTACGTTTTTGCTGCCTCTCCTGTTCAGAATTTTTTCTCTTCAAATCATTCTCCAGTTTCAATTTTTTTATTTGATAATATTCGAAGCTCTTGGGATTCTTCGTTTGTTATTAAACCCGCTGAATCACACTCTTTGAGTGGCAGAACTTGTTTTGAAACATCGTTCAGTTCAACTTTAATCTTCTCTTGAACAGGCGCAGGACGCTTGGGGCAACTCGATGTACTTGGCTGCTGTGAAACTTCGATGGGAGTTTCTTTCGATTTGGCGACACCATATCGTCAGAAACATCTTTTGCAGGTTTGAATGCAGCCTTGCCCCAGAATTGCAACAATTTGCCATGTCGTTTTAACGAGATTGCCTCAAGATCACGTATTTTTGACGGAACCAATGCTTCGAGCTTTTCAACAGGTTCCTTACCTTTTGCGTGATGTCAAAACGTCACGGTATCAGCTTGACATGCTGTTTTTTTCATTTCCGGATACGCTTTAACAAATGCGTTGTACAGTTCACTGAATAACTCGTGTTTGTCCACTTTCCTATATATCTATTCACAAACAACTGTCGGAAGAAGAATTCACACAATTCACTATCAAACTATCTTTATGTTGCTAATTGGAAGGCACTGCTGCTGCTATCCGAATCAGAGGGAAGGAACGGAAACGTATCCCTTTCGGATGTGCAATCAAATTCTGCCAATGGCTAACACCAACAGGCTGGGGAATTGTTAGGCCAATTTTCTTGCTGGTGCTCCAAAAGCGATGGGCTTGGATGCAAAGCAATAGGTTGTCCATGTGCAGTCGGACCGGTGTCCACAATTGACTACCGCTAAGATAACACTTTATTCCAATGTCACTTGGTTAACACTTTATACAAAACTGATGCGCTATGCGCAAAGCACTACCGCGTTTATAATGATGCTGACCACGTGATCGAATCTTCTCGATACGCATCGTCGACGCGTATCTTTGAAGCAGGAACATTTCAAACGCGTCGTGATCCTCGGCGCCGTCGGCTCTCTGTTTTTGTCGTTGTCTCCTCCTTTCGCTCTTGTCGTATCGTTGCTCTCGGAATAATGGCACTCAAGAGTGGAACTATCATCATCATCGTCATTGCATACCATAGAACTTGTTGTCGGTGGCAAGTGAGCTGAAGAAAATGTTCGTTCGGGTGTTAAGTATACGTATACAAACACGTGTTGCGGGGAAGCGAAACATCGCGAAGTGTGATTCAGGGGCAAGGGAAAAGGAATGCAAAGACAGATTGATGTCGAACTAACTATGATGGGAACAAGAGAAAATAGAAATGAAAACGAAATAGCCACAAACCAAAACAAAAACCATACTTGCGCAACCGAACAAAATTTGTTCAATATCGTTCGTATTACTTGGCAGAAACTTTAGGCAATCTAGTAGGCCTTGTATGTTGGAGTGATCAAATCAATTATATTTTCCTTTTTATACGTTTTGAAGTTAATTTAAAAAGAAAATACAAGTGACGTCACAAAAATTCAAATTGAGAGCGGGAGGAAATTTTCCCCACGGCATTCGCTGCAGTGACTACAGCTCCGACGGTAAATTATACACCGTATAACCCATCTCAACGACTCGGAGCAGCAGCTCAGGTGACACCTTTTTATGCCAACGATACCGAAAGCAAAGAAGTAGGAAATCAACTGCAGTGCAATTAAAATAGAATTCGAGGTAACAGATTTCGTTTTTAGTCCGATAAATTCGAAATATAGTGGTTCGAAGCTACTTCACCAATCGACGAGCGGTTTCTTGGAGAGGTGGATTGCTTACGGACTCCGGAAGTAAAATGATTGAAGACGAATCTGACTCGGAGAATCCGGTAATCTGTTTCTGGCGTTGGAAGCTGGGAATACTAGGAAGATCTTTTGTCGCTCGTCACACGGTGTGTGGTGACAGTGCGTTCATAGTTTTTCCATTTTTATTTTACGGTTGAATAGAAAATGGTCTCATCCAATATGGCTTTCATTCTAGAACCCTATCGTAGGAGTACTTCTTTCACCGACTGGTAAACACGGCTGAAATACTTTTTCAATTGGAACAAGGTGAAGGACGATGACAAATTAGCGTATTTTATAACCATGAGCGGACCCGTAATTTTCTCTGAAATCAAGCTTTTATATCCGGCCGGTAATTTCGAGGAAGCTGCGCTGTATGATATTGTATCCAAGCTCAAAAGTCGCCTTGACAAAACAGACCCGGATCTAGTACAAAGATACAAGTTCAGTATCAGGGTTCAGCACTCAGGCAAAACAACAAAGGATTTTGTTTTGAATTTTAAATTGCAAGCCGAGTTTTGTGGGTTTGCTAATTTCAAGGATATAGCAATACTAGAACGTATTATTGCGGGTCTTAATGGCAAAAATCTCAGGCAAAGGCTTTTTAGCGAGGATAAATTGAATTTGGCCAATGCGGAAAATTACAACTTGGGAGGTAGCTCGCACCAATGCTGGGGCTGCCGAACATCCTGGAAATGAATTCTCTAACATGGTGGCGGCTGTGGATAATGAGCCAGCTCGCTAGTTTGGTGAATATGGAGCGAAATTGGCAAAAGTGTATGAATTGGACAAGAAAAATCGGAAGCCTGAGGTTAATGAAGGGGCCTAATAGGGGGTCAGTGAGAAGCCGTTGAGGGTATAGGCCGATGCAGCAACCGGACAGAGCTGGACATCGACAATGGCAGCGACCCGACTACTCGCAAATGATTTGCAATTTTTGTGGAGTCAAAGGGCATATTCAGAAAAAGTGCTTCAAGCTGAAGAACTTGCAACGTGACACCGTGAATCTAGTTGACTCATATAAGTCCGGTCCATCGGCGGACAGGCACATCTCTGAGTTGCTAGAAAGGATGCGAACTCAAGAATCAGACGGCGATGAAAGTGATACAGATATACTTTGGAAGCGTCAGCGCAATGGCGCATCGAACACAGATCAGAATCAGTAAGGAAGTACAATGGCAAAAGCCGATCGTTTTGGTCACGAGGCAAAGCAGTAACTCAGATAGGGGCCAACCGATGTTTCCAGACGATGAGCCGATGTCAATTGCTAGCGATGTAATAAGGCAAGAGGCTCCGAAGGGAGACAGAAAACGGAAGCGTCGAAATTCCGAGAACCATCAAATATAGCCAAAAAGATCGTAGCGTTGAAAGAAGCCAAATCGCCATGAAGATTTTTATTATGATTAATTACTGTTACCTTCGGATTAATTTTTGCTGAATTCAAAATTGAAATCTCTAAGTAAATGTTTACAAGTTCTTATTGTATCTTTTGCTCTTATATACTTAGTTGACCAAAGTGAAGTTCTGATTGTATTATTATATTCTCTAAAAGGGGAAAAATTGTTTGTCTTAATTGCGCATCGATTACCTTGCGACCTCGACTGTAAACGTCAGTTGACAGTCGTCGTAATCGATGCTCTGATCGGTTGAGTCGAAGGGCTCGGGAAGGAAACGAAATACACAGACTTGCAGCCTATTCTGAAGTCGTATTCAGTGCGGTTCCTTAAAAAAAATATCACGATATTTCTAGCTAAGAGCGTACATAAAAGTGACCAGATTTTTTCGCCTCAGAAAAACCACCGATCTTGACTGGGATTGAACCCAGACCCACTGGGGTGCCAAGTAGCAGTCACGCTTACCACTACACTACCCGCGCCGGCTTCACATGTCATCGTGAGTTGTTAGTTTGTTGTAGCAGGGTGAGTTGAAATCCCTGAAAACCTTCGAAAAACAACACAATGCCTGTTCTCTCGTGAAAAAAGTCTGGATACCCCACGTACTTTTGTCCAGTCACCAGTTCATTTATTTATTTCTTTTTCGTCAATTATATTTGTAGACCAGTTTTATATTCTGGCATTAACTCTATTCTTACACTTTTTTTAGTTTATTTTTATTCGTTGTTATAGCAAGACATCTTGTTTCTGGGTCCATTTTGAGCATAGTTAGTTCTTTGAATATTTATGTTGAATAAATTCCTACTTCTTAAGTGGCGGGTGGAAGCGTAGAAATTGAGCTTCTCTAAAATTTCTGCGTCATTTATTCTTTGCCCAGTAACATCTTTATAAATGCTGGGATTGCAAACTCACTTCGTTTATCAAGACCATTTATTTTAGTTAACATACATCGAGATTCATAAGAAGGTAGCCGAAAAAAGATCCACCCTAACTTAGGCGAAGCATACAATAAAAACTGTTTCTGCACTGACTCAATACGGTCCTTTCTGCCGTTATAAGCATAACTGTCCCATGTATGTTGGGAATCCCATAGAACATGGGACAATTATGCGTATAACGGCAGTTTATGTATATCTTGATATGGAGCCCAAAATACGCTGCAGTACTCAAGAAGGAACCTAACATATGTTATATACATACAACGTTTTTATTGTATAGGAATGATTGAAATGAAAACTTAATCTCTTGATGAACTGAGAAATTACAGTTACAATTAAGTTCCATTCCATGATTACGATTGCAGTAGCCATACACCTACGATGGAAAATAATTTAGCTTTGTTGCTGGTGTCTGGTTTTGTAATTGTGGCCTGTCCCCTCTTATAAATTTTGGTTCGAGCGCTATTTTCGTGATTCTCTTCTTTCTTGCCTATGCTATTCACAACGCTAGTAAGGTAGGGAACGGCTTAATCCCGGGTGACTGTTTTAATCAGTTGTTAGCAAACAGGTCTCAAACTCCTACATTTTCCCATTTATTTTACTTTTAATGATGCGAACATATGCTCTATCCACCGGGCTAATGATTCGATGTATAAATCATGATTGATTACCACTTTATTACTGTTATTTTGATGATTTAAAATATATCATCCAGAAAACCATCAGTTTCCTACCTGCTGAAGAAGTTCGCTTAAATTTTGCAATTGGTCGCGTGCACCGGAGAGAATGTCTTCATCAGCTCCTTCTCACATCTAGGCTTGTTGCTAGAAGGTGATGATGAACATTGAGTTAAATTTATTTCATATTTAGATGATCTGAAATCACTATTTATTTCATGTTTCTTTTAGAGGTTGTTCTATACTTTTGATTATATTGTCCATCATCTGGCACTATCATATGCAATGAAAAAATATGTATCGTAGCTGCCAACGATTAATCATGCTTCGCTGCTGAGCGGCAGCTATGGCATCAGTGTTGCTTTTGAGAGAGCCCATGTTTCCTCTCTTCTTTGTTAACCTTGGATATAGGGGATGTAGCGCACCGGTATTGTAAGGTGCACGGCGGGACACGTTTACTCAATTTTGAATCATTTTTGACCCACTTTCGTCAAAAGTGGAATCACTCATATTTGAGTAAATGTGACTGGGATTGACAAGTCGACATATCTAAGAAACCGATTTAAATCAGATCGGTATGAGTGACTCCACTTGTAACAAAAGTGAGTCAAAAACGATTCAAAATTGAGATGAATTGTCCCGCCGTGTGAAGCCTGCTGTCTCTTACATTTGTTTGTTTTTAAACGAAGCGTCCTGTTTGTCGTCACAGTCGCTTTGTCTAACATTTCCGTGAGAGTAAATGAAATAAGAAATGCACATTGCCAATTTAAAGATCAAGGACAAACTAAAAGTTTGGTCGTGTACGTCTGTCTCATGACCTGCTAGTAGACGAGTTTGTGATCGTAACAATCGACTTGTTTTGGTTGATTGCAACCCAAGAACAACTTGACACTTCTTGTACATCACTCCCGTTTCATTTTACTAAATTTTTGATTACAATTGTATACTATCTCTTTTTCTCTCACGGAAATGTTACTCAATTTTCGTTAAAATGTGGATCTACTCAATTTATGAGTAGATCTACTTTTTACGAAAATTGAGTAACATTTCCGTGAGAGAAAAAGAGATAGTATACAATTAAAATCAAAAATTATGTAAAATGAAACGGGCGTGATTGTCACTGAAACTCAAAAATTTCGTCCGGTGGTACTGTCAAACGTGTCAAACCGAAAAAAAATCTAGCGTATCTTCTAAAAAGGTCGGAATGCGGATATGACATGCGATATTGTGTGCGATAAAACATGTTAATGCAAAGTTTGTTACATTTTACGCTTGCAATGAACACGGAACCAGTAGGAACATAAAAGTGAGTTGTGCATAAATTACATAACGCACTGAAGGGAGGGGGTGGGTATTATATGTGACAATCGGTACAAAATTTAGAATTGCTTCATATAAAACGTGCTTCAAAGGGTAGGAGGAAGCCGATTATGGTGGAGCCGACCTTTTTGGTCACTTTCATCCATACTTTCTTCAACTTCAGCTCGTTTTTAAACACCTTGGACGATTTTCGAACTTTGGCCTTTATTATGGCCCAAAATCTTTCCACCGGACGAATCTCTGGTGAATTAGGGGGGTTGGCGGTTTTTGGTACAAAACAACGTTATTGTCTCTGTACCAATCCAACGTCGATCGCGCGTAATGGCATGATAATGTCTCGCCTCCGTGAGACCGGATGAAGGGCAACAGACGCTTCTGGAGGCACTCGGTGCGGTCAATTTCGCTGTTGATAGTACCCGTTGTGATGTACGGTTTACTCAGTTTACCGCATTGGCATATGGCCCGCCAGAGCAAGTATTTTTTGACGAATTTGTCCACTTTCTTCTTCCTTATGTCTTCCGAAACATCAAGCCGTGATTTGGCAACGTAGAACTCCAGCCCCGGTATCTGCTTTGCGTCTGCCTTGATGTAGGTTTTGTCATGCATAACCACACACATCGGTTTCGTTAACCACTCTCGATACAGCTTCCTTGCGCGGGATTTGGCTGCCGTGTTTTGTTGACCAGCTCGTTTCATGGTTTGCTGAACAAACCAGGCGGAACACTTTGCCTTCAGAGCCGCGTCGCGAATCGAAAGGTTCGGATTACACTTGAAAGAATCCAACATATTCCGGGCCTTCACAGGGTCAGCTGTTTTCGATATTCTTCCATTTCCAGCCCGCCTCTCGGTTGTCTGGGACTCCTTAAACGATTTTACCACCCGAGACACAGTTGTATGGGTGATTGTTGTCTTCCGATCCATCTCATTGTCACAGTCGGATTTTTCATGACGGCGCGCCAAATTCTCCGGCGATTTTCTTCTTGTTTCGATGACATCTCAATAACAACTGAACAGATTTTAATGAAATTTTGCACATGTAAAAAATTCACTCCAAACTAAAGGGCGAACACGAAATTATTGCGACACATTCAACAGGGCATAACTTTTTTACCAAATTTTGCACACTTTCTCATTGATGTGTATTGTTTACATGCTGTCAAACTCGAAGTCGTGATTTTCCATTCAACGAAAATGGAGGTGAACCAACGCGAGTCGAGAGAACAAATTCTTTCCAAACACCTGGAATTTCCTGACCTGTCGCACCGGCAGTTGGGAAAAATGTTGAACATTCACCATTCAACCGTCTCCAGAGTGTTGAAGCGGTTCCAGGAGCGGTTGATGTTGGACCACGGCAAAGGAGCTGGAAGAAAACCGGGACCGGAGAACAAAAAGACGGAGGGAAAGGTGAAGCGGATGATTAAAGCAAATCCCAACGTCTCAAGCCGTGATTTGGCTAAAAAGATCGGCATGTCGCAGAGCTACGTCCAGAATGCAAAGAAGAGAGCTGGACTACATACATACAAGGTACAGAACTTCCCAAACCGCGATGAGCGGCAACAATCGACGGCTAAAACTCGGGCACGGTAGCTCTACGAGAAGATGCTGACAAAATATGGCTGCTGTGTGATGGACGACGAAACGTATATAAAAGCCGATTTCAAGCAAATTCCGGGGTTGGAGTTTTTCACCGGCAAGAGCAAGTTCTATGTGGACGACAAATTTAAGAAGAAGAAAATGTCGAAGTTCGCCTCCAAATATCTCATTTGGCAGGCCATCTGCTCTTGCGGACTGAGGAGTGAGCCTTTCGTGACAAAGGGCACAGTAAATGGCGAGATCTACAAATCTGAGTGCCTCGAGAAGCGCCTTTTGCCGTTCTCGCAGCAGCACGACAAAGCTCCGCTATTTTGGCCAGATTTGGCATCATGCCACTATTCTAAAAGTGTCCTGGAGTGGTATGAGGCCAATTCTGTCCATTTTGTTCCAAAGGACATGAATCCGCCAAACTGTCCGGAGCTGCGCCCGGTGGAGCAGTACTGGGCAATGATGAAGCGGGAACTTCGGAAGAGCAAGAAGACAGTCAAAGACGAGAAGGACATGTTGAGAAAATGGAAAAAAAACTGAGAAACTGGTACCGGATGACACTGTAAAGACTTTGATGGAGGGCATCAAGCGAAAATGCGTTCAATTTTACACTCAAGGCTCCATCGTGTTCGCCCTTTAGTTATACCCAAATTTTCATCAATTCTCAAACCCTCGGACAAAAAAGTTACACACGGATAAAAATTGTGCATTTTTTCGAGTACAGGCATTTATTCAAAGTTCTTTGTGTAGAGCAGATATTATTTGTTTGTAAAATATAACGTCATTCATAGATATTCCATGTAATAGATTAAGTCATGTCAACGGTTTTTTATTAAGTGTTGCATTCATTCTTTTTCGAACTAGGTCTTTATAAACAAGATATACTCGTACCAGTCAAAATCTGGAAAATCTACTTCCGAAAATCGATTTGTCTCGAGAATTATATGAGATACCTTAACTGTCGTTCTTCGCATAACTGTCCCATGTTGCAAACGACGTCGGGGAGAAAAAAAACGATTTAAGTTTTGAATTGTTATTGTTTATTGCTGATAATCTGGCAAACAACCAAATGGCATTTGGCATTTGAAGATGCTTGTAATTTTCGATGGAATCTGTGATTTTACCGAAATTAAGATTATTTTTGTATGTAAAATATTCAGTGGGACTGACATGCGTAGAATCTTACCAAGCTACAGAAAATTTTAGGCATATCAGTCCCACTGCGTCATACATAATTTTCACGTTATTTCTAGCGAATTCTTTCATTCACCTTGGTTGGAACTAGTTCAAATGGCCGATACTTCCGGAATGCAATTTAAAGGAAACGAAGAACAATTTATGCGTTTTTATAACCAGTGTAATTCGACAATTTCATGTCCTGCAAGTTTTACAGAATCAATTGAAGAAAATGTAAAAGATTCTGAGAACAGTTGTGTCAACTTTATGAAAATTTTACGGGAAAATAATGCCCTTGGCGCAGGTTAGCGCACGAAGCTATACTAAAAGACTGTAATTGCTGGAAAAAATGCATCAACCTTTCGTCTCGAGATGACAGAGTAAGCATCAATGAATCGTTCTGGAACCACAATGAAGAAAAACGAAATAAATATGCAAAAGTACGCACATCCCGCTATTGCTACTAACCGACGCAGTCGTCGTACTCCCGCAATAGAATTGCGTAAGAAACAATCGTTTAAATGCACTCTTCCTTCGACAAGTGAAGGCGGGAGCACGCTCCTCGAAGATCGAAGATATATGCCATCAGATCTATCGCAAAAAGCTATGCACTGTCATTATAACTGTTGCAGGGCAGTGTGATTCACGGAGCAAATAAAGAGAGCGTGTGTCTCCTTTGAGTGACGACTACTATACAGACTTTTATTTCTATTCTCGGTACATAGCAGAGTGTGTTGTATGAGTATTACATAGGTGTGTGTGAATGAGACATGCAATGCACTGGGTAAAATTATCTGAATCAAATTAGCATCGGTGTGGCACGGTGTGCACCCCGACACTCCAACGATGCTAGTTCGAAGTCTCAGTTGAATCTCTGACGCCGATGGCAGTTCGCTGTCGGTCCAACGGCTTCGTCATGAGGTCGGCTTCCATGCGGTCGGTTGTCATGTAGCGCAGATCGATGACTCGCTGTTGGTGCAGGTCCTTGGTGAAGGCGTACTTTGTGTCGATGTGTTTAGAACGCCTCTCAAGGCGGTGGGATTCCACGATCTTTATGCAGGACTGATTGTCTTCCCATATGACAATGGGTTCCGCTTGAGGTTGCTGAAGGTCGTTGAGCAGTTTCCGGTACCACATGAGCTGTTGACATCCGTCCGCCAGCGCGACGAATTCGGCCTCCGTCGAGGACAAGGCGGTACACGATTGCTTCCGTGTTCCTCAGTCGACGAGACCACCGCCGAAGTTCAGCAAAAATCTGGAGTGCGATTTTCTATCGACTTCATCGCCGGCCCAATCGGCGTCTACAAAGCATTCCATTTCGCCAGATCCGGGTCCCAGGTTAAGACGATGATTCTTCCTGGCCTTGAGATAGCGGAGGACTCTTTTGGCTTCGGTCCAGTCACGGTTGGTAGGATTCGTGACTTTCCGTCCCAGGAGTGAAACGGACACGCAAATGTCCGGCCGAGTGTTGACCGAAACGTAAAGCAAACTGCCTACCAAACTACGGAATGACAAGTTTGTGGGCAATTAATGCTCCTCCTTTTGCTTGAGGTATCCGGGGTCGATCGGCACCTTCGATGGCTTGGCTTGCTCGTGTCCGAATCGTCGAATCAGCTTGTCGGTGTAGCTTGCTTGATCGAGTGTGTAGTGGTCGCCGTTCTTCACCACATGGATTCCCAAGAAGTGCTTGAGCTCACCCAAACAGGAAAGCTTGAAGTGTTGCTTGAAAGTTAATTTCTGAGCGATGAGGTCCAGCTTCTTCCTTTTTACTTTCGGAATGTGGACCCATGCGTCGCAGCCGAATATTTTCAGATGATCCACCTTGGGTTTCACGCCGTTCCATATCTCGTAGGGCGTAAGGTCGAGGGGTTTGGTGGGCGAAATATTTTGGAGGTATACGGCCGTTGTTATCGCCTCCGCCCAGTACCGCTGGTCCAACTGTGCATCGAACAACATACACCGCACCATCTCGATGAGGGAGCGGTTCTTCCGTTCCGCGATCCCGTTTTGTTGCGGACTGTAACCGGCGGTGTACTGAGCCGAAATCCCTTCACGCTTGTAGAAGGAACGCAGCTGCTTTCCGCTGTATTCTTCGCCCTGATCAGAACGGATTGCTTTCGGCGTCCGGCCGAAATGGGTTTTGGCGAAAGCGACGTACTCCTCGATTTTTGCGGCGACGTCCGACTTCTCTTTCAGTAGGTAGAGAACGCAATAGCGGCTGTGGTCGTCGATCATGGTCATGAAGTATCGATAACCACTGACCGATGCCACCTCCACCGGACCGCAAACGTCCGTGTGCACCAGATCAATTGTCGCTTTCGATTTGTTTTCGGATTCGCTAGGAAAAGGAGTACGAAGGGTCTTACCTTTCAAACAGCATCCGCATTTCTCGTCGACGCCGCATTCGTGAATCGTCAGACCGTCCGCCTGATCAGCCTGCAGCAAATGCTCGATTGCCTTCGGGTCACGATAGCCGAATCTGCGGTGCCAGACGTGCTTGCAATCCTTGTTGCGGTGGCCGCCTGGTACCATCACAGTGTCTTTCGGTTGCTTGATCTGGTACAACCCGTCCTTCAGGTGTGCCACAGTGATGACGGCGTCCCCTTTTAGAATGCGACAACCGATCGCGTTGAAAACAACCGTAGCTTAGTTCTGGATGAGTGCCGGCACCGATAGCAGGTTCATAGAGAGGCTTGGAGTGTAAAGCGCAAAACTGAGACTCAGCTCACGACGAAAGCCTTGCTCATCGGTGCACTCGATGACGCAGAAACCTTCTCCACGCACAGCTGCTTGCTTCCCGTCCGCCAAATTGACGAATTTAACCTCACTTTGATGCAGCTCTCGGAAAATTTTTCGATTAGCGACAAAATGTCGCGTCACTCCTCCTGCTGCCAATGCAAAAGAAACGGATTCCTTCTTGCTGGATGATTTTTCAGTCGGCTTGGTTCCCTTCTCCGTATCGCGAGCCAGCTTCCAGCAATCGGATTGTTTGTGCCCCTGCTTCTGACAGTAGTGGCATACGATGGGTTTCTTCCTTTTGTTGTCGTGGCTGGCTTTCATCGCTGAGCTTGAACTGGCACCCTGCCGCGTTGCCGCTTCGTGAAGATTTTTACCGCGAACGAAACGAAAAAACTTGTTTGCTAAGATCGCGTCGCTTTTTTTCCCGCTGCTGGGCCCCTAACCTGTTGCAGGGCTGTGTGATTCACGGAGCAAATAAAGAGAGCGTGTGTCTCCTTTGAGTGACGACTACTATACAGACTTTTATTTCTATTCTCGGTACATCGCAGAGTGTGTTGTATGAGTATTACATAGGTGTGTGTGTGTGAATGAGAGATGCAATGCACTGGGTAAAATTATCTGAATCAAATTAGCATCGGTGTCGCACGGTTGTGCACCCCGACAATAACAACACACATGCCAAACATGTTAGCTATCCGCTCTACTCGCGAGAACTCCACGATATGAACATATCATTAAGTTGGGTCACGAACAGTGCGAAGTTTGTGTTAGCATAGAGCACCACAAAAATGTACCATATGTTGCAACTACAATCAGCCTCTCGAATATGTAAAGCAGGCACGGATTGAATATCGCAATGGCGCGCCCACAATTGATACGGTGCGGATGCGTTGACGTAAATTTGACAGAAAACCTATGGAAAAACTGTCAAATTAACGCAAACGCATCCGCAACGTATCAATTGTGGGCCAGCCATAAGAATGGAGTTTCAGTTACTGCAGATCACTTGGTAATGGCAGTAATGGTCTTCAAAAGGTAGTTACAAATATCAACATTTTTCTTAAATCAAAGTTTAAATATTATGTACAGGGTGCGGCAGAAAATAATGCGAAAATTTGTTCTATATCTTTCAAATCAAATTTTCAACTAATTCAAGCAATAATATCAACATTTTCGAGTGCAGTTATCTTTATAAAGTCCTTTTAAACAAATTTATTCAATGTGTCCTCCATTTTTATTAATAACATCCTCGAGCCGACGCCGGAAGCCAGAGCATGCCTGTCCTCCGACATTGACTGCCATGTGCGTGTTATGGTTGACTTCAGGGTTTTCACACTAGGGTGTGATGTTTTGCAGGCTCGTGCTTCAACATATGCCCAAATCGAATAATCCAACGGATTAAGATCTGGACTGCTAGGGAGCCACGAATCCTTCGGCCCAAACTTCATGTTATCGTTCAACCATTGTTGTTTTCGATTGGACGTGTGACACGGCGCTCCATCCTGCTGTAGGACAACGTTATGGTCCTCGGAGAAGTTGGCCTTCACCCAGAGAGGCACTTGGTCCTTTAAAATACCGATATACACTTCGGTATTGATTTTAACTCCAGCATCAATGAAAACAGGCAGCATTTTCAAACCTTTGCACGCCACCAAGCCAAACATCATGACACCAGCCGGATGTTTGGTTTGCAATTTGAATTTCACTTTTTCCGGAACGTTCTCCATTTTCTGCGGTGGAATGTACCGGTCCGTGTGGCTGTTGGCATCGATGCTGAAAAGCTTTTCGTCGGAGAACTGGATTATCATTTTTCCTTCTTCAACAAGGAAAGCAATCGCTTGGAACGAGTCACTCGTAGTTCCTTGACCCGGTCCGTAATCAAGTGGCGTTTTACTATGGCTTTGGAAGATGCATGCAGGTCTTCATTGGTGATTCTCCGCATGGATTTCTCCGAAATATTGGCTTCCTTTGCAAGTTTTCTTATGGAACGCACCGGGTTGCGAGCAATTTTTGCACGGACCGATTTGATCACGTTCGGCGTGCGTGCAAACAGCGGACGTCCGCTTCCCGGCTTCCGCTGCTTAGGACCATCCTGCAGGGACTTTTTTATGCGGTAAACTGTTGCCAAATGGCACCCTACCACCTTGGCAATCTCTTTCGGCTTCTGCTGGGCGAGCAACAAACTGGTGATCACTTCTTTCGCGAACATTTTGGCGAATTTGCAATAAAACAAATAGAATGTTTGGATGCAGCACTTGAAAGTAAACATAAACAAATACACTTTCGACAGAAATTAGTCCATAGCTACATGAATTAACCCAATACTCAAGATTGAACATTCTCGCATTATTTTCTGTCGCACCCTGTATTTTGCAGGTTATTCAATTCCCTCGGGTGGAAGGGCTCGAAACCATAGTGTTTTCCCAGCGAATTTTGACTTTTAACCAAACATTCGCACCGGTCGAAGCATATGCAAAAAAGTTTCCAGTTGCGGCTTGCCTTTGGCCAGAATCAGTTAGCGGTCGAACTAGTTTTGACATTGCTAGTTGCTTCCATAAAATCATCCTAAAATATAGGCATATCAGGAGGATAACTTTTTGGCTCGATAACTGTTCATTGCAGAATAAGAACTGGAACTTTTTCTTATCAACAAGGTGGATGGTAATACCATGGAAATCGAACTGAAGTATTTCGAATCTGGGCATACTTTTAAAGCGGCTGATATCTTTCAAGCCGCTGTAGAAGGTTCAATGCGTCATAACCTTGTTGTAGACTATGAGGACTTCAAAAACGCCGTAGGGATTGCGAAAAAACAGGTCGATGTTGTGGACATGGAGGTTAAAGAATTTTCCAAGACGGAATTTACTGTAACTCAATATACGCTGAATCAAATAAAGGGCGATACGAAATTGGTTTCCCTGACTGCGTGGATGGCACTCAGCTGACCTACTGCAACCTGTTATCTAACAAGCAAAGAAAACTGATAGATGGAGATAACTTTATATTGAACGATTACTTAAAGTGGCAGAGAGCTCCTCGAGGGATCCAGGAACAACGTAAGAAATCGTTGTCCGCGATAATTCCTGTTGTTGATGAAATCAAGATGCGTTTCTTCACAAATCTGCCGACGATGAAAAAATGTGATCCATAAAAGCTTTGCATAATTTTTTATGTCGTACCATGATTCGGATTATTTTTTATCGCACACTTTTACAGAAATAAAAACAAAATGATAATAAAATCAATTTTGACTCTATAAAAATACTTCCCAAATGTTTAAAGCGTATAACAGAATAATTCGGCTCTCATCATTTATAAGGATCTAAGTAGCAAACGTAAATAGTGACTTCTTGTGCAAATTTCTCGAATTCCATTTCATTTCATTGCATTTTCAATGCAAATGGTATATTATATGGAAAAGTTCAATGTTAACGTTTGTAATTCAAGGTCATTGTAAACGTTTGCATCTAAACCCCTTATAAATGCTAAGCGTCGATTTGTTCCTTCAAAGAATGTTGTAAACTTAAATCAATCATTTTTCGATGAATAAGTGGGACTGTTATGCCTAGAATTTCAACATGGGACTTGGTTCAACTTGGTATTTTTTTGTTAAGAACTCAGAACAAGCAATATATTTTTCTTTTTGTATACGATAATTTATTTGAAAACTAAGCATATACAGGCAAAACTGGAATCTGACCAAAAGCAACATGGGGCAGTTATGCGTAGAACGGCAGTTTAGTCGGAGGTATTGCGCTGGATTCACAAAGCGATGCGCCATTCATCGCTATACCTCCGATGCTCGTTATCATGCATCAGGATAATCGATTTTCGCTTGTAGGGTTTCCAGCTTTCGACAGGATCGAGTTCCTTCATGTATATCTTTAGAAAAACAATAGGTATTAAATTCATTTCTTTTTAATATATATTAGAGTTTATATAATTGCATTCATTTTATCTTATTATATATCTCAAAGGGGTTTCGCACTGGAACGGCTTGGAAGGTGGAGTGGACTGTATTCGCCAGGATCGGGTGGAGGTAGCAAGCGCTAATCTCAATCAACTCTAACAGCTCTGAAAAGAGCTGACTGACGTTGTTCCCAGCCACAGAGGGAAACGGTCGGGAATGATGAAAACATCAGTCTACACCAAACAACGCTTTATTTCTCTCTCTCTCTTTCTTTTACTGTTTCTGCTGCTGCTGCTAACAAGTGTGCGGTAGGGATAAAACTGATGATGTGCACGCTAATGCACCGTTATATTCAATTGGCAGAATGTGCCACGATGCGACCTAATTTCCAATTTAGTGGTGGTTGGTTCCGATCGTGAAGCAACACGATCATATCTTCACGGATGTTAGGCAATTCCTTTTGGTTTTTCTTCCGATGCAGCAGGGTATTCAAATAGTCCCGGCTCCAACCACGCCAAAATTGCTCGCGCAGAAGCTGGAGATGCTGCCACCTTGTCAAACGATACGCCTTGACATTTTCCAGGGATGGCTCAGCAGGGGCGGTAAGCGGTCGTCCGATCTAATAGTGTGCCGGAGTTATTACCAATGGGTCCGCCGGATCGTTGGAAACAGCGTACAAAGGACGAGAGTTGAGAACGGCTTCGATTTCGGCCAGGATCGTACAGAGTTCCTCGAAGGTCAGTCTGGTGTTTCCGACGACACGTTTGAGATGGGTTTTGGCCGACTTCACGGCCGCCTCCCACAAACCATCAAACTCAGGTGTATCTGGTGGGATGAAATGCCACTCGATCTCATGGTTGTGGCAGAACGATGCGATAGTCTCAACGGTTTGCTGGTTACGAAACTGCTGGTAAAGGTGATTCAACTCGTGGTTAGCTCCTTGAAAATTTGTAGCGTTATCCGAATGGATTTCGTGGACCATTCCACGGCTTGCGATAAAACGTCGAAGGGATGCCATAAAGGCATCGGTGCTCAAATCAGTTATGCCCTCCAAGTGGACGGCTTTGGTTGCCATGCAAACATACACGCCCACGTACGATTTCACCAGAGTTGGTCGGCGTGTTCCCTGCTTGGTCTAGAAATGCCCGGCGTAATCCACACCGGTAACGGCAAATAGAGGCGATGGCACTACTCTAGATGCTGGCAAGTTTCCTATCAATTGGTTGGGTGTTGTTGCATTGGTCCGGAAGCATCTCATGCACCGACGTGTGATTAACCGGATGGTGGATCGAGCGTTCAGTAGCCAGTACCGTTATCTCATGGCATTTGTCAGGCCCGTTTGCCCAACGTGGAGAAGTTCAACCTGCATTTGTTGAATTAGTAGTCGTACCACCGGATCCTTATGTGGCAGGATGATTGGATGACGGCTCTCGAAGGGTAGCTGCGACCGGTCCAACCGACCACCCACTCGAAGCAGTCCGTCGTGGTAAATAGGATGAAGGTTTCTGAGTCTCCTGCAAGGCTCGTTCGCCCGAACTTGCTTGATCTCGTCGACGAAATGTACATGCTGCACAACATGCAGGATGGCTTCAGTTGAACGGCGTTGTTCACGGACAGTCAAATGAGGGCTTCGCTCACGTTCGGAACTCGTTGAACCTTGCGGAATTTGCTGAACTTGTGGAAAAACGATATGGACGATACTCACAACGGGTACAGCTACCAGGGATTTAAGTTCCGGAAGCTCGTCATCTGGAACCTCGTCGGGGGTATCTGCGTCGTACTCTACTCTCTGGAAGAATTCAGGCCAATTCCACCAAAGGCTGTTGTTCTTCAGGGACTCAGCAAGCTGGCCACGGGAAACGATGTCTGCTGGGTGACTTTGGGACCGGATATACTCCCACCGATATTCACCGCTGTGTTTTTGAATTACAGCGATTCAATTCTGGACGAACAACTGCAGCTGGGTGAGAGGTTTCTTAATCCACGCTAGCACGACCGTACTGTTGCACCACAGCACAATGTTCCGGAACGACATATCCATGGCTGGCAATACCTTTTGCACCAACCGGGTTAACATCTGCTGTTATGAGTCGGAGGTTTAGAAAAGAGGGGCTGGGCGTGGTACTAATTCAAGAGCCAAGGAAAAATATTTGGTATTGAAACACAGGACTGTAAGCTGTTCTTTGATGAAAAGCAGAGTACGCCTAGAACTGCTGTTTTGGTTGATAAAACACTGAATTGCTATCCCATTACAGAATTCGTCAAACGGGACATTGTTGCGGTTATGGTTGAGGTGCCTACCATCAGAGGAAAAACTGAGGTCATAGTGGCTTCAGCCTATTTTCCGCGTGATGCTCCTGAGGTGCCTCCTCCTGAGATCGATTCATTTGTCAAGTACTGTAGAGCAAATAATAAGTCATTCATCATTGGCTGTGACGCCAACGCACATCATTCCGTATGGGGTAGTACGGATATCAACAGTCGAGGGGAGTGCTTATTGGAATATCTCTCATCAAATAATATAGACATATGCAATAAGGGAAACGTACCTACCTTTTTAAATGCTATTAGACAAGAAGTCTTAGATCTAACATTGTGCAATAGTGCAATTTATGAAAGAATTGCAAATTGGGAAGTTTATGAAGAAACGTCAGATCATAGACACATTATGTTTGAATGGAGTGAGGGGAATCGGTCAACTACTACGTTTAGAAATCCTAGGAAAACAAACTGGGATCAATATGTACAGTGTTTGAATTCGGAGTTATTTACAGAATGTGGAAAGATCGATTCTGTTCAGAAATTGGAATCGTTTTCCCAAAAGGTAAATGATAAGAATTTAAATTCTTTCACCACTAGTTGTCCTATCAAAAAATCGTCCTCTAACAGGGATGTTCCATGGTGGAACTCTAAATTCGAACGTCTGCGTAAACGTCTCGTAGATTGTTTAATAAAGCGAAAAGAACCTCAGATTGGACCCCCTATAGGAGTGAACATACTGAGTACAATAGAGAAATAAGAAAATCCAAACGAAGATCCTGGGTTCTAACGTGTGAAAACATAAGCAATAGTCCGGAAGTCAGAAGACTTCAGAGGGCTCTTGCAAACGATCACACGATTGAACTTGGGCATCTGAAAAATGAGGATGGAGTTTTTACAAAAACTCCTAATGAAACGTTAAAGTTGATTATGGAAACACATTTTCCTGGATCAGTTTTGTGTGTAGATCCAATCAGAGATGGATCACTTGAAGATGAAAGAAGTTCTACAAGGACATCTCAAATGTCTGTTAGAACAAAAATTACCGCAAATGACTTGGCTGATAAAATCTTTAAGAAAGCCAGGGTAGTAAATGCGTTGAGATCTTTTCAGCCTTGTAAATCTGCAGGAATGGACGGGATATTTCCAGCATTACTTCCAAACGGCAAAGCAGTGTTGATTTCGCCATTAATTGAGATTTTTAAGGCAAGTTTAAGACTCAACCATATTCCAACTTCATGGACACAAGTGAAAGTTATTTTCATACCTAAAGTAGGAAAGCGAGACAAGGTGCATCCTAAATCATACAGACCCATTAGTCTTTCATCAGTCCTATTAAAGACTATGGAAAAAGTGTTGAATGATTATATCAATTCAAATTACATGAACAAGCATCCACTATCTGAGTTTCAGTTTGCTTACCAGTCTGGTAAGTCAACAGTTACGGCACTGCATAGTGTGGTTTCAAAGGTAGAAAAAGCTCTATCGGTAAAAGAAATAGCACTTTGTTCTTTCTTAGATATTGAAGGAGCTTTCGACAACGCTTCCTATTCGTCTATGGCTCGTGTCATGAAGAAAAGGAACTTTGACATGAACATAATTAACTGGGTTCATACCATGCTCGCAAAAAGAGAACTCACTTCAGAGCTGGGAAGTACATCTATTACAGTACGGGCAACGAAAGGTTGTCCCCAAGGAGGAGTCCTCTCACCACTAATGTGGTCCTTAGTTGTAGACGATCTTCTAAGAAGCTTAGAGGAAAAGTGTTTCGAGGTTGTAGGTTTTGCAGACGATATAGTTTTAGTGAGGGGAAAATTTGACAACATCATTTCAGAAAAAATGCAATGGGACTTAAAATTTACCCAGTCTTGGTGTATCAAGGAGGGCCTTAGCATAAATCCATCAAAAGTAGTAATTGTACCTTTCACTAGGAAAAGGAAGTTTAGTCTAAAAGCGTTTCAGCTAGGATGATTAAAGATTCATCTTAGTGAACAGGTTAAATACTTAGGAGTGATACTGGATGCCAAACTGAACTGGAATGCTCATCTTGAGTGTGTGATCGGTAAGGCAACCAGTGCTTTCTGGATATGCTCAAAAACATTTGGCAGAAAATGGGGTCTAAGACCAAAAATGATAATGTGGATTTATACATCCATAATACGTCCAAAAGTAACGTATGCTTCCCTTGTGTGGTGGCCAAAAACAAAAAAGGCTGCTGCACAGAAAAAGCTGTCAAAACTTCAACGGCTAGTATCCATTGCTATAACGGGAGCGATGCGCAGCACTCCATCAAATGCGTTGAATGCAATTCTAAGTCTGCTGCCTTTGCACGAATACGTGCAACTAGAAGCGGAAAAGAGTATGCTTAGACTTAAACGGCTGAAAACTTTCCTGTCTGGTGACTTAGTCGGTCACCTGAGCATTTCACAAAGCTTTCGCAAAAAGAGAACTCACTTCAGAGCTGGGAAGTACATCTATTACAGTACGGGCAACGAAAGGTTGTCCCCAAGGAGGAGTCCTCTCACCACTAATGTGGTCCTTAGTTGTAGACGATCTTCTAAGAAGCTTAGAGGAAAAGGGTTTCGAGGTTGTAGGTTTTGCAGACGATATAGTGAGGGGAAAATTTGACAACATCATTTCAGAAAGAATGCAATGGGACTTAAAATTTACCCAGTCTTGGTGTATCAAGGAGGGCCTTAGCATAAATCCATCAAAAGTAGTAATTGTACCTTTCACTAGGAAAAGGAAGTTTAGTCTAAAAGCGTTTCAGCTAGGATGATTAAAGATTCATCTTAGTGAACAGGTTAAATACTTAGGAGTGATACTGGATGCCAAACTGAACTGGAATGCTCATCTTGAGTGTGTGATCGGTAAGGCAACCAGTGCTTTCTGGATATGCTCAAAAACATTTGGCAGAAAATGGGGTCTAAGACCAAAAATGATAATGTGGATTTATACATCCATAATACGTCCAAAAGTAACGTATGCTTCCCTTGTGTGGTGGCCAAAAACAAAAGAGGCTACTGCACAGAAAAAGCTGTCAAAACTTCAACGGCTAGTATCCATTGCTATAACGGGAGCGATGCGCAGCACTCCATCAAATGCGTTGAATGCAATTCTAAATCTGCTGCCTTTGCACGAATACGTGCAACTAGAAGCGGAAAAGAGTATGCTTAGACTTAAACGGCTGAAAACTTTCCTGTCTGGTGACTTAGTCGGTCACCTGAGCATTTCACAAAGCTTTCAAAATGGGCCAGTGATGTATATGAATGGAGACTGGGTGAAACCTGTGGAAAACCATGACATCCCTTACAACATATTTGAAACGTCACGTATAGATTGGGAAGTCGGAGATCCCACTGTTCGCCATGGCTCCATAAAATTCTTCACAGATGGCTCAAAAATTGGAACAAAAACGGGAGCAGGAATCTTCGGCCCTGGGGTAGAAATCTCAGTGGCGATGGGAAACTATCCAACGGTTTTCCAAGCGGAGATCTTTGCTATAATAAATATGTGTTAACGTTTGTCTGAAGAGGAAATATAGATATGCAAATATTTGTATTTTTTACAGACAGCCAAGCGGCACTCAAAGCGTTAAGTAATTATAAATGCACATCCAAACTTGTCTGGGAATGCATTCTTTCATTGCGAAAGGTGTGCCAAGAGAACTCGGTAAATTTATTCTGGGTTCCGGGACACTGTGGCATTGAAGGCAATGAAAGGGCAGACGAGCTTGCTAAACAAGGTTCAAATGCACAGTTTATTGGCCCAGAACCATTCTGCGGTATATCATACTGTGCCATCAAAATGGAATTAAAATCTTGGGAAGTGCAAAGGGTGATGACCATTTGGTTGGTCACCACAAAGTGTGTTCAAGCGAAAAGGTTTATAATTCCAAATGTGACAATCAGTAAAAAGCTTCTGGAGCTCAATAAGAGTTCTTTGTACCTAGTAACCTAGGCCTAGTAACCGGACATTGCCCGAGTAGATATCATTTGAAAAACATTGGCCAGGTTCAGAATGATATCTGTCGTTTCTGTAACATGGAACGTGAAACCTCGGAACATCTGCTTTGCAGTTGTGATGCTTTGTACAAGAGCAGACTTAAATTTCTGTACAGTGGCTATATGCAACCTAAAGAAATTTGGACTGCAAATCCTGGAAAGGTGGTGGGTTTTATAAACTCAATTTTGCCTGACTGGGAGACGCGTCTTGGGCTGGTCACTTGACAAATGGTGATCTAGCTTTAAGATGCGAATTAGAATAGTAAACAGGGGTATACCACCAAAGTTCAACTCAGTGGACGCAATGGTTCTACGCCCCAAAAAAAAAAAAAAAAAAAAAAAAAAAAAAAAAAAAAAAGGGTTTTCCTGTGGATTTTTCGGCCGCCAACTTGGGAACGTCCGGTACCTCCTCAATCTGCCAGGAGCAAGAATGGTTCCAATCGTATCATAAATCATTCGTTGCACGCTCTTCTTTGATTCAATAGACGCACACAATGAGAAGTTCTGCTTCACCTCTCAAACCGAAAACTGATGGGCCAAAGTAAAAATTGAATGAACATAGCATGAACTTCGTCGCCTGTCAATTGTATGCGTGTTCATCCCTGCTAGCTTGTACAATTCATTGACTTGTTCGTTGGCTTCTGTTGGTTATTCATTTTCGTTTCCTTATTCGATTAAGTGCTAGTGCTCGAAGCTTCCGATCGGATCACTTCGGATTGTGTGGTACCGCGTTCAAAGCAAAAATGAATCGGAAGCCAAAAAGTACAGTGTAGGCAGTAAATACAGCGGAAATAACAAAAAAAAATGCAGCAACTAAACGCCAAATGTTAATATAAAGTGACAAGTGTACCTTTAGGCCAGCATTTTCTTTTTTTGGTAGATACTGATGATGGCACAGATTACTTAGTTGGTAATGGTACCTTATTACCAACCCGGTTGCAGTGGATTCCTTGTACAGTACAGAAGATTTTTCACATGTCATAAAACAAAAATGTATGCATTCTTTTTGAAATAGAAAATGTTTGTTCAACGAACGATAATAGACTATATGGATTTTCAACCCTCTTCAATTGAAATCTCGATTACGATTTTTCTTGCATGATATAAAATGATATAAAATTCATAAGGTCTGCATAACACATTGTGTCAATAGTTCTGAAAAAAAATTTCAGGACTCAATTAGATTTTTTTTAAATTTTTCTGTCACACGTATCCGTTAACGTGTGACAGAAAAATTTAAAAAAAAATCTAATTAAGTAAGCTGATTTTTCCCAGACGATAGATTCTTAACAAAACTTCCAACACTGTCATTCGAACTAAAAGTCAATGAATGATTCTGTTCACATGAATGCTATCATCTCTCGTCTCCGAACATTATCATCTAGCGATCCTACTGGGACGTATTTCCATTGCCACTCAATCAACGAAGAGTGAATCAAAAGTAGGCAGAGCTGTTGTCCATTCGATTTGCGTGATGGAATGAAGTAATCTACAAAACGTCTAATCTTGTTCACACACTGAGTTCCTGCGTATGATGCCTTTACCAATACATTTATGCATGTGGTTGTTTCAAGCATGGATAAAAATAAATAATTTTCGCAGATTTTTTCGGCAGTCATCAACACTGGCCATGAACGGATGCGTGGGAGTATTGGAGCGAAATATTCCACACGGGTGGGTCGATGATGACATCAGCTACGATCCACCCCAAGTAGGTATCTCGCAACTGTGGAAGGCCTTCGGCTAGGCTCAACTTATGAGGTTTCAGGACGTCGAAAAAGAGCTCGCCACCGATCAGCATATCCACTTTATCGGGCGTGTGGAACATGGAATCAGCTAGCGTTACCTCTTTGGAGATAGTCCAGTTAGGGATGTCGATCTGGGATGTCGGAATCATACCGGTTACTTTTGGAGTAACCAGGGCTAGGGATCGCAGGGCGTTGATGCCAACGATTGGAACATTGGCTGGTTTCTTCGTGATACCAAGGCGGTTGACCATCTCTTCCGTCATGAAGTTAACTTGGGACCCATTATCTAGAAGGACTCGGCACGGATGTGGCTGATTTTGTTTACAGAAGACCTGCACCACTGCAGTTAATAGCAACACCGTATTCGTGGATTGGACGAAATTCGACGACGAATGGACAAGCTGGATTGCTGCAATTATCGTGCGATCACGCTACTGAGCTCCGCCTACAAGTTGCTCTCCCAAATGTTATGCCGCCGCCTGTCATCGATTGCAGAGGAGTTCGTGGGGCAATACCAAGCGGGATTCATGGGTGCCCGCGCTACTACGGACCAGATTTTCGCGATTCGGCAAGTACTGCAGAAATGTCGCGAATACAACGTGCCCACACATCATCTTTTCATCGACTTCAAATCAGCGTATGATACAATCGATCGAGACCAGCTATGGCAAATCATGCACGAATATGGATTTCCGGAAAAGCTGACGCGGTTGATCAAAGCAACGATGGATCGAGTGATGTGTGTCGTCCGAGTATCAGGGACGCTCTCGAGTCCCTTCGAATCTCGGAGAGGGTTACGGCAAGGTGATGGATTGTCGTGTTTGTTGTTTAACATTGCATTGGAGGGTGTGATTCGAAGAGCTGGGATAGACACGAGTGGCACGATCTTCAGGAAGTCTGTCCAACTATTTGGCTTCGCCGACGACGTTGATATCGTAGCACGTAACTTTGAGACGATGGCGGAAACGTACATCAGACTTAAGGCTGAAGATGGTAGGATTGGGCTTGTGATTAATGCGTTAAAAACAAAATACATGAAGGGAAGAGGCTCACGAGAAGAAAATGTTAGCCTCCTAGCTCAAGTTCCGATCGACGGTGATGAAATCGAGGTAGTAGACGAATTCGTGTATCTGGGCTCATTGGTGACCGCCGATAACGACACCAGCAGAGAAATACAAAGGCGCATTATGGCTGGCAATCGTGCCTACTTTGGACTCCGAAGGACGCTAAGATCGAACAAAGTCCGCCGAGCCATCTACAAGACATTAATTAGACCGGTAGTTCTCTACGGCCACGAAACATGGACATTGCTAGTGGAGGACCAACGCACCCTTGGAGTCTTTGAACGGAAGGTGCTGCGTACGATCTACGGTGGAGTGCAGATGGAAGACGGAACGTGGAGAAGGCGAATGAACCACGAATTGCACCAGTTGCTGGGAGAACCTCCCATCGTACACATCGCAAAAATCGGTCGACTACGATGGGGTGGGCATGTCCTAAGAATGTCGGACGACAGACCAGTGAAAATGGTTCTCGAAAACGAACCGACAGGTACAAGAAGAAGAGGCGCGCAACGAGCAAGGTGGATTGATCAAGTAGAAGGCGACCTGACAGCAGACAGCGAGGCTGGCGAGGTACAGCCATGGACCGATTACAATGGAAACAACTTCTGTGTACAGCAGAGGCCACACCGGCTTTAGTCTGATTGGTAAGGTAGTAAGCAGACAGAATCTTGGAGAGAACATTCAGTTGGGCCAATCCAAGCGATTCGTTGTTGATAATAGTTTGTTGGATCCGGAACACTTTCTTTTTGGCTTGAGGCCATTGGCGGTAAAATCCCTGCAGCTGCCTGACGGCGACGGTATCCATTGGAACTATACTGTCGGCAAATCCGTGGAAAGATGGAGAACTGTGCGGTAGTTGTGCCTGGGGCACGGCCTCTTGCTTTTCGTCAATGATGTTTTCCTGTTGCTTGCCCATTTTCACTTTTTACTACTCACTACGCCTTGTTTTCACAAACCCGTTTGCACACGCACAAATTTGTTTTGATTTGTTAAACCTTTGTAAACGCGCACTCACTGACACCTTTTGTTTCGCGCTCGAGTCGCAACCGTAGCAGCAGGACCAGAGCAGTTTTTTCTCGGTTGGGTACAGCTTTCGCTCAACGCGAACGATTGCTATCGGCTTCACTTGGCGAGGTTGGCTTTGGGTAAGCTTTCACGGCGAAAACTTCTTCGGATTAGCTAGTGATCCGGTTCGGGATGGACCAGAAAATGTTCGCACTGGAACGGTTTGGCAGGTGGAGTGGACTGTATTCGGCAGGATCGGGTAGAGGTAGCAAGCGTCAATCGTAATCAACTCTAAAAGCTCTGAAAAGAGCTGACTGACGTTTTTCCCAGCCACCGAGGAAAACGGTCGGGAATGATGAAAACAGCAGCCTACACCAAACAACTCTTTATTGATCTCTCTTTTACTGCTTCTGCTGCTGCTGCTAACGGGTGCGCGATAGGGATAAAACTGATGATGTGCACGCTAATGCGTGCTGCTTATATAGATGGAGCGCTCAGTGCGCTGTGATGTATCGTTTGCTGATTGGTGGACAGGCTTATGGATGGTAGTAGAGGTGGTTAGTTGGCGTTGTTCGTGTTGGTGCTTGTGTTTTGTATGACGCTACTTTCGGCGGAGACAGAACATACGGTAAACACGTTTTTGACTGTAAAGATAAATCGCTTCTCACCCCGGAGAAGAATCAATTTAGTAAGCTTTTTGCGTAGTGTTTGCTCTGCATTACATCATTTCTTAGCATATTGTTCCAGTCGCAGCTTTAGATAAAAATAAATGCACAAATTTTTCAAGATGTTGCGATGGTTATTCACTTAATCCTGATCCAAAATGCGCCGCGATAGTTGCATGAAAACATACTGATGAACGGTGTAAATTGTCCTGACGTTCCTGTTTTCTAACTTCGCATTATACTTAGCAATGGCAACATCAAGTCCCTCTCTCCCTCACTTAACAGTATAGTAAACACATATATGAATTTTGACATCCGCTTCTTCCCAACGTAAATGTAAATCTTTGTCATGAAGTATATCAGTAAAAATGGTTTGTATCAATAACCTTCGTTGTTGCCAGATGATAGTGTAATTTCATTAGGAAAACAAGGTTATTCATCTCAACGCTTGAGAGCCAACTTAAATCGATCTACAGCAAAAAGGACAGTGGTTTATTTGTTCCAAGATAGGGTGGCCGACGAGAATGGCGAACGAATAGTTTGGATCACAATTAATTATGTACCTCACCACCGACGCATCTTACCCGGCGACCCACGACTTCTCATGATCACTCGATCACTCGCGCAACGAACAATAGGCAACCGAATAAATAGACAAAACGCTACGCCCGATAACAAAATATTGCGGAACAAAATATCGAAAAAACCGATTCAACCGATGATCAACGCAAACCTATTAAAAATAAATTTTATTAATGTGGATACAATGGGTAACCGTCCTTGAGAGCACATACCACCTCACAAGTCGCCTATACCCAACAACCGCTCTCGGCCTCGAAGACCACCCATGAATAGCTTCCGAATGGTCTGCCGCTCCGAACTCAAAACCTGTTTAACAGGTTTGAGATAGTAGAATAGTAAATAATTAATATAATTAGTTTTTACTCTATTGGTGAGCATTTTTTATTTATATATTTACCTTCGAGTGCATAGATGATTGTCATCCTTATCCACCCTGGGCGCGAGCCGTTGGACATCCTCTGATCCTCGTTATAGTTAGCTACAATCACAATCGGATAGAACTTAGCACTTGACACTGCACATTTGACAGACGCGGCCTTATTCACAAAATGTCTCGATGATTATCCAGGCATCTGGGCCTTTGACTGAACAGGTATATATTATGTTTGTATCTGATCATTTATTAAAGTTTCTTTTAACAGCTGTAATTTATAAGCACTCGTGAGTTTTTATGCATCTATCTATCTGTATTTCACTCAGAATTTAATAGACATTCTATTATTATTTTCATATTTTGCGTTCATAATCTACTCCGGGTATGATCGAGATGAAATTTGCCCTGCGAGAGATACCAAAAAATACTTATATTTTGTACGCACTGTGGTAGATACATATCACCTTTATGCTAATTTTTATAGATGCTTTTTCCATTCCATTTACGTCTCCCATTCTAATAAGAAACAAAAAGAAACTAGCTGTCTGGTCCGACATCCACACACAGCCAAGCACGTCCAATAACACTCACGATGTAAGTAGAAAACCATACATAAGTAATTCGTCTTCATAGAACCTCACACCCATGACCCGCTGCTATATTCCCAATACGAAGGAGTCAACTTGTGCTCCACACACCTACACGAATGTGTTCATGTAATCACATAGGCAGCAGAAGCAAAGAAACCGCCGCTACTCACCGTCGAATTCGTTTTTAAACCTACCCGAACTTATTGTCAGTGAAAACCTCAATTCGTAGGAGTTCCAAATAAAACCATACTCACTGACCTTCAACTCACAAGCCGACCCAATCTTGATACCTGATTCAGGTTGGAACTGAATCAAAAACGAATTCGGTATCAGCCACTATCCAAATAACCCCCGCTGAATGAAAAAAAGGATGCAACGACAATGGACTCGTCTCCAACAGCTGACCCAACCGTGCACGCTCCCGCAAATCATCCCGTAGGAATGAGCGGGACAGCAACGCGATCGTTCATTATTGCATGCTACACTCACTCATTGCTATCAATTTTCTTTGAATCTGCTGTGCACACTTATCCGAGCTCACCGAATCTCTTAATTTTATCAAAATTATTAAATGGCGTGATAACGAATAGCGTCATTGTGAATTTATGCTTGGGAAGTTTTAAAACCTAAGCAGATGGCAGCCGCTGTAGATGCGGAAACGTATCATAAATAAAAAGGTATGCCGTTTAATCTTTGGCAGGGGTTTGTAACATCAATGATCAAAATGGTTTTAATTATAAGACTTTGATTAATTGTAAATAGGTTTCCACTGCCACCTATTTTATTTATTACGGAAAATTCATTCCTGGTTATGTCGACTATTTGAAAAGGCACTTTCGAGAAAAACATAATTTGAATACAAGCCATACGAAACAAATTCCGTTTATTTGCTCTCAATGTACAAGATTTGATCATCTAAAACAGTTTGCCATACTTATCAGG
This sequence comes from Aedes koreicus, assembly GCA_024533555.2. Taxonomy (NCBI): domain Eukaryota; kingdom Metazoa; phylum Arthropoda; class Insecta; order Diptera; family Culicidae; genus Aedes; species Aedes koreicus. The sequence continues at coordinate 489,414 of JAHHFK020002454.1, read as the reverse complement.
AGCTGCAGAATATCGAGTACCGGTTCCGAAGAATATAGTACTGAGACGAACCAAGGTCGCTAAAATTACAAAATGTTCTGCATCTTCTGGGCTTTAATTGATTTTTATAGCATTTTTTTGCAGGCGAGTTAAAAAATAGTCCTTTGCATAATATTTTTTAATTTTTATGAGTATGTTGAGCTCAAACTAAATAAATTTCAAGATTACTCCAAATTGAGTTGTGGCAATGAAACTCAGTTTAGAGTACGTCCGGTTTAAACGATTTGAGCTAAAGCTACTCAAACCCGAGTGAAACCGGATGAGCGTGTGTGCCATCAATTAAGAGTGAAGTGCTGCTAGAATTCCTTTTCACTTTAATTTTGAGTTCTGTTAGTGGCATTAACAAACTACTATAGATCATTGCACGGAATGTATTAACCTCACTTTTTTGACAGTTCAGGGAGCTTGTTTACAAGGTGTTAGAATCTAAAGCGAAGAAGCAAAATTGTACATTGTCTTTTTCCGGATTTTATACGATTCGTTTCAGAACATGTAAACATTTGCACTGGTGAATGTTTTTCGGTAATTTAACTTCCATGGTTAAAAAATTAGCGCACAAAAAATCAAACCGATCTGACCGAATTTTTTCTAAGTCCATGTAAACAAGCTCCCTGAACTGTCAGAAATGCATTGATGACGCCATCATGCAATGATCTATAATATAACTTACCGAGACGATGCTATTATGCGCATCCATAAAGAAAAAGGACGTTGGACTTACCGAATCGATGATTGAAGCAAATAATTCCCTATAGGTTATTTTGCCCCTACCATTCCTGACGATATCGGAGCTGTTCACTGATAGAAAAATCGTTTTGAAATTCATAAGTTCTGCCATATGAAGCATCCTATACGCAGACTATTTTATTTTAATAAGGTTTCGTATGAATTTCTGAACTACGCATATTGATTATTTTATATTCACCTCAGTTTCATAAAAATGCCTTAAGATTTTCACAAGCATCTTTTGGAGGGACATATCTTAGAGTAATGTAGTGAAATAAGAACAATGCCACCATGAGAAAACTTCAACAATGATATTCGCTATCTTGTTGAAAAGTAATCTTGCACAAGGTAAGACTATTCTTGTTCATTGAAAAAGTTATCCAAGATTAAATAATTATCTCGACAATAATTCTTCTAGCCACCACTTGCGTAACGATCATAAATAGATGAAACCCTTCAATGAGCAAATCAAGGTTCTACAGCGGACGTGCTGCGTAATTTTTGTTTGCAGTATTTCTGCAAAGTGCTCCGTGTTTGCTCCTAATACGATGAAACGCTTGCTGGACATTGCACATAAGCAAGCAAAATGCATCATTTAAAAAAATACGGACTTCTTGGGTCAAGCAGAAACCTTGCCATCAATTCTAGATTGCAATGGAAACAACACAACGGCATTTGCTGATTACATCAGCTTGGTTTTCATGCGATGCAGTCTTTGATTATAGTTAGGAATTGTGTCGATTGCAAATAAAGACTTTTTGTTTGTAAATCATCATTAATTTTATTCTGAAAACCATGATTCTCGCCGTGACCAGAATAATGCATATAAAAAAAGTCAATTAATGAATTTCGTATGCTTTTGATTACCATAATCCGCAACAATGTGTTTCATAAGGCTGTGTAAAGAAACTTATTGAACTGTCGTGTGGTCGTGTCCAAATTACACCTAATGAAAAAACAACAAGCATGACATTTCATACGGTAAAAGTATGACATTCAATTCGATTCCTTGTGGCTAAATGTCATAAGGTTATTGGATGAACTTCTTGATGTTTTTTACACCAGTGTTGGCAACCCGTCTGCGCCGGGCAGACGTTCTGGTCGTTCTGCTTACAACATGTCGCAACAAAAACATAGCACCGAGGTTCGTCTTTCAACCCTCCGCCGTGGAGAGAAAATAAACAGCTTCCAGCACCAAAAATGCACCAGCAAGCTTCGAAACTTCACTACGCCCGTAAAAGCCATCTAATTGCTAATCACGATATTTTGTTTAGCTACAAATTCATTAAAAAAACACTTTCCACGCTCCGACAGAAAATTTCTAGTCCGCACTTTACAGTGTTCCCAGTTTCTCCCGCAACAAAAACACGCTGCTCCGAATAGAAAAATCGGTGCATCTGCCAGGCACGACCCCAATGTTTACGTTGCGGGGCGACATCTACGATTTGCGAGTGGTTACACGAAACTAAGTTAATCTGTCATGTTGTGGGGGGGTTGGTTTTATTGTTTTCGAGAGCGGATGGGTTGAGGAAATAAGGCTTAGTGACCTTGAACGCACGCACACTACAGCACCATTTAGATCAAAGTAGTGCAAGTAAGAAGGAACATCTTTTGGAGAAAAACAAACCATCATTCCTCTGCATGTGCTAGAAAAAGAAAGGTGATTAAACGTTAAAAAGCCTAATGACCTCTGTAGCAAATCGTGAACTGGCCTAATTCATTTTGTCTTCGCACACATGCACGGAATCGCACTCATTAAATATTGTTAGTTTATGTACAGATCGCGGAGCTGAAGAAAACATTTTCTTGATCGTAAAGAAATCCGCATGCTTTTAATAAGTCCCTACAATTGGGAACTTTATCCCATGGCTATGAAATTTTCTGAGGCTAATGCTCGTTTTTCAAGGTATGTTCCGATAGATCAGAAGAAAGCAGAGAGATTAATTTTGCCCACCCGCCATAGTCCGCCCGTCTGTGGCATGGGAGACAAAGCAAGACCGGAAGGTGCCGGTACCCCTGTCTTCCCAATGCAATAAGGCAAACGACGCTTGTGACAAGACTTTAAGAATCCTCCCAAGTATCTTGCCGTCAAGGAGATTGATAATCTATTATCCGGAGTAAATATAGCACATGATGGTGTCCTGCTGCGCCCTAGTTAACCGGAGAAATTAATTTCTAACGTCCTTTTCAGGACGACGAATTGTATGTTTGTCATTGAATGCATTGGACATGGTCAGTTTAAAACTGCATATAGGATGACTGAAACATTGGGCCCCCACATTTTAGAGGCTGCTATAAAATGAGTTTCACTTATTCTTTCGTATGGCATGGAGACTGTTGTACTTAGGACCAAACATTAACCCACAAGTTTATGCCCCCCGCCCCCCAGAACCGTTAATTCGGGCCATGTTTTCATGTAGATTCAATTAATGTCTATCTCATTTATCGGCATAGCCCAATGTGAACCACCAGATGGGTGCTAATACCGAACATTGAAATAATTTCGGTTCGTGTAGCGTGTTATATACTAGCGTTGAATACCATAGCCCCGAAGTAAGGGGGGCACGAAAGTGCAGTATTAAGGGACGAATTTAGGGCTTACGCTGAAGCACTCTCGACGCAGCCATTATCTCAAAATTTAGAATTGATATAACTCAGAATCTGTACTAGATATTGAATATTTCATCACATCAGTTTGTATGCTTACTTGCTGTGAGCAATCTGATGGAGTTCGATTCGATGTTCAATCACTAACAACCGAGATTTATCAATTTGAAATAGCGAGGTAAGTTTTCTAGTGAGAGAGAGAGAGAGAGAGAGAGAGAGAGAGAGAGAGATAAAAGATAGGAAAAAAATACATGGAGTAGCAATGCATCCTAAAGCAAGATAATAAAATCGTAAATAAATAAAACAAATAAACGAAAACAAATAAATATGCATAAGTTCGATGATACCATTATAACTATACACCAACGCGGTCCTACGTGAACTTATACAAAGCGGTTTTATCCCTGATATCACCCACCTCTATTCTTTTTTGTTTCTTTTTTTTTGAGGAAACGTGTTAAAAGGTTCTCATAAGTAAAATTTGATAAGTGAAAATAAAAATCGTAGCCTATATCGACAAAATATACCAACAATATATAAAGTTGTTTTTTTTTTTATTTCTATTATTTCAGGATCCAGCTGACATATCAATAGTGGTAAAAAATTGGATTAAACTTTTGCAACTGCATAAAATCCTTGATTCATCCTTGATTGAAATCACCGAATTATGGGCTGAAGGCAAAGGGCCATTAACATTGAACTATACTGCCGACGAGATAAAACATCTTGTCAGGGCTTTGTTTCAGAATACAAATCACCGTCAGATATGTCTAAGTTCTATTGTCCAATTGTAGGTTATTGTGCGTTTTTCATTATATTTTGAATAAAACAAACACACAATCCAGCATCACTGAAAGTTTGATCTGAAGAAACGAAGAAACAGTCCATGACTTAAAAGTTTGAGCTTAGGTGGTTTCGGAATTGCTACTCTGTGATTGGCCATCACCTAAATTGCATACAGATCCAAACGGGGCCTGGGGTTAGCAAACCATTCACTATGTACACGTTTCGAAGATTTCTTGCTTTACGTGGTCAACAGCGCAATAATGTCCCCAGGGTTTATCGAGGAAGGAAAGGATGGTTAGTTGGACTTCCAATGATACCAGCTACCGAATCAAAAGTTGCAGCTGCTCGGTTGTCCTTAAATAACTCATCCCACTGAAATAATGCAGGTATTGTATGTTCTAGAAAGTTGTGTATTTTGATATTATTATTATATTGCAAATAACTTGTCCTTAAAATAAAAAATAAAAAAACGTTTCAATAAAAAATATGTTTTTATAGGTTAGTTCTCATACAACGTTCTCTATCTTCAATTGGATGAAATATACGATTTATAAATATTTAGCAAAGTTATTTGTATTGACTTATTCTACAACTTTGCTGAATACATCAACTCAACACTTGAGCACAAAAGTCATGTCGTCAAAATACGAAGCTTGTCATATCCATCAACTTTGCCAAAGGCGCCATTGTTCTAGCTCCACAATTTAGGGAGCAATCAGTTGAGAGCGTTAAAATCGACTTTTTGACCACTTGTGTTGTGTTTTATCTAAACCTGAGGGTTATTCCGAGAGTCGAAGTGACTTTTGTCACTTGGTGAAGTGAGAAAAGTTACCTGCAATGACGTGACTCTCCATTTGATTTACTCAAAAGAGTCACGTCACTGCAGGTGCCTTTTCTCACTTCACCAACTGACAAACGTCACTTCGACTCTCGGAATAACCCTCACAGTGTGCTTTTGAAGTTGTAAGTAATGTTTATCTACCTATTAGATTACGCGTAATGACAAGACAAGAGAAGTGGAGAGAGTACTGCGACCAGATGGAGTTTTTCCGACAACCGTGAATACCGGTGAAGTAGAGGGGAGTGAATGGTGTTAATATTTCATCCCATGCGTTGATGTTATCGTTGTTATTCTTGCTGTCGTCCAATGTTTATTCATGAAACAATCCAGGGTAGTTGTTTTTATTGATTCAAGATTTGAGTCGTGAGAGACGCGACTGGGTAGCTCAGTGCCTACCCGTTCTGCTTACTGAGCAGATGGTCGGGAGTTCAATCCCATGCCCGTCCCCTTCCTTGCCATTTGACACTTGCCTCTTTCTATCACCAAAAAGCAGTCTCCTGCGCTTTCTTTGATTGTCCGACTTTTCCCCGAAAACCAGTTCACCGAAAACGCTTTCCCCGAATGACGTATTCCCGAAACCTATTTCCCCGAATGTACCGTTTGCCCGAAAAAACTTCCCCGAAAAAGTTTCCCCGAATGTACAAATTTCTAATTTGAGTAAATGTTTTTCAATTTACAAAATTATATAGACAATTTTCCACATGTTGGGTTAGCTCAGTCAGTAAAGGCGCAGCTACAAAGCAACAAGGGTTTGATTCTCGGTCTGGTCTAGGAATTTTTCGTTAAGGAAAATTTCTCGACTCCCTGGGCATAGGGTAGGATTGTACTTGATACACAATCATACTAATGCAAAAATGGTACCTGGCATCGTAAGCTCTCAATTAATAACTGTGGAAGTGCATTAAGAACACTAAGTTGTGAGCAAGCAATAAGCTAATTGTGAAAGCAATAAGATCGAAATTCTAAATAAGAAGAAGAATACATGTCTTATATGCACAAGCATCTGCATTCTTGCATTCTCTTGGGGATCATATTTTTATACGTACGTAGCTTTTAGTGTACAGTATTTTAGAAAATACACCCTCCTTGAAAAATAGGCTATTCTTAGACGGGTGATATTGTTTGTTTAAACGCATGTTAACTATTAGCGATTATTGTTTTCTAAAAACATTGCAAAAAAACAAAGGAAACATTGCATCAAAAAGAAACCAAACTTTCATGATTAAGTTATGTTTTCTACTAGAATCAATATAAGATATAAGACAAATTATGGAAAAGTTGCCCTTCTGGCTATTTTTCCTTTTCCTGTTCATGACTAGTACTTCCGATTTAATTGAAGTAAGCAGGTCAAAACAAAATTATCCTATCAAATATTACTTATTCTTACTCTTACTTATTTATTTTATCCTTTCTTATCCTTTTTTTTTACTCTGTTTGGGACATAAACCACTGCGACCAGTAATTTGATCTATTGTAGTATTTCCCGTATCCTTTGTTTAGTGCATGTCGAGTTACTACATCACTATTGAGAAATGATGAAGTATTCGCTGTTGTTACAGTTGTCATTGTTTGTTTTGTTGGCAATGAATCGTGTTTTATTGAAAGTTTCCGCTATTTAAACCCTTTGTGAGTGACAGCACTCTTCCAAGGCGCGCCCCTTTATTAGACAAAACCGGATTAATTGCAAACAAAACAAACAATGACTCCGATACTGACCATACATCAGAACCCTAGTCATAACCAAATCAAACTATAGAACATCAAATAGAAAAATGAGAATTCACATAAATGAATGCTAACCTTGTTTTCCTTATTCCAAGCTCATCCTGGTACATCAATCCGAGTATTGGCACTTTTCACAAGACATATAATCTAATAAGGAGTGTATCGAATATAAGCTATCCACATACATTTGCGTTGTACGCATGTATTTGTGATGGTTTTTTATGCTCTGAACACTGCATGCTGTGCGTTTGACTGTCAGCTTTCTTTTGTTTACTTGTTTGTGCGGTTCAAATTCTGCGTTTTCAAAATGTCGCGTATTGAAAAGGAAGTTAAAAAGTTCATTAATAAGTTTGGGGAACACTATTCTTTGGATGAGCTACCAGGAAGAGGCAGAAAACCCGGTTCTTCCAACCCGAAACTGGAGCAGAAAGTGGTATCTCTAATCATGAAGGACAAATCAATGTCAATACGTGATTTGGCCAAAAAAGCAGGAACGAGTGTCGGAATGATCCAGCGTATCAAGAGGCGAAACCACCTGAAGATCTACAAGAAGCAGAAAATCTCGAAACAAAGTGCAGAACAAAAGAAGCGAGCAGCAACAAGGGCCCGGAAATTGTATTCGCGTCTTTTGCAGCGTCCGGATGCATGCGTTTTGATGGACGATGAGACCTATGTAAAGGAGGACTCAAAAACCCTTCCAGGTCCACAATACTTTACTGCCGTCGTTGGGGAGGATGTGAGCGATGCGGACAGGTCGATTCAAGTGGAGAAATTCTGTCGAAAGGTACTGGTATGGCAAGCAATATGTTCCTGTGGTTTGAAGTCAACCATTTTTTACACTACCGGAACTATAAATGCGGAAATCTATCAATCTGAGTGTCTCCAGAAGAGATTGTTGCCTTTATATCAGAAGCATAGTACACCTCCACTGTTTTGGCCGGATTTAGCGTCGGCTCACTATGCCAAAACCACTCTCAATTGGCTTGCGGAAAAGGGTATAGATTTCGTTGAGAAAAAATATCAATCCACCAAATTGCCCTCAGCTTCGACCCATCGAACGTTACTGGGCAATCGTGAAAAGGGTCATCAAGAAGACTGGTAAGGCAGCTGGGAACATGCAGGAGTTCAAAAAAATTTGGGCTCAAGCGTCCAAAAAATGCGATGCAACACTTGTCCGGAACTTGATGAAGAGCATCCGATCCAAAGTTCGTGAAGGAATAACTTAAATTTCATCCGGTCTTCATTATGTTCAAGTTTAACCTCGTACAATAAAGGATCATTTTTTTGTATGAATAAAATATCGGTTTTCAACATAATTTGAAAGAAAGTTTGTGGATAGCTTATTTTCGATACACTCCTTAAGGATATATGTTCCTTTGATTATAAAAACAAATATGTTCCCTAGTTTGAATTAATTCAGACTAGGGTTCGGTGGTAGTTCTGATACCCAGTAACGCACCACGAAAAGGTGATCTACCTTCGTTACGGGTCAATGCTTATTCTTATTTGTGCTATCATCCAAAAATATAAGAAATAAGTCGTTAGTAGGAAAAGTCTAAACAATGAATTATTTTATTTTAACATAAATTTATTTATATGTTATTAACCTGCAACTCGTTTAAATTGAAACTTACTCTGGAAATGCCGTTCCCCATTCCTTGTTAAATTTCTCACCATTTTTTTTTTTTTCAAAATCAATTGAATCTCCTGCACAATTGCAACAAATTTGTTCAATTGTTGTTGTAGACAAAAGGAAACAGCGGTGGGTAAATGAACTTCAAATTCAACATGCGAACTTGTACCTAACACAAACAAAGACCACAGGTTGCATTCGCAGGGTTCATGCGTTCATTTTGGATCTATTATGTAGTCATATGATAATATTCTTTACAAAACGATGAACTGAGGAATGAAATATTGCCAGCACACATCAGTGGCGAATTCCATAGATTTCTTTGTGCAGTTTATTTTGTGAAATTGAATAAGATGGAAGTAGATGAGCAATTCTACGGTTTTAACGAGGAACCCAACCGCAATCCGAACTTGTGTGAGATTTTAAAAACTAAGAGAGGTGGACAAAAATTGAGCCGAGATGGCTTCTTATACTTTAAAAATAAAGAGGTAAAGCAAAGTATTTAATTTAATTAATAAATTAATCATACTTCATCATTAGATCAATAACACCTGCTACTGGGTATGTATCCTCTACCGTGGGACATGCCATTCAAATGAAAAATGTAATGGCCGTGCAAGGACGACCGTTAGCAAAGCTGGCCTCAGTTTTGTTTCGGCGACCGAGCATAATCACTTGTCGGATACATTAGCGGCGGAAACATGTAAATATAAAAATTCTTTGAAAAGAAAAGCACAGGAGAGTTCTGAACCACCAGAAAAAATCATCAGATATTGTACTGCTGAAGCTCCGACAGAGGTTAAACTCACACGTATTATCAATTGGTTTTTATCTTGCATGCAAGTTAGGAATGTAATAATAACACATACTTCAAAAAATAGAGAATGCTAACGTTTTTTTTTTTCGTACACTGCAACGCGTATACGTATACGAGAAATGTGTCAATTGTTTTTTTAAGTATCATAGGAAAATATTTTCCAGATGAAATCATAACCCCACTTTAGCCATCTCTATATGAGCGAGACGGGCTCGGAAAGCGAGTTAATACTTAGTTGTCTTCTTCATATAACAAGTTTTAGAAAAAGAAGGTCTCATGCTTTGTTCAGGCTACAGAACAAAAACCTAAAGCATACAATGGGGTTATAAAAAGTATCTACAAGATAGCCTTGTGTCATGTTAAAACATTGGAGTCTGAATAGTGCATTAACTTACTTCCGGAACTCGTCTTGCTCTTATAAAAAGGTTTTTTTTATTGCTGGTTTTTTTTAACTTAATTGTTTATTTATAAGGCTCAAGTGCCATAGGCATAACGGAGCCGAGTTCTTTTTCATTTTTACAACGATAATAACTTATTAACTAGGTTAGTTTTGGAAAGCCGAAAAACTCGCGGCTTGGTCGAGGTTCAGGGATTACAATGATTCGGGTAGGAATGGAGAAGTAGGAATCTTAACGTTGGCTTGCTATATTGTTGCTGTAGGTCTGGCGTAGATGTTCATTGTGTTAAGCTGTAACGATACAATAGAAGCGGTATTACGGGGGAGGGGACGAGGTGGACATGTTAAAGCGACAGCTAAGAGAGGATCAAACGAATACATCTATTTGTTTCAAGAACTTGTAAATTAGCCCCATATAGTCCAAGTCCAGCTTACCCAGCACGTCTCTGAAATCTTCCTTCTCTGGTTTCCCTCGGGCCCGTAGGGATGCGCAAAGATCAGTTCTGGCAATTTCGAAATCAAGGCAATGCCAGACAACGTGGTTGATGTCCTGATAACCTGCACCACAGCTGCATTGATTGGTGTCTGAGAGACCTATTCGATAGAAATGAGAGCCTAACGAGTAGTGATTGGACATTAGACGACACATTATCTTGATAAAATCCCGGCTAATATCCAACCCTCTGAACCACGATTTTTTCGATACCTGTGGGAGAATGGAATGTAACCAACTGCCCAAATCCCCTGCATCCCATTTTTGTTGTCAGCTGATCAAGGCTTGTTGACGGAAAATAGCAAAAAATTCGTTGAAGGCGATTTGTCGATCATACATATCGCCTGCCATAGCGCCCACCTTGGCAAGTGAGTCCGCTTTCTCATTACCCGGAATGGAGCAATGGGAAGGGACCCAAACCAAGGTGATGGTGTAGGAACTGTTTGATAGCACACTCAAAAGAGATTGTATTTCGCCAACGAAAAACGGTGAGTGCTTCGTCGGCCTCATTGAACGAATAGCCTGAAGTGAGCTGAGACTATCCGTAAAAATGAGAAATTGATCAGATGGAAGAGAGGCAATTCGCTGTAATGCATAGTGTACAGCCGCCAATTCTGCGACGTATATGGAGCAAAGATTTTGAAGTTTGAAGGAGGCGCTATGAATTTCGTTAAAAACACCAAATCCAGTGGAATCATTTGTTTTTGGCCCGTCCGTGTAAAACTTCCTGTCACATCTGATATGGCCAAACTTACCTGTAAAAATTGATGGAATGTACTCCGAACGGAGTAGATCTGGTATTCCACGAGCTTCTTGCTTCATGGTCAGATCAAAAACTACAGTAGAACTAGAAAGGTCTTGGAAGTAATCACGATTAGGAACATTCGAAGAAGGGCTCACCTCCAGAGTCATGTACCAATGGTACAGTGTCATGAACTTAGTTTGAGGATTTCGTTCGATTAGCTTTTCAAAATTTTCAATTACCAATGGATTTAGTACCTCACAGCGGATGAGGAACCAGAACGATAGTTCCACAAAACGATCTGATAAAGGAAGAACTCCTGCTAATACCTCCAAACTCATAGTATGAGTTGAGTTCATGCAGCCTAACGCGATACGAAGACAACGGTATTGGATTCGCTGCAGCTTCAGAATATGAGTTTTCGCGGCGGATTGGAAACAGAAGCTACCGTACTCGAGAACCGACAGAATCGTTGTGCGATACAGCTTTATCAGATCTTCCGGGTGGGCTCCCCACCATGTTCCGGTGATAATACGCATGAAGTTTATTCGCTGCTGGCATTTCTGATGCAGATACTTAATGTGCTTTCCCCAGGTGCATTTAGAATTAAACCAGACCCCTAGGTATTTATAAGACAAACTTTGAGTTATTATTTTACCCGTGAGTTGAAGCGGTATCTGTACTGGATCACGCTTCCTAGAAAAAAAACCACTAACTCAGTTTTCTCCGGGGAGAATTCGATACCCAGCTTTACAGCCCAGGTAGACAAATTGTCTAGGGTATCCTGCAACGGTCCCTGCAGGTTGTTCGCGTCTGGTCCTACAATTGAAACAACGGCGTCATCCGCAAGCTGTCTTAGCGTGCAATTTCCCATGAGGTAGCTATCGATGTCTCTGACATAAAAATTATAGAAAAGGGGGCTTATACAAGAGCCCTGGGGGAGACCCTTGTAGCTAATTCGTGAAGTTGTCGAAGACCCATGAGAAAAGCTCATATGTTTCACAGACAACAAATTGTACAAATAGTTGTTTAATAATGGTGAAAGGCCACACTCGTGGAGTTTGTCTAAAAGGACGTCTACACAAACTGAATCAAAAGCCCCCTTAATGTCCATGAAAACTGAACCCATTTGCTCATTATGAGCATAGGCCAGCTGTATTTCTGTTGAAAGCAGCGCAAGACAATCGTTCGTTCCTTTGTCTCTGCGGAAACCAAATTGTGTATGAGATAGAAAGCCATTAGATTCAATCCATTTGTCGAGCCGATGGAGAATCATCTTCTCTAGCAGCTTCCGAATACACGACAACATCGCAATTGGACGATAAGAGTTGTAATCCGACGCGGCTTTCCCGGGTTTTTGTATAGCTATAATTCTAACCTGCCTCCATTCATCCGGAACAATATTGCTTTACAGGAACTGATTAAATAAGTTCAGCAAGCGCCTCTTTACGACGTCTGGGAGGTTTTTCAACAAGTTAAACTTGATTTTATCCATTCCTGGTGCAGAATTGTTGCATGAAAGAAGAGCAAGTGAGAATTCGAGCATCGAAAAGGGCGCATCCATTTCGTTACGATTGGTTTGAGTATCCCGGGCAATTCGTTGCACCGGAACCGAATCTGGGCACACTTTCTTGGCGAACGCGTAGACGCGTAGGGAAGAGGTTTCCTTGTCTTCATTCACCGACGACGCATTTCGCATTCTTCTCCCGACGGTCCAAAGAGTTCTCATCGACGTTTCACGCGATAGCCCTTCGACGAAGTGACGCCAATATCCGCGTTTCTTGGCCTTGACGAGGCTCTTAAACTTACGCTCAAGAGCAATGTACCGCTCGTGGTTATCTCGCGAACCGCGCTTCCGATATGTTTTAAACGCGACTGATTTTTCACGGTAGACCTCAGTACATTCGTCATCCCACCACGGAGTGGGCGAACGTCTGCGAATTGTTGATCCTGGTACCGGTCTGCGCTGTGCGTCGATCGCACATTTGATGATTAACCCGGATAAAAACTGATACTCTTCGACCGATTGCTCGCCATCGATGATCGCTTCAGCGTATTTACCCCAGTCAATGCACTTCATGAGGTCGTACGCAATGTCGATCGAGCGAGATTGACACGAACCATTGGTGATTGAAATTTTGATGGGCAGGTGATCACTACCATGGGGATCTTGAATCACTTTCCACGTGCAATCCAATGATAATGAATTCGAACAGATTGAGAGGTCTAATTTGCTTCCAGGGTTTGGAGGTGGAGCCACGCGTGTTACTTCCCCAGTATTCAAAATAGTCAAGTTGAAGTAGTCCATGAGGTCTAGTATCAATGCAGAATGGTTGTCGTCGTACGGTGACCCCCAGGCTGTACCGTGAGAATTAAAATCTCCTAAGATCAACCGTGGCTCTGGCATTGCGAGGCAAATAGCTGGTCTCTGCGAGATATTGCCGTATTCGGCGGCAGGTATATGCTGGCTATACTAAAACTTTTGCCTCGAATAGTCACTTGGCATGCAACTACTTCAGGGCCTGTCATCGAGGGGAAATCAATTCTAGAAAAGGAGTGGAGCTTATTAATCCCCAACAGCACCCCTCCATATGAGTCCCCTCGATCCTGCCGAATAATGTTAAAATCGTGGAAAGAGAAATCTTTATCAGAAGAGAGCCATGTTTCACAGAGAGCAAATACGTCACAATGCGATTTGTGAACTAAAAACTTAAAAGCGTCCAAATTTTTAAGAATACTTCTACTGTTTCATTGTAGTGCTTCGATCATATCCCCGACCTCATTGGATAAATTATCCATCGAAAGATATGATCGAATCAAGAAGAGGCCATTTTGAAGACAGTTTTTTTAGAAGAGGTTTTACAAATGTAAGGATCATGTTGATGAGGTTTCTCGTTGTTAGTGAGACCTCGAAGATGGTGAAGATGAATTCCACAATCCCAGAAAGAGACATTTTTTCGGATTCTTCGACTTGGCACGGTCGAGATTCCAGATGTCTTGGTAGTTGGCGTTCTGGGCAAAAAACTGGAACAACTGGGGTTTCAGATGTTCCCAAAAGTGGTGGAAAGTCACCAGCCAGTGGTTTAAAACCTGGAGGAGGAACTTTTTTTTGCATTGCCACCACTTCTTGAATTGTTCAGAGGAGGGTGGGGAGCCTGTTCTACAGTCAGCGCGATTTGAGATGCTTGCTGACGGTGCCGTTGACGTCTTGCTGTAGCGCGCTTTCTCTTCGCTCCCGTCTGAACAACAGAGTACTCCTCAGCATCCTCAAAGTCTGAGCCATGATCATCAATGGGCAGGGAAGAAAAGATATTGTTGTCAGGTTGGGCTGGTGGAACAGCGGCCGGTGCGATCTTTTTCTGTATTTCGGCATAAGAGCGCTTTGACCGCTGCTGCAACGAACGAATTTCATGTTTCACCCGCTCTGCATGCAGAGAGATCATGTGGAGCTTCCCCACAGCATATACACTTGGGGTCCGTACTGCAGGGACCCTCCACATGTTGCTCACCGTATTTGCCGCATCGTGCTTTGTTACAGCAGTAAGGTGCAGTATGACCATGCTGGCACTTATCACAGTGCATGACCGTCGGTATATAGAGGCGAACAGGTAACCAAAGCTTCCCCAACACGAGGAAATTCGGGAGGGCAGATCCAGAGAAGATCACACGAAACGAATTTGAAGGCCTTTTTTTGCCGTTTCCCTCCAGAAGAGATTGTTGCCTTTATATCAGAAGCATAGTACACCTCCACTGTTTTGGCCGGATTTTGCGTCGGCTCACTATGCCAAAACCACTCTCAATTGGCTTGCGGAAAAGGGTATAGATTTCGTTGAGAAAAAATATCAATCCACCAAATTGCCCTCAGCTTCGACCCATCGAACGTTACTGGGCAATCGTGAAGAGGGTCATCAAGAAGACTGGTAAGGCAGCTGGGAACATGCAGGAGTTCAAAAAAATTTGGGCTCAAGCGTCCAAAAAATGCGATGCAACACTTGTCCGGAACTTGATGAAGAGCATCCGATCCAAAGTTCGTGAAGGAATAACTTAAATTTCATCCGGTCTTCATTATGTTCAAGTTTAACCTCGTACAATAAAGGATCATTTTTTTGTATGAATAAAATATCGGTTTTCAACATAATTTGAAAGAAAGTTTGTGGATAGCTTATTTTCGATACACTCCTTAAGGATATATGTTCCTTTGATTATAAAAACAAATATGTTCCCTAGTTTGAATTAATTCAGACTAGGGTTCGGTGGTAGTTCTGATACCCAGTAACGCACCACGAAAAGGTGATCTACCTTCGTTACGGGTCAATGCTTATTCTTATTTGTGCTATCATCCAAAAATATAAGAAATAAGTCGTTAGTAGGAAAAGTCTAAACAATGAATTATTTTATTTTAACATAAATTTATTTATATGTTATTAACCTGCAACTCGTTTAAATTGAAACTTACTCTGGAAATGCCGTTCCCCATTCCTTGTTAAATTTCTCACCATTTTTTTTTTCAAAATCAATTGAATCTCCTGCACAATTACAACAAATTTGTTCAATTGTTGTTGTAGACAAAAGGAAACAGCGGTGGGTAAATGAACTTCAAATTCAACATGCGAACTTGTACCTAACACAAACAAAGACCACAGGTTGCATTCGCAGGGTTCATGCGTTCATTTTGGATCTATTATGTAGTCATATGATAATATTCTTTACAAAACGATGAACTGAGGAATGAAATATTGCCAGCACACATCAGTGGCGAATTCCATAGATTTCTTTGTGCAGTTTATTTTGTGAAATTGAATAAGATGGAAGTAGATGAGCAATTCTACGGTTTTAACGAGGAACCCAACCGCAATCCGAACTTGTGTGAGATTTTAAAAACTAAGAGAGGTGGACAAAAATTGAGCCGAGATGGCTTCTTATACTTTAAAAATAAAGAGGTAAAGCAAAGTATTTAATTTAATTAATAAATTAATCATACTTCATCATTAGATCAATAACACCTGCTACTGGGTATGTATCCTCTACCGTGGGACATGCCATTCAAATGAAAAATGTAATGGCCGTGCAAGGACGACCGTTTGCAAAGCTGGCCTCAGTTTTGTTTCGGCGACCGAGCATAATCACTTGTCGGATACATTAGCGGCGGAAACATGTAAATATAAAAATTCTTTGAAAAGAAAAGCACAGGAGAGTTCTGAACCACCAGAAAAAATCATCAGATATTGTACTGCTGAAGCTCCGACAGAGGTTAAACTCACACGTATTATCAATTGGTTTTTATCTTGCATGCAAGTTAGGAATGTAATAATAACACATACTTCAAAAAATAGAGAATGCTAACGTTTTTTTTTTTTTCGTACACTGCAACGCGTATACGTATACGAGAAATGTGTCAATTGTTTTTTTAAGTATCATAGGAAAATATTTTCCAGATGAAATCATAACCCCACTTTAGCCATCTCTATATGAGCGAGACGGGCTCGGAAAGCGAGTTAATACTTAGTTGTCTTCTTCATATAACAAGTTTTAGAAAAAGAAGGTCTCATGCTTTGTTCAGGCTACAGAACAAAAACCTAAAGCATACAATGGGGTTATAAAAAGTATCTACAAGATAGCCTTGTGTCATGTTAAAACATTGGAGTCTGAATAGTGCATTAACTTACTTCCGGAACTCGTCTTGCTCTTATAAAAAGGTTTTTTTTATTGCTGTTTTTTTTTTTTAACTTAATTGTTTATTTATAAGGCTCAAGTGCCATAGGCATAACGGAGCCGAGTTCTTTTTCATTTTTACAACGATAATAACTTATTAACTAGGTTAGTTTTGGAAAGCCGAAAAACTCGCGGCTTGGTCGAGGTTCAGGGATTACAATGATTCGGGTAGGAATGGGGAAGTAGGAATCTTAACGTTGGCTTGCTATATTGTTGCTGTAGGTCTGGCGTAGATGTTCATTGTGTTAAGCTGTAACGATACAATAGAAGCGGTATTACGGGGGAGGGGACGAGGTGGACATGTTAAAGCGACAGCTAAGAGAGGATCAAACGAATACATCTATTTGTTTCAAGAACTTGTAAATTAGCCCCATATAGTCCAAGTCCAGCTTACCCAGCACGTCTCTGAAATCTTCCTTCTCTGGTTTCCCTCGGGCCCGTAGGGATGCGCAAAGATCAGTTCTGGCAATTTCGAAATCAAGGCAATG
This sequence comes from Aedes koreicus, assembly GCA_024533555.2. NCBI lineage: Eukaryota > Metazoa > Arthropoda > Insecta > Diptera > Culicidae > Aedes > Aedes koreicus. Next base: position 472,408 of record JAHHFK020002454.1, on the reverse strand, counting down.
CCAGACAACGTGGTTGATGTCCTGATAACCTGCACCACAGCTGCATTGATTGGTGTCTGAGAGACCTATTCGATAGAAATGAGAGCCTAACGAGTAGTGATTGGACATTAGACGACACATTACCTTGATAAAATCCCGGCTAATATTCAACCCTCTGAACCACGATTTTTTCGATACCTGTGGGAGAATGGAATGTAACCATCTGCCCAAATCCCCTGCATCCCATTTTTGTTGTCAGCTGATCAAGGCTTGTTGACGGAAAATAGCAAAAAAATCGTTGAAGGCGATTTGTCGATCATACATATCGCCTGCCATAGCGCCCACCTTGGCAAGTGAGTCCGCTTTCTCATTACCCGGAATGGAGCAATGGGAAGGGACCCAAACCAAGGTGATGGTGTAGGAACTGTTTGATAGCACACTCAAAAGAGATTGTATTTCGCCAACGAAAAACGGTGAGTGCTTCGTCGGCCTCATTGAACGAATAGCCTGAAGTGAGCTGAGACTATCCGTAAAAATGAGAAATTGATCAGATGGAAGAGAGGCAATTCGCTGTAATGCATAGTGTACAGCCGCCAATTCTGCGACGTATACGGAGCAAGGATTTTGAAGTTTGAAGGAGGCGCTATGAATTTCGTTAAAAACACCAAATCCAGTGGAATCATTTGTTTTTGACCCGTCCGTGTAAAACTTCCTGTCACATCTGATATGGCCAAACTTACCTGTAAAAATTGATGGAATGTACTCCGAACGGAGTAGATCTGGTATTCCACGAGCTTCTTGCTTCATGGTCAGATCAAAAACTACAGTAGAACTAGAAAGGTCTTGGAAGTAATCACGATTAGGAACATTCGAAGAAGGGCTCACCTCCAGAGTCATGTACCAATGGTACAGTGTCATGAACTTAGTTTGAGGATTTCGTTCGATTAGCTTTTCAAAATTTTCAATTACCAATGGATTTAGTACCTCACAGCGGATGAGGAACCAGAACGATAGTTCCACAAAACGATCTGATAAAGGAAGAACTCCTGCTAATACCTCCAAACTCATAGTATGAGTTGAGTTCATGCAGCCTAACGCGATACGAAGACAACGGTATTGGATTCGCTGCAGCTTCAGAATATGAGTTTTCGCGGCGGATTGGAAACAGAAGCTACCGTACTCGAGAACCGACAGAATCGTTGTGCGATACAGCTTTATCAGATCTTCCGGGTGGGCTCCCCACCATGTTCCGGTGATAGTACGCATGAAGTTTATTCGCTGCTGGCATTTCTGATGCAGATACTTAATGTGCTTTCCCCAGGTGCATTTAGAATTAAACCAGACCCCTAGGTATTTATAAGACAAACTTTGAGTTATTATTTTACCCGTGAGTTGAAGCGGTATCTGTACTGGATCACGCTTCCTAGAAAAAAAACCACTAACTCAGTTTTCTCCGGGGAGAATTCGATACCCAGCTTTACATCCCAGGTAGACAAATTGCAACGGTCCCTGCAGGTTGTTCGCGTCTGGTCCTACAATTGAAACAACGGCGTCATCCGCAAGCTGTCTTAGCGTGCAATTTCCCATGAGGTAGCTATCGATGTCTCTGACATAAAAATTATAGAAAAGGGGGCTTATACAAGAGCCCTGGGGGAGACCCTTGTAGCTAATTCGTGAAGTTGTCGAAGATATATGGTTTAATAATGGTGAAAGGCCACACTCGTGGAGTTTGTCTAAAAGGACGTCTACACAAACTGAATCAAAAGCCCCCTTAATGTCCATGAAAACTGAACCCATTTGCTCATTATGAGCATAGGCCAGCTGTATTTCTGTTGAAAGCAGCGCAAGACAATCGTTCGTTCCTTTGTCTCTGCGGAAACCAAATTGTGTATGAGATAGAAAGCCATTAGATTCAATCCATTTGTCGAGCCGATGGAGAATCATCTTCTCTAGCAGCTTCCGAATACACGACAACATCGCAATTGGACGATAAGAGTTGTAATCCGACGCGGCTTTCCCGGGTTTTTGTATAGCTATAATTCTAACCTGCCTCCATTCATCCGGAACAATATTGCTTTACAGGAACTGATTAAATAAGTTCAGCAAGCGCCTCTTTACGACGTCTGGGAGGTTTTTCAACAAGTTAAACTTGATTTTATCCATTCCTGGTGCAGAATTGTTGCATGAAAGAAGAGCAAGTGAGAATTCGAGCATCGAAAAGGGCGCATCCATTTCGTTACGATTGGTTTGAGTATCCCGGGCAATTCGTTGCACCGGAACCGAATCTGGGCACACTTTCTTGGCGAACGCGTAGACGCGTAGGGAAGAGGTTTCCTTGTCTTCATTCACCGACGACGCATTTCGCATTCTTCTCCCGACGGTCCAAAGAGTTCTCATCGACGTTTCACGCGATAGCCCTTCGACGAGGTGACGCCAATATCCGCGTTTCTTGGCCTTGACGAGGCTCTTAAACTTACGCTCAAGAGCAATGTACCGCTCGTGCTTATCTCGCGAACCGCGCTTCCGATATGTTTTAAACGCGACTGATTTTTCACGGTAGACCTCAGTACATTCGTCATCCCACCACGGAGTGGGCGAACGTCTGCGAATTGTTGATCCTGGTACCGGTCTGCGCTGTGCGTCGATCGCACATTTGATGATTAACCCGGATAAAAACTGACACTCTTCGACCGATTGCTCGCCATCGATGATCGCTTCGGCGTATTTACCCCAGTCAATGCACTTCGTGAGGTCGTACGCAATGTCGATCGAGCGAGATTGACACGAACCATTGGTGATTGAAATTTTGATGGGCAGGTGATCACTACCATGGGGATCTTGAATCACTTTCCACGTGCACTCCAATGATAATGAATTCGAACAGATTGAGAGGTCTAATTTGCTTCCAGGGTTTGGAGGTGGAGCCACGCGTGTTACTTCCCCAGTATTCAAAATAGTCAAGTTGAAGTAGTCCATGAGGTCTAGTATCAATGCAGAATGGTTGTCGTCGTACGGTGACCCCCAGGCTGTACCGTGAGAATTAAAATCTCCTAAGATCAACCGTGGCTCTGGCAAATAGTTGAAAGGTCCCTGCGGGATATTGCCGTATTCGGCGGCAGGTATATGCTGGCTATACTAAAACTTTTGCCTCGAATAGTCACTTGGCATGCAACTACTTCAGGGCCTGTCATCGAGGGGAAATCAATTCTAGAAAAGGAGTGGAGCTTATTAATCCCCAACAGCACCCCTCCATATGAGTCCCCTCGATCCTGCCGAATAATGTTAAAATCGTGGAAAGAGAAATCTTTATCAGAAGAGAGCCATGTTTCACAGAGAGCAAATACGTCACAATGCGATTTGTGAACTAAAAACTTAAAAGCGTCCAAATTTTTAAGAATACTTCTACTGTTTCATTGTAGTGCTTCGATCATATCCCCGACCTCATTGGATAAATTATCCATCGAAAGATATGATCGAATCAAGAAGAGGCCATTTTGAAGACAGTTTTTTTAGAAGAGGTTTTACAAATGTAAGGATCATGTTGATGAGGTTTCTCGTTGTTAGTGAGACCTCGAAGATGGTGAAGATGAATTCCACAATCCCAGAAAGAGACATTTTTTCGGATTCTTCGACTTGGCACGGTCGAGATTCCAGATGTCTTGGTAGTTGGCGTTCTGGGCAAAAAACTGGAACAACTGGGGTTTCAGATGTTCCCAAAAGTGGTGGAAAGTCACCAGCCAGTGGTTTAAAACCTGGAGGAGGAACTTTTTTTTGCATTGCCACCACTTCTTGAATTGTTCAGAGGAGGGTGGGGAGCCTGTTCTACAGTCAGCGCGATTTGAGATGCTTGCTGACGGTGCCGTTGACGTCTTGCTGTAGCGCGCTTTCTCTTCGCTCCCGTCTGAACAACAGAGTACTCCTCAGCATCCTCAAAGTCTGAGCCATGATCATCAATGGGCAGGGAAGAAAAGATATTGTTGTCAGGTTGGGCTGGTGGAACAGCGGCCGGTGCGATCTTTTTCTGTATTTCGGCATAAGAGCGCTTTGACCGCTGCTGCAACGAACGAATTTCATGTTTCACCCGCTCTGCATGCAGAGAGATCATGTGGAGCTTCCCCACAGCATATACACTTGGGGTCCGTAATGCAGGGACCCTCCACATGTTGCTCACCGCATTTGCCGCATCGTGCTGTTAATCGTTTTAAAATATATCTAGTTTTTTAAGAAATAAATTTAATTTAGATTTATAAATTAAAAATTTTATTTTTTTTAATATTTTTATTTTATAAAATTAATATTTTAAGGGATTAGCTTTAAAATAAATTTTTAAATTTAAAATAAAATATTTAAATAAATGTAAGCTTAAAAATAGTTATCATTAATAAATTTGTTATAATTTATTTTAAATTTTTTATTATTTATTGTTAAATTAAATTATTTATTAAAATATAAATTTTAATTATATAAATTTATTAATTATGATAAAATTAGTATATTAAATTTATTTGAATTATTTTAATTGGAAGGTTTAAAAAAGAAATTCGGAAATTTAAAATAAATTCACCTGTTTATCAAAAACATGTTTTTTTGAATTAAATTAAAAGTCTAACCTGCCCACTGATTATATTGAAGGGCCGCAGTATTTTGACTGTGCGAAGGTAGCATAATCAATAGTCTTTTAATTGGAGGCTTGTATGAATGGTTGAATGAGATATATACTGTCTTTTTTAAATTTTTATAGAATTTTATTTTTTAATTAAAAAGTTAAAATATAATTAAAGGACGAGAAGACCCTATAGATCTTTATTTTTTTTAGTTATAAGTTAAAAAGAATATTTAAATTTATAATTTAATAAAAAATTTTACTGGGGTGGTATTAAAATTTAAATAACTTTTATTATTTATTTACATTAATATATGAATAATTGATCCAATTTTATTGATTAAAAATTTAAGTTACCTTAGGGATAACAGCGTAATTTTTTTTTAGAGTTCATATCGACAAAAAAGATTGCGACCTCGATGTTGGATTAAGAGTTATTTTTAGGTGTAGAAGTTTAAAGTTTAGGTCTGTTCGACCTTTGAATTCTTACATGATCTGAGTTCAAACCGGCGTAAGCCAGGTTGGTTTCTATCCTTAATAAAATTATTATATTATAGTACGAAAGGACCTAATATAAAAAATATAGATTTTAAAGTTATGAATAATATTAATATTTAATAAACTATTTTGGCAGATTAGTGCAATAAATTTAGAATTTATTTATATAATTTAATTAATTATAAATAGTATTGTTTTTTATAGATTATTTGTTATCATTAATTGGAAGTTTATTATTAGTTATTTGTGTAATGGTTGGTGTAGCTTTTTTAACTTTATTAGAGCGTAAAGTTTTAGGTTACATTCAGATTCGGAAAGGTCCTAATAAAGTTGGGTTTATAGGGTTATTACAGCCTTTTAGAGATGCTGTAAAGTTATTTACTAAGGAACAAACTTATCCTTTATTATCTAATTATATTTTTTATTATTTTTCTCCTATTTTTTCTTTATTTTTATCTTTATTGATTTGAATATGTATACCTTATTTAATTAAATTATATTCTTTTAATTTAGGGGTTTTATTTTTTTTATGTATTACTAGTTTAGGGGTTTATACTGTTATAGTTGCAGGGTGGTCTTCTAATTCAAATTATGCGTTATTGGGAGGGTTGCGAGCTGTAGCTCAGACTATTTCGTATGAAGTAAGTTTAGCATTAATTTTATTAAGTTTTATTTTTTTAATTGGAAATTATAATTTTTTAAATTTTTATTTATATCAAGGGTATGTTTGATTTATTGTATTTTGTTTTCCTTTAGCTTTAGTGTGGTTTGCTTCTTGTTTAGCAGAAACTAATCGTACTCCTTTTGATTTTGCTGAAGGGGAGTCAGAATTAGTTTCTGGGTTTAATGTTGAATATAGAAGAGGAGGGTTTGCACTAATTTTTTTAGCAGAGTATTCTAGAATTTTATTTATAAGAATATTATTTAGTGTAATTTTTTTAGGTAGTGATATTTACAGAATTATATTTTTTTTTAAATTAGTAATAATTTCATTTTTATTTATTTGAGTACGAGGAACTTTGCCTCGGTTTCGTTATGATAAATTAATATATTTAGCTTGAAAAAGATTTTTACCTATATCATTAAATTATTTATTTTTTTTTATTGGGTTAAAAATTTTTATTTTATCTTTTTTATTTTAATGAATATTTTTTAGTATTTAAAATTAATAGAAGGTTATGGCTTCTTTCTTATGTTTTCAAGACATATGCTTATAAAAGCTTATTAATTATTAATTTAATAATTTATCTCAATATTTTGTTATTAAAGGGTTAATTAAAAAATAAGAAAAGTATAAAACTGTTAGAATTTGCCCTGTTAAAACATAAGGATCTTCTACTGGTCGAGCTCCAATTCATGTTAATAAAGACGCAATAATTACTATATTTCAAAATAAAATTTGATTTAATGGATAGAATTGTAGTCCTCGGAATTTACTAATATGGGTAAAAGGAAGAATTATTAAAATTGCAATTGATAAAACTAATGCAATTACTCCCCTAATTTATTAGGAATTGACCGTAAAATTGCATAGGCAAATGAAAAATACCATTCTGGTTGAATGTGAACTGGAGTTACTAAACGGTTTGCAGGAATAAAATTTTCTGGGTCTATTAGTAAATAATTAAATTTTCAAATAAACCCAATTAAAATTCAAATTAAAATAAAAAATCATACAACATCCTTATAAATAAAATAAGGGTGGAATGGAATTTTTTCAGCATTATTATTTAACCCTAAAGGGTTATTTGACATATAAAAAAAAAAAAAAGAAAAATTATAAAAAAAACAACAACAAAAAAAAAAAAAAAAAAAAAAAAAAAAAAAAGTGTTAAAAAAGTTATATTAACAACAGCACCCCCCCAAATCCATTGACTAGGTCAGTTCCTAGGTAAGGAACAGCTGATAATAAATTAGCAATTACTGTAGCCCCTCAAAAAGATATTTGTCCTCAAGGAAGAACATACCCTAAAAATCCAGCAGCTATTACTATAAATAGAATAATTACCCCAATTATTCATGTAGGAACAAATAAGTAGGAGTTATAATACACCCCCCGTCCTTCATGAATGAATAAACAAGCAAAAAAGAAGCTCCATTAGCGTGGCCAATTCGCAGGAATCACCCATTATTTACATCACGGTAAATGTGATTTACGCTATTAAAGGCTGTTTCGGTGACTGCTGTATAATGTATAGCTTAAAATAGTCCAGTTAAAATTTGGATAATTAAACAAAATCCTAAAAGTGTCCCTAAGTTTCATAAAGCAGAAATATTAGAAGGAGCTGGTAAATCAGCTAAAGCGTTACTAGCAATTTTAAATAAAGGATGAGTTTTTCGAAAAGATTTAGACATTAATTTATTGGGCGTAATGGACCATAATTTTTTTTTGTAATTCTAACTGTTACTAATAAAGTTAAAACTAAATAATTAATTAATAATAAAGTAATTAAATTTGACGGAAAATTGTATATTTTATTTAGTTCTACAGAATTTTCAGGTATTAAAGAATTTATGAAAAGAGTAGTTATCTCATTATTATTTACAAAAGTTTCAATAAGAGATTTGTCTATAAAAAAAGAAAAGTTTATAAAAATTATTATTATAATAATAGTTATAAATGATAACTTAAAAGATATTGAAAATATTTCATTTGAAGAGAGAGAAGTTACATAAATAAATAATACTATTGTATTCCTCCCATAAAAATTAAAAATAAAATAAGAAAATCAAAATGTTTTTACACATATTCCTGTAAGTAAAGAAGTTAATATTGTTTGAATAAGGAGTATAAGCCCTATTGCTAATGGGTGTTTTATTTGTATAAAAATAAATCTAGTAATAAAAGATCTTAATATAATTAATACTAGGATTTCAAGAAATAGTTTATAATAAAATATTAACTTTGGGAGTTAACGAAAAAGAAGGTTTCTTTTTTCTTGAAGTTTTAAAATAATAATTTATTTTCAGTTTACAAGACTAATGTTTTTTTAAACTTCAAAGAAAGTTCTGTCTTAAGAATGAGGACTTTTCAAAAGAATAATAAACCTGGTTTAAAAATGACAGCACTTTCCAATTCCATTTCCAAACAAATGTCAGACAACTAAACGTCCATTCGACGAAATTTACATTTGACAAAATTTCCATTCGACAAAATGTCCATTCGACTCAATTTGAATAAATGTCTTTCGACGAATAGTCATTCGACGATACGTCTTTCGACCAAATGTCATTACATAGATGAAATGTCCTCTAGACGCCACGTGGTTTAATGAATTTTCATTATGATATCTGGCAATACTAGAGTTGCTGTAATAAATGTAACTTACCTAATTATCTACAAGGCTAGGCTAGGCCAAGGCTTGAATGTGCTTGCTGCACACAGAGTCGTCTCCATATCATACGGTCTATGGCTACCGACTCGCAGTCAGCGGAAAGTCTGCAGGTCACTTTCCACTTGACCGATTCCTATATGCCTAGCGCCTAGATTCCCATACGCCTTACGCCTAGCCCAGCCCATCGTAGTCGACTGATTTTTGGGTTGTGGATGATGAAAGGATAAGCCAGCAGCTCATGCTCATTTTGTGGTTCATTTGCCTTCTCTACCTTCGGTCTTCCAACTGCATTCCACCGTAAATCGTTCGCAGCACCTTCTATTCAAAGAAAATAAGGATGCGTTGGTCCTTCACGAGCATAGTCCACGTTTTGGGGCCGTAGAGGACTACCGTTCGAATCTATCTCTTGTGAATAGTCAAATTTATAGAACGACGAACTTTGTTCGATCTGGGCATTCTTCGATGTCCAGTTTAGGCCCGGTTTCCTACCATAATGCGTCTTTGTATCTCTTTGCTTTTGTCGATGGACACCAATGAGCTCAGTATTTTGTTTTCGACGAGTTCAATCCTGCTTAGCTCATCTAGCTAAGAGTGACATCAACTTTAAAATTTCATGACTAATCATCTACAAGGTCCTTGCCAAGCATCATTCCAAACCAGTCAACATCAAAACTAAATTATGGCTTAAATCTAGTCACTGAAATCCACTCTAGAGGAAACCATTAACAGCGAATCCACACAAGAGGAACCTCGACTGTATTAACACGACATGACGACAGCACATGAATTTTAGAAGAGGCTAAGGAATGCGTTTAACGAAACGTTACTTACCTTGTAGGTAAGGCTGCTTCCCAAGCTGATCAAAACCTGAGCTGAAATTGTCTTGAACAGCGACCATAGAGGATTCCTTAAAATCATTGAAGCCTTGTTGTCAACTAAAATCTCTCTTCTTCTTCTTCCTCAGCATTTCAAGCTTATTGCTTTCACAATTAGCTTATTGCTTGCTCTCAACTTAATGTTCCAAACGCACTTCCACAGTTATTAATTGACAGCGTTCGATGCCAAATACCATTTTTGCTTTAGTATGATTGTGTGGCAAGTACAATCATACCCTATGCCCAGGGAGTCGAGAAATTTACCTTAACGAAAAATTCCTAGACCAGACCAGGAATCGAACCCAGTCACCTCCACTCCAGTATGGTGTTGCTTTGTAGCTGCGCCTTTACCGACTGAGCTAAGGGAGGACCCCAACTAAAATCTCTCAAAATTGTCAAAATTGTGACAACTTGACAACATTGCTAAATCACTTCACTTCTTAAAAAAAAATTAACAAACACTTTTACGAACGTATTAGTAGCACGATTGTTATTGGAAAACTAAGAAAACTTAAATCAACACTTCACTTTTCAAGATAAAAAAAAATGAGCTGTTCAAATCAGTACCAGTAAACGTCAGCAAATTCCTTCTAATTCTATTAGAAAAAACTTATTATTTGACATTTGGCCTATTTCGTCTGCGACTTAAAAACTTCTTTAGTGTTGCATGCTTGGAGTGACGTGTTAATTTAAATTTTCCTAATTTCCAATAAGATTGCAAAGAACAATAAGTAAATTGTGGAGGCCAAAATTTAAAACGTTTGGATTGACCTATGAAAACTTTGAATTCTGACCGTGTAGCTACTAACAAGGTAAGTGAAGGGTATTCATTTCCATATTTTGCAATTAGTGCCGAACTAATCGACAAATCTCCCGTTAACTTTCATACTCTTCAAGAAACACTGCTCCATGAATATCAGGAGGGGGCTGTATAAAACCGCAAGAACAAGAAAGGACCACGACTTGTTCAAGCAGCACCAGCAAACAATAAACAAGTAGGCGATGACAAAACTGCGAATGCTAGGCCATTTCAGCGGGATCAGCAGAAAAATCTAACTGAGAGTGATAAATAGCCGAAGGATTACTAAGGTTAATTCATTCTGATATCGTGAGGCCAAAGGATGGATCGCCACAGTACAACTATATCATAGTAAAACCTGCTTCAAATAAATAGTAACGCCCTTGAGAAAATAACCCAAACCCAACAGTAAATATCGATGTTCTTCTATCTTCAAAACATTCCCGAAGAGTCGTTAAATGGAAACTTCACATCAAGCAGTTCCGACACCTGACGATGGCACCTTTTACCCCACCCTTCAACCCTCCTTCAGAAGGGTGTTTATTCTACTCTGATTCTTGCTATTGAAGTGACAGTCTCTAGTTTTCTCCCGTCAGCTGGCCTTCGTTCACTCCAAACTAAGCTTGCAAGCGCTGGCAACCGACGAACGTTGAGATCGGAGAAAATTGAAAATTAAATGGGAAACGAGCTGTAAAACCGCCAGCAAAACACAATTATCCAGCGAGGAAGAAATTAAAAACAAATTTACACTGGACTAGAGCACCATCCACCCTGGCCAGCGTAGAGAACGCTGGATTGGATCGTCGTTTCCGGTGAAAGTAAGTGTCACTATCGGATCGCATCGTCGCGCGTCGTCCTTAGTCAACCCGGACGACAAGAATCGACGGAAGGGATTAATGAAGCTGAAAAATGAGTAAACAAAGATATCCCCGGGAAAACATCAATATTCTTCCCACACCGTGTCTCCGGCTGGCGCTGCTCCTCGCAGTAGAGAAGTCGATTGATGGCCTTCGGGAAAATTCAACTCAGGAAACCGCGGTGGGTTGAATGATTGGAAAAGGTTCCGTTCTTCATTTGTAGCCTGAAACCACCTGCATGAAGCCCACTGCGCGTTTGACAAGGGAGGCGGTCGGAGGAGAAAAAAATTGCCATCGTCTCGGTCAGCATCTCCCGCGTGTCGTCGGCGGTCAAAGTGGTCACAATGCAGGGTATGAAATCTGCGCACGTTGATACCCACCCACTCGCTGCGACCATGTAGGTAGGATTGAAACACATCGCACAAGTTCATCCATCATTGACCGGACTGCATCAACTGGCCGAGTCCTGGCCTGCGTGGCAGAACATTCAGTGTGGGACTGGGAAATTTATGTCGGTCGGTTCGCCCAGTGGCAACAGTGCTTCATTTTGGCCGGTGACAACCGAGAGATTGACTTTTGTGTGGGCGGAGGAGGATGAGTGCAATCAACCCCGAAGTCGGCAAATGTTTTTAGAACGGACGAAAGCGATCCGTTAATGGCGCTAGGTTGAAGTGAGTCATCGGTGTAAGAAGAAACCGTCTTTATTCCAAATTGAGATTGGTTTTAAAAGTTTGTTTCAGCTACTTACCGGCGATGAATAGAAAACAAATATTGCAGCTTACCTGGAAGAAAAGAAAAAAATAATAGAAAAATGTAAGTGTTCAGTGGACTGCATGAAGAACTAAAAATCAGCTGATTTTAGGTGATGATTGATAGATGTACAAATGGTAGCCTTAAAAGCCTCCTTTGAAGGCAGTTATCTAACATGCATAATTTTAATCACAGTTTTGATACATAAATTCCGTATAAATGATTCCAATTGTGATTCTAATGTGTATGGTTTCTGAGATTTGTGCCATCAAAAATCTTCAATTCCGGTTAACCGGTTGACGAAGACTACGTTAAACCATTTGTTGCATTTAAATGCTCAATAAGTTGAATTAGGGAACCCTCAACCCAGTTTCGTAGCAAAACATTGTAATGCACGATATCCAGATGGGACGATGGAAGAAAGTTGTTGATGTTGTTGGACCCTAAATATCCTTACATATCCTACCTGGATCCTACATATCGAACCCATCGAGACATGGGCTGGGAATGAGGAATCTACAGTTCTACGTGTCGAGTTTCCAATCGCTAGTCCTGTTTCGTCGCTGCGATCTTCGCCGATTGTTCTGCTGTTGACGTTTCTGTGCTTCCTAGTTTTCTGGCTGGCTTGCTAGGCCTGACACCCCGTAGCTTTTCGGAGGGACATTGTGCACAGTTGAATTAAGTGTCTTCAGTAAAGTTATTCGGTAGGTCAAGGCCTTTTCGTTGGAGCAAAATTTTGGATTCTCTCACTACGCGGCGCTAGTGTGCTTATTGTTTTCAGGAGTACGCTATATCTTACTATCCTGACCACATAGAATATTTCTGTCTAGGACAATGTTGTTCAGTGGGTCAAAACCTTTTGAATGTGGCAGTCCAAATTTGTTTTCGCTACGTGGCACTGGTGTGCCAGTGTATTTCCTGAACGTCCTACCTAGGGATTAATTTGTGACCAGTAGTTCAGTGGTTTTCCTGACTAAGGTATATCTTGGTATTTTGTCCATTTGGAACGGTTTTGTCATCGAAAATGTTGTTCCGGAAGTCAACACCTTCCGACTAATGATATAAACAAGGTTTCAGTGTTCAGTAAAGTTGATCAGTAAGTCAATTCCATTCGATCCAGTTTGGAATTTTCTTATTGGATGGATCAAGTGTTTAAGTGATTTTCCGAACTATCTTAGGATTATTATCTTAGGTTCCTGTCCATTAAGAGGGTTTATGTATTCGACAAAAATGTTCACTGACCTAAAACTTTCTGATTGATGACTGGATGTTTCGAATTTGACGAATTTCACGCAAAATTGTCTTCGTGGTTGGCAACACCCTCTCAGAATCCAATGAAACTTAGTGAGTGTGTAGACTATGTCTTTTCAAGCAACTTCGCATACTTTATTTTTTCTTAATTTATCTAGACTACCATTTGAAAAGGGCTTAAGTTTTTCGATCGATTTTTTTTAAATTGTCATAACTCAAGAAGGACAAGACTTACAAAAAAGTGAAGTATGGTGGACTTTTAGTAACTTGTCTGAACTTTTATGAAAAAAAATTGTTATATCGATTTTTACACGCTAAAAAAAAATATTTGAAAACATAAAGAATCTCTATCTTAGAATTGGACGAAATTTTCTCTTAATAAAAGCAATATAATTGTCTATAAGTTTGCCACACATTGCAAGATGGGCACTTTTGAGGAAAAAAAAGTTCTTCGAACAACAACTTTTTCATGTCTTGTTTTTACCGCGTATCATGCAAACTCGCCTAGTTATGGTCTTCAACACCCCTATAGAATCCAATAAAATTTTGCAATCATACAGAATTGAATGTCTTGAACATCTTTGCAAAAAACAACAATAATCTAGACTAACATTTGGGAAGGGTCAAAAACATTAAATTTCCCTCTACATCAGTAAAACAACCAAAAATGTACGTTTTAGTAAAAGTAATTCTAAGCTGCTTTCTCAGATATTCTTATTTTTAGGGGCGATTCAAATATGGCGTCATTTATCTTTGGGAAAAGGAAAGCGGAAGGAAGGTCATGATTTTTTACAGTACGTGTAAAAGGCATGGGAAAAATTGAAATATAGGGGGGCTGATAAATCTACAAAAGTAGCGGACGTCATATTTGAATCGTCTTCAAATGGATGTGCATCAAGTCTTATCAAATTAAAAAAATTCTAATTTGATAAGACTTGATGCATATTAATTTAAAGACGATTCAAATATGATGTTATATTAATTTTTGAAGTACTGCTTGTGTCAATGAAAACTCATAGGTTTTTGCTTGATAAGGGTTTTATTTTATTTATTTCATATGTACATTTTCCCGTATTAGTAATTAAAATAGCTTCATATATTTTATTTTTAAATCTTTCACAAGCAAAGTAAATTTCTTTGGATTATCCTTTGAATCAGAAAACCTTTTAGGTGAAATAGGTACAAAGCAATGACATGTGTTCCTGTTATTGTCTTTACGTGGTTATATAACTCCTCAAGTTTTTCTGACATTTTTGCATACTGTTCAGCTGATATGAAGCAGAAATTCAGTTTTGTAATAATTTTATTTGACTGTTCAACTGCCCAGTCATATAGTTCCCGAGGAGTTTTGATTGTGTTTCCTTGATCTTGAGCAAGGCAAGCTCACTTTGTCATTCGCTTGAGAGTACCACCAATAGCATCACATAGACGACGTTGCAAAGAGGTGCCATTCTGCTTCCAATCCATACTTGGTCTAAAATTGCACAAGCTGGCAGAGTTCTTTGTGTTCTTCTAATGGACTGTTGCTCCATCTGACATGAAAATAATTTTTGAGCATTATATTGAATTTTGTTTAATGAAATCTAGCAATTTTGATGTAAACAATTGAACTGCTATTGAGTCATGAGTCGTTATTATGATATAGCTTTTGTTTTCCAATTTATTGTCCTCCTTGTAGTATACTTCAAAGTTTTGACAATAAACAGGATCAACCACCTGATTTAATTGTATCATCATTAAAGTTTAAAAAAAAAAATAAAATAAAAATATAAGCACTTTCAACATGGTGGCCTTGATTATTCACACATTCAAAGAATTTAATTTAATTTATTTTATTACGTGGAAGGCCGACAGAAAACACTTTCAACACGGAATTTAAAATGACCATTACTATGGAACTATTAAATCGATTAGAATTCTTTAAGCCACTTTGGATTCAGGAACTCAACCACTTCTTCAAAATTGTCTCATGGACATGAGACATGGCATGCAGCATATCAAACTTCATGATTTAGCTAATCTAAGTCATCAGAAGACATTTTGATAATTTCTGACCATACATATCTTATCAAACTTTATATATTTTTTAAAATAGGTCCACGGATAACATTCTTCGGATTCTTGACCATACTGGCCACTAGAAAAGGACCCGCGGAATTCGAGTTCCACCGGAATAGTGGCCATATTCAAATATTTTCCAAAACCTGGCTTGCGGCACATCAAATTTCATGATTTTGCAAAACTTTGTCTTCGAAGGACATTCTGAAAGTGTCTGACCACACTGGCATCATATGGAGGCCATGCGAGATCCGAGTTCCTCTGGAAAAGTAGACATATTCAAATCTATTCCAAAACTGGGCTTGCGACAAATCAATCTTCGTGATTTTGCAAAAATAGATCTGCGGAGGATATTCTGAGGATTTCTGACCATACTGGCCACTAAAAAAGGCCCTGTGAGATCCGAGTTCCTCCGGAGAAGGGGCCATGTTCAAACCGAGTTTGCAAAACTTTGTCTTTGGATCAATATGGATCATTATCATTTTCAACCCAGGCTGAATCTGGATCCGTTATGCTTGACATAATTCACACTATAGAACAAAACAAAAACCAAAACCAAAATCCTTTTTCAAATATCTTAAATATTTTTTGACATTAGCTCTATACTTGCCTTGGCTAGTGGTACATGCCTCGACTAAACCATTTTCTACAAAAGGGTACTGTCGAGCTGGTAAAGAAACGCACATTTTAGTGCATCAAAGCGTAACGATATTCAGAAAAAGAGCATGAAGAGGACGGATGGATTACAAAAATGAGGCGAAGTCTTCTTTGTTCAATCTATCCTACGAGCATAAGCAGTTCAATAAAGTTTCCTGGAAAATGCTTTACTTGTGTCTGAAAACTTGTCTGAAGACAAAGTTTTGCAAAATCATGAAGTTTGATATATCGCAAGCCAGCTTTTGGTTACGATTTGAATATGGCCAATTTTTCGGAAGAGCTCGGATCCCGCAGGGCTATACTGGCCAGTATGGTCAGGAATCCTCAGAATGTCCTCCGCAGACCTATTTTTGCAAAATCATAAAGTTTGATGCATCGCAAGCCAGGTTTTGAAAATATTTGAATATGACCGCTTTCCGGAGAAACCTGGATCTTGCAGGGTCTCCCTAAGTGGCCAGTATGGTAAGAAATCCTTAAAACGTCTTTTCATGACCTAGTTTTGCAAAATCATGAAGTTTGATGTGTCGCAAGGCAGGTTTTGGCAATGATTTGAATATGGCTACTTTTCCGGAGAAACGCAGACTCCGGAGGGCATGCAGGAATCTTGGAAAAAATGAGACACACAAAAATGATCACCAGAATGTCATTTTAAATCGGATACTTCTCAAGTTTTGCAAAATCAGAGATTAAATAACTATATATTAGCTATGTTTTGGCATAATTAATTCATTGAATTTCCTCCCCCAAGCTAAATGCTCGTACATTTCTCTTAACACTGCTCATGAGATCTTGGGCGAGGCTTTGTCCATCTTCCTTACACAATTTCTCCCAGTTTTTCTTCAAAGCTTCATCGATTTTGAATGTTATTCCGCTTTTCTTCAACTTCTTCTTCATTATCACCCAAAACTTTTCGATCGGACGAAGTTCTGGTGTATTTGGCGGGTTCAACTCCTTCGGGACCACATTAACGCCCTTCGCTTCGTACCAATCCATTACAGGCTAATGGCGTAATGGCACGAAGTGAGATCCGGCCAGAACAGCGTGGGATCACGGTGAGAGCGGAGGAAGGGCAGCAAGCGCTTCTGCAAGCATTCCTCTCGATAAATCTGCCCGTTTATGGTGCCGGTTGTAACGAACGGCTTGCTGTACATTCCGCACTCGCAGATCGCCTGCCACAACAGGTACTTCTTCGCGAATTTGTCCATCTTTCTCTTCAGGAACTTTCCACTCCATGCGGGACGTACCGACAAAAAACTCGAGACCAGGGATTTGTTTGGTGGCCGCCTTGATATATGTCTCGTCGTCCATGACGAGACAGCCTGGCTTGACCAGCCACTCACGGTACAGCTTCCGCGCACGCAATTTGGCCACCGTGTTTTGCTTGTCAATCCGGTTTTGCGTCTTTCTGAGCTTAAAAACACGTAGCCCAGCCCGCTTCATGGTCTGCTGGACGAACCACTTCGACGAATTGACCTTTTTGGCCAAGTCTCGGGTGGAAAGGTTCGGGTTATTCTTAAAGTACTGCCTTATCTTCCGCGCCTTCTCTGGGTATTCCGTTTTCGGTTTTCGGCCGCTTCCAGCGCGCCGCTCGATGGTCTTCGTCTCCTGGAATATCTTCACAACGCGAGACACGGTGAAATGGTGGATTCCAAGCCTTTTGCCGATCCATCTGTGCGACTGATCAGGATTATCGATCACCGCGCCCAAGATTTGTTAGTTCTTCTTGTTTCGGATGCATCGTGAAAACTACTTGACAGATCGCAATAAAATTTTGCACACCTAAACATAACACTTTACTAGTATTACTCCAAATTTCATTAATTTTTACCCACGCGATAAAAAGTTACACCCAAAACGAAGTGTCGCATTTTTTCCTAGTCCAATCTTTATTTTAATTTTAATTTTATTTTTTCCCAGCGCGGTGGGGTTCGTACGTTGTGTATATATTTTTTTTTTTTTGATAAAAAGAGGGTGAATATGTGTGTAGTAGTTTTTTTCTTCTTTTTTTTTTGTTTTTTTTGGTCGTCTCCACGGCGGGCATTCCTCGGGTTTTTTTTTCTTTTTGTTCACATTGTTATTAATGAAAAAACCAAAAGTTACCAAAAAAATGTGGAAACCCAGCCCCCGTCCCCCCCTTACCTGAAAGAAAGAAAAACCACCCGCCCAATTAATTCACCCCCAAACCGAAACCCTTTCACCACCCCCCAGTACGCCTTTCGAAAAGGCAAATTAACAACCGGCTACCTCGGACACTTGGAATATTCAGGGTGTTCGGTTCCTTATTAAGAATCTTTCAGGGACTGAAAGAAGATCATATTTGTTGAAAAAAATCATTCTACGCATATGGTCAAATCTCAACTATTACAGAGTTATTGAACTTTTTTATTTCGGTGGTATGTTTGCACTTAACTTGCACTAACGCAAAGATTATATTTTTAAGAGTAAATCATTTACGTTCATTCGAAAGCTAAGAAAATTAAATCGTTATCACAAAATTGTGCTGTTGAATGAGACTACCCAAGTAACATTGCCAAAACCATACAGCTTTATTAAGTTTTATTAAAGATTTATGAAAGCCACTAGAAATCAATTCGGCTTTATTATGGCAGCAAGAGATGCCAATAGGTTTCAAATTTTAGTCAGGTTTATAAGAACCTACACAGCTTCTTTACAACGATCTTAAAACCTTGACTTCTAAAATTCCTTTTACTCCTATCAAAGGTTTTATTTCGACTTTATTTACTCATAAAATGCTGTTTTGAAAAGCCGTTTTAGGACTCATTCATATTATCTTATTATGGTCAGTTGAAAAAGCATTTTAAAACCATTTTGCCTCCAGTAAATGCATTAAACGGCTAACTGGCATTGAGGTAAGCTACCAAGCGACCAGATAGTTCTATAGTAGCCATTGCTAAGATAAATTGGCTTTTTGGCAAAACTGTGATCTCTTGCAATCGCCATATTGAAATATATGAAATAATTGAAATGTGAAAAAATAAATACACCAAATTTTAAATGTAATACAATTGAACTGTAGATCTGAGACAAACTTCGATATTCGTTTAGATAACCTTATTGAATTCTATCAATTTTCAGGAGTTTCATGATTAATTTACCGAATATATTTCTTTCAATTTTGTTTTTGTTGTTGTAAACTCGCATAATTTCCAAGGCGCATTAATTTTCAGCTCTTATCGTGCCAATATTCACCATAAAATTAAATGCGCATATGATTTGGAGCATGATACGCTATAAAAAAAACTCAATTTGTTCTATATATTTTGCTATCAATTATAATTTCCCGCAACAGTAGAACTTTTTCTTAACCATTATTTACTGTTGAATGAATCAGAAGAGCAACAAAGCAAAACAACAAAAACCAACCACTATATCGCCGTGAAGTTTGACAGCTGTGGCCATTCAGCCCTATGCCGGTTTTGATGGCGGCCAATAGGTTTTATGATGGTTCTCAAGTGGTCATAACATCTTTCACTAGAACATTTTCAAAATCTGTATGGTCTTAGAAAGGTTTTATTAATTTGTTTTCACAACCGTCTATAGAGTGGGCCACTTGATACACATTTCGGCTTTAAAGATGCATAGAGGAGGTGTTGGTGGACAAAACAGTTTTGAATGTAGTGTTATCAACAAAGCCGGGAGGAGTGCTATACGGCTGGAATAGAACTGAAATTGTTACTTGGGATAGTTACATTCTAAAAGTAACATAGTTTGAAATTGGTGATTTTTCGGACATTTTTGCAGATTTTTTCAATAAATGCATGATAAACTTGATCATTTTTTTAGACAAAACTGAGTCTCTTATCATGCTCTTTGATTCGTTCCTTGACCTACCAAGAACGAGAAGACAAGAAGAACCTTGACCCTTGACGACGGCCAAGATTCCCTCTTTGATCAAGATTAAGGTGAAGTTAGAGAGAAGGATAAACATCTTAATCGACGGTTTCTTATGTAGATATAACTCTAGTATTGTGAATTAAAAAAAATCGGTTTTGTTGAATTATGAGTAAATTTTTTTTGCTGCTATTATTTTAGTGTCCGAAATTTAATGTGAACAGGCGTTATATCAAACTGGATACACAAAGTATATTATTAACGTGGACACGTCTCACAATGTCGCATTCTACCGCGAGAAATTTCTGTGATCAAGGAATACGCTGTTTGACCCAGAACGAGTTCATACACGTTGGTTTACATCGATAGGTCCCTTGCATCAAAATGGTAAGGGAAAATCTACATATGTTGTATAAAGTCCACCAGCGCGAGGGCTCAAAGGTTAACAGTAGTCAAAACTCATTTTTACTAAAAAAAAAAAATAATCTTGAAGATAGACAAAGTAGAAACCAATTTGAAAAAAGAACCCACGACAGACAACAGAGACAGTACTAATTAAATCTTGTTTAAGTCATGTAGTGCGAGTAGTCCTAATTTTGGTCTGTTCGATACGATCAAATCTTGCATCGATGTTCATATCTATGTATCGATGACAACTGCCTGTTCGACCAAATTCAAGTGTACACATTCCACCTTATCCTAGAAGGAATAGCAAAAAGGACCCACATGACCGAAAAATTAGATTTATGATTTACAACCGAATCTGCCGGCTGAATTCCTAATGAGTTGACCCATCGCAGCCAACGGTCGACAAATCGGAACAACATGGAGCAATAAAAAGAAAAGTAGAAGGATTCAAGCGCCCAAGGCTTGCTGCTGTCGGGGTCACGGTTTACTGAAAGGATTTTGTTTACGTAAAGACTTTGGATTTCGAATCAGAAGGTTTTACTTTTATCGTCAGTAGCTGAATGGTGTTGCAATTTCCTACTGCAACTAGAACGAGTTAGATCAAACAGTTATGCTTTTTTAAACAAAAAATGACACACCACAGCAATAACAGAAAAGTACCCGTGTCAAAGAATATTTTTCCACTTCACCACCTTTGGAAAGTCAAACTTTTGTTGCGGGCGACGACGGCTGATGAAACAGTGCATGCTCAACAATGTAGCCTTTTCTTTCCATAGCTTTGAAAAAATATCTGCACGTGTCATAAGTCAGTCTGGTGTTATTTTTTCATTTTTTGCCATCCCTGTTCGAAAACAGAACTGACCAGTGTTGTCAGCGGGACTGGAATGAGAAGCATGAGAAAGGCAAAGGGAATGGTAAGTAGAGAGTTTCGACATGAAAATTCCTCCCTCTCCCGAAGGATCGAACACAGTAAATCCGACGATGGTGTCCATTGTCCAGGAAAATTGAATCAAGTCAAGCAAAAGCCATTCATTATGTATGTGTATGTACGGGCAAACCCTGAATTGGGAGTAAATTATGCTCGGACGACCGAGAGACAAAATCCGTCGCACCAACAACCACGTGTTCGGCACGGCTCACTCCACGATGAAACGAGAAGGATATTCGAAACCCTGGAGGGTTTTCCCTTCAGCTCGGCGAAACCGAGCCTGTTAGGGCTGTCCAAGAAGCGAATCCGAAACAAGTGTTGTTCAAACAAGGAAGAAAGGAAAATGATTTTCCAGCCGCCGACGCCAGCACCATCACCAAAGATTCGGCATCCGAGAGGAAATGTGAAATTCTGAGTGAAACGACCTCCGGTAAAACTACAACATCGACGACGGCATCCACTTTGATTTTATAGCGCGATTATAATAAAACTGTGAATTTTATAGACGTGGCTGGGTGTGGATTATAGTATGGTTTTGATGACAGTGAGGAAGGGGTGCATGCTTTGTTTTTATTTATTTGTCGTCAATCAATAGTAGACCGTTTTGTTACAATAGTACTTACATTTTATGTTTCACTTATATATACAGTACGCCTTAGGAAACTAACACATCAGATTTGCATTTTTAATGTTTTGAATCGTTCGTCATTATCTAATTGAATTGAAGTATTGTTTTAGTTTTGTTTTGGTCATAGTAAAGTCTACATTTTCTCCATGCTTATTGTAAGTTGCCATCATCTGATTCAGAGGTACAAATTTGGCGTAATTTGAACGATGATGGCTTGTAATAAATATATTTCTATTTCGTAGTTGCCGCGACGGTATGTAAAAATTAAGTTTTGACAAAAGTTCTGCTGAATCAACGCGTTGCGAAACAATGTCATTTACGAATGATACTAATGCAAATTCACGGCGCTCTTTTAATGATTGGATGCTGATGAGCATGCAGCGGGCTTCATAAGATGGAAGCGGAAACCTTGTCCAACCTAATTTACGAAGTGCATACAGTAAAAATTGCTTCTGTACCGATTCTAGTCGTTCTTCATGGGTGACTGAAAATGGTGACCAAACCACGCTACAATATTCCAGTATTGACCTCACATATGCAATGTACAATGTTTTTATTGTGTACGGATCATGAAAATTGTAACAAAAACGTTTTATAAATCCAAGCATATTATTTGCTCTGTTGATGATAGTATTGTAATGCTCAATGAAAGTTAGTTTCGAGTCCAAGATAACTCCTAAATCCCTTGTTCTTTTACATTTCTCAACTGGCTGATTCCTAGATTGATAGTTATGTCTGGGGTGTTTCGTTTCCTACTAAAAGCTATCGAATTACATTTCTTTACGTTCAGCTGTAAAAGAATTTTGTTGCATCAAATATAGAAATCATTTATTTCTTTCTGGAATGTCATGATATCTTCTTTGTTTCTTATTTCTAAAAATAGTTTCATGTCATCAGCGTAAATAAGAAATTTAATGTTTTTGAGAATAAAGGAAATGTCATTTACATACAAAATGAATAAAAGAGGACCTAAGTGAGAGCCTTGGGGGACTCCAGAAGTGACCTTAATAGGATTTGATTTCTTCCCTTTGAATCTAACTATTTGTTGACGGTTAGTAAGATAGGATTCGAGCCATCGGAGGATTCCTGCCTCAATTCCCATTTTTCGCAATTTGAATAGAAGCATGGGTATGTCAATGCGATCAAAAGCCTTGCTGAAGTCTGTATAAAGAGCTTCTACATGGTTACCATTGTCCATTGCTATCAGTGAGTAGTTGACGAATTCCAATAAATTTGTGCTAGTTGATCGTCCTTTGAAGAATCCATGTTGCTTATTAGTCAGTCTGTTTTTGATTTGAGAAAACAATTTTTCATTGATAATTGCTTCAAAAAGTTTAGGAATGCAGGAAATAATGGCAATTCCACGATAGTTACAAATGTCCGATTTTTTTCCACTTTTAAAAATAGGTACTAGATAGGAACTTTTCCAAAGTTTGGGGAAGATCCCAGATTCCAGTGACATATTAAAAAGCCAAAATAAAGGTGCTGTAAGTTCTAATGCTAAGTTCTTCATAAATACGGGTGGAATTCCATCAGGGCCAGAACCTTTGGAAACGTCTAATTTATTCAAACCTTCCAAGATGTCTTGAAATTTGACTTGACTTAATCCAATGTCCCTTGAAAATTCAGGGAAGAAATTGAAATATTCATAATCGCGATCTTCTTCATCAAACGTGGTATAGATTTCTTGGAAGAATGTTGCAAATAGATTGCAAATTTCTTCCGCGTTATCACCAACATTTGAGTTAAGATGCATTCTAGATGGGAAATTGTCAGATTTCAGCTTAGTTTTAACATAATTGAAGAATTTTTTTGGACAAGACTTAATTTCAAGTTCGGTTTTTGAATTATGCTCATCATATGCATTACTAATAGCAAGATTCAGTTCATCGCAAACCTTCAAATAGTATGTCAGATTATTACTGTTACCATCCCCTTTTATACATTTTGTGGGCCTTTTGCTTCCGATTTTTAAAATTTTTTATTTCTTTATTATACCAAACTGGGTGGTTCGAATTACCTTGTCGCCTAATTTTTTTGAGTGGTACTTGTTCAACTACTATTTCAAACAATAATTTATAGAAAACCTCAACAGAAGTTTCAACATTTGCTTCATTCTTAAAGATCGTTTGCCAATCAATTCCGTTAAGTTTGTGTCTTATGATATCATAATTTGCTAAATGATATTGAAAGACCTCTTCATATTCATAGTCGTTGGGTTTTTCGTATTCATGAACAAATAAGGAAAACTCAATTGCTGTGTGAAAAGCTTCATTTTTCCATAATGGAAAAATAGATTTACTTACACAGAAGTCTTCCTGAATATTTGTCAGTAAAAAATCTAAATAGCAATTTTGTTGGTTT
The DNA here is from genome assembly GCA_024533555.2 of Aedes koreicus. Classification (NCBI taxonomy): domain Eukaryota; kingdom Metazoa; phylum Arthropoda; class Insecta; order Diptera; family Culicidae; genus Aedes; species Aedes koreicus. The sequence continues at coordinate 448,566 of JAHHFK020002454.1, read as the reverse complement.
TTTACATGGTTAATTTGATTGAGCCCCAAGCCTGCAGTTTTGTCGAAAATAAGCTGCAATGTTTCATTCTCCCCAACGACTGGTAGTAAGATGCACTCGTTTTCATTGTCTAGAATGAAGTCAGCACTACGTTGATTAAAATCACCGTATATGTGAACTTTCACTTCTGGGGAAAGTTCAGACATAATTTCATCAGCAGTTTGAAAAAAATGGTCATATGCTTCTTTGCGAGCGTTATTTGGGGGAAAATACACAGTGGCAAATACATGTATTTCACCTGCCATGTGTACTTTCACCCATACATGTTCGAATTCCTTAACTGTAGATGTATCAATATTTGCACTAGGGGACCTGGGTAAAGATTAAACAAAAAAAACTGTTTTGAAATGTCATTGACGAAATTAAAAATATTATGATTTGACGAATAGGAAATTGCGCCACAGGTTATAATTTTTTTTTAAATTATATATGGCAAACGTTACAGAACACGTGCCCCCCTTGCTCCCTTATTGCCGTCATCAGCCTATGCTCGATCCGTCCGGGACTGGTTTGCTGGCAATTCTATAATTTCCCACATTTAACTACTTTCGATTTCGTGCTTTCCGGTGCGGCTCGGGACTGGAAACCGCAAAATCGAGTTAAGCAAATGAGCTGGAATAGGAAAGTTATGGCTAGGTGCGAGAAATTACAGATTTACGATTTCCATTACTCACCAATCACCCGAGGGAGAAACCCTCTTTCCCCCCACAATTCATCGATTATTTATCACTTTCTTTCAATCACACTCACGCCGGCTCGAATGAACGAGTGGTGAACGAGAGCGAGCACGAAAATCCAGGTCCCGTTCTGAGCCAGCAAATTAATCATTTTATCACTTACAGAAAGTCCCTCCGGAGCTGACCTCCTCTGTTCGCTGTGTCTCTCTCCCCCTCGCAAGGGACACGTAAATCATTCGACGCCTTCCCCCAGTCTATTTGACCTGATTTTTTCACGATTTTCCCCCCGCTTCTATAAAGTAATGCCCCTGGAAAAAAAAATCCCTGACTGTGGCACAACTAACGCACATTCAGCACTATTCCACGGGACCTAGAATCGACCATCCTTTAGTTTTTGTGTCATGTCCCTCCGTAAAAAGCACAAAAAAAAACTCCACCCATTGCATCCTAGTAGGCCGCTACGATTCACGTTCCTCGATGCTGCTCATCCTATCCTAGCAAGCGGACGGACGGAAGCTGTTCCAGTCGTAAAAAAATACGACAACAAAGAAAACCGACAAATTCACTCGGTGAGGGCTACTACGATGATCCATTGCGCATCTCCCCCAAAACACCCAGATCCTACCAGAAAAAAAAATCTTCCAAAACTTCAAGCGTTCAAATTCAGTTTCAAATCGTAAACCGACACCGGGCGTTGTCGGTGTTTGCCACGTTTTACGTATTTTGTCTCTTTCACTCGTTTCTCTGGAAGACACCAGCAAAACAAATGATTTACAGTCCGATTTTGATTCCGCAATATTTATTGGTAATAAATTGCTGCTGATGCCATCGGATTTTTGCCGTTGGTTTATTTTATTTTTCCGCCTCCCGCCCCCTCTCAGGTTGTTTGCGATTGGGTCCGATTGTTTCCGGGATTGGTTTCAGCCCTTCTCCAGCAGAGGATGCCAAGCGCAAGCGTTGGGGTGTGGGAAAAACATACAAAATTGCGGTATTCATTTTTTCGATTATGGTGGGGCAAATATGTACGGGTGTTATGGAGGGTATTTTTGGGGACATAAAAAGGCGTAGAGTCTTCTGGAAATCCGATCAATAGTATGATTTGCGCCGGATGTTGGCAACTATTTGAGCAAGCTTAACTGTCTTTCCAGAATGTTCCAGGCCAGGACTCAGATAAAAAAAAGTTTGTTGCTCCTTTCAGATTCAAATGCTTCCATGATTCATTCGTAAACTATGGTTAGCTGAAACTAATATAGTGGCATAAGGGGCAAAATGAGCGCACGGGGCGCAATGGACACCATTAATTTTAAGCAAAAGCATATGTAGTTTTTACTAAAATTAAGTATACTGTTTTTCAATAGCTAAGTAGAAATTTGTTTTAAGTTGTACAAAAAATAATTGAAAAATTAATGGAAATATTTCAGCCATGGGTAAAATATTTTACTCAAACAGAGCTGGATGTCTGTGGTTGAACGGATTCTGTACAGCCGTAATAAATAATCTTGACCTTTCAATACGCCAACTAGTGAAAACGGTGGATCAGACCAAATCCACAGTCCACTGTGCATTGCAAACATTTTCTGAACCATTGACTATCGAAAGGAAGCCAAGACAAAATATATTAGACGTGTGGATTCTGCTATGGACAGGAAGGTGAAGCAAATGCAAGAGAGGAGCCCGAACCTTTTTATTCGAGCTGTGACTCGGAAAATAAGAAATTAAGCTAAATCTTAACACCGTTGCTGACATGTTACAGTACTCTCCGAACATCTACGATACTCCAAACTATTTTTGTTGTTTTGCATGATAAACAAGGCGAATTACAAGGATTTCATCGTACGTAGGAGTTGGTCAAGCTCCATGGGTTATCATTGCACATTTAAAGTCATATTACAGTATTCGCAGAATATCTACGGTACTCTTGCAAGTTTATCTCACCCATACGTATAGTGGAGATATCATTAATAGCCTTGTTGATCATGTAGAACATCAAGATCTGTACTCAAGGATAGTTAAGAGTACCTAAGGTATTCTAGAAATACTGAAATATATCCGTATTCCGTGATGCTTTTCCCAACAAACAAGTACGGTTGAGACATCACAAATTTCCTTATCAATCATGTAGTACATCAAAATCTGAACTCAAGGATTTTTGAATGACCAAGGCATTTCAACATAAGTTCGCAAATGTTATCCTTTTAATGGTTTTTATCACTTGTTCAAGCATGTAGAACATAAATTATGTTGAAATAGGTAAGTAAGTTGTTAATAAAACGTGAGCGCTGATTTGTACTCATTTATACCAACAGTAAGGATGTTGTTTGAGTCATTCATAAGTGTTTAATAAATTATGACCCCCTCCACCGCACAGTGGGCAAGAACTGATGAAAACTAAGGAAAAAATCTGTAACTTTTGTCGCTTTTAAGCGCGGCTTGTTCATTTCCGCTTGGAAATTGTCTGAGAAATCGAATGGAACTGGTTTCAATCACCACACGGATATGGTTGTGGAGTTATAGAGCTTATTTTACCCCACTTCCCCTTGTATTCTAGAAAAGTTTATAGATATCTTTGCAAGGAGTCGCTCAAGATCAACAAAATAAAGCTAATCCCATGTGAAATTTTCTGGAAAATCAATTGTTTCAATCACCGCACGGCTCTGTGAACGAAGATATGGCTGGTTTTGCCCCATTTTCCCTTGTGTTCTTGAATAGTTTATATATATCTTTGCTCGGAGTGTCTCAAGATCAACAAAACAGGACTAGTCCTATGTGAAATTTCCTGGAAAATCGAATAAAGGTTGTTTCAACAACCGCACGGCTCTGTGAACGAAGATATTGCTGGTTTTACCCCACTTTCCCTAGTATTCTTGAATAGTTTATAGATATCTTTGCTCCGAGTTGCTCAAAAGTTGGACTAATTCTATTGTGTTGATCTTGAGCGACTCCGTGCAAAGATATCTATAAATTATTCAATAATATAAGGGGAAGTGTGGTAAAACCAGCCATATCTTTGTTCACAGAGCCGTGCGGTGATTCAAACAATTCCTTTATTCGATGTTCCAGAAATTTCACCTGGGATTAGCTTTATTTTGTTGATCTTGAGCGACTCCATGCAAAGATATCTATAAATTATGCAATAATATAAGGGGAAGTGGGGTAAAATAAGCTATATAACTCCAGAACCATATCCATGCGGTGATTGATTCCATTCGATTTCCCAGACAATTTCCAAGCGGAAATGGCCTTGTTTATAAGCCACGCTTAAAAGCGACAAAAGTTCAGATTTTTTCCTTAGTTTTCATCAGTTCTTGCCCACTGTGCACCGGTGCACCGAACCCGTCGCATCATCATATCTCTCCGGGAAACAGCTTTCCTGACCTTTTTTTATGCTCGCTCGATCACTCGCGCCAATATAAAACGCTCCATCATGCCCAATAATATGCCCATGTTCGCAAACAAAAGAAGCGTTTGGAGTGAACCACTTTCTGTCGTCACTGGGAGAACGAAAAAAATTCAAGGTCATTGTTTTGTACACTGAAGTTTTTTTTTACGACGGTAATGGTACCGCGTAAAAAAATAAACCGCGTTATTTAAAAAAACGACGTAAAAAAACCGCGTTATTTCAAAAAACGACGTAAAAAAAGTTAAGGAAAAAAAATTATATTTCATATTGATATTGAAAGGATATGGTCATAAAAATGTATTGGTGGTGGAAAAACATGGTTCCAGTAACATTGGCCACCGGGAATCTGCTACAAATGGATAGAGGTTGTTAATTCAATGTGTGAGTCCAGATTAGTTATAGAGAGTTTTCGTCTTCGGCAAAGTTTCTCAGTATGTTATTCGTCGTCTTTTGATATTATCATATCTGTTCCAAATCATGCCGCAGAGATGGCGTTGCAGTCTATGTTTTCCAAATGAGGCTGCTGGTCAAATAAGCTGAAAATATAAATTAGTTTCTAACGCGTATCATAACCACCGTCCTTTTCATGGCGACCAATTAACTTTTACAATAAAAGAGCGCGTTTAAGTGAAATGTTTGTGATTGATCCTAAACAATTATTTCATATGATCAAAAATAGTTCATTTTGGATTGTTTGAGGCATTAAGTCGTGAGTGGTAAATTCGGCAGAGATTTTTCACTAAGCCTGAACTGGCAAACGTAAGCAATGGCTCAGTATGTAGAAAATTTCATAAGAATGGACACACCAACGCGGTCCTACGTTAACCTTGCGGTTATATCCCTAATTTAACCCACCTCTAATTTTTTAATTTCCTTGACTTTTTTACGTCGTTTTTTGAAATAACGCGGTTTTTTTACGTCGTTTTTTGAAATAACGCGGTTTTTTGACGTCATTTTTTGAAATGACGCGGTTTTTTTTTACGCGGACCGCGCAAAAAAACGCGTAAAAAACCGCGTAAAAAAACCGCGTAAAAAAAACTTCTGTGTATTGGAATGAAAAACAATACCGTAGAAACGAACAGTGCACAAGAATTGATGGTAGGTATATTTTTGATAATATTTAAAAAATAAGAACAATATCGAAAACAAACTGGCAACAAACTTTTTTCTCACAGCATGAAATAAAAAAACAACAAACAATGAGAGCAACTTTATTTCCAGATTTCTCTGATTTTGCATTTGACTCCACTCATGAGGTTGTGGACAGTAGTTTTGTCGCATTTTCTGGAAGCCACAGAGCAATTTAGAGTTGGGCAAAACGGTTCATTTGAATGAGCGGCTCAGAGCCATGAGTTCATTTGAATGAACGGGCTCATTTGAGCGGCTCAGTGGCTCTTCAAAAAAATTGATCCATCTTCGGTGAGCTCTAACCGTTCTTACACTTCCTTGGGAGTATCCGAACACAAACACAGATGAAACCAGTTTGATCCTGGGCACTTGATTCTATCACTCTTGAATTTCAACTAAAATGTTCAACTTATGTGAACTTTGGAGGGAAAATACAAAAAAAATTAATCATCTCGATTTCGAAGAAATTTGCGGACTTTTCCCGAAACGCGTTTCATCAACCGGCGCACATTATTCTCACCCATCGTTTTGGCAATCTTATTCCACTTGGTCCTCAATTCATTGATGCTCTTGACGACACTGCCATTCACCTTCAGCTTCCTCTTCATAATAGCCCAAAATCTCTCTATGGGTCTGAGCTGGGGACAGTTTGGTGGGTTGAGTTCTTTCGGTATAACTGAATCCCGTTGGTTTCATACCACTGTAGCACTGTTTTACTGTAATGACAGCTTGCAAGATCTGGCCAAAACATGACAGGCTCATTGTGGGATCTGATGAATGGAAATATTCGCTTCTGGAGACATTCCGTTCTGTACAGCTCTGAATTAAATGTCTTATCAGTGATGAAAACCTTGGTCTTCCGACCGCAGCTACAGATGCCTTGCCAAATCATGTATTTACGTGCAAATTTATCTGCAAACACAAACTTGAATTTGGCAGGACCTTCTCCCCGAGCCGTAGCCAAGTAAAATTTTTGTCCCGGAAGCTGTTTGAAATCGGCCTTTAAATAGGTTTCATCATCCATGAGGAGACAGCCGTTGAATTTTGTCAACACCTGATCATACAGTTTTCTGGCACGGATTCTGGCCACATTGTTCTGCTTTTGATCCCTATTTGGTTGTCTACAGGCACGGTATGACTTGAAGTCTTCCCGGAGACGAATCCGTTGCACGGTACTGCTTGCGGCGCGAAACTTTTTGGCCAAATCGCGGTCTGAGATGTTGGGGTTTGCCTTAATGTGCTTGATGACTTTGTTCCGAAGTTGACGGTTGACAGTACCCGCTCGACGCTTGCTTTGAGGCTTGCGATCCGTCGATCCGTTTTTCCGTACTTTTTTAAAACACGCCACACGGTATTTCGGGGAAAAGCCAACACTTTAGCAAGTTTTGGCCCAGACCACGAAGGGGTTTTCCAAATGATTGCGCACCATTATTTTCCTTCTTTCTTCTTACATTTTGTATTTCTCTGAAACACGTTCGAACTGCACCGTGAATTTTTTTTTTTTATGTTGTTATTGTTGTAGAGAACACATAAGATAGAATAGTTTACAAATCCTACCACTAGGGTCGCTGTAAGAATCAAAAATGTTTGTTCCAATACTAAATGGGCCACAGCTTATACATAATACATACTGGGTTGGGAGGGAGCATCAGGGTATCATTGTATGTACTACTACTATGTATGTAAAATATACCACTCATCGTTGCAGGCACAGCCATACGACAGTGGATCGTCCTCTACGAATGATTTGATCAAGTTCGACATCTGCCTGTATTCAATTTAACACTGTCTGAAGGGCCAAAAACGGATGGGCGGACTCGTAAGCAGAGACACTTACGCGTAATCCACGGGATAATGAGAATCTCCTTCCAATGCTAGAATCCCAAGTAGCAATTCAAATGCAAATTGGTTTTATTCATGTTTTATGGTAGTTTTATCAGAGCATTATGGAGTTCATCCGGTTTTATCAGGGCATTTTCCAAGTTAAGGTGGTTTTAATTCATTAACAGTTCTCAAGAGTGATTAAAGAACACTTGAAGAAACCTCCATAAAACTACATCATTTATAAGTGTAATTCACCTTATCAGTAATTTTATAAGATACTTGATCCCCCTCTCAAGACATCGTTTCGCAACTTGCATAAAACCTGATAAAAGTTTTGTAAAAGTTTTATGACATTCTTCTTTAAGATGAATGTATCTTGGAAATGGTGCCATAAAACTCTCTTAGAACCATTTGATTTTAAATAAGAGCACATATTCTTGAGAAAGAACATTATGTGAAAAATAAACAAACTGTCACAATGGACGCCCACAGGTGGAAGAAATTAAAAACCAGCGGATCGTTCAAGCGGAAATTCAATAAAAACCTATTCAATATATTGAACACTCCTTCATCTCAGCCACCAACGACAATTTTTTTTTACCATTCCATTGGATTCGCAGCTTACTGAGACTAACTTATCAAAAGGGTCTATGCGTTATGCATCCTATTTTTTTAAAACGAATCAAATTAAATGGTACAATGTGTCGCCAGTTGAAAACCGAAATGCATAACTCATGATATTTGATTTTATGCCAGTTGTGCAAGTTAAACCTAACGTCTCAGGTAGTGCGTTATATGGCGCACCACCGTGGAAATACAGCGCAGTACTTTTGACGTAAGGTTTAATGTGCACTACGATTGTCAAATGTTATGTTAATGTTGAATTCTCCCGAGTCGTGCATTTCCGTTCCCAATAGGCTACACAATATTTATACTCGTTGCAAGTAAAAATTAGTATATATCATCTGAGCGAAAATCGATTTTTCCCATGATCCGCACGTTTAAACCAAAGTCGGAAGTACTGCGCTGGAATCGCTTAGTGATCCACTACACAGTGCAGTTCTTCCAAAGCTAGGTTCAGCGTACAGATCAAGAGAAAAATCATCTTTCGCTCAACTGATGTTTCAGCCATCGACGCAATATTATTATCTGTTCTTCTTCCCAAATCCATTGTTAGCATATTCAAGTTAGAGTTTCTTTTTATGTTTTAATCGCCTTACGCTGGTGATTAAAAACAACAAATTATAAGCCGTAATTATGAACAACAACTATGCATAGGCACTTTTGATTTGAACGTTCACATTTTCTTTGTTTATGATGTGCCTTCTCCACAATGATTTTATGGCTATCTTACGAAAGACTTGTTTGCCTTGAGTAATTCAAACAAGTTTTATTCAAGCGTTACTCCTCTTATTCAAGAATAGAACAAGTAAAGATGAACTTATCGCACTCCTAAAAAAATCTTGTTAGTCTTGTGCAAGAAATATTAGTTTTATATGCGTTTTATGGTAGTTTTAGATAAAACCACTGAAAAAATGGCGAGCGTGGCTATTCTGGATTTCCTCCGAATGGTAGCCATTTTCATATATATGCAACAAAACTCTCGTTTTTCCAATGCTACGAACAATTTCTGCTGTTTAAAATACATTTTGAAACTTCAAATGGATTGTAGACACAATTTATTCAAGATCTAACAATTTATCAGCCTTGTCACCTACTTGTTGATTTGTCAAGTATTTTTTATTTTTCAAATAAATCAATGTTCTAGCAATGATTCCGTGGCGCATTAAAATTTTCGAACTTTTATGTTATAAAACACCAATAAACTGAACGTCGCATGAAAAATTTATCAATTGCAGGCAAAAAACTCATGCATTTATGGTCAATTTTACAATTAATTTGCATACGTATCCACTTTGGAAAAGAAACATCATATGTATATCGATGTTTTTTTTTTCCTCTTAAAAAAGTCCCCATTCAGCAGAACGAATCCAAAAATGGAATCTTTGAAACATATTTGTGACGGACTGGAAGTGTTCTTGAAGAGGAAAATCATAAAACTACCAAAACTTGTGGTAGTTTTATCATAGTTTTAAGCATGTCCTGCATGTCATTACAAGTATGTACCGATAAAACTATCAAGTTTTAAGCGAATCTTGGGAAATAGTCTTGAGAACCTCCTGTAGTATGGGCCTTTTTGAACTTATGAGGGTTTTATGGCTGTTTTATCGATGTTATGTAGAATATCTAGTTTTATGCGTGGTTTTATCAAATGAGTCTTGAGAACTTCTTCAAGTGTACCTTAAAATTGAATTTGTTACTTGGGATCCTACAACCTAATGTCGAACAAGCCATCAAACGTGAGGACTTCCCAATGAGTGGGTAGAAGAGCTCGCCATCAATTCACGAATTGTTAATGACAGGGAGTTGGCAATTCCACTCTCCCCATCCAAATCGCTTCAATCCGGTGCTCTGATGGTCCCTTCCCAACCCTTTTTATTTGATGTATAATATAGTGATGTTCATATAATAATGTAGAGTATTTTTCTTTATAATAATCTTACCTTCCCTGGTCTACCCTGTTGTAAATAATATAATATGATGAAATAACTGAAACAATGATAGACACATGAAAATTATATGCTGCTTGGTGCCTCATTACAGCTCAATCATTGGTAGTTGAATGTAACTCCGGAATGTGAAACCTTTTTTGCCAAACCATTTCGAAATTAAATGAAGTATAAACAGGCATTATGGCATTTATGTTTATACTAAATAATAAAAACTATGTACGTATTTATAACATATGGGTCATAATCAGCAGAATTGAAAAGCATTTATTAATTTTAATAATATCCAATGATCTAATTTAATAGAAAAGAACCTTGAGCTACAATGACAAAAAATAGCTATACTATCTGGAACAAACTTTCTTGTACCCTTGAAGCAGATAGAATTTAATTATTATTATTATTAATTTTAATAATAATTTCAATATGTTTTTAATAATATACAATGATGAAAATAATACGATGTTGCAATAAAATACTAAATAATGTATATATAATTATAAAATGCAGCCATTTGCCTCTTCGGCAGCGGTGTTAGTTGCTTTAAACTCTGAAATAACGTAAATTTCCAATGTGATATAATTAAACTTAGTTGATCTCCTGGCAGCCGTTTTGCTAGGAAAATGTAAACAAACAATAAGGCGAAATAAATTCCCTATGAATATGATTATTGCCTAAAAACGGAAGCTTAATAAATCTGCAATAAAAAGAAATAAAAATAAAAACAAGAGGAAACTTGATTCATCCGCTAACTTTTGTTTCCCACTGGGCCCATAAATGATTCTTTATGCCTGTCAAATAGAAGATGTAGGATCAATGTTAGGTTTTGTATTTTTAATTGTCTTATGATAAAGAAGGGAAAAAATTGCATTAAAAACCATCGTATCTTTTCATATACATAGCGTGAGTTCGGTTGGCTTAGACTCACAACGATGCATAAATGCGAAGCTGAAAATAGCATTAAAAATATTGTGAAGGTTTTGTGATAATATAAAATTATAATAACCATTACACTTGTTATATCTGCAGATTGTCCTGCTACAATTGTAAACGGACTTGCATTATCATAGCCACGAGGGGAAAATATTCTTAAATTATTATACCTGAAATTAGCACTGAAATTATTATTATCTGAAATTAGCACCGTCGGACCGTATTAAGAATACTTCCATTTTTCGTGGCAGGGTAAGATTTCAGCATACTACCTTACCGGGTCGCACTGCCGATGCCAGGACAGACCGCGCCTCCCTGGTGGACACAGACGCTCGGCACGCACCTCGTCAATCTAGCTGAAGTCAGAAGGACAACAGTGCCCAGGCTGCACTACCAGCTAAGTACGCAACCCTTAGCTGGCGGTCTTTGTCATCTCTTGACCCGTGGAAGCATGAGGTAGGAACTTGTGAGGACCAGGGCTATGTTGCGGGGACGCACGCTCCCTGTCCATTGTCGACTCACCATTTTGCAGCCCCGGGAGCATCAGGGTATCATTCAAGCTGAAACTGGACGATGGTTTGATTGACTGCCTGAGTCTAGGACGGAACGAGCATTATCATTTTCTTTATCCTACCGATTCGATTGTGATGCTGCGAATTCTACTCCAACAGTTTCAGTGAGAGTGACGCGCCCTTCTTAACAAGCCATGTAGAAAGCTTAATAAGTATTACGAATTGGGTTATTCGATTTGTTGGATCGTATCGTTGGAAGGAGATTCTTAATTTCCCGTGGATTTTGCGTGAGTGTCTCTGCTTACGGCTCCACCCCTCCGTTTTTGGCCATTCATACAGCGATATTGTGAATTAGAATCGGTGGCTCAATTTGATCTTGCTATTAAGTGGAGCTGCATCCAAGCCAAGCGCTAGAAGCGATGGTGGCTACCATACATACATACATACATATATACATACATACATACATTACAGCAATACGTCTACAAGACAGTCCTTCGTAGTACTTTTGAATAATCAAAACTATAGGACCCTAACCAACACCGATTAGGGGATTATTAATTTGCATTGCCAGTTCTAGGGTGGAAAATACTGGGCGCCTCCATAATAGGAATGTATTTAATTTAATTTGGGTTTCTTTTAGAGTTTCATTCAACCTTTTACACACATCTTATCACACATTCGTACGGAACATTACGCGGCACTTATATTTCGTCCGACGTACATTTTATTTACAATATTTACAGAACGTTCAAACTACAAACTACGGTACAAACACTTAACACAGAACATTCGATTCCATCGTGGCTCTGTTCCCATCCATCCTTCTTGAGAGTCAGAGCCGACACGAGTATTGACTATTGCACACCAGATCGTCCACTCTGTAGCGACCAGATGATCCCTGCTGTGACGTCACCGATATCGATCGCCTGTGATCGCTGCCGCTTTCGGTCGAAGAGATGGAGAGAATAGCGTCTCGATTTGGTGGAACGATCATTACAGAGAAAACCCTCGCGTAAGGGCGTAGTGGCGTAGCGAGGGTAGAGTGGTGTTACTCCCGAACATACTCACCCACCCTGAAATGTCCTACATTTCTTAATAACCCCTTTCGTGGTTGTATCAATGGACGTACAGCCTTCTTTCATTCTATTGCTCCTACGTACAATAGTTAGTATTGGGAGTGAAGTGGTTGCTCATCCACCCTCAAAAACCTGCGGCTGCCGCTGATGTTGGTAATGTCCATCTCTCAGCTCTCAGGCCGTAACGTTCTTCACGATGTTTGCACACGGCGGGACACTTTAACTCAAATTTGAATCGTTTTTGAATCACTTTCGTCAAAAGTGGAGTCACTCATATTTGAGTAAATGTGACTGGGATTGACAAGTCGACATATCTAAGACACTGACTTAAATCAGATCGATGTTCTAGATATGTCAACACGTCGATCCCAGTCACATTTATTCACATATGAGTGACTCCACTTTTGACGAAAGTGAGTCAAAAACGATTCAAAATTGAGTTAAATTGTCCCGCGTTGCATCCTTCAAATGTTGCGCTCCTGTGCCTTGTGTTTTTGGTTGAACACATATTTTGTGTTTATCCTGATGATGTCCTTGTGATGATCCTTTCGAAGTTCGTCCATTTCTCCGAGTGGAAATGTCAGGTTCTGGATGTCAGGTCCTGTATCCGAAATCATAATGCAGACACCCCTAGTGCCTACATTTGGTAATCCAGCTGTGGAAATTCATATGTCCAATTGGCGTTTGATTACAGGTATGGTTTATCCTTGCGCACCCTATGTGCCCTAGACTATGTTGGTTTCTTGGGTACCAATCTACCCATACCTAGTGCACAGACCGTGGAAAGGCTAGAGGACACCCTCGTCACCAAACGGTGGCCTTGGTCTTGAGCTTCCCTTTATGCTCAAGACCTAGAAATGGTACCTAGAGGATACCCTTGTATCTTCTACTTGGCATGGCATTCCTAGAACACCCTCGTGCCCTTGCCATGGATAGATTTGAACACCCTTTGTGTACAAACTGATGGATATAGAACACCCTTGTGTTCTGTCCTAGGATTATCACCGCTCCAGGACATCCTAGTGTCTTGCCCGAGGGTTTGGTTCGATCACCCTGTTATTAAACGTCTGAATATAGTCATTTCAAGCACCCTGTGTGCTGAACTCAGACTGGATTGAAGTAGGGTTCGATAATGAGCACTGATTTGGCCAAACCGTGGAGTAAACCGCAAATATCCTTGCACCTACTTTGATTATTCATTGAGAAATCCATGAACATAACCTATTGTGTAAATGGCAGACACCCCTTATAATGCTCGACTACATTGATTATCCTTACCTTACCTTACCAATCAGACTAAGGCCGGTGTGGCCTCTGCTGTACACAGAAGTTGTTTCCATTGTAATCGGTCCATGGCTGTACCTCGCCAGCCTCGCTGTCTGCGGAGGATCCGCAGGTCGCCTTCTACTTGATCAATCCACCTTGCTCGTTGCGCGCCTCTTCTTCTTGTACCTGTCGGTTCGTTTTCGAGAACCATTTTCACAGGGCTGTCGTCCGACATTCTTACGACATGCCCAGCCCATCGTAGTCGACCGATTTTTGCGATGTGTACGATGGGAGGTTCTCCCAGCAACTGGTGCAATTCGTGGTTCATTCGCCTCCTCCACGTTCCGTCTTCCATCTGCACTCCACCGTAGATCGTACGCAGCACCTTCCGTTCAAAGACTCCAAGAGCGCGTTGGTCCTCCACTAGCAATGTCCATGTTTCGTGGCCGTAGAGAACTACCGGTCTAATTAATGTCTTGTAGATGGTCAACTTTGTGGTTCGGCGAACTTTGTTCGATCTTAGCGTCCTTCGGAGTCCAAAGTAGGCACGATTGCCAGCCATAATGCGCCTTTGTATTTCTCTGCTGGTGTCGTTATCGGCGGTCACCAATGAGCCCAGATACACGAATTCGTCTACTACCTCGATTTCATCACCGTCGATCTGAACTCGCGGTAGGAGGCTAACATTGTCTTCTCGTGAGCCTTTTCCCTTCATGTATTTTGTTTTCAACGCATTAATCACAAGCCCAATCCTACCAGCTTCAGCTTTAAGTCTGATGTACGTTATCGCCATCGTCTCAAAGTTACTTGCTACGATATCAACGTCGTCGGCGAAGCCAAATAGCTGGACAGACTTCCTGAAGATCGTGCCACTCGTGTCTATCCCAGCTCTTCGAATCACACCCTCCAATGCAATGTTAAACAACAAACACGACAATCCATCACCTTGCCGTAGCCCTCTCCGAGATTCGAAGGGACTCGAGAGCGTCCCTGATACTCGGACGACACACATCACTCGATCCATCGTTGCTTTGATCAACCGCGTCAGTTTATCCGGAAATCCATAATTGATTATCCATCGATGGTATTGGCTGGTGGTATCCGTATCTATATTTTACGTATCCATTCAAAGACCGACAGTCAGCGTTAAAACGTTTGCTTCTAGCGATCAGCTGATCGTTGAACCATTTAAACGCCAGCCATCGTAGTACCCAAAATTCGAACCACATTTTCCACGACTGACCAGGAAAATCAACCCCACAACCTTACGTTGCCATCCCTGTGTTTTTAAGGAGCTTGCAAATTACGTTCCTGCAATCCCTTGGCCTCTATCCACTTCATTCGGACCGAATTGAACACACGCAACAGTGAACCGGCATGCGAGAAAATGTCATGAAATTCTTGTAATATTTTCTACAGACAGAAAAACATTTCTAATGCCACCAGCCGATTGTTTCTTAAATAGTTGTGAGAAAGATTTATGTCGCAAATTACAAGAATGGATACAAAAAACTAATAACCAAAGATTACCAGATCTTTGGCTTCACTCAAGCTATCAAATAAAATCACAAGCAATTTCAAAACTGTTTGAAACTGTCTCCACGAATAGAGTGAAATGTTTCTAATTCTGTTATGTTTCTCGCTTTGCGTTCGCTTGAACTCTACCTTTACTTTTCTGGTGGTGTGTGGGCTTCAAAACTGCTCAGCAGTCGACTGTATTGCGAAAAATGTATCTTTACCACCAATAGTTAGAGCTCATATCCCAATCATTAGATGACAAAACGGATCACTGAACCTTTCTAGAATAGATGTTCACAACGACCATCCTCTAACAATCAAAATACACCAGAACGTACGGTACAAAATGTCAACGTAACTTCAATCAACCCCCATGTTTCATGAATCGCCATTTATATATATGAAACGTTTCTGTGATGCATAACTTGATGTAAACAACCAAAATGATGGAAGTATTTTCATCTTTTTCCAGAATGCTTTTAAGAACTGGCTGGTGTTGGCGTTAGATTAGATTCGAGAACATGATGCAACTTTATCGCAAACAACCTTTACTGGGCTTCTTATGCAAACCATATTGAAGTCATAGAAAAGCTAGACAGAATACAAACAATAGCAGGTGCTCAAACGATTTCAAAAGTATAGGGTGAAGTTCTGAAACGGTCGCTTGCCGTTTATGTTCAACCATGTTTCAACTTTCCTAACGGGTACCTACACTTCATCATCGCACTTCACTCATCTACTCAAAGAAGCACCTTCGTCTGCTGCACCATCATCTCAGTCATCTCAGAAAGCACAAATTAATTTCCAGAACTGAAGATGCTTGTCGAATAATTAAAATTGAAATTGGCGTGAAAAATCGTGTTAATTTTGAGAATGCTTTCCACCGAAGAGCAGCTTCAACAATTCGGCACTTTCGTTTGTTGACACAAGCTGGCACTGGAAAGATTAAGATCTAGCACTTGCACTCGTCCAAACGATTCCCCTGTCCTCGCCCGAGGCACAAACATCCCAAATCCCAATCTCCGCGCGGAGAGTTTGGGGGGAAATTCTAGTTTAATCACTTTCCTCTGCTTGGACAATCAACTTTCGGATTAACAGATTGTGTGAGCGGCGTTTGTTTGAGCGAGTTGTTCGAAGTTCTTGCCTGCGCTGAAGAACGTAGACGATGACGGCGGTGGAATTTTAATGGCAGTTGTTACTTTCAACGCGAGATTCTTGCCAGCGTGGAATCGAATTTGCAATGTTTTTGAGGCGACATTTGGCCAGCTGGAAAAAGTTGTTTCAATAACTGGAGCCACGGCGGCCAGAAACTGAAAAGTTTTCCCACACCGACCGACTTTGGCGAAGCATTAAATTCTTTCGGACAAACTTGCAGAGCAGAAAGCCGCCTCTCTGCGGGAAGCAAGGCATGCAGGGGATGGCTGGGAGGCGAAACAAGTGGCATGTTTTGAATTATTGAACAGTCAGTCACTTGCTCCGGCAGATTGCGGCACCGGGAAAGCGAGCTGGGAGCTCTAAAGTATTTGCTGACATTTTGTCGATTTATTTCGTTTGCTAAACAGTTCTTAAATGATTTGCAAATTTGTGTACACACGCCGAGAGTCGTTATACCCAATTGATTTGTTTGTGCTTCGCAAGTCGACTGGAACGGGGCCGAGGTTTGATGGCTGGTTGAGAGTCTGGTTTCGATCAACTGGTTGAATTGGATTTGATGCCGGATGGAAGAGGATTGGAAGAGTTTTGTATTTTATAAATACAATTGATATGAAATTCAATTTCAAGGTTAAGGTAAATGCTGTTTTCAAGGAAATTGAACCACGAACCGTTTTTAATTCGAAACATTTTGTATGTTGAGTGAAACTGTAATTAGAAATATGGTAAGAGACTTTGCTATGACCACTAACACTGCTACTAATCAACGAGCTTTATAAATCAATCCTTCTCTCAGAATATAGTACCTTAACACTTATCATACTAGCCTGGAATGCAGACGGACCCATTCTTCGAACGGGACAAAAATTCTTATCAGCCTATCTTTGAGCTGGTGTTGCTAAACGACATGATAATCCTCAACACTGGCTGTCGAACTGAAAGTAAATCCACAACACGAGTTTACAAGCTTGCCATACCAAACATATACAGTGATGGGCAAAACGATAACGATAAGACCAAAATCCGATTTTCATACAAAATGGTCATATTTGGAGGCTTCTCTTTCATTTTCCCGTAAAGTAATTAAGCTGAAATTTTTGCATATTTACTTACTTATGCTGGTCCTATTAGGTCACGATATTCCTCCATACAACTCGATTGTGGGCTGCTTGTCTCCAGTTCCTTGATTGTCCCACACTTTCAAGGTCTTGCTCCATTTGGTTTATCCACCTAGCTCACAGCGCTCCTCTGCGTCTTGTATCGGTCGCATTTGAGGCAAACACCATTTTTGCGGGGTTGTTGTCCGACATTCTTACAACATGTCCCGCCCATTGTACTCTTCCAGCTTTAGCGACATTCTGGATACTGTGTTCGTCATAGAGCTGCACCAGCTCGTGGTTCATCCTTTTCCTCCATACGCCGTTTCCACATGCACCGCCAAAGATGGTCCTAAGCACGCGTCGTTCGAAAACTCCAAGTGCTTGCAGGTCCTCTTCGAGCATTGTTCACGTCTCATGCCCGTAGAAAACCTCCCGTTTTTATCAGCATTTGGTACATGGTACACTCTGTACAGGGGTGAAGTTTACCAGACCTCAAGGTCTTGCGGAGTCCATAGTAGGCACGACTTTCGGTAATAATGCGTCTCCGAATGTCTCTGCTGCAGTTGTTATCCGACGTAACCAATGATTTGAGGTACACAAACTCATCCACCACTTCGAACTCATCTATGTCGATTGTCACAGTCCTGCCGATGCAAGCTCTATCATGCTCGGTTCCTCCAGCCAACAGATACTTAGTCTTCGACGCATTCACTTTTAATCTAACATTTTCCGCTTCACGTTCCAGCTTGGTGTACAGCTAACACCTGGAACGATCTGCCGACAATGTCCACGTCGTCAGCGAAGCAGATAAACTGGCCGGATTTATTGAAAATCGTACCCCGTTTGTTAATGTCCGCACGTTTCATAACACCTCCTATCGCAATGTTGAACAGGAGGCAGGCAAGACCTTGGGCAAGACCATCGCCTTGTCGATGTCCTTTGCGTGTTTCAAACGAATCCGATAACGCACCCGATATCTTCACGTAACACTGTACACCATCCATCGTAGCCTTGATCATTCTGGTCAGTTTCCCGGGAAAAACGTTCTCGTCCATAATCTTCCATAGCTCTTCACGATCAAAAGTATCGTATGCGGCCTTGAAGTCGATGAATAGCTGGTGTGTAGGGACTTGATAAAGCCCGATTCAAAGTAAATTTGGACGCATTCAAGTGATCATAACTCAAGAATTAAACAACATACACGGTTGATCAAAACGTCAAACAAAAGGGTATTTATTCAGCTTTCAAACTATATATAACAAGGTTTACATTTCACCGTTTCGAACGAACTATCGCACTTTACTTGTGATCGATGCCATCATGATCTGCACAGTCGCTGGTGACACTGTACCGACGAACTTATTCCACTTTAAACGCATTTGTTGTGCATTTGTCACTTCATTAACCCATCCTCGAAGTTTTCGCTTGACAATTGCCCAATATTTTTCGATCGGTCTGAACTCAGGGCAATTCGGAGGATTAATCTCTTTGGCGACGAAATTAACATTGTTTGCAGCATGCCATTCTAGTACCTCCTTAGAGTAGTGGCAGCTGGCTAGATCCGGCCAAAACATAACGTTGGCCTTGTTTTGCCGAATGAAGGATAAAATCCGCTTTTCAGACACTCTTTAATGTGTGAGATGTGATGAAAACCTTGGTTTTAAGGCCACAACTGCAGATTCCTTGCCAAATCATTAGTTTCCGAGCAAAATTATCAGCAAAATCAAATTTATACCTGGAAGGAACAACCCCACGACCATTAGCCAGGTGAAATTTTCATCCGGGGATTTGTTTATTATCCATTTGGACATTTGTTTCGTCATCCATTAAAATACAGCCATCGAATTTCGTCAAAACTCGTTGGTATAGTAATCGTGCTCGCTTTTTAGCCACTAAATTTTGTTTCAGGGAGCGATTCGGATGTTTACTGGCAAAAATAGACTTAAATACTTTTTCTTGAAAGGATGTTACGCACGATTGAAAAGTTGGAATCGTATTTCTTTGCCAAATCACTTATGCAGACACTTGGGTTGCCTTTCACGTACCTCAACAACTTTCTCCTCAGTTCTTTGTCCCTAGTGCCACTTTTATGATAGATGCTCTGTGCTCTATCCACACTCAGAGTATCCTTGTAACGTTTGATTACAAGACACACCGTTGACTATGGGAATTTTAACACTTTTGCTATTTTTGAGGCAGAACACGAAGGATTCTCTAGATGTTTGTGCACAATCAATTTTCTTTTCTCAAGTTCCAAGATCCGTAATTTCGATCTACGTCGATCAATCGAGAAAAACTTTTAACCAATTTCTTCGTCAATAAAACATCAACAAATGCCTGTCAAACGTTTTTTGTTCCAACCACCAGGGATGCGGTCTGTCTGTCTGTCTGTCTGTCTGTCTGTCTGTCTGTCTGTCTGTCTGGCTGTCTGTCTGTCTGTCTGTCTGTCTGTCTGTCTGTCTGTCTGTCTGTCTGTCTGTCTGTCTGTCTGTCTGTCTGTCTGTCTGTCTGTCTGTCTGTCTGTCTGTCTGTCTGTCTGTCTGTCTGTCTGTCTGTCTGTCTGTCTGTCTGTCTGTCTGTCTGTCTGTCTGTCTGTCTGTCTCGCGCACTTGCTGTTCCTTCGACTCAATTTTTGAAAATAAAGCACACATTTCACAATAAAAGTCACGCAGTGTAAACACCAGTCGCTGAGGTCATTTTACCGTTTTTTTTCGTTGAAATTAACCCAAAAGGGCGAAATGTTACAGTTTATTGAAAGTGATGCAATTTAATTGTGGACACCCTTGAGTTAATTGAATGTTCAGTTCTTATGTTAGATCTTTTTGAATATCAAGGATTAAATTCCGATTTTCATAGGTACAACCGAATGTTACAACTGCCATCTTTTTTCAAACAATAAATTTTTCCCCCATCCCCCCCCCACCTTTTTTTTTTTTTTCCCCA
This sequence comes from Aedes koreicus, assembly GCA_024533555.2. Taxonomy (NCBI): domain Eukaryota; kingdom Metazoa; phylum Arthropoda; class Insecta; order Diptera; family Culicidae; genus Aedes; species Aedes koreicus. The sequence goes on along the minus strand of JAHHFK020002454.1, from coordinate 428,425 downwards.
ATCTTTCTTTTTTCAAAATTTACAACACCAACCCCCCCCCCCCCCCCCACCCCCCCCCCCTCCTTTTTACCCTTCCTTTCACTTCCCCTAAAAAAATCTCCTATATTTAACAATACCATAACCATATAATCCCACGGCTATCTCCCAAAAAAAAATATTTTCCCCAACAAAATTTTCCCTCCTCTTCCCAAAATTGGTACATCTTCGCCGGTGCAGACAATATAAAACCTTTCAATGATAATATGGCATACATTAACAATATGTGTTAATGTAGAGGTTAAATGGTGAAGACGAGATTTAACTGGGCTTCAAATGGTGAGTTGACAACTTCGAAGGAGGGTGCGACCGATCTCTCGTCCTCACAAGTTCCTACCTCACGCCTCCACGAGTCATATGATCACAAAAGACTGCCAGCTGAAACATGGAGACGCTGGTTGGCGTAGCCTGGGCAATGTTGTCAATCTGACAATAGCGAAGTGAGGGGGTGCGACCGAAGATCTTATACCTTTAAATCATATTGTATATTTTCTTTTCTCATTTTATTGATAATTTCAGCACGCTTTGGAATCATCTTTGCATTCTAAAACTATGTAAGAGCCTGGAGCAACATGCCAGGCATCAAAGGCGGAATTTGTATCTCAGCATTTCAGCATACCATTTATTTAAAATTGCACATCTGAACTTCAACTATTATATTCATAAAAGGCTGGCATGTGCTTATACGTAATGTAGGATTATATATTAATGTTGTGTTTGTGGTATTATGGTAAGATAAGCCATTTCTTTCAGAAATTATCTCACCGGACTCTTCGTTCACTCTATCTTTGAAATGTTGCTAGAACAGTATAAAAAAATATTACAAATATTACAATGTTTTATAAAATAATATCTTTTATTGAAATTTTATCTTTTATATTTCGAATGATCTATTCTGTTTTCAGCTTTCCCAGGACTAGTAGGATATTGATACATATCTAACTTTTATTTATTTTTCAGTAACAATCCATTCAAGTTTGAAATTTGAATAAATTAGCATTTTTGTCTATAATGGTATCTTAATTTGTTGTGTACAAAATATATTATATATTAAATAACATATAACGGGGAAAGGGAGGGACCATCAGGGCACCCAAGTAAAACGATTTGGATAGGGAGCATGGGACTGCCTCCTCCCTATTGTTAACATTTCGTGGAACGAGGGCGGGCTCTTCGACCCCATCTATTGGGTTTATTCTGTCAATCGAGGGCTCGATTCTAGTGCTGTGAGTGTGAACTTGCTTTTGGAAGGAGATTCTCTTCCCTATATACGCGGGTTTCGCGTAAGTGTCTCTGCTTACGGGCCCGCCCAAACGTTTTTGGCCCTTCATACAGGAGCTTGATGATCACAAACAATAATAGAATCCTGATCAAATCGTTTTTCAGATTATTCCACTGCTATGGAAAGTTTCCTTGCTGCAATAGATGGTAGTATTACATCATCATCATCATCATCATCAATGGTGAAGACGAGATTTAACTATTTTTTAACAATAACATAAGATGTAATAATACATCTTACAATCGCAATATAGTTTTGACTATATAGCAAATTGTTTTTCGTTATGCGGGGACTCATTGTAGAGAATTGGCGTCTTGATCAAAGATTCTCAGTGCGTAACCAATCGTCTTTTGATAACATCATATTAGTTCCAAATCATGCTGCAGAGATAGCGCTGTAGTCTATATTTGCTAACTGAAGCTCTACAGAGTTGCCGTCTTGGGCAAAGTTGTTTGGAATATAAAATGAAGTCATTCAACATTATCAGATTAGTTCCAGTCTTTGTCTCAGAGATGGCACTGCAGACTTTCCTTGCCAAATGAGGCTGTAGAGTGTTGCCGTCTTGATCAAAGTTGTTGAGCATTTAAAATGAAGACATTTGAAATAATCCCATTAGTTCCATATTGTATCGCAGAGATGGCGCTGCAGCCAATATTTGCCAAATGAAGCTCAAGAGAGTTGCCGCCTTGGGCAAAGTTTCTCAGTATATAATTTGTTAAATTTTGAGATAATCATATTAGTTCCAGATCTTGCTTCAGAGATGGCGCTGCAGTCTATATTAGCCAAATGAAGCTCTAGAGAATGGCCGTCTTCGACAAAGTTTCTTGGTATGCCTTTTGTCATCTTTTGACATTATAATTTTAATTCCAGATCATGCCACTAAGATAGCGTTATGTCAAATCACGGTCTTCAAAATATTCAATAATTTTGCAGTAGACGGTGTCTCTCTAGAACTTCATTAGTTTGATACAGACTACTTCGCTGTAGCACAATCTGTAACAAATATGATAGTGTGAAATGCCTCCATATTGCATGCTGAATAAATTTGCCGAACACAGAATTTTTTTAGAGTTTGGCTAAGATAGACTGCAGTGCCATTTTTTGAGCCAAAATCTGGAACTAATGTGACAATGTCATAAGACGATCCTCGACATATTCAATAACTTTGCTGAAGATGGCATCTCTCTTGAACTATATATGATTGAAATAAACTACAGCGGCATCTCTGGATCATCTGGAACTAATATGATTACGTTAAAACATGACACAATGAGAAACTTTGCCCAAGATGGCAAATCTCTAGAACTTCATTCGACAAAGATAGACCACAGCGCCATCTCTGCGGAAAGATCATGAACTAATATGATGTTATCAAAAGACGACAAATGACATTCTAAGAAATTTTGCAGAAAACGGCAACGCTATAGAGTGGCATTTAAATGTAAGATAGACTGAAAATGTAGACTGCGGCGCCATCTCTGCGGCAAGATCTGGAACTAATATGGTAATGTCAAAAGACGACAAATGACATACTGAGAAACTTTGTCGATGACGGTAACTCTACAACTAGTCTGAAATGTTTTGTATGCAGTTCTATTCACACATCGAGATCAAAACCTTCTTCCATTAGTAGCAGATTCTTGGTGGCCAATGTTAGTGGAACCAGGTTTTTTTGCCACCAATGCATTTTTGAGACCATAAACATTCAAATGGGGTACAATCATTGTGTCTAGGTTGAAGTTTTATAATTCTAAAAGGGTTGAAATCCGAGTCAATTTTGACCCTAATCTCTTATGTGTCAGTTTTTTTTTTAATAGCCGAGGATGGTTAATAAAATTAAAATAATGGCTACGGTTAGTAAAATGACAACATAAAAAGAAGTATTTTTAAATATGATGAAAATAATTTGCCTTGCATATCGTTTTCACAGATAATTAGTGAGTGATTGATTTTGTTTTACTCCGTTCATATCACATTCTCGAGCAGTCATGAAGGCTTTCGTCACAAATGGTCGAATGAGTTCAACCTGTTTTTGAATTACATAGTATTTAACCATCATTCGTGAGTTGTAATGATCATGAGAAGATGATGGTCATAGTTTTATAACCGTCATGAAAATGTACAGCACTGGTTTTTACAGTTTAATCTACATCAAAAGTTAGTTCAAATGAAGAAAATTTATTCGCAAGAGATATGGGAAAGCCATGACGTATACGAGGCGAAACATCCCTCAAGATAATTCCATCTGGATGGGAGACTGACTGATTTTTTAGATGTTTCAACGACCTTAACTGATGGGTAGTTGGCAAATTACTATTCATAATGCTCAAGAAGTTTTGCTTAACATTTCGCTTAAACGTGCCATTTTTTATCACTTTTCTTAGTTTGTTGCTATGCGAATCCATCTTTGTTTTATTTTATTATGACAACATTGGTAGAGCATCTTATCATAAACTTCATGTAGTAAAAAATGCTACAATATATGTTTCATGCTCTCGTCAGAGTCCAAATGACTTAATGATGGTTTTTGTAATGATAAAGCATGCTTATAAAATATTTTATCATGACTCTGTTTAACAAATATCAAGGAGCTTTATTATTGAATTACTGAATGGTTTTATGAGAGGATAAAGTTCCTCGTCAATTATTTTTCAAAGTTAGACTGTTTTAGACTTCACTTTTCTGCTAGAGAAGGTTATAAATACTGCCTAAAGTAAAATAATTAACTATACATCTTTCGTATCATTTAAAGCTGCTTCTAAACAAAATAGTATGTCTATTACAATATGAAAACCCTTTTAAATTTAAACAATGGCTAAAAGACAGAAGGATTGTTACTTGGGTTGTGTTTTGGTCTCATGCTAAAACTTTATAATATGATGAAAATGATTCAACTTTCATAGCAACGTTTTAAAAAAAACCATCTAGCACTGCTTTATGTCCAAGTAACAAAGTAGTTAATTTATCCTGTAAACATAATAATCTACCCAACCATTGTGTTTTCTGATCGAATGAACTGCAATAATTTGATCGAAGTAAAACAAGTTGCATCACTTCAATCGACTGCCAAGCATCATGACAAAGTTCTTTTTCAACCGCAAAAACGCATCAGAAAACCATCAAGATCAATACAACACAAACTCAAACAGCCTCCTCCGAGCTGACTCAATCTGAAAAAAAAACCACATCAAATAGTCTCCAGTTCGTTCGTCAAGAACGATGCCAAGCATTTTCCCCATAATCCTGAATCGTCCCCCATTAGATTGTCTCTTCTACTCAGTTTCCAACTGGTAGGCAAAATTGCCCAGTCGGTAGGCGCATGGTCTCGGCTACATTGTTTCAATATCGAAATTGTTGGAATGATCACAACTCAGTTTCCTTTTTTCCAGCTCAACCAGTTCGTCAAATCACTGTTTCTATCAAGAAACGAACACAACAAAAGTTCCTCCGGTTCTTTCCCACTGAATTACGTTTCGTAACAAACCCCAGCCAAAGAGGCCAAGTTTTGCGGAATACCTCCCAAAAGAAGTCCGAAAACAATATCATCTGTTCTATTTCGGTAAATGCAGGTCAGCTTTTCCGGATGCTTCTACATCGTGGAATTTCAATAAACAACAACTTTGTTCCGGTTTCCTTCCCACGCCGTACACAGCATTGGCCCCATCAACCAACCCAGACGCCGTTGGCATCCTTGGTGGAGGTGGGTTTTTTTCCTGTAATTTAATATCAATCCCTCTTGCAGGATGGTTCTCTCCCGCTGCCCAGTACTGGGATGACAAGGGGATGCTACTTACCTTCTAGATCCACAACGCGACCGGCTCGTTTCAGCGCTCGAACCGCCTCCTCGTGTGTGGCGTCCCGCAGGTCTTCTCCGTTCACCGACAGGATGGCATCACCCACGTACAGACCTTTGGCATTGTCCGCCGCCATGCCACGGAAGATTTTCGATATCAGGATGGGCATTCGGTTTTCGCGGCCGCCTTTGATCGAAATGCCCAGCCCGTTGTTGTCGGATTTGATGACGCGGACCTGACGGAGAAAGGAGGAAAATTTTCGTCATTCATCTAATGGATCTAAACCTAAAATCTCATTTAGTTTTTACTCAGATTATTGTTGAAATGAACCCATCAAAGGTAAACAAACTCACATGTCGCTTCTGGTTCGCCACTGAATCAGGTACGTCGCAAATTTCGGCGATTCCATTGTCGATGCTGTTGTTGTTGCTGCCACTGCCGGCGCTTCCCACGCCTCCGCCGACCACCGCCGCCCCATTGGTTCCATTATTGTTGAGGACGTGGCCACCATTGCTGGTACTGCTGCTGCCATTGTTGTTATTGTTATTGTTGAGGAAATTGTCCCCGTTCAGACTTCCTCCGCCATTGAGTGTACTGCTTCCGCGAAGGGGTCGTCACGCCGCCCTCGTTGCTCAGATTCTCCGACGAATGGATCGATGGCCCCGATGCACCCGCCGACGATGGCTGGGATGAATTGTTCGAACTGTTGTTGCCGCTGTGATTGCTCCTGTTTCGAGATGGAAGAAAACGAGAAAACGGAAAATGAGATCGGATGTGGCATGGAGGGCATCTCTTTTCCACCCAATATAAAGTGGCGGGGCAAATCGGACTGATGGAAGTACTCGAAGGAAATTGCTTTCAGTTCATCGCCGCAAATGCGTTCCTCTTGCTGCTGCTATCTCAGAAAACCCAATGAATGAATGAGATAGAGACAGAGACAGAGACAGAGACAGAGTAAGCCTTATCAAATATGAATTCGAGGGAAACCACAGCTTCAGCCATCAATCAGACAAATTTCATCCCACAGCAGTAGGAGCAAAACGACGACGATGATGGTTTGACGGTATCCTGGCTATAGAAGGGAAAGTTTCTTAAAGGGTGATACGGTCAAAATTTGGTCAAGGGAAAACGCGTGTAAATCGGTGAAATCGTTTGTTTTTAAAATCAAATTAAATTTCTTTTTCAAGTTCAATTAGTATAAAATTCAGGAAAAATATTCAGTTAGGCTTCCGCTTTTCCAAATCCGAATTGCCGGGCCTTACGCTTGACCCCTGCCATCCAGATTTTGTACAACCACCTTGTCCACCTTCTTCGCCGCAGAAAGCCAGTTTGCCTTGAACTGCTGCTCGTCCTTAGCAGTTTTTTTGGTCTTCTTTAGGTTCCGCTTGACAATAGCCCAGTATTTCTCAATTGGGCGGAGCTCTGGCGTGTTGGGAGGTTCTTGTCCTTGGGAACCACCTGCACGTTATTGGCGGCGTACCACTCCATGGCCTTTTTACCGTAATGGCAAGATGCCAAATCCGGCCAAAACAGTACGGAACAACCGTGTTTCTTCAGGAAAGGCAGCAGACGTTTATTCAAACACTCTTTCCAGTAAATTTCTTGGTTGACAGTCCCGGAAGCTATGAAAATGCTGCTTTTCAAGCCACAGGTATAGATGGCTTGCCAAACCAGATATTTCTTTGCGAACTTTGACAGTTTCGTGTGCTTGAAAATATCTGCTACCTTTCCCCTTCCTTTTGCCGTATAAAACTCCTGTACCGGAAGCTGCCCATAGTCGGCTTTGACGTAGGTTTCGTCGTCCATTACCACGCAGTCAAACTTCGTCAGCATCGTCGTGTACAGCCTCCGGGATCGCGCTTTGGCCGTCGCATTTTGTTTATCATCGCGATTTGGAGTCACTACCTTCTTGTAAGTCGATAGTCCGGCTCGTTTTTTGGCTCGATGCACGGTTGTAGACGATACACCCAGCTTATTTGCGGCATCTCGGAGAAATAGGTTAGGGTTTCGCTTGAAACTACCGGCAACTCTCTTTGTCGTCTCAGCGACTTCCGGTTTTCGATTTCCCCCCGATCCAGACTTCCTGGCTGTCGACAAACGTTCCCCAAACACTTTAATTACATTTGTAACGGTTGATTTGGCAACTTTTAGCGATTTTGCCAACTTTGCGTGCGAGTAGCTCGGATTTTCGCGATGCGCGAGCAAAATTTTGATACGCTGCTCTTCTTGCTTGGACGGCATTTTGACAACTGAAGAGTGAATTCCAAAATCAAAATAGGAGCAACATTTTACACACACACACCTTCAAAATGAGGGGTGTTCAGATTTTTTAAATGCAAAATTGAAAGAAATACGTCAAGTTGATATTGACCAAATTTTGACCGTATCGCCCTTTAAATCTCATCACTTTGCAATTCATCCTACTTGAAATAAAACTATATACACGTGACAGGATTAGTTAGTAATGTTTGTTGTAGTTATTTAACGTCAGCAAACATTATTAGAAAACGAAACCGATCCTTCAACTGCCCAATTGTTTGATTCATCGTAGGATGAATAAAGGAACAGTGAGATTTATATGGGGGCAGTTTCCCTATTAAGGTAATACACACTTAGAAAATTTTACAGTATTCGGTAATTTTATATCGAACTTTCAACAGCTGAACGTTCGGTAATTAAATCAATTATCGAACGTTCGGTACTCAATTTTTTTTTATGAACTGTTAAAAAATACCGTACAGTTCGGTAACGGGAGATTTGATGATCTATCAAAAACTACCGTACAGTATTTTTTGTTTTGTTTTATCGTTTAACATCAAAATAATCAGATGTTATTGTTTTATTAAACGTTACTATTTGTTATTTTTTTATATATTCATGTTCGGAAGCATGAACTTGGCGAAATTAAAGGAATACGTTAAAAAGGGACCACGAACGATGAGTGTCGGCTGCATCGGATGCTGGTCAGTGAAGTTTTCTTCTACCTGTAGATGGATGCAATGAAGAAAATATATTTTGGATGTGTGTCATTTCGAATAAAAATCCACTTTTACATCGAACCTAATGATTATTTGGCGTGTAATCAGCATATTACAAATATTTATAGCTAACCTGTTGAAAGCTCAAATTAACGCTGGTTTATTTTCTACATACTCATGAATATGATTTGTTTTTAATTAACCAATTTCTAAACCACCTACAGGAACACAACTGATCACTGGAACCACGAGACTTCATAGAAAATGGCCGACAGTTTGACAGTCAATAATACTTTACCGGGCTTCGGTAATTCAGAGTTCGTTTTACGTTTTGTTCGGTAAAGTGCTTAACGTATTCAGTGATTGTTTGTTTTTACATTATAAATTGTATTAGCGTATTTTTCTGGGATCTGCTTGTTCCCACAAACAAAATAGCACCAAAAACAGATATAAGGAATTATAACCTTCCTGTCGGTAGTGAATTTAGATGCTAGCAACCCGGCATTTCCAGGAAATTTACGTTTTGAGTCACTGTTGACAATTGTTGACTTTCGACCTTTTGATGATTTTGTCCAGATTTATAAGTATATCCATTTTCGGAAGCACGATTCCGGTTATCCTGTTTTTCCGGAGACATATGATGTCCATCGGTCATATTAAAACAGTTAGAGAAAGCAGTTGAGTTCCTGAATTCAAACCTGCCAAATTATTCCAAATCGATTGGATATTTACATAGTTATAATCATTTTAATTCCGTGGGTAAAAACGTTCCTTGTCGGCCTTTTACGTAATAAAATAAATCAGAAGGCCCTCCTCGCGCCCCCCAGCTATGCCACCATTAAATCACTTCAGGATGATAAATATCAATTGGATATAAAATGTCACAAAGTTTCAATATCCTACTATAAAAACTTAATGAAATATCATGTTTTGAAATCGAAAAAGGCAACTTTGTTCCATGTTGGACACATAACGGTTAAACAAATGTCTCTTAGAACGATAACACATTGGACAGCATCTATAATTTTAATTCAACGTTTGGACCACCTTAAAATCATGAAACTCTTGTCAACGTTTTTGAAAAAAAAAGTATTACATATTGTCGTTAAACTGTCAGAACGATAGCAAGTATTATTCAATATTACTTCTAATACAATACACACAAAACATATTTTACAAGGTCAAATAATATAACAATTGATGTTTTAACATTTATTTGAGCTTAAAAGCTGGCAGCGCATGACGTTTAATCAACAACAATGGGCAGAGAGGAGGCAGTTAAGTGATTCCAGCTGGAGAAAGACTGACATTAACAGTGCGGTATTTGGCAACTGGCGAGAGCTCCGATTCGCTTCAGTACCTTTTGTGAATCCCGCAGACAACTATTTCTGAAATCATCCCCAAGGTGCTGGATGAGAGATGTTCACGGATCTTCAGAAAAGTTGTCGGAACTTAAGAGACCTCCTTGGAACTTCTACAAAATCCATAGGATGTCAGGAAAGTGCCGAGAAATACATGCAAGTCCCAATATATTCATGGATGTACGTTGAATTACAGTGAAGTGAAAAGAACTGCAATGAAGTCCTGAGAAAAGTTCCGAGAATTTAAGTGAACTCCAGAGAAGTTCTTGAAACTACAGATAAATCCTCAAAACTTCAGAGAATTCCTCAGAACTTCAGAAAAGTCCTCGGAATTTAAGAAAGCAGCAACACGAGAGAAGTTCACGGAACTTCAGAAAAGTTCACGAATATTCAGAAAAGTCCTTGGAATAGTCCTCGACACTTTAGAGCTTTTGAGAAGTCCTGATAACTCAGATTAGTTCACGGATCTTTAGAGAAGTCATCGGATAAGATTAAGAGATAAACTTTAGAGAAATTCAGGGAACTCAAAGAAGGCTGAAGTCCGCAAAAATCCATCCCAAAATCCCCTTAAAAATTCCCAATTCAAAATCCCCCCCCAACTTCCCAATTCCAAAATCTTGATAAATTCCTCCCAATACAACCCCCAAGGTTTCGAACTTGATTCCCCTTTCCGGGGGTATGGATTTCCAAAAGTCCCCAATTTCCCTCACATTTCTATGGGCGTTTCCCTCCAACCCCCCCTTTTAACCCATTCCCCCCCACCCCCCCCCTGTAAAAAAAAACATTTTAAAACCTCCCCTCTCCCCCCAATAAAAAACCCCAATAACCAAGAAACTGTTTTCCACCAATAATACAAAATATAGAAAGTGTAGACCAATTTACACGGAGGGATCAAAAAACTATAAGGGACAGCCCAATGGGGTTGTACGCAAAGTTGACGTAGGACTACGCAGCAATCTAATTCCCATACACGTCAGGGCCATCCGCTAACTGGTTTATGTCAGTCCTGAAAAGGGCCATGAAAATTCTATTGTACACCCTTTTAGAAGTATTTGGTGACTCTTAATTATGATACGGCCTCGGCTATATTTTCTACGATGCTTGAGAGGGCCACTATCTTTAACGCATAGAAGATATTTATGGATTTGTTGGTTCATTGGTTGTTCAACGCGCTTTGCCATTTACTCCGGGCGTTACGCGGTGTTTAAAGCAATGCCATGTTCAGCCGGGGCGCGGTAATGGAAATTTCAAACAATACAAAAGAAAAATTCATCCAAATGAACTCTTCAGTTGGCAAATTGATTTGGTCGTCCTGAAAAGGACAGATTTAGTTGACGGGGGAGAAACAGTTCGCGATTGAACTTGGAATTTCTTTCCTGGTTCATCTCCTCTTCATTACGGGTGGCCATCTGCAGGTGACGTGGGATGATTGATTTTTGTCTCGTTGTCACGGTTGGCTTTTCGTGCCATCTCGTAGGCTTCAGCAGCCATGTTTCTCGCAGCGAGGTTGACGGGAGTGTCGGCAACAACAGCCAACTGCACCAACGCCGAGCAACGACTGCTCGCCAGTACACCCTCCATGGTGCTTGCTGCCGCCAACTGCGATCCTACAGCCACGAGCCACTGCACAGCTTAACGACTGTCGTAAGACTAAATCAAAATGTTCTGCTAAGAGCTATTGGGTAATTGCGTCGGATGCTAGTGCACGAAAGAAAGCGGTACCAACGAAGGCAATGTGGTACAAATTGCATCAAAGGGGACGAACTTCAATTATTTCGCAACAATAATTAGTTTTAATTATTACACGCTAGACGGATGATTTTCTTAACCGAAACATTCCTAATTTGCTTGCTACCGCTAGCAACTTTTCCGCTATGCTTAGTTTGGAACTACAACGAACTCAACCAAATGGTCGGTCTGAAGTGTCGCAGTTCGGTTCGAATTTTCCGTTGTAGAATTTCGTTCGTTGGTTCAACGTTCTTTGTTATTTTTTTTTACTCCGGGACGCAGCGTTTAATGAATTCTATGTTCAGCTGGGGCGCAGTAATTGAAATTAATTTGAAACAGCACAAGAGAAAATTTTAACCAAATAAACTCTTTAACTGGAAAATTGATTTGATCGTCCTGAAAAGGACAGATATTGTTGACGGGGGATAAACATGGTTCGCGATTGAACTTGGGCTTTCTTCTTGGTATTCTTGGTTCAGTTCCTCGTCGTTGCGGGTGGCCATCTGCAGGTGACATGGGATAGTTGATTCTTGTCTCGTTGTCACGAACGGTTTTCCCGCCAACTCGCAGGCTTCAGCAGCGAGGTTGACGGGAGCAACTGTTCGTCAGTGCACCCTCCAGGGTGCTTGTTGATGCCGACTGTGTTCCTTCGGCAGATTTATGCACAGCTTCACGACTGCCGTTTAATGAAAATGCGAAGGTGTACCCCTTAAATAACATTCATGACTGCCTAAGAGACGTTCCTTACTTGAATATGAAGTCTGTGCTAGGATTATACTGTGCATTTGGTAAATTTACTCTGAAAAATCGACATTATAAGACATCACCTTGTATTAACGTTATTTTCAATAGCCTTATTTTGAAAATCAATCAATTCCAATTTTAAAATTGATGCGTAGAAATATTCCAGATAGATTGGTGCAAAGATTTTGAAAATCGGTCATGAAATGAATTATTTATTAACGTTCAAAACCTAAGCATATTTCGTGACGCTCCAAATATTTGTACTCGCAACGTGTACCCCTGTATTAAAAACAAAGACGTAGTCCTACGTCAAAATGAAACAAAAACGAAAAAAGAAGAAAAAAACACACACAGACCCCCCCACACCCCCCCCACCCCCCACCCCCCAAACCACCCCCCCCTAGCAAAAAAACAAAACACCAAAAAAAAAAATACAACAGACGCCCCCCCTTCAACCCAATATTAATATTTTTCAAAGTAAACGGACCCACCCACCCGGACGGTCACACATCAATTCCTTAAATACCAATAAAATTTTTTATTTTTTATTTTTTTTTTATATGTGTGTTTATCTCCCCCCCCCACGCCACACTAAAAGAAAAAAACAAAGACTAAAACTGTGTCTACATTGGACTCCGAAGCACGCGTTGATCGAATAGAGTTGGCCGCACTACGAAGTTAACCATCCACCAAACCGACCATCCAAGTTGATACATTGATTCGACCGGTAGTTCTCTACATCATCTACTGGCGACTTCAATGCGAAGATCGACTCCGACAAAGCGGACTATGAGCGTATTATGGGACGTCATGGTCTCGGAGAAATGAGCGTTAACGGTTAGCTGTTTGCAGAATTTTGTGACAACAACGACATGGTGATCAGGGGCTCGCTCTTCCTCCATCTACGAGTACAAAAAGTTACGTGGGTCTCTCGTGATGGACATACAGAAAATCAGATCACCACATATGCATCAGCCGAATATGCAGCCTTTTTGATGTCCGGAATATACGCCGACTAGGCGAAATCGAACGGCGGTTCAACGCCGACTAGAAGATCCAGCAGCGAAAAGATTTTTTTTTCGTTTAATAGCTTCCCAGTAAACACAGAATCGCATATGATAGGGTGTATGACTACAAATCGGAGGCGATATTTGTGCATGCGTACAGTTAACTTCATGTAAATTGTACGCGTATAGTCTCCAAGTTGTACTCTTATCCGCTATCATATGCAATCTTGTGTTTACTGGGTTGAGACTCGAGCAGTGGATGTGCCGGACGGTGCGCCAGCGTGGAAGAGCAGTGGACGGCCATCAAGAACGCTTTTATTAGGACTAGTGAAAATAAGCTGGGTGAGCCGCGCACACAGCGAACAGAGAGTGGAGCTCTGATGCAACCTGGAGGAAGATTGAGGAGCGTTCAGAAGCGACAGCCGCCATAGAGCCCGTGAAAATCAGAGCAACCAAATACGAGTCCCATCAACGGTATTCGGCCCTAGAGAAGGAAGTAAAACCCTACTGCCGAATAGACAAACGAGCGTGGGTCGACGTTCTGGCAGACGAAGTGAAGAAAGCCGCAACTGGCGATATCTGCCTCCTTTACGATATCCAACGGCACCTGAGTGGAGCTAGGAAGAACCAGAAGATACCAGTGGAAGACGTGACTGGACAGTTACTAATTGACCAGCTGAAACGTTGGTTTGAGCCCTTCGAACGAATTCTTCAAGTCACGACGTCCAACCTTCTACATCTCGGCATGATCCGCCAAGGGTAACAAGCGTCAACTCTGAGGTCCCATCACTGCAGGAGAAACCCACATGAATGACAATAGAAAATGTCTTAATACTTCTGTTCAAATCTTATTACTGACATCTATCTTCGTGTTCCCTGAGAACGTTAATTGAAGCCACGAAGACGCTTGGGAACTTTATAAGAAGGTTAATGTCCGAGCAAATCTGGACAAATTAATTTTATGTAGATTAAATTATATCATAGGTTTTGACAGATGGGATCGCTGCACATTTGAATCGGTCATTATGGATTCTTGATCAAAAGTGAAGATTGAGTTTCATGTCGGTTTGTCGGTGATTGAACCAGCTATCCGATGCCTGAAATCCAATAAGACTTCCGAGGTCGATCGCGTATCATCAGAGTTGTCCAAAGCTGACTCCATGCTAGCCGCACAAATGTAGCATCAACTATTCTGTAATATCAGGAACACCGCGATATTTCCAATAAAGGTCCCTAAGAAGGGAGATCTACCTGTGTGTGACAGTTGGCAAGGCATCATATTATTGTGTATTGTTCACAAATGTCTGTGCAAAGTAATTTTCAATCGGATACAGGAAAAGATCGAGGAATCCTGCATGCTAGTACTCTCCGGTACTAGCATGCAGGATTCCTTGCCGAAAGTTCTTGTGTAGACCATATTGTCACGCTCCGAACAATGGAATGGTCAACGAATTCCAAGAGTCCCTATAATTGGTATTCATTGAATACGAAAAAGCTTTGGACGAAAATCTGTAGAGCGCGCTGAGACGCAAAGGAATCCCGAACAAAACCGTCAACCTCATCGAGGAACATTACGAGGCTTTCACGTCCTGCATAACCGAGCCTTATCCGACCCTATACGGGAACTCGCCGGTGTGAGACAAGGATGTATTCTATCACCGCTACTGTTCCTCGTGGTAATCGACAAAACCATGGGAGATGATATTGATCGTGTACCGAACCATACTTTCCTTTAGAAGTCTATCACTATGAAGCAACCCAAGGACTTCGATTGCGCAGATGACGTTGCTCTGTTAGCGCAACGATAGTCTGATATGCAGAGTAAGCTTAACGACCTCGGTGAAAGCTCCTCTGCAGCGAGTCCCACAATCAATGCCAACACGAATTATCCTTCCAACTATTCGGTAGCGGGGCCAACAGTCAAGAATGTCGATAGTTGCCAATATCTTGGCAGCCAGATAGCGAAAGACGACGGAACCAAGAGCGACATAGGTCCACGATTCAAGAAGGATAGGGTTGCTTTTGCGAGTCTACGAAATGTATGCAGATCAAACCAGAAAAGTCAACGCACCAAAATTAGAATTTTTAATTCAAACGAGAAATCTGTGCTGTTATACACCAGCGAAACGTTGTGTGTATCAGCGGAGAACACCCAAAAGTAGTAGGTCTTCATCGACCGATGCCTGCGACTTATTATTCGTGTCTGGTGGCCTGCTGAACTCCATCGTCGATGTCAACAGCAACCGATATCAACAGGAATGCGAGCTCGAAAGTGGAGGTGGGTCGGCCACGCACTACGATGGGGTGGAGCGCCGCCATTACCATCATCAGTAACTGTTGCTTTTTACGACTCTCGCCAACTCCAGCGATGATCGAGGATTGAGAATCATGAAGAATACTGATAGAATGAATTCAGGCGTATATACCATGAGGTATTTAACGACATTGATTTTTACAGATTGCAACTCTATTCCCAAAGTGATGAGTGCTAATGGAAGTAGTGGAAAGAATGTAGGAACTGAAGCTGTGCAGAGGTTTTTTTTTATTCTTTGAGGCTGTTATTCGACAGGTGACGATCTCGCCGTCGGAACTTTTAAGAAGATTTTGTAGAAAGACTAGTTTATTTTTACATCTAAAAGCAGTCCTCCATAAACATCATTTCTATCAAGGGGTAGTGATAAAAATCATCCCTTAGAAGCAATAGTTTTGCGGTAGTCAAATATTCAGTTTCGTCATTCGATACAGCTGTAAACACCGTTCCACAAACCGTGAAGTAGGTCAGATGTACCATTTAGTAACTTGAGACACTTATGCTGCGATCGCTGTTCTTCGAAGTTAACCATAATTCGGTAATATTTGCATGCCTCCTCTGCCGGGGAACGCGACAAGATGAACTTCGGTATTTCCGGCACACAATCTCAACAGGTTTTCCCTTACAATGCTCTATACTTGTACTTCCGATTCATCAATCTATTAGCCCCTCTGCAATGCCTTCAATATTCCTGAAAACTAAATTTCACCCACATTTTTTCCTTTGCAGTGAAAAACTATGCGCCCACCTGCCAGCACGTGCCGAGGGCTACTCGTGGTCCCTGGTGTTCAGCACTTCGCTGCACGGTTTCTCCCTGAACTCGCTGTACAGGAAGATGCACAAACTGGAGAGTCCCATCCTTATAGTCATAGAGGATACGGATCACAATGTAAGTTTCAGTCGAATGGCAGCCTGATTCAAAACTCACACCCATCGTTGTTTTAGGTTTTTGGTGCCCTCACATCCTGCTCGCTGCACGTGTCGGACCATTTCTACGGTACCGGCGAGTCGCTGCTGTACAAATTCAACCCGCACTTCAAGGTGTTCCATTGGAGCGGAGAGAACCTCTACTTCATCAAGGGAAATCCGGAAAGTTTGGCGATCGGTGCCGGAGAGTGAGTATTTCTCTTACCGTATTTTGAAATGTTTTGATCTGACAGTGCCTTCCAACTGTCTGTTTTTCAGTGGAAAGTTCGGCCTCTGGCTGGACGGTGACCTGAACCAGGGCCGATCCCAGCACTGCAGCACCTACTCGAACGAAGCGCTGGCGCCACAGGAGGATTTTGTCATCAAAACTCTCGAATGCTGGGCATTTGTTTAAGCAAATGGCCAGCCTCTCGGAACCAGGAAGGGGGGGTGGACACTGTGAGAAGCGATAGTGTGCCTGTGCGTGCGAGTTTGAGCTGCGTGTTTTGCATGAGTGTGCGTTTGCGAACGAGGCAGGATCGCGTGTTGCTACAAAAGCTGAGATAGAATTTAGTGCATAATTGCTAAGTAATATATATATTAATAAATGTAACTGTAAATCGAAATTGCAGAAATGAAGATAGTTTGAAACAGATTTAAGAGAAATGCTACTTTTAAGAAGAAAAAAGTGAAACACTAATGATGGATTCTAGAGCAAAACGGAAGATTATTATAAAATTAAAACCATATAAACCATTTACAAATGAGACAGAGAATTTATTAGCGCAACCGTTTCATATGTTTTGAATAGAGACGGGAAGAGATGGTGGGATGTAAAGAAGGAGTAAAATGAATTCTTAGCTTTAAGGGGAAGAGCGCCTTGTGTGTCAAGTGGGGCCCGTTGTTAAGAAGATATATATATATTTATAAACAAAATGAAGATAGACAAAGTTTAAGATTGCAATCCTATTTCGAAGGGTATGAATCGTAAGATATTTGTAGTCGGCTAAATGCGTCAAGTGCGCCGCAGGTCTAGCAAAATATATTGAAGATGCCCTCATACAAACATTTATACTTTTGGCGGAGTCTCTCTCTCCGTTCTACCGTTCAGAGAAGAACACCGGAGAAAATCGATGGCTGTCAGAGAGAGGCTCCATGCTGTCCTCAAAGCAAAATCCGACTCTTGTACACGCATATGTTGAATAACCTCTCTATATATTAGTGCAAATAACGAATTAACAAACGTAATAAAGTCACTGAAACAAAGCAAAAATTACCCTGCAATTTGCGCAGTAGCTACGTAATCACCCATTAAACCAAGCATATAGGACAAATATAATAAACATGTTGCTAAAGAAAACCTAACGACACAACATAAAGGAAATTGTGTTAGAAGTAAAATGTTCAAACTTAGAGACTGCTTTCCATTTGAGTAAACAAAAATTAATCTGTTGTGACAAATTAGAAACAAAAACTAAATTGGAAACCGCACACAACACATCAAAACAAACACAAACACACACCTCCGTCCTTCTCATCGTGGAAGACGGTGCACGGGACAGGGTGGGGCAATCATTTTAGTCACATATTGTGTAATGTGTAGGGTAGTAGCATCGTTTCGCTAATGGAGTGAGTAGCCAACCAACCTACCAATCGTTTTTTGATCAAGCCAACACAATGTTAGACAATAAACACAAACAAACCGACACACAGCCACATCCGCAAAAACAAATTTGAAATTAAATTCTCGCCAAGGAACATGTCAATTCATAACAAACAGCCAGAATACATTAGCCTACCTACACTCGTTGAAAGTTGGAAGCAGTTTACAGTTGCGCAGGGCAGCTTTGTGTTGCACAGCCGGTACTTTCGATAAATGCATTGATATTGTTTTGCTGCTAGGATTCGTTCGTTTATTTTACATTTTGATTTTGTTTTTTTTTTAGAAAAACCCTAGAGGTTGAACTGATACATAGTTGAACTCGACCAGGAATTATGACAGAAAACGCCTTCCGGGGTGCGTGTGGCATCTCGGGTCGTTCGAACGGTCTAGCAAGACCTACGTTGAACGTGTATTTTCTTCGTGTTTTACGTTTTAAGCATTGTTTTTAATTTATTATATATTTTTTAATTTTCTACATCCATATTAATTATACATTTTATTTATATGTACAATATAAACAAAAGGATCGATTGAAGCTTACGAAGGTCCCGTGTACCAGTCGCAAGTGTATACAAGAATGGAACAGCAAACATACATACATACACACATAAACAATCCATTCAGTTGAAGAAATTCGAAATGTTGCGACTGGCCGGAACGAAAGCATGAAATAACTTTTTTTTTCTGGTAGGCATATGAAACAATATGAAAACAAGCTGTTGTAATTGATTAACACGTTTTACATGTGAAACTATAGTAATAAATGAAGCAAGCAGTGATTACATTCAACCATTCGTTCATTCATTTTATGATTTATGCTGCGGTCATTCAGAGAAAGAACAGATTTCCTTGGTTGGATTCACTCATCCCACGCAAACACCAACACGAACAAAATTCACGACTCTCACGATTCATAGCATGCATGATTTAGTTGTCGATTGTCATGTTGTCATCTGCTTGTCCATCCTCTTGGTTGCATCTTTCCATAATATTTACTTTCCTGTTTCGGTTCGATAAACTTCGACGGTCTTCGGATTTCGTTGGAGGAGTGTCTTGTGGTTTATTTTGAATTTCGGTGGTTATTTACGAAGTTATTTTACTTTTTTCAAATATGGAACTATGTATGGTTTGATACCATTAAGCGTGATGCTCGGGCGAGAAATAGCTTAGTACATTCAGCTTCTGATATGAGTAATGGGCAATTGAACAAAAGTGAAACGAAAATTAGTAAACCTCATCCTCGTGTGAATACATTTGTACTTATGATTTGCTTCCTGGATGATCCGGAACAACCGTGAATATGGTTAATTTATGCAAGTCATCTTAGAACTTTTTTCTTAACCTTTCAGCACTCGAGCGTTGTACTTTCTACATCTCGTGATACAGATCACATGGAATGTTATAGTCTTCAGCAAAGTTATTCAGTAGGTCAAGGCCTTTTCATTGACGAACAGTTTAGGATTATCTCACTACGCGGCGCTAGTTTGCTAATTATTTTCAGGAATATTCTACATGTTGGTAACCTGACCAGAAAGAATGCTTCTCTCTTGGACAATGTTGTTCAGTGGAACAAAACCTTTTGAATGATGACCAGTAGTTCACAATCTTTCCGCTACGCGACGCTGGTGTGCTAATTATTTTCAGTAATATGCTATATCTTGATACTCTGAGCAGATACACACTTAATCACAGCTTCCCTGTTCAGTAATTTGTTTACAGTTTGTGCACCATAAAACACCTATATTACTGAACAATCGGCTTCAATAAAAAAGAAATACAGTTTTTCAGTGAACCACGAAAAATGAGTACTGCTTTTTCCGTAAAATAAACGTTTTACGGGACATCACAAAGTTTCAGTATTTTTGAGTTGTACTGAACTGTCAGTTGAAGAAAAAAAAAATCTAATTTGGTGAACTCATCAGTACTCTGAAAACCTTGACTTGTCATTCCTTTGCGTTGTTTTCTGGTTTGCATACCGTGCTCGTGCGTAGAATAATTTAAAAAAGGAAGAATTAACAAGTGCAAGAGAACAAAATGACTAAAATCATCGAGCAACTTTTGGAAATCGATCTAGGGGTTCAGGAATTATTTAGTAAGTAAACTTTTTCATTAAATTTTGTTGTTTGTTTTAGCTATATTCCTTATTTTTTCAGCACGATGAATTATTCCCCACCAACATTAACGACTACCCCATACTTTATATGAGAGGGCATTTTTTAGACAATAACTCTGATGCAGCTATTTCGTGGAACGGCATAATCGTCCCCATCAAGACTTTTTCCAGCCGCTAAGAAAAAAGTACCCAGCGGAGCAGTTAAGTGTGGGATGCCAACGTTGAGTAGAATCATGTTAACCTATCGTTGGGCACAAATAACTTACTTTTGGGTAAAATTCTACCTAAAAGTAAGTAGTTTGAACCCAACGGTGGGTAAACATAATCATACCCAACGTTGGCGTCCCGCACCTAACAGCTCCGCTGGGTACTTTTTTCCAAGCGTGTACAGTTTTGAGTTGTTCTGCCAAGCAATTCAACAAAACTTTTTCATTAGGGCCTAACTGACAAACGTAAACAATGGCTTCTTCCGTGGCACAAAAGCTACTCATGTAAGCCGCCAATTCTATTGTATAGATGAACTCTTCCTCTTCGAAACCAGCGCAGTGGATTGATTAGGGAGTTTTCAATGACGAGAAGTTCGCGGAAAAAGCCATTGTTAACGTTTGTCAGTTAGGCCCTAATGAAAAATCTTTGTCGAATTGTAATTTTCAAAGCTGGGATTAACCCAACGAACAAACAATTCTACTTTTTTTTTACAAGCAACCATGTTGGGAGTCAGCACCCTTATCACTAAAGGAGAACAATTTCTAAAAAAGTTAATTTAAATGAATCATGTTCGTCTTATCCTTCATCATTAAACATGAACATTAAATAAACATTAAACATTAGGAAAACTTATTTTATTTGCAGTACAATCGAAAAAAAAAACATCTGACTTTTCCAAAGAAACAAACAAGAGAAAAGGAATACCGAAAAACACAGCAAACTGAAGGTAAACAAAAAAAATTACCGAAAAACTCAGTAGTTGGGTTTGACAGTTCACGGTTTGTGCTTTTACGGAGTTTTCAGCAAATCAAAATACTGCTCGGTTGATTACTGAATTCTCGGCTGCTTGAAAACCCAGTAAAATTTTACCGACTTCGGTAAGTAAATCTCTGTGTGTATAATGTTTCTGTCTTGCACAATTTTGTTCAGTAAAACAAAACCTTTTGATTGTTGACCAGTAGTGCAACATTCACCCACTACGCGTCGCTGGTGTGTTATTTATTTTCAGGAATATGCTATATCTTGATACTCTGACCAGATAGGGAAACTGCCCCCATATTAATCTCATTGTTCCTATATTCATCCTACGATGAATCAAACAATTGGGCAGTTGAAGGATCGATTTCGTTTTCTAATAATGTTTGCTTACGTTAAATAACTACAACAAACATTACTGACTAATCCGGTCACGTGTATATAGTTTTATTTCAAGTAGGATGAATATAGGAACAATGAGATTAATATAGGTACATCTTCCCTAGAATGTTTCTGTCTAAGACAATGTTGTTCACTGGAACAAACCCGTTTGATTGATGACCAGCAGTTCACAATCTTTCCGCTTCGCGACGCTGGTGTGGGATTAAGTTTACTGACCAAGCTGTAAGTTGGCATTTTGACCATTAAAAGGGTGTCTGTCTTCGATAAAGTTGTTCATTTGGTCATGACCTTTTCGAATCTGTCCGCCACGTAGCACTAGTATGCTTGTAAATCTTTGGAATATGCTGGATCTGTCTAAAACACAAGGCTTCAGTCTTCCGCAAAGCTGTTCAGTAGGTAAAGTCCTTTTGATTTGTGACAAGTAGTTCAGGATGTTTTCACTATGTGGCGCTAGTGTTCAAATTATTCTACTGACTAAGGAATACCTTCAGGGAATCAAAACCTTCCGATTGATCTCGCTACGCGGCGTTAGTATATGACGGAATTACCAAAATATGCTATACCTTGGAATCCTGACTGATTATTCTATTCTGCATCAGCAAACTTCTCAATCTTCCTCTCTTTCCTTATGCTGTAAATTTTGCTCTATTTTCATATCTATATTCCCACCCATAGCAATGCATACTTGCTTTTTATACTAGAAACAGTGTAAACAGAAGAAGAAAAGTGTCGTACCCTGACCCTGTGAATAAAAACTATACTAACGCTGCATACTTGGATTTTTCAGTGAAGAAGATGTCTATCCTCGTCAAAGTGGTACAGTAGCTGAAGGCGTTGTGTAGCGAGAAAATTCTGAACTTCTTTTTATCAAACGAATGGCGTTAAACTACTGAAAAATTTGTTGAAAGCAGGAACCTTACACACTTAGATTTTTTTTACAGAAATCTGTAAAATTTTACCGAATTCTCAACAGTTGAACGTTCGGTAATCCAATTTAACGGATTTCGGTAAAATTTTACAAATTCCGGTAATTTTTTTACAGATAACTGTCAAGTTTCACCGAAATCCGTTAAATCGGATTACCGAACGTTCAGCTGTTGAGAATTCGGTAAAAATTTACTGATTTCTGAAAAAAAAATCTCAGTGTGTACATATGGATAGGATTAAAAAAAGTAAATTATGTTCAGGAGACTCACTTGTGCATAAGCATCACGTAGCGAGAAAGTTTTGAACTATTAATCACCAATGTAAAGGCCGTGGCCCACTGGTCAACTGTATCGAAGACAGGTACGTTATATATGGCCAGGGTCCCAAGATATAGCTTTTTTTTTAGATTTACTTACACACTAGCGCCACGTATTAAAAAAAATTCTGAACTTTTTTTGTCATTCAAAAGGCCTTGACCTGCTAAACAACTTTTTCGAAGCCTGAAACCATCCACTTGGTCAGGATCTAAAGATAAAGCATTTTTCAGAAATTTACTTGCACACTAGCGCCGCGGGGTGATAAAATTTTTAGCTATTATATTCACTTGATTTGCGAAGGCAGAAGCCGTCTAAATGGTCATAATTATGAGATATACCGTTGTATATCAGTTATATCAAACTTGATACAGTGAGGGTTATTCCGAGAGTCGAGGTGATCTTTGTCACTTGGTTAAGTGATAAAGCTCATCGCAGTGACGTGGCTCTCTCTCACGCAGGTGACTTTTCTCACTATACCAAGTAACAAACGTCACTTCGACTCTCGGAACAACCTTCAGTACGTATTTTATCACGCTATTTGTAGAATTTCTGTAATCAAGGAATACGCTGTTTGGTCCAGAACGAGTTTCTTGAGTAATACACGTTGATTTTACACCTTGCATCTGCATCAAAATGGTAAGAGAAAATCAACATGTGTTGTACAAAGTCCAACAGTTACACGGTGTTCAATAAGTTCGGATACACTTTCAAAATTTGTTAAAAAAATGAAAACATGTTTTTTTATTTTTTGGATTTATGTTATTGAAAGCTATGTTTACAAGGAACGTTTACAACATTTCTCTTGGAATGACCCCCCCCCCCCCCCCCCCCCCCCCCTTTGTACTCCTTAACGAGCTTCAAACGTTTCTCGAACGCGTCGCAGGCGGCACGCACGGACTGCATGGGCATTTCGTCCCAGATTTTGAGAATTACCGTCTTGAAATGATCCAAAGTGCTGACCTTGTATTCGTTCAGCTTCGCCATCATATAGGACCAAACAAAAAAGTCGAGAGGATTCAAGTCCGGGGAGCTGGGAGGCCACAAAGTTTTGTCCAGAAAGTCGGTTAAATTGTCCCGACACCAGGCTTGAACCACATTTGCCGTATGGGCTGGTGCACCGTCCTGCTGGAACACGTAGTGCTTCATCGCCGTAGAGGCTTCGGAGACTGGGGGGCAACAACCTTTTCCAAAACCTCAGTTTTGTAGTACGCCGCGTTGATTTTGACGTTTTTTTCAATAAACACCAAGGGTAGCTTACCACGTTTGCATACTGCCCCCCCAAACCATCACCGACGCGGCACTTTGGAACCGAGGGATGTTTATATTGGATTCAGGAATGCTGTCCCTCGATGGCGCCCACACCCGGTCATTTTGCACATTGTGCGGCTGCTGCAGCACGAACAGTTTCTCGTCCGAAAAACAAACTCCTGACCAGCGTGCCGAGAGAGGATCCTCTTAGCTCGATCCAACCGCTTTTTGCTGGTAGCCTCCGAAACGCCATGGACCTTACGTTTTTTGTAAGGCCTGAAACCAAGGTCCTTGGTGAGTATGGTGTGAGCGGTTCCAATGGAAACGTTGAGATCTGCAGCCGTTTTCCGGATTGAGCGGTTCTTTTTGCGCCGAATTCGCTCCCTCACGATCTTGATGACCCGTGGCGTCCTCGCTGAACGCGGCCGACCGGATCTCGCACGGTCATTGGTCGAGGACGTCTCCCGGTATCGCCTGATGGTCGTGTAGACAAAGTTCCGCTTGACCCCATGCGATTTCAGCAGCCGGAATATATCGCCGGGTCGCTCACCGTTCAAAAAACGCTTAATTACGAAGTCCCGATACTCTTTCATCGCGCGTAACAAACAAACAACAACTAACAGAATGTCAACACCGCGCACATTCGGTAGCGTATGAATGAAGCTAAAGCTGACACCAATACCAATGCAGAATATGTACATGGCGCATACCTACGCAATGATGAAAACTTGTATTCGAACTTATTGAACACCGTGTACACTTAACCATAAATGCGGCTCTAGTGGTCGTTCGAATACCTCTTGTTCCACGTTGTTCGAAGCTTTTGCAGACAGTCTTTCTCGTACACATCCTTATTGCTAAATAGTGCCGGTAGAGACGAAACTTTTAGATTTTCGACCCCAACTACATATGGGCTACCTAATCAAATATTTCTTCGGGAATTTGGACACTTTTTTAGTCCGGAAATGCTCGGCAACTTGTTACATGGTCTAAGGCGTTTTGCAATCGATCCAGAGCCATTCTGGAACAGAAACTCAAACACGGAATTAAAATCATAGATTTGACGATGCCCTTTATCCGTGCTTAAGATTTTGAATGCACGAAATGTTTTTTTCTCCGGGCCTCACCTATCACCGATAACCAAATTATCATCCTGAGTTCTTAGAAGCCGCACTAACACACGCCCACCTGGAATTACGACGTGTGCTTAAATAATTACGAAGGTTCCTCCCTTAACACAGTCGGTAAAGGTGCAACTTAGATTGTAAACACAATTTATTTAAAATCAAACAATTTATCAGCCTTGTCACCTAATTGTTGAGTTATCAAGTATTGTTTTATTTCTTAAATAAACACTGAGAAAAAAGTTTGGTAAACGCAAACATATTCTAGTTTTATTTAACCGGAATTTCACGTTGAATTGGGCACGAATATCATATTAGTTTGATTTAACTATTTATGGTGGTTAAAACAAACTAAAATTTTGAGTAATTGTTTCGGTAATTGAGCAGTTAAGTTCAACTGACATCCGTTTGAATTTACCATTATGTTGGTTATTTCATTATGACAGCTACGAAAACAAATAGATTTGTTGGTTGATTCTACCAACGCTTATGGTTTGCTTCAAACAAATTTTAGTATGATCTAAACTGAATTGCTGCTTGAAACAAACAAACGAAAAACGAAAACGGTTGAATCAACAAACATTTCCATTTACAATCGCCTTTTTTTCTGTAATTTCAAAAATATTTATTTGAATAAAATCCTGACAAACATTAGAAAAGTGCACATTTACATTTATAGACTTCTCTTAGTCTAAGAGAAATATACAAATGTTAATGCGAGCCTTTCTACTATTTTTAGGTTTTTTCAAAGTAAAATTTTGTTTATTTCAACATATTTAATTATTCAAACACTTCTATTTCACGTTTTACCGCAATTGTCAACGCCAATCCAAGCTTGATCTTCCAGTACACTTCCGGAAAGTTCCGAACCGCAGCGACATCCAAAATGAAGCTCTTTTCATCCTCTGACAGGGCGAGCAACTCTATTGCCCGTTCGCCAATAGACCAATGTACCAAGATGTCGATGATCCGGTTGTTGTTTGTGTTGCGGGCTTCTTCGTAATAGAACTGAAGGGAAATAAATTCTATTATTTATGGGCTAAACGATTACCTTACCGGAACCTTACGATTTCAGGAAGAGCTAGATGGTCTGGACTTTCAGCCATTACCTTTTGTTGGATTAATCACGGTAGAATAATTAATTGAGACATTATAATACGTATACGAGTAAACTACACAAAAAAAAAAAATTTATTTACACAAAAAAAAAAAAAAAATTAATATACACAAAAAACCCCACCCTAAAAAAAATTTTTTCAAAAAAAAAAATTTTTTCCCCCAATACACAAAAAAATTTCCCTTTAAAATTAATTATTTTTTTCTGTGTATGCGAAAAAAACTTCCACGAAAATACACGTTTGTGTATTCTTGAGTGACAGCGTCAGAGCATGCAGCGGGACCGGATGATGGAAAATGAAATAACCCAAAAAAATAGTTTGTTTCACACTAAAATTTTTAGTTATTTTTTCTCCAAACAAAATATCAGTTTGATTTAACCGCCGCTTTGGTTGAATCAATGCCGGTTTGTTTCAAAACTAAATCGTTGGTTTAAAACCACAAAACAGATTTTAAAAATAACTAGTCTTTTTGTTTGGGGATGTCAACAAACAAGTTTGTTGTTTCAAACGGGACTGTTTTTTCTCCGTGAATCAATGTTCTAGCAATAATTCCGTGGCGCATTAAAATTTTCCAATTTTTCTGTTATAAAGCATCAATAAACTGAACGTCGCATGAAACATTTATCAAAAAACTCATGTATTTATGGTCAATTTTGCAATTAATTTACATACCCATCCACTTTGGACAAGAAACATCATATGTGAACCTATCGATAATTTTTTTTTTTTAATAGTTTCCACTCAACTTAAAACAAAAAAAGTAGCCCCATTCAGCAGAACGAATCCAAAACTGGAATCTTCAAAACATATTTGTGATGGACTGGAATTGTTCTTAAAGAGAAAAATCATAAAACTATCAAAACTTGTGGTAGTTTTATCATAGTTTTAAGCATGTCTTAAACTTATTTTAAGCGAACCTTGGGAAGCAGTCTTGAGAACCTCCTGTAGTGTGGGCCTTTTTTGAACTTATGAGGGTTTTATGGCTGTTTTATCGATGTTGTATAGAATATCTAGTTTGATGCGTGGTTTTATCAAATGATTCTTGAAAACTTCTTCAAGTGTACCTTAAAATTAAATTTGTTACTTGAGAAGAATGCTAGTTTGTTGCGAGCCTGCCTGGTGTTGGTAGAAAATTGAAAGCTGATAGTATCTTCGTCACTCCGATGTTGGATGCTGATATCGTGTCGCCCTGGATGCAAATGGCTTGCCCACAATAGATACGTAAGCGTTCCGTTGACGTAAATTTGACAGAAAACCTATGGGAAAAGTGTCAGATTCACACAAACGTATCCGCAACGTGTCAATTGTGGGCCAGCCAAAAGAATACAAGTAGCTCACATATACATTCTGGGTACTGATCCAAAAGCAGTTGAACGATTTTTGACAGCGCTGAATTTTATATGGTTAAAATTTGATTCACAGTTTTTTTTTTTTCAAGATTTATTCACTCAGTTTTACGTTTACTTTTTAGGCAATTTATGAGATTTTGTTGATCATCCTCTTTAAATACACATCATAAATTACGTTCTGCATCACTTCAATCTTTTGGAGTAAACTTTCCCTTTCCAAGGAAGAACATCAATCCCAATAGACTGAAGGGACGCTGAACCATCTGACACAAGAACAATGGCTGTTGATAAACGAATTAAAATACATAATAATCATTAACGCAACCGATAACCGTTGACTAATTCATCCAAAACTATCCTTCTTATGTGAAAAGAAGGCTTATAAAACACTTTGTAAAATTTTAGAAAAGTTTATAATTAAAATATACAAACTACTTTTGCATCCCTATCCAAGTAAAATATCTACACATAGACTAGCATAATTGGCATTTGCAACCAAAATGTAAACTTGGTTTACCGTATCGAAGAAATACATCTCCCACTTGGTAGAAAATAATCATGAACATTTGTAGAGTTAACCCAGGAAAGCAGACGAAAAAGAGTAAACCCTTTTTAATACATTAAAAAGCAACCTTGGAATCCAATTCTAACGTCATGGTCTCCATCGGCACAACAAAAACACACATACATACTCACTCGTGGAGACCCACCAGGCATTTACATTATTATCAAGCTCGCATCGTAGAGCCAGTTAGTGGAACTTTCAGAAACCTTCATATAGCTTCACCCAAAACGGAAAGACGAAACGGAAGAACTCTCAACGCGAACACATTCATGCATCGAATTTACGTTTCGTAGAAAACCGAAACGAACCACAGAACAAATCTTGACCAAAACCAATGCCGCAGCTAAGGTATCTATTGTTATGAATCTATATAAAACGAGGAAAGGAACCATTCTTACCAATCTACACAAATCCCTTTTTGCTACTAATGACAACAAACAACTCGAATTAAAATTTTGACCTGAATTTCTGACAAAGGAAGCGGGCTAATCTTGGTTCAAATGAAAGGCCTCCAACCACCGCTCACTGCAGTTTACCCTATAAAAAATGAACTTAAGTATGCGATGAGCGGTGAGTGGTAACATTATGGTACTAGCTTTGGATGGAGATTTCAAATCAAACTATGCGGAACAATCCCGACAACCGACACTTAGCGAAACACACACAAACAAAAAAAAAAAACTTTTGTCAATTATACATGTAGAGACTGGAGCTAAGCGCCGCTTGGATTGTGGAAGTCGGGCAAAGACAAAGTGCAGAAAAGGGCAGTACTCTGAAAGTATTCTAACAAAACTATGCAAACTAACACAAACGGATGATTAAACACTAAAAGTAAACATAAATAACCCACAAAAACACGAACATAAAAGCGCAGCAAGAAGCATAGGATATATTTAAATGTACCACATAAACCAAAAGAAGAGTGAAATTAAATGTTTTTTTCGTAGCTGAAAAAAGAACCGTTTTCGATTAACTGTGTGTAATGTGTAGATCCAGTTTAGTTTCAAATGGTTTTCTGGTTGTTTACTCGTAACGTGAGAAAAGTAGTGGTGATTTACACATAACACTTGTCTATCATAAGTTGCAAGAATTCGAACCGTTATTGTACGGCATTTTTTTTCATTTCGAAATTGTGTGTTTGTAAATCAATCGGAAATAAGATTTGTTCACACATAGGATACGGAAAAGATCAGTTGATTAATCAAGTTTGAAAGCTCAATTGTTAGCATAAGTCAACCATATTACATAGTTAGTGGGCTTGTTAACTTATTTGCAAATTAAAGAGGAAACGAAACTAAATTAGGAAATACTGTTAAATTAGCCATTATGTGTATATGTGTGTAAATGTCAAAAGCGATGGCACAGCAAACCAAAATCGACACAAAGTTAAGTTACATAAAACAAAAATGCAACAGAGTAGAGAAGTACCCCTTATATAAAAAAATGCAAATTATACTTATGATGATGAACAAAATGTTAGAAAAAGAAAATAAATCCATTGTATCTATATACCACTCAATACGAGACGCAAGTAATCACATAAGTAAATATAAAAGTTGGTAGAAAATCCACAGTCTTGTTGCTTTGGAGGGTAGCGAATTACGGCATCTGCATTATATATGATGTGCTAGATCCCACTAAGGATTCATTGTTTTAGACGGCACATCGGCAACAAAGAGTACACACTCATAAATATATATTACCAATGATAGCCATAATCCTTGTATTGAACTCATTCACTCGAAGTGAACCACTGCAGTGTATAATCTCATATACAACATGAAAAAATGAAGAGTTGATAATAAACAGATGATATAACGCATTCCAATATTACACCCCGGCTTTGATTATTCATGATGGAAAACAAAGAAATTCCCAAGACAATGAATTTAAGTCAGACATCAAAAAATGAATGACCACAAGGAAGAAAGTTATATCGGCAAATGCAATCAGAGTGAACAATAAATATGGGTTGGAACAACTTGTTTCTGTAAAAGCAAGCAGTTTTTTTTTCAGTGCTCTGGATTTGGAAAGAATCAACTTTCAAAAGGATGCACCAACAATCCATAATCAATAAAGCCTGTCCACGTTAAATTTCGGACACTTTTCTTTCAGTGTAGATTTTGAATTATTGCACGGATCGCTGAAACGTTTCACTTATATGACAGCTGAACCTCTCCACTTTATTTCGTGGTACAACATGTTTACATTCTTGTTACATTCAGTAAAATGGCGTCGAATCAAGTGGAAGCAACAATCAATGTGTAACTAGCGATTTGAAATTGGTTCACTGTTGTAGAACCCCTAGGTCCGAAGTATACCTTGCAGTCTGCACCTTGCAATAATTCTTGCGCTTTTCGGTACCTTCCGGTACTAGTATCTTGGTTGTTTTTTTGATTCACTATGTTATTTTGACACAACATTTGAGAATGTGTTGGTGTGAGCTACGTTGTTAGGGGCGAATCATAGAGCTTGGGACCGAGCTTGGGACCGATGTGCTAGTACTGACTGAGCCAAGAAAAAGATCGTATTTGTTCGGGACCTACTGGTCTTAGAGTTAGTCTATGGTGGAAGTGCGCAAGCGCATTTTGTACGAACGGCAGAAACCCAATTTATCGGTACGCGATCTTGCCAAGAAACTAAAACAACCAAAAAGTACCGTATGTTTGCAAAGCATTTGACCAGCGTTTGACTGTGGATCGGAAGGTTGATAGTGGAACAAATCGAAAAGTATACTCTCGACAAATGGACAACAAGGTGGTAGCCATTATTGAGAAAAATCCCAATCTTTCTGTGCGAAATATGGCTGGCAAAATTGTGAAGTCAAAATTATACGTAGAAAAAGTGAAGCAGAGCCAAAGACTGAAGGCGTACAACGTGAAAAGGGTGCCCAACCATTATGACAAGCAAAAAAAAAAAGTCGTGGCAAGGAGCTTTACACCATTTTTTTGCAAACATTTTCTTGTATCATAATGGACGGCAAAATGTACGTAATCGAAGACTTTGAACAGCTTCCGGGACTGGCTTTTTACACCGCAATGCCAAGGAACGCCGTTGCCGAGCATTTCAGACAAAGAAGGTGTCCAAATCACTGAAGAAGTATTTGATTTGGCAGGCCATATGTAGTTGTGGTTGAAAATCTAAAAGTTTCGTATCTACCGGCACAGATCAGTTTTCCAGTCCACCGTCTAACTACCAACCAACTATTCATTTTCAAAAAGATGAAACTTTAAACCCTTACCCGACGTCTGATGCATTTCCATTTTCCGCTCCGGAGACCTCTTCTGCAGCAGCGTGTTCGGCGTGCTCCTGCAGGCATACGTGTTTTCCACGGCATTGACGTACCCCTTGGAGGAAGAACCTGACTTAATGACAACCCAACAGCTGGGTGACGCAGAAATGCAGAATCCCTATCCTGTAGACGAATCCATGCTGCAAAACAACCCGATGACTTCAGAGCGTACTTTACCGCTTGAGTGTAATACAATCAATGAAAGTAAGGAAATTAACATATATTGTCAAAATTACTATAGAATGAAAAGTTCGGTAAAGGTAAACGAAATTTATAGACGGGTTGGCGCTTGCAACTTTTTAGGCACGGAAACGAGTTGGGACAGCAGTATAAAAAATGAGGAAGTGTTTGGCGATTGCTTTAACGCCTTTAGGGATGATCGCAACAAATCGTTATCCAATAAGAAATCAGGTGGTGGAGTTTTAATCGCAGTTGGCACCGACTATGAATCTAAACAAGATGATTCACATAAATGCAAGGAATTTGACCACGTTTGAGTCAAATCTTTTATTGGAAATCAAGTTCATATTTTTGCGGCTGTTTACTTTCCTCCTGAATTTGCCAAACAAGAATCATATGATACGTTCTTTTGTATTGCTGCTAACATAATTTCAAAATTTGAGTCTGAAACGTATCTTCACATGTACGGTGACTTCAATCAACGGGCAGCAAATTTTTGCATTGATGACGAAAATGAATCTCTTTTGGTACCAATTTTGGGAGATAATGAAACCCTCCGCACTCTATTTGACAAAAGTTCAAAGCTGGGACTTAATCAAATAAACCATGTAAGAAATCATAACAACTGGTTTTAAGATTTGTAATTTACTAATATGACCGATGATTTCTGCATGACGAAATCACTCGATCTTTATGGAAAAATAAGGTATTCCACACCGCCATTGAATACTCCATATTTATACATGACAACACCACAGTGTTGGATGGCGATTTAACCGAAACCTATTATGAATTTAAACATGCAAAATACGATGTTATCAAAAATAAACTAAGCTCCTTTGATTGGCAAAATGTGATTCGTAATTTGAACATAGAGCTAGCTGTGAACAAGTTCTACCAAGTAATATACGAGATTTTAGAGACGACAGTAACTAAGAAGCAAAGAAAAAAATCAAACAAATCTAAAGCTCCAGCATGGTATAATAGAAAAATAATCAACCTGAAAAATAGAAAACAAAAAGCACATAAGGCTTATAAAACAGATAATAATGATTTAAATGTATGTATGTATGTAAAGTAGCCACCATCCCTTCTAAGACCTTGTCATGTATGCAGCTCCACTTAATAGCAAGATCAAATTGAGTTACCGGTTTGCA
Source organism: Aedes koreicus (assembly GCA_024533555.2). NCBI lineage: Eukaryota > Metazoa > Arthropoda > Insecta > Diptera > Culicidae > Aedes > Aedes koreicus. The sequence goes on along the minus strand of JAHHFK020002454.1, from coordinate 395,860 downwards.
TTCACAGTAACGCTGTATGAAGGGCCAAAAACGGTGGGGCGGACCCGTAAGCAGAGACACTTACGCGAAACCCGCGGGAACATGAGATTCTCCTTCCAACGATACGATCCAACAAATCGAATAACCCAATTCGCAATACTCATTAAGCTTTCTACGGGATGGCTTGTTAAGAAGGGCGCGTCACTCTCACTGAAACTGTTGGAGTAGAATTCACAGCACCACAATCGAATCGGTAGGATAAAGAAAATGATACTGTTTGTTCCCTCCTAGACGCCGGTTGTCATACCACTCCATTGTCCAATTCCAGCTTGAGTGATACCCTGATGCTCCCTCCCTTCCCAATATATATTTAATGTCATATAGTAATGTATAAAATATAGTGAATTAATATTATAATTATAATAAATATAGCGAATGAATATTATAATGACAAATAATATAGTGAATGAATATAAGAATGATAATAACAATTCCATTTGTGGACCTGAAAGTTTAGACAATGTAGCTGCGAGAAAAAAAATTGATTTAAAATTATCTCATCAAACTTGGAATATCCATGTATAATCTGAAATTATATAGCAATAGAATAGTAAACCTAAAATTTCGATGTGCTGTTCCGTTTCCTTGCAATAATTTATGTAGTGAGTCTCATCTGAAATAGCGATTTTAATGAAATGAATTTAAATGCAATTATGTCACATCATTTAATATCACAACATAAAATAATAAACTGACGTTAAAATATAAAATAATAATACCAGCAAGCCAGTAAACTATAGTAGAATACATATATCCGTAACTAATCTGACCATCCACTCATCGAAAGACTGTTGCAGTTTCTATTGAAATAAGATCTACTAAGATTAGAATTTGTTTTCACAATAATAGTCAGAGAACATAATAAGCGTAGGTACAAGATATATATGACATCTACTGGTATGTTACTGAAAATAAAAATTAGATGTGTATTAATGTCATAATAATATTAGAAAAACTGAAGACAGCTAATAATAAGGCGAAATAAATTTCAGATGAGTATGAATCTAAAAACTGAATCTTAATAAAACTAAAATAAAAAATTAGGAAATTGAATTTTTCTATAGCTCTTGTACACCCATAAATGATTCCTCATGTCTGTGAAATAGGAAATGAATGATTGTAAACTGTTAGGTTTTGAATTAATATATATTTCTGATGAAGAAGGAAAGTGCTGTTTTAAGTAGAATTTTTCGAATATGATCCTTTCTAAAAAAAAAAAAACAATCAAAACCTTCCTATCTTTTCAAATACATAACGTAGGTTAGATGAGCTATAACTGACAAGGATGCATAAATGTGAAGCTGAAAATGACTTATAAAAAAGCATACAAAATGTAGTGAATGGATGTTATAATATAAAACGATAATAATTTCATTTGTATTTACGTGTCTGCAGATTGTGGTCCTGCTGCAATTGTATACGGACCCGCACATCCACCATGAACCTGAAAGCTTAGATAATGTATCATGGCCACCAGAAAAAAAAATTGATTTGAAATTATTTTACAAAACTTGGGATATCCATGGATGATCTGAAATTGTATAGCATATAAAGAATAATGAACCTAAAATTTCGATGTGCTGCTCTGCTAATAAATGTGATATAACCACAATGGAACTGACTCTTAGCTTCGGGTCTTGATCCCTACTGAGCCCTTGCGGCACGTCAAGCCGGCCAGTTCAGCGCAAGGGCTATGATGAAAAATACTATGATTGATGTTTACATTTCATGTTTAGTATTCAAGATGGCGACGAAAGAAAAACAAGTGCGCGAGCGAATTTTGTACGGGCATACGGCAAATCCTGACTTGTCAATACGGGACCTTGCAAAAACATTGGATTTGCCTAAATCCACTGTTCACGATGTACTCAAATCATTTTCGGAACGTTTGACGGTGGAGAGGAAACCGAGAAGTGACAAAAACATTGGACGCGCTGATCCTGTCATGGACCGAAAGGTGAAAAGGATATTAACGAAAAACCCAAATCTCTCCATTCGAACGGTGGCTTGTAAAATAGGGATGTCGCCTGGTTTTGTCCAAAAATCAAAACAACGATTGGGACTTAAGTCGAATAAAGTAAAAACAGTTCCAAATCGCAACGACAAACAGAACTTGGCAGTAAAATCACGGGCTCGACGTTTGTACTGCGAATATTTGACGAAGTTTTCATGCGTTGTTATGGACGATGAAACTTATGTCCTGGAGGATTTCAAGCAGCTTCCAGGGCTGGTTTTTTATTCTGCTATGGCCAGAAATGCTACAACTGGCAAGCAATTTGCACGTGTGGTAAAAACAGTAAATCTTTCGTCACTACAGGCACAATCAACAAGGAGATCTATCAGAAAGAGTGTCTGCAGAAGTGATTGCTACCCTTCATCAAAAGTCACAAAGAGAAACCTTTGTTGTGGTCCGATTTGGCATCATGCCACTATGCTAAAACTGTGATGGAGTGGTACCAAGCAAATCAAGTGAACATTGTACCAAAAACCTCAAACCCGCCAAATTGCCCAGAGCTACGACCAATCGAGAGATATTGGGCTCTGATGAAGCGGAAGCAAAGAATCAAAGACATCAAACACTTCCAGCAAATTTGCACAAAGACGGCTTCTAAGATTTCTGAAGAGTCTGTACAAACCCTAATGGACGGAGTTAAGCGCAAAGTTCGAAAATTTAATGCGAATACCGAATAATTTTATTTTATTTTCGTCAACAGATAAAAATGTTCATCCCAATGACCCTTTAAAAAATTAAAGTACATACGAAAATTAACAAAACTTAACAAAGACATATACGGAAACAACGCTTATTAACATCACGGGATACATTAAAATCAAACACATTATAGCAGCTGTTGAAAACGCGGCACATGCTTTGCACAGGTTCGTGTTTTCCGTAGTTGGTCCTTGAGTGCCGGAACACGAAGAACTGTTGTAAACGGAGATTTCGTCGTCGAGTGTTGATGGTCAAGAGATCCAGTAGACCGGAACAATCAACATTTCCTTGAAGCAGATCACCAATGAAACACGCTTTGGCTACCATACGCCTACCTTCCAACAGTTCCAGGTTGATGAGCTTACACCGACTTTCATAACTTGGCAATCTGCGAGGGTCTTGCCAGCGAAGATGTCGCAAAGCAAAGCGTATAAACCTTCGCTGAACAGCTTCGATCCTCTGGACTGCGTTTTGGTAGAAAGGGGACCAAACGATGGCACAGTATTCCAAGAAAGGGCGAACCAAAGAGCAGTATAATGCCTTCAGACAGTAAACGTCCTTGATGTTTTTTGCGAAGCGGAACATAAATCCTAGCTGCGAAGAGGCCTTGGAAACAATATACGAAATGTGAACCTTGAACGACAGTTTGGAGTCCAGCATTACTCCCAGATCCTTGACCGTTGTTTCTCGTTTCAAGCGCGTACCTCGAAGGATGTAGTCGTGAAGATACATCGCACGTTTTCGGCCGAAGGAGATAGTTGAGCATTTGGATACATTTAAGGACATTCTGTTGATTCGGCACCAGTTATCGAACACTTGCAGTTCCTGCTGAAGAAAGTGGGCGTCTTCCGGACATTTTATAACGTAGTACAGCTTCAGGTCATCCGCGTAGGATAATTTCAGGCATTTGAGGACCAAGTTCACGTCGTTCATATATAGCAGGAAAAGGAATGGGCCGAGGTGGCTACCTTGAGGAACGCCGGATGCTACCGGAAAGCTAGATGAGGCGTAATCGGCAATCTTCACGGACATAGTTCTACCAGTCAGGTATGAACGGAGCCAGTTCAACAACTGATCGTGAACCCCCATATTGCCGTATTTAGAAATGGCAATCTGATGGTTCATTTTATCGAAGGCCGCAGAGAGATCTGTGTAAATGGCGTCTACTTGATGACCGCGTTCCATTTCGCGCATGATGAACGATGTAAATACGGTTAGATTGGTCGCCGTCGAGCGCTTGGGCACAAAACCGTGTTGGTCTGGAGAAATAGTCTGTGAATAGTCATTGACCAGCCTTTGGAGAACAATTAGTTCAAATAGCTTGGATACAGAGCTTAGAGCAGCAATCCCACGATAGTTGGCGACGGACCGTTTGCATCCCTTCTTGTGTATTGGGAATACAAATGACTCTTTCCAGCATTCAGGAAACTCGCCGGAAGTTACAGACAAATTGAACACCGTAGCTAGGGGGCGCAGCAAGCGTGTTTAGGCAACGCTTCAGGACAATTGAAGGAATACCGTCAGGACCGCATCCAGTTGAAGTTTTCATCTGCTTCCCGGCTGAAATCACCATATCACTATGAATAGTGAAAGCAGAGCCAAATACAGACATGCGGGGAACATTGCTAGTAGCCGATTCGAGGCTCTCGGCGTCCAGAATTTCGTCGTAGAAGACACTGCTGAACTGCGTACGGAACAAGTTGGCGATATCCACGATAGTGTCAGCTTCAAGAGTGCCATCAGTCATAGTAGAGGGTAAGCCGGTTTCTTTCCGTTGTTCGTTCACAAACCGCCAGAAGCTTTTCGGGTTCGTTTTGAGACGACTCTGCAATTGAAACTGATGGGCGTTGTACAAGCTGTTATTGAGGTATTTGTAATCGTCGTTGGCGCGAGCGTAGTTTGCCCTCGTGGAATCGGTGCGATATCTGCTGTGTTTCCTTAAAGCAGCCCTTTTAACTCGTTTCAAGTGTTTGAGGTCAGGATTTGACGAGGCAGGTTTGGGAGGCTTACGGTTGATTTTCTTAGGCACGAATTGATCGACTTGGCGTAAAGCAAAATACGGCAAGTAGTCGAGAAGCAGCAAAAAATTTTTATCCCAGTTTGCAAGAGTCGTGTTCCAGTCCACGTCGGCGAGAAAGTTGTTCATTCCCTCGTAGTCAGCATGGTTGAAGTCATAATAAACATTTTCGAAGTTGTCATGGAAGCTGTACTCAGGATTTAATTCCAGCGTCAGTAGCAGAGGGGAATGGTTTCTGCAGCTTTTGACAAGTGGTGCTGGAGCTTGAATGACAGAACATCTTTGACCCAGTTCTTCAGTAATGAAGCATAGATCCAGCAAACGATCGTTTGATAAAGTTGATATTCCTTTATTGCTGTTTAAATTATCGAGGATAGGTTTCAATCAGAAATTACTAAAATGGGTCCAATCATACTTGACTGTTAGAACACAAAGGGTAAGATTTGGTGGTATTTTGTCATCAGTAGTGAATGTGACACCTGGAGTGCCACAAGGTTCTCATCTTGGACCATTACTGTTTGTTTTGTTTGTCAACGATGTAGAATTGCTTTTTAATCATTTGAGTATTTTAATATATGCTGACGACATGAAACTTTTCTTTGAAACATGTAAAGCATCTGATTTGAAAATATATCAACGCGAAATCGATAAATTTCATACCTGGTGCACGAAAAGTTTACTAGAACTAAATGTTAAAAAATATCATTCCATATCATTTTCAAGAAAGCACGTTATAAGGCAAGAAGCAGTTACAATTGGCCAAAAGCAAGTTGAAAGATGCAGTCATATTAAAGACCTAGGTGTTATACTTGACTCCAAGTTATCCTTTGTCGAGCATTATAATAACATTATCTACAAGGCAACCAACATGCTCGGTTTTATCAAGAGGCTTAGTTTTCATTTCAAGGATCCCTACACTACCAAAACATTGTACATTGCATATGTTAGACGCATCCTTGAATTTTTTAGCATACTCTGGTCTCCATATCACGATTCTCATGTTAATCGTATTGAATCAGTACAAAAATAGTTTTTGTTATTTGCTTTACGGAAGGTAGGATGGGCGAGCCTTCCATTGCCGTCGTATGATTCAAGATGAATGCTAATTAATTTAAACACACTTAAAAATCGAAGAGAGTTTGCAATGGTAGCCTTTATAAATGGTTATTGCGCAAAGAGTATACATTCCGGTGATTCTAGAAAATACGAACTTTTATCTTCCTATTCGCAGTCTAAGACGTAGAAACTTGTTTCAAGTCAACAATTACAGAACGGCCTATGCCAAAAACGGGCCATTAAATAGAATGATGTCGTGCTATAATACATATAGTGAAAGAATTGATATTGCTATGGACAGAAACACACTGAAAAAAAAAATCTTTTTGAAGCTAGCAAGTCAATAATAAAATGTAAAAGTGAAACGAACATAGATGTTAAGAATGAAATGTAATTAAACATATGATCTACTACTGATTCACAGTCAATAAATAAATAAATAAACTATCCATAAGGATGTGTACGAGAAAGAATGTCTGCAAAAGCGGTTGCTACCGGTTATCAGAAGCCACGACTCTCCAGCTCTGTTTTGGCCGCTTGTCACTATGCAAAATCCGTCCTGGAATGGTATTAGGTGCAAGTGGTCAAATACGTGCCAAAAAATGCCAATCCACCAAACTGTCCAGAATTTCACCCAATAACGTTTGCATTAAAAATACTGGACTTTTTTCGGATGGTGATAAAAAAGAGCAAAAAAGATGATTGGTTTTGATAAATTTAAATTTGGAAGGTAATTATTTAAGCTTACTTGCAAAAAAATTGTACGCCCTTGCGAGCGGCCTTCAGACAGTTAACCGGACCATTTGCCATGGCGGACAAAAACATGCGTGTGGGCATGTTTTTCAGTTCCTGCTTCGTTTTATTTCAGTTTTCGCGACAAAATGTTGGAGTAGATCTTACGCTTCAGGTTGGCCCAGAAATTTTCGATGGGACGCAGGCGTTGGGCGGGTTCGTCGACTCGGGTACCACATCGATATTCAGCCGATCCATCTCCTCCAACGATCGCTTCGAGTAGTGGGCCGAAGCCAGATCCGGCCAAAACACCGCGTCTTCGCCCTTATGGTATTTCTTGATGAACGACGCAACTTCCGACTATAAATTACCCCGTTCACGGCCAGTCCGGAGCGAAAGAAGAGCGGCTTTGACATCGCCTTCTCGCTGATTGACAGCCACAGCAGCACCTTCTTGGGGAACTTGGTGTGTGAAATGAACTTCACGTCGGAGCTCACTTCCTGCGTGGGGAAAGTAAAATACGAAGTGCCCTGCCAGTCGTTGCCATCCAGGGTGAGATAGCTCTCGTCGTCCATCCCCACCGCCACGTTGCGATTCCCGGGAAAATCGAGTTGACCATCTTATTCAGTCGCTGCCGCTGCGTCATTGCCTGCAGCTCCGAAACCAGTGGACGCGACCTCCGCTTCCTCACATGTATGTTCATGTTCGCCAGGTACTTTTTCACTGTTTGGCCGGTTGAACCGACCTCCCGGCCAAGCGCACGCAGCAAAGTAGCCATTTTTCCCTCGGTCTTCCTCTTCAGCATCCTTTGGAGCTTCTTGTTGCTCAGGGTCGTCGACCGTCCGGAACCGGGGTTTCTTTAGATGCTCTGATTGTTGTCTAATAGTGCCAAAATGTTGTAGATGCCGGAACGGGCGTATTCGGCGTCCACAAAAGGGCGCACGATGTCCGTTTTCGAGGCAGTGGGGTGCCGTTCTTGAACGCGCACACTTCTGAACGGAGTTGCGTCACTGTTTTTGCCATCACGGTTAGAGTTCGACTAACAGAGCTGTCAATTTGTGTGTGCTGACTCATGGGTTACTATGATTGATGCTGCATGGATAGTGTAGTCAGTGCGGGTGAAGGTAAACCCACGAAAAATCGGCAATTTTTATCCATTTTTTTTTAAATGCAAACGTTATTGAGTTAAATTTTCTTCAATCTTCTTTCTTATCTTACTGATTGACAACAAATAGTCTGATTTAAAGGCAAGACTTCAAATCCTACTCGAGTTACTTCAGGAGTTCCTCAAGGCTCCCATCTTGGCCCTCTTTTGTTTATACTATTTGTATACGATGTTTCCCTCTTTTTTTAAAAACGTAATTTTTTGTTTATGCCGGCGATTTAAAGATGTTATTAGAAATTAAAAACAAGGAAGATATAAGAATATTCAAACACGACGTACTCTTATTTTATAATTGGTGCAAAAAAGCTTTGTGCAGCTAAACGTCCAAAAATGTAAATCAATATCATTTAGTAGAAAGCGGAATACACTAGACTGTACAATCTATCTAGGAAATCAGGCAGTTGAAAAGTGCGGAAGAATTAAGGATTTAGGTTGTTATTTTAGATAAGAAACTAACATTCATTGACCACTATAACACAATAATCAGTAAAGCAAGTAGCATGCTAGGATTTATAAAACGATTTAGTTACAGCTTTCATGACCCATACACAATAAAAACATTATACGTTGCACATGAGAGGTCAATACTTGAGTATTTTAGCGTAGTATGGTCACCTTTTTCAGTCACGCACGAACAACGAATAGAATCAGTTCAAAGGCAATTTATACTGTTTGCACTTCGAAAATTAGGTTGGACAAGATTTCCTTTACCATATGATAAAGCTCGTTGTATGCTCATCAGCATCCAAACATTAAAAGAGCGTCGGAAATTTGCAATAGTTTCAGTTGTAAACGATATCGTTTCGCATCGTATTGATTCTGAAGAACTTTTATCAAACTTAATTTTTACATTTCAAGTCGACCACTACGAAATCGAAATGTTTTTACTACAAGCCACCATCGTACAAATTATGCTAAATTTGGGCCTTTAAATCGGATGATGGCAACATACAATATGCATTGCGAAAACGTTGACTTTACAACGAAAAAATATAAATTGAAGCAATACTTTAATGCTATTTGATAAAAAGCTGCTCATAAATGTACTTGAATATAAGCCAAACACCGTTACAAATATATTAAGTCACAAAACATGTTAAAATAACTGTAACTAAAGGTCTACCTGTGATTGACGTCAAATATATAAATGAAAAAACAAAACTTTGCTGGACAGGTACAAGTATTCCGGAAACAACCGGATAGTGTAACTGGGACAAAATGGCGGGAAATTTAGTGGACAGTGAAGGGGGGGGGGGGGGGGGGGGGGGGGTTATTTACGACATTACACTCTTATGTCAGACAAACAAAGGAATTCGTAAATCGCTTACATGTAGGGAAGATCACGGATTCTCAAAACATCTCTTTTTTTTTTAGACGGGATGGAAAATCTGCAACCAGACACCTGAAGAACTCAGGGTGTGCGGATGAGGGTGTCAACTCCTCGACCCATTAAAAACCCACCCGTGCCTTAAGCCCTGGACCCTCCCCGGTACCATCTTTCGGTATTACTTCGGGGAGACATCTCTTACCTCACGGAATGGTTGTCTACCTCGGGCCACTAGGGTCGTGTCCTGGAGATGTCATTATTTCATTATACGGGCATTATCAAACTGCGTGACCGATGTCATCATAACCGGTTCCGCACATATGTATATTGTACTGCACTCCGCTGGGATTTGAAGTTGTCGTTCCGCTTGCCGTCCGGTTTCTGATCGAGAGTCAACCGATCTCGAAAGCGTTTTAAAACGCTACTTACTGTTGAACGAGGGACTCGGAGTGATTTTGCAATGTCTCACTTCTCAATTTCGTCCCGGACACAAACGAACGCCACGGTGGCAAAAAGGTACACCAATACACTACAAATTTTTAGCTACCCAAATGACAGTTCTCGTTTTTCAGCCTTCTTCTTCTTCACGCGGTTTAATTAACGTCGGCCAAAAACAAAACAAAAAAAAAAAACTCTTCAGAGGTAAACCAAAACAATTAGTGGGAAAATCAATGTCGAAATGAAAGTTTTTATTAGTTTGTGATATATACACACGACCGTGAATCAACACGATAGGAAGATCGGTATGCTCAGTGTCCGGCTGTTCCAGCAGAAAGGATGGCCCGTCTTCTTTGTCCTTTTTCTTGATAAACAGAACAGAGCGCATGAGATTTGGAACCGTCTTTTATGGTACAGAGCTTTATATTTGGCCCTTACTAATATACAGAAGTGGACAACTGGATCAAATTTTGAGGCAATCTTTCGATTAGTAAAAGCAGTGTCATTTCCGTGATTCAGATTTTTTCAATCCATTATATAAGTCACAAGGGTAAGCGTGGAATCATCGGTAAAATGTTATCAATTCAAGGCCTCTCCAAACTGTAGCGTTTTTTTGCCGCCGCCGCTGCGAAATCGCGTCGAAAAAATCGCTGCGATGAGATTACATTGCGGCTTATGGGAGCGCACAAACCGACGCGATTAAAAAACGCATCGCGTCGATTTGGGCGCTTTCATAAGCCGCCATGTTATCTCATCGTTGCGATATTTTCGCCGCGATTTCGCTGCGGCAGCGGCAAAAAAACGCTGCAGTTTGGGGAATCCTTTAAATGAAAACCATCATTTAACCTTAGATTGTATCTCCATGCACGACCGTCCTTATTTCCCGGCATTCCAGAGAGTGACCTTGGTCATCTCTCCGCAAACTAAATCGCTACCGGTGAGGTTCTTCGGATGAAAGATGACTCCTGCTGCTTTAGTCCAGATGTGGCTGAGAAATGGAAGTGGGTGGAAATTGGCTGGAGCACTCGAATCCATGTATTTTGAATAAACCTTCCGGAAACATCAGGTCGAGTGCAACTATCAAGCATGACCACGATTACACGGGGGACGTCGAAAAGATCGTGCTCTGTATGGAACGGTTAGTTCTAATTGAAGAACAGAATTGTGAGCTTAAAAAGAACAGACGGACGAAGCAGAAACAAATGACTGAGTTAAAGGCCAGGGTTCGAGCTCTCACGATGAAGAGAGATGAGTTAAAAGCCATCTTAGCGTCACAGTCGTCAAACTTGGCATCCAGTGCTATTCAAGCTGCAATCAAATAAAACGACCAAACAATATGAAAAAAAAAATAACGCAATACACACTGTACCAAAAATAGGAAAAACATGATTATTATAAATATCAATTTACTTCTTCAACTAGAGATGGCGTTACAGTTGTGTCCGTTACTATTCGTATTGGAATTGCAAAAGTGAGTTATTTTGTTAATATATAATATTTGAGTATTTTCCACACTTTTGTGCAATTTTTTTTTCACGCAATTGTTGTTCTTTCGATTCCATTTTCAATACAATGCTTTTGTGACAGCAAACTTTTTGTCAAAACGTTCAAACACATAATGTCATTGCGTTAGCGGTATTAGTTACATCTTTATATTGACAAATAAAACAGATGTGGCTAATAAACCATAGATAGATTTTGCTGTGCGCATTCCTTTATTTCATGACGTTAGAGATCATACGAGAGTATAATGTCATAAAAAAAGTAAATAATGAAAAAATAGTATAAACGTATGAATGCCAAACAATAACGTTAAAATTTACGTTATGAATTGAATGCTAACAAACAAAATTCCCGAATTTACTACCTATTCGGTACTCGGTGCATTACGGTTAACATATTTCATCGCTTTTCTACAACATACCGTGATCATCATCAGCGCCAATTCCATCATTACTCACCATCAGCGCTCAACTCCACCCACAACCGGTCAATCGCGTCATGGTTTGCCGTGCCTGCTGAGCATTTTCCACCGGTCGTTGGGTTGGAGGTAGCAGGGAAAAAATATAGCGAAACAGTTGTCGTAGCAGGCCGAGTACAAGCGCCACTAATGGAATAGGACGAATTTTTGTTCATCGTTCACCGCCTGCCGTGTTTCCCGCTGTTATCGTAGTAGCTATTCACCATTCATACATACTCCCCAACCCCGTGTGTAACATTTATGGTGATACGGTGTACCATCGGAGGATTCCAGCCGTGCAACATAAAGATCCTTTTTAGTAACTTGTAGTCGCTCTCGCGCTCTTTCTTCCTGATTTCAGTTGTTTCAGCCGTGCTTAGGTCGTATCGGAAGATTGATTGACTGGTGATGTAGCTAGGACTTTGCTTTTACGCCTTTCACCTGTTGTGAACAACGTGGCTATTTTAATTTCGGAATTCTTCATGTCATATCAGATTTGATGTCAACATTTGTCGTTGATTGTTGAGCTAGGATTTATCAGAAATCATTCCTGACTCCATTCTCTTTTCTGGCGGATGACCATTGTATATGTTAAACAATTCAATATTACTATTTGACACCGGCGTTCTAAATGAAAAACAAGCAACCTTTTATCTTTTTCAATGGTTTACATTCTTGTTTTTAAACGGACCATCAAGATTGTGGCATGAACATGAACATGTTTGACCACTCAACCACTTCATTACTAGCAAAAGATTTTGACAGTAATTACACAGAAATCTATAAAATGATGCTTGGGACCAACATACATCCTCAATGTGTAAAAACTGATGATCCAAGACCATGGAAATACCGGTGCTGAACACTCCCGAATGCAGGTCAAGTATAGAAAGGGTAGGAATATTTTGACGTAATACTCGCTTTGATGGAAACCAAGAGCACCTCTGCACTTCTACGATAAATCACTGGGATAAAAGGAGTGGTTAAGCAGCATGAATCATTCTGGTAAACGATACGCTGAATACATAGCGGGACGTCTAGAAAATCATTTGTTCATTTGATCGGTATGTACCAATCGTATAAAAAAGGGTGGAGTAATAACGGTCAAAAATAGGTCTAACATGATTTGGTGCACACTGATTAGTTTATTATATAAATGATCAATATTTATATCTTTTTTAAGTTCATCGTCTACAAAACAGAAAAATTATATTATTATCCTTCTGATTTTCCAAATGTGAACTGTCGGGTTTTACGTTTCACAACTTCCATCAAATTTTGTACCGCTGTTATATCCAACTTATTTGATGCTGAACGACTTGAACTGTTTTTGACTTCCAACTGTTTTTTGAGTTTTCTTGAGGTTTATCTTAACGATTGCCCAATATCTTTCAATTGGGCGCAGTTCCGGCAAGTTTGAAAGGTTTTTCTCCTTGGGTACGATTTGCACACTATTGGCGGTATACCATTCCTGAGCCATTTTTCCGTAGTGGCAAGAAGCGAGGCCTGGCCAAAACAGCACGGAACAACTATAGTCCATCAAGAAAGACAATAAGCGTTTTTGCAAGCATTCATTCCTTTACATAAATATCTTGGTTGACAGTGCCTTTCGCTTTTTAGCCCACAGGTGCAAATCGCCTGCCAAACCAAGTATTTTTTCCGGAACTTTGACATTTTTTTTCTGATTAAACTTATCTTGAACCTTTTTTTTCCGTTAGCCGTATAAAATTCTTGACCTGGGAGGTGCTTGAAAGCAGCCTTGACGGTATGTTTCATCGTCCATTACGACGAAATCAAACTTGGTCAACAAACTCGTGTACAATTTACACGCTCTTCCTTTGGCTGTTATGTTTTGCTTATCATCTCGATTTGGCGTCACTGTAAACTTATATGTTGACAGTCCTGCTCGTTTTTTTGCTCTTTGCACTGTTGTGTGGGACTTTCCCAATTTGTTTCCGATATCTCTGAGAGAAAGGTTGAGATTGCGTTTAAAAATGCTGGCCACTATTCTACCGGTCGCTGCGGCTAGGACTTTCGGTTTCCTCCTGATCCCGGCTTCTTTGCAGTCGTCGACGTTCTCCGAACACTTTTATAACATTCGTCACGGTTGATTCGGCAATATTAAGTGATTTTGCCAACTCGGCATGGGAATAATTTGGATTTTGCTTATACTTGTGCCAAATTTTGATACGCTGCTCTTCTTGCCTTGACGCCATTTTGACAACTGAATTGAAAATGGCAAAAACAAAATAAAGTCAACATTCCGTACGCATACACCTACTAACGACTGTTTCAGAAAGTATAAGCACACCTTATTTTAACGGTCACATTGAATATAATGAAATATTTCAACATGTTTTGGCTGCGTCCTTTTGTTTGCACATTTCTGAATGACATAGCATCAAAAAAAGTGCTCAGTTTTGTGTTACCTACCAAAATGCGCGGTCATACTCCGGAACAACGAAAAAGTATCGTGCACAAATGGTGCACTGTGAGCGGACTCTCCTTGAGAAAATTGGCCAATGAAGAGGGTGTAAGCGTCGGAGCGGTACGATCTGCGATTCGAAAATATAGAGAACAGTGTACGTTTGAAGATGCGCCGAAGAGTGGTCGGAAATCCGATCCTGTTGGTCCGGATATCGATAAAAAGATCAGGGATGCCTACAAGCGAAAACCAGCGACTTCCGTTCGGGATGTTGCGAAAAACTAAGGAACTTGGCGAGTAACGTCATGCGTGCCAAAGAAAGACTTGGGCTAAAAATATTCCGGAAGCAGAAAAAAACCCAAAAGGAACCCAAAACAGGCCGCGTCCGTGAAACCACGGGCCCGCAAACTCTACGATTCGTTATTGTGTAGAAATTCTGGGTGTATAATAATGGACGATGAAACGTATGTGAAACTAGATTTCAAAAAGCTTCCCGGACCACAATTCTATACTGTAAGCGAAGACAAAGAGATCCCCGAAACGTAGAAGGCAATTTTCACCGAAAAATTCGGTAAGAAGGTTGTGGTTTGGCAGGCTATATGCGACTATGAACACTCAGAAATACGTTAAAGAATGTCTCCAGAAGCGATTATTGCCGATGATCAGGCAGCACGAAGGTCAAGCAGTGTTTTGGCCTGATTTGGCGTCATGTCATTACGCAAAGGACACTCTAGAATGGTACAAAAGTCAAAATGTATGTTTCGTGCCGAAAGACATGAGTCCTTTTTGGGCTTTAACTAAAGCAAAGCTTCGAAAATTCATAAAACCAGCGGACGACATCCAAAAATTTAAAAAAGATTGGCTAAAAGTGGTCAAAATGGTGGAAAGTACCACTGTGCAGAATTTAAAGGGTCATGTTTGAGGAAAAGTTAAGAGTCTTGGCTATAATTAAATATTTTGATTAAACGAGAGTAAAATATCATATAAAACACAAATACAAATATGATTTGCCAAATAAAATTATTAAAACTAAAAAAAAACATGACTTTTTTGTTATTTTGAAAGTGTGTTTATACTGTCTGGAACAGTCTATAAATGTGGGGTATTCAAGTTTTTTAAATGCACGATTAAATAAATTACGTCATATTTGAGTTGACCAAGTTTTGACCGTTCCATCCTTTAGCCGCTTGAGATTTTCATAACGCTTGAGATCTGATTCGGACTCGTTTAAACCAATTGTAAGGATGCTGTTGAGCATGAGCATGACGTTTTGAACACCCTTTATTTGCTACTCCGTAATTAAACGAAGACAGCTTCAATCACACAGCGAACCAACAGAATGTCACTGTGTAGTAAATCCTTCTAAATGTGTAACTCATTCTTCTTCTTTAGCATTTCAAGCTTTTTGCTTTCACAAGTAGCTTATTGCTTGCTCTCAACTTAGTGTTCTAAATGCACTTCCACAGTTATTAATTAAGAGCTTTCGATGCCAAGTACCATTTTTGCACTAGTATGATTGTGTGGCAAGTACAATCATACGCTATGCCAAGGGAGTCGAGAAATTCTCCTTTACGAACAATTCCTAGACCAGACCGGGAATCGAACTCAGCCACCTCCAGTATGGTGTTGTATTGTAGCTGCGCCTTTACTGACTGAGCTAAGGGAGGATCCAGGTGGTGTAATTCATTGTATCCTCATTTATAGATCAATTAGGGATGGCAAGCAAAGTTAGTTCGACACTCTCTGCTACAAAAATCCGTTTATACTACTGAACCTTTACGAGTATCTTAAGAATGGAAATTGTTTGTGGAAGGTTTTTTTTTAGATTTCATCTTGGTAGATAATGTAACAGTGAGTTAAACTGTTTATCCTTATTTTTATATAATTTTCCATTTATAAGATTTTACTAAGATGTAAAATAGAGATATCTAAATATAAGTACAGATTTAGCGTGATGGTGGGGTTTCATTGGGAAAACAAGCTAAATGTTAAGTAAAGCTTGATAGCTGATTAGACCCCATTTATACAAACAATAAGGATGCTGTTGAGGCCTCCCAAGAAGTGTGATAGTGGTTTGTCATTTGGAAAAGTCATTTGTACAACTGCATTCTTAGAACTATTTTCCTACTGAAACTAATATCTGCATCAAGCAAGTTGAACGTTCGAAAAAAACAATTTATACTATTCCACCTAGGGTCCTCCCTTAGCTCAGTCGGTAAAGGCGCGGCTACAAAGCAACACCATACTGGAGGTGGCTGGGTTCGATTCCTGGTCTGATCTAGGAATTTTTCGTTGAGAAAAATTTCTCGACTCCCTGGGCATAGGGTATGATTGTACTTGCCACACAATCATACTTATGTAAAAATGGTAGTTGGCATCGAAAACTCTTAATTAATAACTGTGGAAGTGCATTTAGAACACAAAATTGAGAGCAAGCAATAAGCTACTTGCGAAAGCAATAAGCTTGAAACGTTAAGAAAGAAAGACTATTCCGCCTAAAATAAACATTGAAGGATTTGGTGAAATTTGAGTCTCTAGAAGCGTTGCGTGCCTTCTGACAACCTTATCCTTCCATTGAATTCAAAGATCATTTGTTTTGCACTAACTGAAGAAGACTTGATTCTATAACCATTGATTTAATTTGCCAAAGGCAGTCGAAGGATTTGTTGACTGGACAAGGGTTCGTGGAGTCGCCAGTCCCTTGTCATGAGAAGACACGCGGCCTTCTGGACGTAGTCTTCCGAAGGTCCTCATTGAGATCGACTGGCCCTGCTACACCAAGCCATCACTTAGGCTATATTTTCGGGGCAACCTGCTGAAAATAGTCCTGCAGACAAAGGTAATCCTTGCACTGATGGTGGGTTCTTATCACATCACATCACATCACCAAAGAAACTGAGTTTTAGTGGATTTCGAATCAATATTAATGTATGGTTGTGAGCAGAGGTCAGGGGAAGTTAAGTATTATTTGAACGTGTGATATTCTAGTTGTTGTTTTTTTTTATTAATGACACCTTACATCCATCGGATGCATTCATGTCAGAATATTCTAGTGATTTTCACCGTATAGATGCAGGGTGCCTTGGAGGAAGTAATTAATTCTGGATTTGTTCAGTAGGTGGCGCAACCTGGCATGCAAAATGAATTGTATGAATTGGTTCCAATATTGAGTATCTCGAGATCCTGGCCATATGGAAAGTTACTGTCTTCAGCAAAGTTGTTCAGTAGGCCGAGGCCTTTCGGTTGGCGGATAGTAGTCCAAGATTGACTCACTACACGGCGCTATTGTACATATGAATATGTTGTACTAGCTGTATCTCAATATCCTGGCCATCTAGGAAGATGCCGTTTTCGACAAAGTTGTATAGGTGGTCACCTGGAGACCATAAGGGCCGTCTAAAGGCGAAAAATTGATGACGCAATTTTGGAATGCAACAATACGGCTTATGTTGCGTAAAAAGTGAGAAATACTGTCAAATACCCTGCAATATCAGAGTATTCAGGGAATTCAAAATGGCGGCTCATGTTTTGAAAAAAGTGAGAATTACTATCAAATACCCTGCAATATTGATATCTTTGAGTCGAAAACGGTGTAGCATGGCTGGAAATCGATGTCTGACGCCATTTTGGAATCCTAGATGGCGGCTTCTGATTTCGGAAAACTGGTAAATACTGTCAAATACCCTGCAACACGGATATTTTTTGGAACGCAGACGGTAGTTTGATGTCGGAAATCGATGTGCGACTCCATTTTGGAATCCAAAATGGCAGCTTCAGCTCCGCAAAGAGAGGAAAATACTGTCAGAAAGCCTGCAACATG
This sequence comes from Aedes koreicus, assembly GCA_024533555.2. NCBI lineage: Eukaryota > Metazoa > Arthropoda > Insecta > Diptera > Culicidae > Aedes > Aedes koreicus. The sequence goes on along the minus strand of JAHHFK020002454.1, from coordinate 378,168 downwards.
CATATTTTTGGATCGGGTCTTTATCCGCCATGGCTGGAAATTGATTTATTCCGCTATTTTAGAATTTAATATGGTGGCATTTTATTTCAGTTTCATAGGCGACAGAAATACTGTCAAATACCCTGCAGTATCGATTATTATGGATCGGAAAAGTCGTATATAGGGTAAAAATCGTTGTCTGATGCCATTTTGGAATCAAAGATAGCGCCGGAAAAAAGTTAAAAATATTGTTGAAAATAAACCCTCCAATATGGCAAGTTTTTGGATCACGAACCACGTATAAAGACTGGGCCTCGATGTCTGAGGGGATTTTGGAATCCAAGATGGCGGCTTCTGTTAAGTAACGAGTTTTACAAGTTAGCGAGGGGGAATATACAAACTGTACGTTTTTCAGGACGCTCAAAATCATGAGGTACATAATTTAGGAATTTCGAGATTTTGGGCATACGGAAAAAATTGGTTTAAGATAATATTGTACAGAAGTACAAGTGCTCCCAAGTAACATAAAAGACATCTTTTAAGAATGATTTATAACTGTGTGTTTTATAAATGAATTTTAAACGTATTGTCATGTTCATGTCAAGTTCGGAACGGTTTGGATCTCTCGTATTCGATTTATAACTATGACTAACGATCGAGCTAAAAATACTTTTTTCACTGCTGCAAGTGATTCATACTTTATTATTGTTCTTAAAAACATGGTCTCATACATTTATAAAACATGCATAGGACAATATTTTATGGGTAGTTCTAAATACTGTTGAAATTACTTTACACCAACGATGTTTTGCAAAACGTGTTATTTTTTTTAATAACGATAAATTTGTTGTACAAGATTGGGGATTCACTGCCTACGGGAAGCAAATCATAGGTGCTCAGAGTTGACTTTTCAACAATCGGAGTTGGCTTAGCAAATAAAGGGTGATACGGTCAAAATTTGGTCAAGGGAAAACGCGTGTAAATCGATGAAATCGTTTTTTTAAAAAATCAATTTAAATTTCTTTTTCAAGTTCAATTAGTATAAAATTCAGGAAAAATATTTAGTTAGGCTTCCGCTTTTCCAAATCCGAATTGCCGGGCCTTACGCTTGACCCCTGCCATCAGATTTTGTACAGCCACCTTGTCCACCTTCTTCGCCGCAGAAAGCCAGTTTGCCTTGAACTGCTGCTCGTCCTTGCAGTTTTTTTGGTCTTCTTTAGGTTCCGCTTGACAATAGCCCAGTATTTCTCAATTGGGCGGAGCTCTGGCGTGTTGGGAGGGTTCTTTTCCTTGGGAACCACCTGCACGTTGTTGGCGGCTTACCACTCCATGGCCTTTTTACCGTAATGGCAAGATGCCAAATCCGGCCAAAACAGTACGGAACAACCGTGTTTCTTCAGGAAAGGCAGCAGACGTTTATTCAAACACTCTTTCACGTAAATTTCTTGGTTGACAGTCCCGGAAGCTATGAAAATGCTGCTTTTCAAGCCACAGGTACAGATGGTTTGCCAAACCAGATATTTCTTTGCGAACTTTGACAGTTTCGTGTGCTTGAAAATATCTGCTACCTTTCCCCTTCCTTTTGCCGTATAAAACTCCTGTCCCGGAAGCTGCTTGTAGTCGGCTTTGACGTAGGTTTCGTCGTCCATTACCACGCAGTCAAACTTCGTCAGCATCGTCGTGTACAGCCTCCGGGATCGCGCTTTGGCCGTCGTATTTTGTTTATCATCGCGATTTGGAGTCACTACCTTCTTGTAAGTCGATAGTCCGGCTCGTTTTTTGGCTCGATGCACGGTTGTAGACGATACACCCAGCTTATTTGCGGCATCTCGGAGAGATAGGTTAGGGTTTCGCTTGAAACTACCGGCAACTCTCTTTGTCGTCTCAGCGGCTTCCGGTTTTCGATTTCCCCCGATCCAGACTTCCTGGCTGTCGACAAACGTTCCCCAAACACTTTAATTACATTTGTAACGGTTGATTTGGCAACTTTTAGCGATTTTGCCAACTTTGCGTGCGAGTAGCTTGGATTTTCGCGATGCGCGAGCAAAATTTTGATACGCTGCTCTTCTTGCTTGGACGGCATTTTGACAACTGAAGAGTGAATTCCAAAATCAAAATAGGAGCAACATTCTACACACACACACCTTCAAAATGAGGGGTGTTCAGGTTTTTTAAATGCAAAATTGAAAGAAATACGTCAAGTTGATATTGACCAAATTTTGACCGTATCGCCCTTTAAGGTACAAACTTATTACGCTAAGGACTAGTGTTCAAATCCCACGCCTGGCGATGTTATATTATTGTATGAGGATATTTTTTCCCATTTTATGTTTTATAAGGCTTCACTTTATGTGCTTTTAACGTCATATTAAAGTATTAAATAAAGTAATATACACTTATATTGATAACCTGTTTTTGTTATTTGACATTACTTTCAACTTGTTTAATACAAGCTGTGTTGCTTGGGCTATCGATTGACGAATGAATATTTCGGCTGTTTTTGTTCAGGCTCTTACATTTATGCACCGAACATAGGAAAAAAAAATTGGATACACACATGATTTCATGTTTAGGTCTTTTTAGACTAAACCAGAGCTATTCAGGAAACAATCTATATAAACACTTAATGATAATGCAGGGTAACTAAACTTGCAGAAAACCAAATATATGATTTTTAGATCACCACGAAAAGTCCTTCCTAGCGTTCCAAACTTAAATGTGGTAGGTTACACCGTGGAGAAAATAGAGTCATTCAAATATCTGGGAGTTCATCTGGATTGTAATATGCCTTGGGATGCTCACGGTAAGGAAATTGAGAAGAAAGTCTCTTCATTGGAATTTTGAAGCGCGTGGGCTGTCTTCTCAGTCGAAAAGCTTTACTTATGTTCTATTTTGCACATATACACTCCCAATTGAGTAATTTGATTATTGCATGGAGAAGAATTTGCAAATCTTAGCTTAAAAAACTTTAAATACTACAAAAACGATGCATTAAAATAATCTTTAACCTACCATGTTTGTATGTAGAACTTCCCCATAAATTACATAAAATAAGAATGAATTTCTGTCTGTCTGTCTGAACCTTAAAGACTCGAAAACTACTGAACCGATCGGCGTGAAATTTTGTATGGAGGGGTTTTTGGGGCCGGAAAAGGTTTTTATGATAGTAAAAGACCCCTCCCTTCTCTGGAGGGGGGGGGGCTCCCATACTAATGAAACACAAATTTCTGTCATAACTCGAGAGCTAATCAAGCCAAGGAAACCATATTTAGCATGCGAGAGTTTTTGGAGGCAAGAAATGTTACTATGGTGGTTTGAGACTCCTCCCTCTTCTGAAAGGAGAGGTTCCTATACAAATGAAACTGAAATTTTGGCATAACTCGAGAATTAATAAAGCAAATGGAACCAAATTTTGCATATTGGGTTTTCTGGAGGCTAGAAATGTTTGTATGGTGGCTTGAAACTTCTCCTTTTTTTTTTTTTTTTTTTTGAAAAGGGGGCTCCCATACAAATGAAAACACATTACTGCATAACTCGAGAACTAATTAAGCAAATGAAACCAAATTTGGCATATGGAGGTTTTTGGAGGCAGGATTTCTATATATATAAAAAATGAATTTCTGTCTATCTGTCTGTCTGTCTGACTCTTATAGACTCGGAGAGTTCTTAACCCATCGGCGTGAAAATTTGTATGCAGGGGTTTTTGGGACAGGGGAAAGTTCTTATGATTGTTTGAGACCATACAAATGGGGGGAGACTCATACAAATGAGACACAAATTTCTGCCTAATTCAAGAACTAATCAAGCAAATGGAACCAAATTTGGCATGTGGGGGGTTTTGAAGGCAATGATTGTATAATGGTTTGAGACCCCTCTCTCCTCTGGAAGGGCGGGCTCCCGTACAAATGAAACACAAATTTCTACCAAACATGAGAATTATCCAGGTTACTAAAACACAGAACGTGTATGTCTCGGTTAAGAAGCATGTTCTGATAGAAGATTGAACTCCTGTTTAGTCAAGAAAAAGACTCACTCCGAAAAACAACCATGAGCGTACCAGTTCTATTCAATTTTCAATCATTTAGTTGCAACTGCAAGCGTAGCTGCGCTCGCACTGGGTTCAGCTAGTATAATATAAATTTTTATCTTTGTGTTTCAAATATGTTTTTCTTGTCGTACGCAGTCGTAGATTTAAGTGATTTGTTTGTTTGTTCATTTAATAATATTTTATTTTTATTTTTTTTCTTCAAGGATACTTACAAAAGATACTTTAAAAGAAGCACAAAGTCGTTTTCTTAGTGTTAGTCTTGTAGTTTTCAAATCAATACATGCTCAGCCATTTTATTCTAGTTTTATTGAAATTTCATCCAAAGCTGAGTTCTGAGTGTCCACTAACAGGGGGCTCAATAAAGAGCCTTTTGCTGTGGTGGAGAGCGGAGGGTCACCCAAAGAAAAAAAACCAGCCCTGGAAGAAAACCTCCAGAATATACGTTTCATTGTCCACAACAACGCATGAATACTTCGTCAAATATTTGCACTATAGACTGTTCCGATAATTATAAATACACTAATAATTAACCGTCAATTCAAAATGAGTGCAGTATTTAACCATCTTTTGGCTGCGTCCTGTTTTTTTTACATCCAAATTAAACTGATTTTGTCTTTTTTTTTTTTCAATTTTTCGCACGGAAGTTTGAAAATGCGTGGTCTTTCTCCCGAGCAAAGAAAACAGTTTATGCACAAACGGTGCACCGTCAGTGGTCTTTCCATCAGAAAACTGGCTAAGGAAGAAGGTGTGAGCGCAGAGCAGTTCAAACCGCATTACGGAAGAATCAACAACAGCGTTCTTTCGTAGATTCTCCGAGACGGGGTAGAAAACCCGGTCCCGCTGAGCCTACAATCGACAGAAAGGTAAAGGACTATATCAATCGTCATCCTTCACCATCAGTCCGAGATGTGGCGAAAAAGCTAAGTACTTCGGCGACTAATGTTATGCGTCCAAATGAGAGAATGGGCCTGCAGACTCGTCGGTAGCAGAAGCAGCCAAAACGAGCCACCAAACAGGCTGAATCTGTGAAACCGAGGGCTCGAAAGCTGTACGAAAAACGGCTAATGAAAAAATCGGGCTGTGTTATCATGGATGATGAAACCTACATAAAACTCGATTATAAAACAGTGCTGGGACCACAGTTTTATACCTCGCCGAAGGAAAAAGATGTTCCTGGATCAGTGAAAGCCATCTACACCGAAAAATTCGGCAAAAAGGTAATGATGTGGCAGGCCATATGCGGATGTGGAAAAATATCTCGTCCATTCATTACGACAGACACAATGAATGGTCAAATCTACGTTAAGGAAAATAGGGGGTGCTACCCTTGATCAAAAAGCATAACAAGCCTTCAATATTTTGGCCTGATCTTGCTTCCTGCCATTACTCTAAATATGCACTATAGTGGTACAAAAGGAACAATGTCGTATTTGTACCAAAGGAGATGAATCCACCAAACTGCCCAGAGATTCGCCCTATCAAAACTTTCTGGGCTTTGACGAAGGTGATGCTGAGAAAATACAGGAAACCAGCGGATAGTGTTGAAAAATTGAAGAAAGATTGGCCAAAAGTGGTGAAAATGGTAGGAGAAAGCACTGTGCAGAAGCTCATGAGTAGTGTTAAGGGAAAAGTTAGAGAACTCGCCTTCTTTACGAAAAATCAAGCAAATTGAAATGAAAACATTGTTATGTCAAATGTTTGAGAATAAAATTATATTCTTTGTCTTTTTTATTTGAGAAAGAAAGTGTATTTATACTTTTCGGAACAGTCTATACAAAGCCTGTGACTTTGCGGTCAAGTACTGTTTGTTTTTGTGATTTGAAACTTTTTTTTTTAACTTTATACGGCTTCAACCCCAAAAACTGTTTAGATAAATCCAGGTGACATTCCTATTTTACGAGAAATTCTGGTTTTACTTCAATATCCTCTTCACCGTTTGATCCATGGCAGGATTCCATTGTTTTTATCACTTCTTGGTTTCCTCACAAAGGCGCATTATGGCTGGCAATCGTGCCTACTTTGGACTCCGAAGGACGCTAAGATCGAACAAAGTTCGCCTAACCACAAAGTTGACCATCTACAAGACATTAATTAGACCGGTAGTTCTCTACGGCCTCGAAACATGGACATTGCTAGTGGAGGACCAACGCGCCCTTGGAGTTTTTGAACGGAAGGTGCTGCGTACGATCTACGGTGGAGTGCAGACGGAAGACGGAACGTGGAGGAGGTGAATGAACCACGAATTGCACCAGTTGTTGGGAGAACCTCCCATCGTACACATCGCAAAAATCGGTTGACTACGATGGGCTGGGCATGTCGTAAGAATGTCGGACGACAGCCCTGTGAAAATGGTTCTCGAAAACGAACCAACAGGTACAAGAAGAAGAGGCGCGCAACGAGCAAGGTGGTTTGATCAAGTAGAAGGCTACCTGCGGACCCTCCGCAGACAGCGAGGCTGGCGAGGTACAGCCATGGACCGATTACAATGAAAACAACTTCTGTGTACAGCAAAGGCCACACCGGCCTTAGTCTGATTGGTAAGGTAAGGTATGGTTTCCTCTCGACCATCAAACGATCCGAAAATTATTTCAGCACACCGTGAACAGTGGATTTAGGAAGTTCAATTTATTTTGCAAGTTCCCGTATGGACAAGTCAGGATTTTCCTTAAGTCCTTACAAAATCTGCAGGGGCGCATGCTTTTCGTTCGCCGCAATTTTGGGCACTAAACACGGAATTTTAACACCAATCATACACACTACCAAAATTTCATGTAAATTTCGGTGCCCTGAGACCGACACATGCAAGCGTCTTTTGACACATAAGAATGAGTTGAAAGAGATGAGAAAATATATTCAATCAAACGCATCTCTTGTCGTCTTGCGTCAGTTTCAGGAGACATAATTTTACACGAAATCATTGTTTACGTTCCCCGACTATTTACAAACATGAATTACGTCTCGTGTAAAATTCATAATTCCTTAGTCATCGAAGACTCCCAGCTATATCTCAGCGAAATTGTTCTCTCCTACTTGCAATAAAAGTTACAATTATTTGAAGGTGTCCGAATTAATGCTGATACAGACCTTATTATTGCTTGAAGTAGTTGAAAATAGAATTTGAATGAAATACCATGAATTTTCGCCTTTTTTTCTGCCGCACCCTGTAACGTAAGGAATTTTTCAAAATGTGTACATAGAGATTTATTGGCTAAGCCTAGGCCCCATTCGTTTGGATCTATGTGCAATCTGGCTGGTTCCGGTCAATCACCGAGTAGCATCTACGAAATGTACGGCCATTTAAGATGAAGCTGTTTTTATTGGTTACAGGTTTGCACAATTTTGCGTCAGTTTTTAGATCGAAAAGCGATACACAACAATAGTATACCAACAATAATAAGGTCGTTTATTATGGTCAATATCCACATATCATCTCATAGAAATTTTGCACATCCTCCGTTTCAAGAACAGGCTCATATTGGAAACTATAAATCCCTTTGAATAAGGGATTGAACCGCCATCAGAACCCATACTTCACACGCCTGCGAAACCGCATGTTGCTTTGGAAATGTGCGTTCGTGTAGATGAAACGCACTCCCCGAGCATTCTTCTCCCTCGTTTGGTTAGCTAGCCAAAGCATGAAAAGCTTTCACCACCACCACAACCGAAAGAGGAAATTCATATCCTTCTACTCGAGTCAGCAACGTACCAACCAACAACGGTTGTGTGTAGAGAGCAGAAACAGCGGCGAGAGCGAGAGAAAAGCACCGCCAGCAGAAACGATCTGAGGGACCTCAACCTAAGAGCTATCGGAGAGCGTTCGCCTGTTATTGGGTGGAAGGGCTGCTGCTCGGCTGAATTTTCAGTTTTTTCCTTCCTCCAAATAAAAACCACATAATAGCACATAGAAAAGCTTCGCCAATCAAAATAATAGAAGTTTTCCAGAAGCTGAAACAAGTCGCTCAAACCAATCATTGTAGTGTTGTAGTGCAGGTAGAGTGATGAGCCTAGTTTTCCACGATTTTTGATCGGTATGATTTCGCCCTAGTTTTCCGCCGGAGCTGTGTGCGTGTGTGTGTTGTTTGTCAATTCGGATTATGGGAAAGAAACCCAAGCGAGGCTGCGAAGTGAAGATTCCCCTTGCGTGTGCAGCAGGTGGGATAGTAGTTCGATCTATGTAGGTGAACAGCAAGTTGGGTTGATTTGGGAAAAAAAGGCATCTCGAAAAGCACTGCATGGAAACCTGAGGATAAGGCTTTAGTGGAAAATGTAGTGTTCCGGAGGAAAACCATTCGTCAGCTTTGTGCCGGATTGAACTCCCATCGTTGAGTCCGAGCTGGGAGAGAAGCAAGTTCATCACGTCGATATGTATTCTAGTGATTACGATAAGCTTAACAATTTACAACACAAATTAGCTAGTCTTCTTCTTGCGTGAAATATTCAATATTTAGCTATGCCTAAAGAAAATTTACGAAAATCCGTGTTTAGAACTCACCTAGTTTATAACGAAAGAAAATAAGTTATGGTTACAAAACAAATTGAGGCTGCCCATAGAAAGGGGTAGAAAGGTTATCCAGCCGTTCCAGTAAACGTCTACGGATCATGAAGAACGTAAATGTACGACAACTAATGGACCACTTGGTAGGAACAAAAGAAGTGATTATAATTGCGATGATAATGGCCTAAAATGCAACAAGCATCAGAACGGATGCAGTGAGCAAGTAGAACAAAAGTGATATCAAAATTACACAACCATAATTCTGTGCTTTACCATACACACAACATTGTGTTCTTATAACAAGATAGGAAAAGAGTGGTCCTTGCCGTGAAATAAGAGCGAGAGAAGCATTTCCAACACCGTGAAAGGACAATAGCAAGAGAGCGTTGTTCAAAAATTTGAGCATCCCGGAACGGGGTTGGCGGAGTTTTCTGGCCAGAGCAAGAGTACGAGAAGCAAGAGGGCCCGTCTTCCTCCTAGGAGTGGGCAGCGAAAAAGTAAACATAATTAAGACGCCGTACCTCCAGCGGCCCGCCAAAATTCACCTGGTCCTGGCACCGCCACTGTCGTAAAATTTTACGCTGCTAGTACTGCCTTGGCTGGTCGGATTGACGCCGGCACCGGTGGTGGAGTAGGTAGTGGAATGGCTGAAGCACCGGCCAGTCCTCGGACCGGGGATGAATCGTCCGAAAGTGAAAATGAAACCGAGCCAGCCAAAATTTTCCACCGGAAGCTATCAACGAAGAAGGATGTCAAATCAGCGGTAGGTATCGGAATGCGTGTGTCAGTGGCAGTGCGTGTAGGTGCGTGTGAGAAGGACTGGGAATGCTATTTATAAGATTAGACATACAGTCCGGTGCCGCTGTTTACGCAAAAAAGGCGAGTCGTAGACAACGATGTACATGCAATGTAAATCTTGGCTGTCTTTTGCAAAAATGATGTACTCATTTTACAAATCTGTGTCACTTAATTCAGGTTAAGCTTAGAACTTGGTCGCTTGAGGCTGGTTTCATCTATCAGAAATACAGTGATATGATGAATGCATGAGTTAGGGTTTATATGCTAGTAATGGACCCCTTAGTAGCAGCTTTGAACAATTTTGATGTGTTCCACAAGAAATTTATTTACTTTTTGTGCACCACTCCAACATTTGATGACTAGTTACACATAATTACACATAATTATGGTAAACTCTATTTTTGAGTCTCGGTTTTCCTGGTAAACATAAACATAATTCGCGCTGGTCATAATGTGCCTTTTTGGACCCATTTGCTTATTTTGGACCTGGGTCTATAATGCGCATTATAGACCCTGGTCCATAACACGCATATCAACTAATTTGATTAAAATGATTGATCTGACGTTGCTAAACCAATTTGTTATCTCGTAGTCATATGGCGTAACGCATATATTTTGGCTATGTATATATTATGGCCACCTTTCTATAGAAAACATTCTAAACGCATCCAATGTGTAACAACACCAGTGTAGATCAAGGTTCAATCTAGGTATAGAATAAAACTAGTACAATCTTGAATGCATATACAGGGTGTTCGGTTTCTTAATGCAAATATATTCTGGGGCGATAGGGGATGATATTTGAGGAAAAAAAATGTTCTACGCATACGGTCAAATCTCAAATTTTACGGAGTTGTTGAACATTTAATTTGTTGGTACATGTTAGTCTTAAATTGCCTGTAACTAAAAATTGTGTTATTTAGCAAGATTCTATTTGGGCTGCTGATGCCAAACAATTGACGTAACCGTAGCAGAGATGGCTGTCTGCCATCTCTGTCAGACTCTGTTCTAGAGGCTGTCCTCTGAAAAAAAAAACGTAGCTGTTTTCCGGAAGCCGTGAACTGTTTTGAAAACATTTGAGTTATGACATTCTTCTCCTTGGACGCCCTATCAAGCAGCGCGGTGATCAAGTGTGCTGTGCATCCTGCGCACAGACATTACCACGGTGGAGTTGAGTTTATGATTTTTTTATCTGCCTCCAGCACAATGTCGCATTCAAAACTAAATTTAAGAAGAAAAAAAACCAAGCAAGACAGAAAGTTTGTGTCGAAGAGAGAGCTGTAGAACACTTTGAAAGCCATGTTTTTGTTCTATCAATCACTGCTGATTATTACGTGTTTTATGCCAAAAACATGAAAAAAACCTTTAAAAAAAGAGAAGTTTAAAACATGTTTACCCCTAAAAAGAAACTTAGTTATAACAACTGAACATTTAAATGAAAATTTTATGTTGGAAATTTTCTAAGTTTTCGAATGAAGGAAATAGAATTTTGCTAAGTAACATAATTGAGTTAACTTTGAGATTTCTCCATATGCGTAGAACAATTTTTCCTCAAATATCATCCCCTATCGCCCCTGAATATATTTGCACCAAGGAACCGAACACCCTGTTTACTGTACAGCAAAGTGAACAAAATACATACATGTCCAAAATATATTCCTTCCCGTACACTGATAGAAAAGTAATGATAATATCTTTGTGTCCGACACATAATTGTTTGCAATGTGATCAACAAATGATAGTTATTTGTAACCACTCATACTTTCTATGCGTACGCATAATCACTATGTGTGGCAGCCACAAATACTTTTCATTTGTCAGATATATTTTTCTCAGTGGGTTCTGTTTATGTGTGAACACATCAATATTATGTGGAGTTTTCCATGAATTTTCGCCAATAAATTTGTGTGGATTATTTCCCGTGTACTCAAAACAAGCTTGACTAATTCTTGGTCCAATTTTGCGGCAAAGTTCTGCAACATCAAGGTAGAATAAAAAATGCTTGACTTCTTCTTATTCTTCTGTTGTTTTTGCGAGGGACTTTAACCCTTCCGGTCAATCGTCCCTGAATGCTTGACTTGACTTACATATTTGGGCCCTATGTCATCTTTAATTAGTCACCTCAACGCGTGACAACGGGCACAAAAAACCTCTGATAATACATAAAATTTTCCAATTTTTTAAGGGAGGTCAATATGAACAAAGTTGGTCAAATTCGGCACATTTACCCTAGTTGTATAAGTTGCAACATGCGTACGTATACAACATTTATTTATGTGGAATACAAAACAGACATATAACAAACTATTTATTATTTTATTATTCAAGCATGTAACATTTAGTCGTATTAAAAAATTCAACAATTCTTCAAACCACCGTCGGTTAGGCTATTGTTCTTCAAATGTGACAATTTCTCCTCCAATTTTGTGATCGTAGACAACAATTCTGCTTTCTTTATGCGTTCAGCTCGCTTTTCTTCAAATTTCATCTGCTCTTGTTTACGAATGTTCTCCTTTTCAGCCTGTTTCGTGTGGTGAAGCTCTAGCCGCTTTTTGGATGTTAGTACTGGAGGGCTTTTAGCATGTTTGAATTTCTTTAACTTCTTTGCTGGTGTTTATGGTTCATCGAAGAAGGTTTTAGTAGATTTAACACTCACGTTGTCTGTAATTCCTTGGTGTACTAATCGCAGACTTACACCACATTCACCCTCCATCTCATTGATGGAAGCTACAGTTGCTTCAAGAGCCTCGTAGCCAGAATCATCTATCTTTCCACAGCCGAATTCGCTATTGATTACTTCATTAGATGATGCTGCATACCAATCGTCACGATGCGGCTGGGAGAGATCATCCAGATTATCCGCATACACTATTTCCAATTCTTGAAAATTCCTAACATGAAAATAAAAACAATATCATTATGAAAAATGTTTATACACAAACATTATAAAAGAGGAGTACTATTTAGTCAATGACTGAAAACCTCTATAGGGGAAAAGCACCTGCATGGATTCTGTTCCAGTTTTCGACCTATAATACAAAAATTGTAAGATTTGTACAAATGGGTCGAAAACTAGTGCTGGGCCAAACATTTGTGCTCTTCACCATATAAACGAAAAAAAATACAATAAACCATTTATAGTTACGTGTTTAGAGTATTAATTGAAATCATGAACGCCTTATCTAACGTTTGTGTCTCAACAATTATCGGATCAGTTTGAGTTGCTTCATCTTTGCGACCTTCTGTTACAGTAACGAGAGACCCAAAGCTCTCATCCAATGTAACTGGAAAACTGGAAGGTCTCTGTAAATTAGATGTGTCAGCAAATACGGTTTCGCATGTTGATTCCAATTCAGGCATATCGCGCTCATCAAGCGGTGCCAGTACCGTTTTATATATAAAACACATAACTTTTTCGGCTTCATTCGTAAAATCTTCTGGTTCAACCAAACGGTACAATGCAGCTTTTCTTGCAGGAATCATGTTGACTGCGTTTTGGATGTCTCGACATGATATAAGGACACTTTCGTCGACTCTACTGGCTTATTCCTGTGGCAGTTGGTTGTCGTACTTTCCAGCGATGCATTTCGAATAATCGACCGCATCAGCATCGAATGGATAGATACCGCAGACCCTAAAACCATTAATTACCGTTTTCGGTTTGAATGAGGTCCTAATTGCCATCTCCAAAATGCCGTCAAATTCATCTAATCTGATCATTTTTCCAGGATGCTTCGATTGCCAAATCTGAACCTACAATAAGATAATATAAATAACATAATCAAAATAAGTCGACTTACATAAGTCAGCTTACTTGATTAGTCCTGCTTGCCTTGAGTGACCTAAATATTGCCATTTCAGCCGGTTGCAAGATGTGTGTCGAATTGGCATAAAGCGAAATAAGGATTATGCCCAGTTTGACGCATTCTTCAGCTGTTTCGAAAGGAGTATGACTTCGGTGGCCATCAACGAAATTGATTACCGGCAGTTGGATTTTCTTACAGATCAAATATGGATGAAAAACGTTAGTTATGTATCCCATGAATGCTTCTTTCGTCATCCATCCGGTTTCAGATTTCCCGACACCCCAATCTGCAGGGAAGCTTCTGACGACGCTGAGAGGAACTCTCTGATATGGAAGCACTACACATGGGGGAACTGCAACTCCGGAGGCCTCATATGTGTTCAAAACCGTGATGTTCTTTTTGGACCCTGTATCAATCACGTAAACGTTTTTCTCTGATTTCAGACAGATAACCGCTTTTGTTTTTGGGTCCAAGCTGAAACCGATTTCGTCTCCGTTGAAAATACGGTGGGGATCACTTAAAAATATCGTTTTGGTGTTCTTCCCTCAAGAATTTCATACACCGATCGAAACCAGTGGCGGATATAACGTTGGAATTTTCGCTATTTTAGAGTTTCAATCATCTAACATCCCAGTAGAAGAGGCAAATAGCGGCATTTAATTATTTTATGTACATTATGTAGTATTTCTTTATTACATCGTATTATTTCTATCATATCTTGACCTGCACATTTTCATACAACAAACCTGATTTGCGCGGTATCTTGCTTAACCGTTGTGTGACCGAAAAAAAAACACCCGTCGATGGCCGGATGGGTACCCGGGTACCCACGAAACTGAAATGCTTATATCTCAGGTCATTTTAGGCCGATTTGAACAATTCTGGGCTCCATCGAATTGAAATTTCCTTTTCTATCAAGCTGTTATCGGAATGGATCGATCTGGTCATTCTGGTTTCCGGGAAACCTGGATTTTCAAGGACATGTCTTTATACGATAATACTGATCGTGGATTTCGGTAAATAATCAGCAATATGGGTATCAAACTTCTTCAAATTTCATCATCAGGTTGAATTTTACTATCTTCGGTCCATCAGACGTGTAAACATCCTAGTGGCCATTCCGGAACTGGTTCCCCGCGGGGCCATATGTGGTCATAAACATTTTTCCATGGAAGCCCAACAATATGGGCATCAATCTTCTTGAAATTTCATCAGCAGGTTGAATTTCTATATATTGGGTCCATCAGACGTGTTATCATTCTAGTGGCCATTCTGTTTCTTTCCATAGAATATCCCCACAAACTCAACACCAAAAGAAAAAACAAAAAACCCACGCCACAAATCCCACCCCCCCCCCCAAAAAACCCCCCACACCCAATTACCCCGGTCAAAATTTCGCCCCGGGGACCACCAACCCTAGCAGATACACGCGACAGAACACCAAACCAAAATACCCATTTTGGGGTCCTAAAAAATGATTATGACCACCCGCCCCCGGAACCTGTCCGGAATGCCTAGGTGTCACACGTCTGATGGCCGAGTGTAAACTCCACCTGCTGATGAAATTTCCCGTGGTTTGTGACCCCCATTGCGCTGTTTATACTCTGTTCCCCGCGCCTGCCCTCACTCGCACTCCCCGGGGATCCCCGGTTTCCCCGGACTCAATGTCCCCGGCGCGCCCTTCCCCGATCACCGCGTGAGAGGAGTATATTTTGAGTCTCTTGTGACCCCAATTTTGCACATCTCCCCCTAATCTCTTGTGAGATAACATAGGCGTAGCCAGGATTTCGAATAGGGGGGGGGGGGGGGGGGGGGGGGGGGGGGGGGGGCAAGCTATTTTTTTGAGATACAGAGAGAGAGAGAGAGAGAGAGAGAGAGAGAGAGAGAGAGAGAGAGAGAGAGAGAGAGAGAGAGAGAGAGAGAGAGAGAGAGAGAGAATTGCAGCGTCTTCAGCCAGTTGCTGCACAGACTGAACACCTAACATTATAAAACGGACAACACAACGCCGGGTGGACCCATATAGTAGGGGCATTATCAAGTTCCATCGGCTGGAGCGGGAATCGAGCCCTCAGTTTGTGACAATCCGCCTGAACGACGGGTGGATTAACTTTTCTACTCTCACCCAAAGTATTTTACAATACCCGTTCGATTTTGGCAACAAGATTAAACTATTCTAGACTTGAACTGTAATGAAAAAAAAAAAAAAGATTTTAAAAACCCTCGATTTTCCCCGTGTTTCAAAATCGAGCCCCATTAAATAGGAACCATGCTGAAATCTAACGGGTACTGTAATGTGTCGAAATATTCATTTTACAGTCATGTTGGATTTTTGTATACGACAACCATAGAGTTTGATAAAAGTTTTTACTGAAAATGTTTTCTTTTTCGCAACCCGCTCACCCACACTGAAAATTAAATTTCGTTTTTATTACGAAATCGAATGTAGGGCTAACAAATCTATTCGTTATTTTCTGCAACGAAATTGATTTGTACTTTTCAAGAAACTACCTTCGTATTCAATGCCACAATGCTGTTACATAACTGTTAAAAGCACGAAGCATTAGTTGACACAGAAAAAACACTCGTTTATTTTACGAAAACAATACAAAATGCTACGAATATTTTGTTATGACTTTTATATCGACTCAGTAAGTAATTGAAAGAAAAAGCGTCCCTGTACCAGTATATTTGGGAAGGCTTGTTATTGAATCCGTGGTTGATCTCATGGTGACTCGTTAGTAGTTACTTGATTAATGATTACGAACTTATAACTCTCGATAGCGCTTTAATCAAATAAATCAAAGAACTGCTAACAATTTACAAAAATCATTGCGCAATTCACACAATGTGCACTCAATTCACCAGCAGTGCACTTTTTAATTTAGAATGAGAAGTAATGAACATCGACATTAATAGTAGCTTTCTTCTTGGTTCACGCGAGTGTTCTCGACCTGTTGTGGTATGTATTTGATTGATGAATCTCCTACCAATGAACCTATTCAACTTAGTATTGTTTTATGCATACAAAACCGAGTGCTAACCGAGTGCTTATGTATGTATGTATCCTATCCGGTGATCCGTTTTGTTACAAACATTCTTCTATTTATGAACACGTGCCGAACCATCGCACATAAATTCAGCGCGTTTTCTCCCATAAAAACGGATAAAATCTTTGAAGGTGGGGTAGCTCTCGAATCTTCCGGTCCGCCCTTAAGTATCTTGCTATGAGGTACCAGGTGGTTATCCACCGATTGCCTGTTGATCTGCCAAATTTGGAAAACGTCTGAATTGAGTTATCTCAAATTATAATATTCTGCCCACTATATCACAAAACATTGCGATTGGTTGATCGGATTGGAGATAATGAAATCATTGGGTATAGGAACCAGTCTCCCCCGGTTGGTGCTGAACCGATGAGCCTGGACATCAATAGAAGCACAAAGTTGCCAGAAGGCACGAAATGCATCTACGCACTCTTATTTTTACCAAATCCCTCAATCGCAAATTTAAATGGATTTGCATAGATTGTTCTTAAGAAGCTTCTACTTGATTGATACAGTTGTAAAAATTGAAAGTTTACGAAAAAGAGTATGCTTCGAGCATCGGTTGTGAAAGGTTGTGTCGATGCTTAATTACGCACTATTTTGCTATTGAGCATGGCATATCTATAATTAAGCGATGCGAGTGATCGAGTGAGCATAGAAAAAAATACAAAAAAGCTTCCTGGTGAGATGTGGTGGTTCGCCGGGCTGGTGGACCGGTGGTGAAGATCACAATCAATTGTCATCCATAATGTTGGTTTGCCATACTCGCCGTGTCACTTTGAGAAAGTAAACCACTATACCTTTTTGTGAATTTTCTACCCTTTCCTTATTTGACCTGCATTCGGGTGAAGCAGGCGCCAGTATTGCCTTAGTTTGGGATCACCAGTTTTTATACATTGAGGATGTATGCTAGTCTCAACCATCAGCTGTTGATCCTCTGTGTAATAACAGCTGATCTGGCAGCAACGGAGTAGCAACCTTGAGCGGTCAATCATGCTCATTATCTTGCTCATGCTCATAGAAAGGGATGGGATCTTTGAATAGGATAATACCACTGCAACTCCTCACACTGATCAGCATGCTGTCTTGCTTTCTCAAACGCTTTTCAAATTACTGGTCTGAAAATCGGATACGATTCGTCTCGTCTCACCTGGATTATATCGTAGCATGTGCTCCATTAATATCTCTTGGATATAGAAACAATATTTCAAAATACTGAATCAAACTGTAAGATATGATTAACACATATTCTCAATAATTCGAAACTACAGTGCCGTTAAGCGGGATATTATTGATCAGGTGGGTAATATTGATCGGTTTGGCGGCCCATATCATGAATAGTTCAATTATACATTTTCCGTTGATACACTTTCTAACTATGAATTATGAATTATGTTTCTCAATCTAGTGTTATTTGGCTTCCGAGACATTGTTTAAAATATTAAGTTTTTTGATTGCCAAGAACTGAAAATTTAACTGGGAATAACATTTCTCCACTTTCAGCTAGCGAGAAAAAAAACCAATCAATGCTTGAATCATATTTAACATTACACGCTAGAGATATTTTTTAGGATACGCTAGGTTAGCTAGGTTGGGTTTTACTATTTAAAAAAAATCTCATGGATGTCCACTTTTTGTGCTTTTTTGCTACCACTTATTACAAAATCGAGGCAACTTCGCGCTTTTTCATTGATAAAGGGACAATCTCACAAACATTAAAAATAAATGTTCAAAAATTGAAACAAACATTAAAATTCAAAAAATAAAATCAAAAGTTAGGGGGGGGGGGGGGCAACGGCCCCACCCTGCCCCCCTCTGGCTACGCCTATGTGGCCCCCCCCCCCCCCCCCCCCACCAAAAAAAAAAAAACACCCCCCCCCCCCCCCCCCCCCCCCAAAAACCCCAAAAGCAATTTACTCTTTTTTTAACCCAATAAAAAAAATTAAAAAAAAAAAAAACAAAAAAAAAATAAAAAAAAAAAAAAAAAAAACCCCCCGGCCCCCCCCCCCCCCACACCACAAAAAAACAAAAAAAAATTCAAAATAATAAAATTACAATATACATAAATAAAAAATATAAAACAGAAAAAAAAAACACCTCTAGGGGTTTTAAAAAAATACAAAAGGGGGGGTAGGTTTACGCACTTTTCCCCAAATGTTTTTTTATTTTCAGTTTTCAAAAGGGCTTTTTTCCAATTCTGAGCTGATCTGATTCATACAGCGCTGTGTGCCATTTGGCTAGTGTTTGATTTTACATTTCAATCTTTGTCATTACTTCATCATAACTTACAATACCATTATATTTGGCAATATTGTTTTATTGATTTTACTCCATAGATGATTTAAACATTACTTTTTTTTTTTTGCCCATTTATCTTTAACTCCCTTCCAGTTAAATCTTCCCATTTCTAACTCGGTAGCAATAAATATTAATTAGAAAATAAAAAGAATGATTAGTAATTTCCATTTAATTCCAACTACCTTTATTGCTTATCTTGACAGATACGCGTATTTCGTCTACAATGTGCAGACTTCTTCAGTGTCGTGTACTAATACTCGACTGAAAGAAAACCTTCGCCACCTGCCGTATTTATCCTATTTTCTAAATACAAACACTTGTACCTACAGCTAACATTTCTTGTACCTAACCTATCCTGAGTCCAAAACAAATATTATGCTTGATATCTACCTCGCCTTTTCTTTATACCCAACCTGATTATTCCGTAGCAGCGGGTGTTCCACTGCGTCGGTTTTGATGTCGTTTGGGTATTAAGTTAAAGAGCCATGTGTACCCGTTGCCTTGGGCTTTGTTTAGTAGATTTGTGTTTTGTTGTTTGTTAATTTCTAAGCTTTCTGCGACGTCTAATTTCCAGGGTGTAGAGGTAGTCCGTAAGATTGTGATCCATAAATTATTGAAATTGGTTCTACTCTAATCTAATCTAATCTAATCTAACACAAATGCAGCCAGTACGAGAAAGCATCTTGGAAATAATTGGGTTAGATGACGCCCAATTATTTTGTTTGACAATATTGATGCTTGTAGCATATCAAAGATATAATACAAGCGTCAAAGCGGCCAGGCCTATTTACTGCGTTGCATTGACTGCAAAAGATGATTCTGTAAAATGAATTGGATTCAAATGAATAGATTTGAATCACAACGCATTTTGTGAATCATCAGGGGAGGAAGGATGCGTGGACATACCGTACCATACGCTCCGATCCATAAATTATTGAAATTCGTTCCATAAAAAACTTATTTCTGACCCCTAAGGCTATGATGAAAATCTATAATAAAATTAAAATGATCCATAAAAGTGTGCACATCAGTGTGATCCACACTTCATATAAATTTTAGCAATAAAATGTAAAAAATGTACCGTTATTTATCTAGGGATTGATCGATAAAATTGTACGGATTACCCATAAAAATATTTTAAATGTTCCATTAAAAGTTCAATATCATTCCCTAAACTAAGAAAATTGATCCTTAGAATGTAACGTTTGTGAACTAATATATATGCACGTGATCATTAAATTATTGAAAAGATTCCATAAATAAATCGCCTATGATCCATGATAGGTTTGAAAAACGAACCACAAACTTCTAAGTATGGTCCATAGCAAATCAACTTAGTGCATTTAAAATAATATGCATGATCCATAAATTATTCCGGAAATATTCGAATTTTGGGTTTTACTTTTTTTAAATTTTGGCTACGGGGAAATCGATCCTTGACTGCGCTACTACTCAGATCTATTAACATGTTCGTTCTTTTAGCTATGCGGCTCAAATGTTGCTGTAAAAGAAGAATCGTTTGGGGAAGATTTTCAATTTCTCAGAAAGCTGCAATTGCGCCACATGTTTCCCAATAAATTTGGTAAAGAGCACTCGTGCACGTAAAGAACTACTGGTCAAATTTAAGACTTGTTCGAACTGTTATTTAATATTTTTTAATAAAATTATGCCGGGCAAACGCTTGCCGTCCAACTCGCTATCGCTCGTCGGACCTAACTACAAAGAATATTCTCCGTTTGAATTATACCGGGAAAATGCTTGAATCAGAAGTTTGTCGAAAATATCGGAAACACCGACCGTTTTCTACCGCCTTAGTCTTTCAATCCTCAACTGCTCAGCAAGCAACATTGGTTTTTCTAGCACTTGGAGTAGAGCACAACAAATCGTGGCTACTATGTCACATTGTATGATACAATATAGTGTGTCTGATTGAGCATCATGCCAAAAGATTATCAATCTCTTATGAATTGATTAAGAATATTCTTACTGGACGTTTTTGAACGAAAGGTTTGATTTCTCCATAGTACTCGCAATTTCGTAATAAAAATTCTAATTGGTTTTAGTTTCTTAACAATAATTGTGCTCAAATTTCATGATGTTGTTCAGGACACGATTTGCAATCGCTTAAGAATTGGAGAGAGAACATTTCAAAATTGGCATCAGTCTAACGGGAATGTTAGGGATCAATTTCCCAATTTTTATGCACCAAAAGTTTGAAAAAGTAGTGACCAAAACTCAAAAATGCAGGCATAATTTCATACCCATATGTTTAAGTGCACAAAGTTCATTTGCTATGGATCACTTCTATGAGTTTATAGTTCATTATTCATTGTTTTATGGATCATTGACAATTTATTTATGGAACATTTTGAATAATTTATGAATCATGTGCATATATTTTAGTGTACAAAGGTTACATTCTGTGGATCAATTTTGCAAGTTTAAGGAACGCCATTTAACCATTTTGGGATCATTTGTAACATGTTTATGAGTAATCCCAACAATTTTAACGATAATTCCCTAGATATATAACGGTACATTTTTGACAGTTTATCGCTAAATGTCATATAAATTATGGATCACATTGATAAATTTTATCCATTTTATTATGGATATTGACCAGAGTTTTATGGGTCATGAATGCGTTTTTTAGGGAACGATTTTAATTTTTTTATGAATCGTTTATCAATTTTTGCATGCAAAAGTATGTTTGCCATTTGGCTCCCTCGGACAATAATATGTTCCCAAGCCTCAAAAGATGGCTCATCAATAAAAAAATTCAGCTTACGCGAGGAAATCATCGACATCGCGGAGAAGTATTTTGCAGCAGTTGGGAAATCGCTGGAATAAGTGTATCGAGCTTAAAAGGGACTTCATTGAAAAAAAAAAACATTAAAAGAAAATGAATTTTCATTCCCAAGGACGTTATTTTTCACCCCACCTAATAATGTCGGCAAGAAAAATCTAGAATTCAACAAAACCTATTGTTTTTTGTAGAGTTATACAGTGTGTCTCACATTAGGTGTCAACTTTTTTCAGTCTTGGTTTATTTCAGCTGGGTAATTTTAACAGCGGAATTGATTATACCCGTTTTGAGTGTACTCTTTTGACAGCTTATCGCTGAAGATAAATATTCCTTTTGTTTATATTTATCTGCTACCATGGAAGCCATACGGGAGCAAGTTTTAAAATAACATGTGCAAAAGCTTAGACCGTGTCAGATATTCATTAGTCTTAAGCAGTTCGGAGTGAGTAAGCGTTTTGTTGTTCGTACCTTGACACGGTTCAAGGAAACAGGAAATGTCCAAATTCAACACAAAGGAGGTGCCAGACGAACTGCCAGAACGAAGAAAAAAATCAAATGTGTGAGGGAGCGAATAAGACGTAATCCGGCCATATCAGGCCGTAAATTGAGCAAACAATTTCAAATGTCCCCTGCTTCAACGAACAGGCTCCTCAGACATGATCTGGAATACAAGCCGTCCAAGAAACAACTGGTTCACGGGTTGACGGAGCGTAAAAAGCAAGCCAGGGTCCAATCAAGCAGACATCTTTTGATTCGGCACGGTGACTGCGAGATTTTATTTTCGGATGAAAAGCTCTTCCTCCTTCAGGACAGTTATAATCAACAAAATGATTGTGTGTATGGCAAAAGTCTTGCCAATATTCCAAGAGATAGAACGCTATTAGAATGTATCGAAAATCATGGTATGGGGTGCTTCAAAAAGAACTTCTTCTTTTCATAGAACCTAACGTAAAAATCAACACTGAATATTACATCGGTTTTGATGAACCATCTGCTTCCTCGTGCTTCAACGCTGTATGGGCATACACCATATTGTTTCCAACAGGACTCAGCTCCAGCTCACAAGGCAAAGAAGACACAAGCGTGGTGCGCTGAAAATTTACCCGATTTCATCACAAGCGAAGAATGCCCTGCATCTTTACCGGATCTCAACTCACTTGACTATTTTGTTTGGGGTTATATGCTTCAACATATAGGCCATACGAAAGGGCGTACTTTAGATCGATTCAAGAAACATTTGGTTGATATTTGGGACCAAATTCTTCAGGAATCGTGCGTGCCAGCTGCAATGGGGTTATAAAGCGTTTGCGTAAAGTTAAGAAAAAGAGCGAGAGATTCGAATTGAATTAATATGGTTTATTTCTATAACATGTATCTGAAACATAAACATAAACATGAAACATAAATGCCATGGTTTGGTTGATTTGTTTTGCTGTAATCCCATTTTGTTTTAGTGACACCTATTGTGAGACACCATGTATATTAATAAAAAAATATAAATAGATAAATAAATCCTCCTTAAATGCTGTCAACACCATGCGCAGTACCGATGCATATCCTGTTCATTGATTTTAAAGCGGTTTACGACAGTATTGACCACTTAGGGCTATGGAGAATTAAAAACGCGAATGGTTTTAAAGTAACGATGAACGGAGTACAAAGCTACGTGAATATTTTGGGAGCACATTTTAGCACTTATGAATCACGCCAAGGTGATGGACGACAAGTTGATGGACTTTCATGCCTATCGGGCTCAATAGTCCAGGAACGATTTTCACACGATCCAGTCAATTTGTTTGTTTTGCGGCTGATATGAATGTTGTCAGCAGAAACACTGGACCGGTGGTAGAACTGTAAACCTGCCTGAAACGCAAAGCATCAAACGTTAGTGTGAATTTGTCGAAAACAAAGTGCATGCAAGTAGAAGGAACAGAGCGCGACAAGGCCCGCCTAGGAAGCACCGTTACAATAGACGGGGATACCTTCAAGGTGGTGGAGAAATTCCTCTACCTCAAATCCATGCTAACGGCAGAAAATGACTACACCCGTGAAATCTGAAGACGCATAATCAGTGGAAGTCGTGTCTAATATGGGCTTCAAAAGAACTTGCAGTCAAAAGAGAATCATCTCCGCACTAAATGTGCTATGTACAAAATGCTGATAAGACCGGTGGTTCTCTACGGGCATGAGACGTATACAATGCTCGAGGAGGATCTGCAAGTACTTGGTGTTTTCGAACGTTGCGTGCTTAGGACCATCTTTGTGCAGGAAAACGGTGTATAGCGTCGAAGGATGAACCACGAGCTCGTTCAACTCTACGGCGAACAGGACTTTCAGAATGTGGCGAAAGCTGGATGTTGGACAACAACCCTGCAAAGATTGTCTTCGTTTCCAATCTGACGGGTCCAAGAAGCCGTGGAGCGCAGTGAGCAAGGTGGGTGGATTAGGTGCAGTAAGCTCTGGTGAGTGTGGGTTGTCAACGAGGTTGAATAGAAGCAGCCATGAACCGAGTACATTGGTGAAATGTTTTAGATGTGGTTTCGACATTGTAATGTTCTTGCACCAATAAAATGAAATGAATGAGTATAGTAAAAATACAGTGATTTCCAGGTACAGGAGGTTCAGAAGCACCTCCTTACTTCGCTTTTGTCAAATTGATAAAATTGCCCAGGTTCCAACAACTAGCGTCACCATGTTTCAGCTGGCAGTTTTTGTGATCACATGACTCTTGAGAGACGTGAGATAGGAACTTGCGAGTAAAGGAAGTCGGTCGCACCCTCCTTCCAGGTTGTCAACTCACCATTCGAAGCCCGGGATGTTATTTTTAGAAACTATACCAAAATCTGAGGTCAGTCCCAGAAAATTCGAATCCTGCATGCAATAAGCTGATGCCCCACAGTGGCGGCTCTCCGAACAAAAGTCGGACAAAACCTAAACGGTTGCCCAAATTGACTGAAACCCTCATGTTAAGGTCATTTCGGGGTGCTGAATCTATTTCTGATATCAAAAGTCAATAAAAATAAGAGAGTATCTCCCTTAAATGTTTAATAACCTTTCATTTCCGTATAATCACATTTTCTCTATAACTCTATAACTGTTGTTTGTTTTTCCATCATAGCGATTCTCAACCTGAAGCTTACGAAACCCTATGGATTAGCGAAAATATTTGTTATGGTGCACCATGGTGATTTCATGCCTAAAACTTTGAAGGAATGTATGCATGTATGTACACACTTAGATTTTTTTTACAGAAATCTGTTAAAGTTTACCGAATTCTCAACAGCTGAACGTTCGGTAATCCAATTTAACGGATTTCGGTAAAATTTTACCGAAATTCAGTAAATTTTTTACAGATAACGTAAAATTTCACCAAACGTTCAGCTGTTGAGAATTCGGTAAACTTTTACAGATTTCTGTAAAATAATCTAAGTGTGTAAGGAATGGTGAATTGCAGTTTGCAACCGGTCAGAATGAAATTGCAAACATTTTGAAAACTGGTGTCACTACTCAAAAATTATCTGATGAACAAGCTTTAGCCGTTTTTGTTGACGCAAAGTTGTCTAAGCGAAGCTACAACATCGTGAGAGAGCCTGCAAAAAATATCTGTCCAACATCGTGAGAGAGCCTGCAAAAAGTATCTTTCCGACTCAATATCTGCGGCTAAAAAGAATTGTTATCCTTCAGATCAATACTTCGATGTTTCAGAAGGTCATTGCAAAATTGACTTACAAGCGCCTCTAAATCATACTGTGCAAAGATTAGCTAATCTTATCGAGTTCAACATTTTGAATTTGACACATACAGAATTGAGACTTGTTTTGAAATGGGGAATGGATGGAACAACCTAAAATGGGTACAATCAAAAATTTAAAACTTCCGCTTGCTCAGATGCAAATGTAATTCTGACATCACATGTACCACTGACATTGTTGCATGGGGAAAATGTCATTTGGGAAAACTTGTATCCTTCAACAACTCGATACTGTCGACCAGTTTTTATACATTTACTTAAATAAACTGCAGAGAAATTTCAAAATTAAACCCCTTTATTTTAAAAGTTGATGACTTAAAACTTACTGTCTCATTTGACTTTGTCTGACATTTGACTCATAGTATGGTTGATGGAAAAACTATTAATGCGAAAACGAACATAACATTCGCTCAAAGATGTTATCTCTGCAAAACAAAATTATCAGAGTTTAATCATGTTGACAGTGTGTTAAAATATCCTGTTAACGTTTGCATTTAAAAAAATGGACAAAATTGCCGATTTTTCATGGGTTTACCTGCACCCGCACTGCCAAAACTACCCATGCAGCATCAATCAGTAACCCATGAGTCAGCAGACAAAATTTGACAGCTCTATCAGTCGAAATCTAACCGTGATGGCAAAAACAGTGAAGCAACTCCGTTCAAAAGTGTGCGCGTTCAAAGAACAGCACCTCGCCGCGTCGAAAACAGACATCGTGCGGCACTTTGTGGACGTCGGATACGCCTGTTACGACATCTACATAATCTTGGCACTATTAGACAACAATCAGAGCATCGAAAGAAAGCCCGGTTCCGGACGGCCGACGACCCTAAGCGACAAGAAGCTCCAAAGGATGCTGAAGAGGAAGACCAAGGGAAAAGTGGCTACATCACTGCGTGCGCTTGACCGGGAGGTCGGTTCAACCGGCCAAACAGTAAAACAGTACCTGGCGAACATTAAAATACATGTCAAGAAGCGGAAGTCACGTCCACTGGTTTCGAAGCTGCAGGCAATGACGCAGCGGCAGCGGTTGAATAAGATAGTAAACTCGATTTTCCCGGCGAATCTCGACGTGGCGGTGGTGATGGAATACGAGACGTATGTCACCCTGGACGGCAACGACTGGCAGGGCACTTCGTATTTTACTTCGCGCACGAAGGAAGTGAGCTCCGAGGTGAAGTTCATTTCACACACCAAGTTCCCCAAGAAGGTGCTGCTGTGGCTGACAATCAGCTTCGGACCTCTGCCCGTTAACGGGGAAATTTACAGTACGAAATGCCTGCCGGAAGCTGCGTCGTTCATCAAGAAATATCCTAAGGTCTAAGATGCGGTTTTCTATCCGGATCTGGCGTCGGCCCACTACTCGAAGCGATCGTTGCAAGAGATGGAGCGGCTGAAAATCGATGTGGTACCCAAGTCGACGAACCCGCCGATCGTCCCCCAGCTGTGTCCCATCTAGAATTTATGGGCCAACCTGAAGCGTAAGATCTACTCCAACAATTTTGTCGCGAAAACTGAGGAGGAATTGATAAATAAAACGAAGAAAGAGCTCAAAAACAGCAACGCATGTTTTCGTCCGCCATGGCGAATGTTCCGGTTAACTGCCGGAAGGCCGCTCTCAAGGTCGAAAATTTTTTTTTGCAAGTAAGCTTAAATAATTACCTTCCATGGGAAATTTATCAAAAGTCTTAGCTTAGCTTTTTTTTTATCACCATCCGAAAAAAGTTCATTTTTTTAATGCAAACGTTAACACTTTTTTTTTTTATATTTTTGTGTTTGAGATGTATAGATTGTTTGTTTAGATTTTCTGTGTGTTATTTATAAAATTAAAAAAAAAAGATTAAAATAAAAAAAAATAAAAAAAGAAGAGAAAAAAATGTATTGTTTTTATTATGTGTTGGACACCAGAGGGTTTCAAAGTGGACACCCACACATGAGTGTGTCCCCTTTTCACCCGATACTGACCATGCTGAAATATCGGTGCAAAAAAATAAAAATAGACGAATTCTACTAACAATACTGTATAATACTTCACGCGTAACAAATCATGAACTCGCCTCGGCTTTTTTTGCACCGATATTTCAGCATGGTCAGTATCGGATGAAAAGGGAAAATACTCTTGTTGGGGCGTCAAATTTGAAGCCAGCTGTGGTCGAAACCACTTCATGAAAACAGTTCAAATTTTGTCCACATCATTTCAATATTTTTTTCAGGCTATGGTGAAATTTTGAAAATGCTACCTAATTTTTTCACAGAAATACGGATTTTTGAAATTGGTATGTCCAAAACGATTTTTCTCACATATGTTATGAAAACTTCAAATTTATAAATCTTATCAACCTGAAATTTTGGTCACATATGGTTTATACATTGGTTATAATGTTATCAAATTTTCAGCCAAAAATATTGTTAATTGACAAAGTTACAGAAGGTTGAACATGGAGTTTTTTTGGAAGCAAAATTTTGCTTGGCCTTTTTTGCTACCTAGTGTAAAAAGGATCCCGAGAAAGAACCATTGGTGACATGTTTTGAGGCTTGTTGGTTGCATCGGATCCGGTTGTGTCCAGCTTTAGGCACAACAAGCCAAAACCGAAAAGTGACTTTCCGGAAGAAATGCAGAGTTTCTTGATTTTTGAAGTTGATGAAGATAATTAAGAATTTCGGAGAAATAAATGTTATATTGCAAAACAAGTTACTATTCTAGTCTATGGTACTCTAAGACAGCATCCATATATTACGTCACGCTAAATTTGATTACGTAACGCTAACATTTTTGTATGAACCTTAATACTATGGCAGATACTTTTCCTCTAATCAGTATTATGTATTTGGTGGATAACAGCTAAGTAAATCCGAAAACAAACCATCCTTTTAAGGTGCATATACAAGGAAACCATAGCCTGAAACTTCACAAGTGCAAATGTGAGTTCCAATAAAACATAGAATGATGTATTTGTTACTCCATGTTAGTTACAGCGTGGCAATCAAGGAGTAGCAATTTGGGATTGGTCTGTTTTGTGGAAGCTGAGATTTGTGCTCGGGTCCTCCCTTAGCTCAGTCGGTAAAGGCGCAGCTACAAAGCAACACCATGCTGGAGGTGGCTGGGTTCGATTCCCGTTTTGGTCTAGGAATTTTTCGTTAAGGAAAATTTCTCGACTCCCTAGGCATAGCGTATGATTGTACTTGCCACACAATCATACTAATGCAAAAAATGGTACTTGGCATCGAAAGCTCTTAATTAATAACTGTGGAAGTGCATTTAGAACACTAAGTTGAGAGCAAGCAATAAGCTAATTGTGAAAGCAATAAGCTTGAAATGCTAAAGAAGAAGAAGAGATTTGTGCTCTTGAAGTTTCACGCTATAGCTTCTATATATATTTGCCTTAAGACTGACTTCTTTCATTTACTCTTAAAACATAAAGCACGATTCAAAGTAAATCTGGACGCACGGTTTGACAGGCATTTGTTGATGTTTTATTGACGAAAACATTGAAGAAAAGTTTTTCTCGATTGATCGACGCATCTCGAAATTACGGACCATGGAACTTGAGAAAAGAAAATTAATTGGGCTCAAACATCTAGAGAATCCTTCGTGGTCTGCCTCATAAATAGCAAAAGTGTTACAAGGACTCTGAGTATGGATAGAGCACAGCGCATCTATCATAAAAGTGGCACTAGAGACAAAGAGCTGAGGAGAAAGGTGTTTGAGGTACGTGAAAGGCAATCCAGGTGTCTCCATACGTGATTTGGCAAAGAAATACGATTCCAACTTTCCCACCGTGCGTAACATCCTTTCAAGAGAAGGATATAAGGAGTGTATCGAATATAAGCTATCCACATACATTTGCGTTGTACGCATGTATTTGTGATGGTTTTTTATGCTCTGAACACTGCATGCTGTGCGTTTGACTGTCAGCTTTCTTTTGTTTACTTGTTTTTGCGGTTCAAATTCTGCGTTTTCAAAATGTCGCGTATTGAAAAGGAAGTGAAAAATAAGGTTCTGGACACATGGCTAAGTGAGAAGGGTATTACTATGTGAAAATTGGCGAAGCGGTTTGGAATTCATCATGCGAGTGTTAAAACCATCATTAATAAGTTTGGGGAACACTATTCTTTGGATGAGCTACCAGGAAGAGGCAGAAAACCCGGTTCTTTCAACCAGAAACTGGAGCAGAAAGTGGTATCTCTAATAATGAAGAACAAATCAATGTCAATACGTGATTTGGCCAAAAAAGCAGGAACGAGTGTTGGAATGATCCAGCGTATCAAGAGGCGAAACCACCTGAAGACCTACAAGAAGCAGAAAATCTCGAAACAAAGTGGAGAACAGAAGAAACGAGCAGCAACAAGGGCCCGGAAATTGTATTCGCGTCCTTGCAGCGTCCGGATGCGTGCGTTTTGATGGACGATGAGACCTATGTAAAGGATGACTCAAAAACCCTTCCAGGTCCATAATACTTTACTGCTTTTTTCCTCCCCCCATTTTCTTTTTATTTTATATTTTTTCTCCCTTATCTTTTTCTTATTCTTCAAAAATTCAGTGGCCAAAAAGCGAGCACGATTACTATACGAACGAGTTTTGATGAAATTTGATGGCTGTATTTTAATGGAGGACGAAACATATGTCAAAATGGATTATAAAACAAATCCCCGGACGAAAATTTTACCTGCAACTGTTCGTGGGGATGTCCCTTCCAGGTATAAATTTGTTTTTGCTGATAGATTTGCGCGAAAACTAATGATTTGGCAAGGAATCTGCAGTTGTGGCCTTAAATCCTAGGTTTTCAGCACATCTCACGCAATGACGTCGAAGGTTTACATTAAAGAGTGTCTGAAAAAGCGGATTTTACCTTTCATTTGGCAACAAAAAACCAACGTTATGTTTTGGCCGGATCTAGCCAGCTGCCACTTCTCTAAAGAGGTACTAGAATGTTATGCTGCAAACAATGTTAATTTCGTCACCAAAGAGATTAATCCGCAGAATTGCCCTGAGTCCAGACCGATCGAAAAATACTGGGCAATTGTCAAGCGAAAACTTCGAGGATGCAGTAAAGAAGTGACAAATGCACAACAAATCCGTTTAAAGTGGAATAAGTTCGTTGGTACAGTGTCACCAGCGACTTGTGATCGATGCCATCATGATCTGCTATTATGCAGATCATGATGGCATCGATCACAAGTAAAGTAGTGGCAGTTCGTCCGAAACGGTAAAATGTAATATTTTGTTATATATCGTTTGAAAGCTGAATAACTACTCTTTTGTTTGACGTTTTGATCAACTGTGTATGTTGTTTAACCTCTTGAGTTATGATCACTTGAATGCGTATAATTTTACTTTAAATCGGGCTTAGTGATATTGTAAGACTACTTCTAACTACACTTTGATTGTTGTTATTGTTGTATTCTCCATATGCGCGGAGTAACGATATCTAATGATGAAATTTGTCAGAAGCAGATGATTTCCATCAACATGAGAGGCTCTAGGAGTGGACAGTAATTTATTGCTAGAACTAAGAGAATTGAAGAGAAAGCATTGATAGTTCCGTATTGAGTAACAGCAGGTTATGAAAATTGATATATGTATATGTTGATGGAAATTATCTGCTTCTGACAAATTTCATCATTAGATATCGTTACTCCGCGCGAGAATACAACAATAACAACAATCAAAGTGTAGAAAGCCCAAAATGGGGGAATCCATTAATTCATACTGGTGGGAACCAGTATTTGCACCACCGTTGTTCCTCTCCGAGGTCTACAAGTACACTACACAATTTAACTCATTTTTGAATCGTTTTTGACTCACTTTCGTCAAAAGTGGAGTCACTCAGTTATGAGTAGATGTGACGGGGATTGACAAGTCGACATATATAAAACATCGATCTGACTTAAGTTGGTGTCTTATATTTATCGACTTGTCAATCCCAGTCCCATCTACTCATATCTGAGTGACTCCACTTTTGACGAAAGTGAGTCAAAAACGATTCAAAATTGAGTTAAATTGTCCCCCCGTGTAGTATGACAAGAGGAATAATATGTCTGAAATAGTCGGTGTATTTCAAAAAGAAAAACCCAACAGCAAGAGATGATTTCTCACCCATGCTAGGCATTGGGAGAGGGAAATAAACAGATCGCTAGAACCAGAACAAAGCAATAGGTAGTATAAGAGCACGATCGGTCGCATACTCTTTTACCAGTCAAGGGGGTATCCTCCCTCTTGCCTACCCCGCATCAGGGGTAGTATGGTAAAAGATTATGCGTTTGTATCTTTCAATTTTTATAACCTTCCGTTACTCTAAATGGAACTATCAATGTTTTCTCTTCAATTCTCTTAGTTCTAGCAATAAATTACTGTCCACTCCTAGAGCCTCTCATGTTGATGGAAATTATCTGCTTCTGACAAATTTCATCATTACTTCTAACTGTTTGTGCATTTTGTCTGCATAAATTTTTTTTTTGATTTTTTAATTACCACTCTCCTACATGGGGTAAACAAATAAAATCAATTTCAACCCCTTAGAGCAATGATGAGCAGAGCAAGGCCGTGAAATTAGAAAAATAGAGATGATTTTCTATAGGATGCATACTATATGACCTTTTCGAACCGTTTCAGCAGACTGTAGAGTAAACATTTGAATATCAATACTTGTTTTTTCAGACTTCTGTTCATATATTTTAACAACAAATTCAAAGTCTAAAAAAATTTGATAAATGTATCAAAATACAAAAAAAAGGTCTTTTTTTATCTGAAAAACGAAACTTGTTGTGCTTTAATCGGTTAAAATTTGCAACACACATATGAAGAGAGCCTACATAATGCGGTTTTAGATTTTAAAAAACATTAGAATTATCAGACACATCAATATTCAATTAGCTATCAAAAATCGAAATCTCATCGAATGATCACACAATTTTGGGAAAAGGTTATTCAATGTATGAGAAAGCTAGGAAAAATATAAAACATTAAAAATAAAAACATATTTTTGTTTAGGATTTGTCCGGCCTCCGGCCACTGTGTGCCCTACTGAATGATGATTTTTGTAGCGTGGCCACAGCTAAGTACGGCATGAAAAACGGTACTGATTTTATCACATTTGATTCCGATTCAAATGTGGTCGGATTCGATCCATTATGTACGTTATGTACGGATTTATGAACATAACAAGACACAATATTTTTCATATTTAAAAGAATTTCAAAACAATGATATGGGAAGGTGCTCTAATGTGGGTCTATGGATCTAGGATTCGGCCTATGCTTAAAATTCGAAATAAATATTAATTCATTATTTTTACCCTGAAAATCAAAAATATATTAGGTGCGCAACTAAGTTCTCGCTGTTTTTTGGTGAAAAAGGAACTTTATTTTCAAAACAAAGGTTACAAACGAATTATTCAAAGTATTGCCCATCACTAGCTACGACTTTTTACCATCTTTCTGGTAGAACGTGGATACCATTTCGATAGAATTTTTCGTCTTTTGATGCTATCCAAGAATCAAACCATTTTGAGATGTCATCATATGAGTGGAATAGCTAACCAGTGAGACCATGTGCCATCGAACGGAACAAGTAATAATCGGACGGTGCAATATCAGGAGAATATGGCGGGTGGGGTAGGACTTCCCATTTGAGCGTTTCCAAGTAGGTTTTCACGGGTTTCGCAACGTGAGGTCGAGCGTTGTCATGCTGAAGAATCACTTTTTCGTGTCTGTGCTCGTATTGTGGCCGTTTTTCGTGCAGTGCTCGGCTCAATCGCATCAATTGAGTTCGATACCGTTCCCCGGTAATGGTTTCGTTTGGTTTCAATAGCTCATAATAAATAACACCAACTTGGTCCCACCAAATACACAGCATAACCTTCGCAGCGTGAATATTCGGCCTAGGCGACGATGTTGAAGCATGCCCGGGCAGTCCCCATGAATGTTTCCGTTTTGGGTTACTGTTATGAATCCATTTTTCGTCACCCGTCACAATACGATGTGGAAAACTCTTCCTTTTTTGCCGCTCGAGCAGTTGTTCACAAACGAAAAAACGACGCTCAACATCTCTTGGCTTCAAATCGTAAGGAACCCAAGTTTCTTTGCTTTTGAATCATTCCCAACGCATGCAATCGCTTAGAAACGGCTTGGCGGGAAACTCCTAATCCTGAACCAAGCTCTTCTTGCGTTTGACACGGATCCTCATCGAACAATGCCTCAAATTCAGAGTCTTCGAAGTTTTTTGGCCTTCTTTCACGCGGACGATCATCAACACTGAAATCACCGTTGCCGTGAAGTGACGAAACCAATCACGACACGTTTCACTCAGAGCAGCATCACCGTAAACTTTTTGGAGCTCTCGATGTGCTTCAGCCGCCGTTTTCTTCGAATGAAAGAAGAAAATCAACACCTCCCGCAAATGACGATTATTTGGCACGAAATTAGACATCTTCAAACAACCAAAATATATAACACTAAACCATAATCACTGATTTGGCAAAGCGGTTTGTTTACCATATGTCTGAGCTTGGTTTATGACGCTTGAGATGTACAACATTCGACCAGCACTTACTACTTGCGCCATCTATTGCTAAACAGCGGGAACTTAGTTGCGCACCTAATACAGTAGTAGTGTCTAACTGACATATCAACATAAAGAAAAATTAAAGACAGGTAATTTTTAACGATAGGCCGAATTCTAGGTCCATAGACCCACATTAAAGCACTTTCCCCTACCTCTAAATAGTCTCTTTTCTTCAAGTTTACTCTTTGAAAATCATGACACATTAAGAAACACATTCATCGTTAAGGTGCAATGTTATTTTTTACGGAGCACATGAAAAATGTTTACAGCTTATGTGACCGGATATTGATGCAGCAAGGGATATTCCGATCATATGAAACAAATTGCATCAAGGGTATTGATAAAAAGTATTTTCGGTATGTTTTTTAGCGAATGTCCTTCAAAACTTTTCATTACAAAGTGTATGGTTTTGGTGGCTCTTTTGGCCCAGTATGCTTATTATTCTTCTAATACCCCTACTGCAAATAAAGCGTCCGCCAACAACCATACCGCACTGTTCATGCACTATGCTTAGAGCAGGAAATAGAACGGATGGAAACAAGGAAGAGATGATGTCACTGACTAGGTTTTTACAGTCGAGTTACTCATAACCAATCTGATTATTTCAGTGCTCGTATGATTCGGTGTTCAGTGTCGTTAATTATTCATCATATCCGTTGCAGAACGTTAAGAAGCAAAATGACGAAATTTGCCATCAGTCATATGCTATAATTTCATCTAATTATTGAACTTTAATCCTATTCACAACACCTCGAATTGGCTCTAAATTTTCTAAGTTATTTACCTCGATCATTCATCTTTTTATTTTCCGCTGGACGACGGCATCAGTGCTATTGTGGTCGCCTCAGTATTCCGGAAGTTCAGTCTTAATTCATTTAGATTGTTGGATCTAAAAAAAGTTTTCTCTTTGCAATCAGTAAAACTGCCAGCTTCAGGCGGTAAAAGTTCCTGACAGAGTCCCAAACGAACTGCTAATGCAATCAAAAACGGTACTGCCTGAAGCTTGAAGACGTCATGTTATCAGCGTTCACGCTAGCGGCGGAAGTTTCCGACATCAAACCGGAAGCACTATAGACATTCATTGGTTTTGCCTGCATCGTAGTTCGAGTGAGGCCATTGCTACAAGTTGTGAAGAAAAAACTCACCCGATGACGTCAGCAAGGTGGTGGTAGTTTTGGAGCTCTTTTGAAACAGGAACCACACCAATATCCTCGCTCGGTTGGATTCTTCCTTTCGTTGGATGCGACGTGGTGATGGCAGAACAGTGCAGCCAAGTGGAAATGACGTCATTGACGGAAGTTGAATTTAATTAAACGGGTTGCTGGTGATGGGTTGAGGTGGGAATATGGTCTGTATGTGCCTTTGTTGACAAGAGGACCGAAAGGTAGAGTAATTTTTGATGCCAAATGTGAAGAGCGGAAACAAAATGGAAATGTAAATGACAAGCTTGGCAATGAGCAATCAAAAAAGTAATATCATGTCAATTATTCAAAATGAAAAGTTGTTTCGGAATTTCACATAATTTAAAATATATTAAATCAGTGAACCAGCAGGTGAATGTGAATGTTCAAAATAAATCATAGGGTAATTTGGACATGTGGGGTGAAATGGTCAGGTACTGTCATTCCGAATTAAACGGTTCCTAACTTTCTTTTAGATTTTCAAGTTTGTCTCATGTTCTTAAACTATAAATTACACTATCAACTAATCGTTATCATGGGCAAGTGGAATAGAACGCTAGATTAAATAAGAGAACCCCCCTGAAAAGTTCCTGCAGTTCATTTTTCGTTCGCAGTTTTAAGTACTTTCCATGATTTGTCATAAATTTCATTCTGTTTTCGAAAAACGATCTCGAACAAATGTACTGTAGTTTTTTTTATTATCTAGTTCTTTTATTTAGGAGGTTCAATCGCGTTAGCTTCACGGAGCCGAGAATTTATTGATTTTTGATAACTTGAGTGACTTAATATTACTTTTAATAAGACTTGGACCTTGTTCACTTGCGGTTTACCCGAGGTTGAAAGGGATGACATTTTTAGGGATGGATTGGACAAAGGAGCATAAAAATGGGATTCTGTTGCATCATCAGAGCGCCAGCACAAGATCGTTGTGCGATTTGATCAGGACTCCCTTTTGTGGTCGGCCGGATGTGGTTACCATTGGGCGACGATGAGACTCTTCCTGACTTATGATTTCTATGCTTTATTTGTTATTTGTTATTATCAACAGACACAATGTGGTCCTAACGACTGTATTCGATGAAATTTTGACACACGCAATTGTTCGTAACTTTTTAGCGTGTGGGTAAAAATTATTGAAATTTTAACTGAATGTACTTCATTGTGTTGTGTCAATTGTGTAATGAGTTTCGTGACAATCGGTCGAGTGATTTCAGTGATAGCTTCGAATGAAGAAATAGTGCGCCAACAAATTTTGGGCACTCACTTCGAAAACCCAAACGCTTCTCATCGATGGATCGGAAAACAGCTCGGAATCGCACATTCAACCGTATCTCATGTGATCAAAACGTTCAAGGACCGTAAGACAACCAAGCGGAAAATGGTAGTGGCAAAAAACGTGGCACATCAAATCCGGAGAAGGCCAGGATGGTATTGAACCAATTTAAGCGTTATCCCAACATTTCGATCAGGGATGTTGCGAAAAAGGCGAAAGTTTCAGTTTGTTTTGTGCAGAAAACAATGAAACGTTCTGGATTACATGTGTACAAGGTCCAGAAGGCACCGAACCGGAGCGATAAACAGAACTCGGTGGCCAAAACTCGTGCAAGAAAACTGTACAGGGAGTGGCTCACAAAACCGTTCTGCATTGTGATGGACGATGAGACCTACATTTAAGCCGACACCAAACAAATGCCAGGACAGGAACACTACGTCGCCACCTCTAAGTTGGCCGTTCCGGAGAGTGTACGGAAGAAGAAACTGTCGAAATTCGCCAAAAAATTCCTTGTCTGGCAAGCGATCTGCGGATGTGGCAAAATGAGTCAGCCCTTCATCACCTCTGGGACCGCCAACGGACAAATCTACAAGGACGAATGCCTCCAAAAACGACTTCTGCCCTTCTTGAGATCTCACGATGGCCCGACACTGTTTTGGCCGGATTTGGCATCTTGCCACTATGCCCGGCCCGTCTTAGACTGGTACAAAGATAATAATGTAGTTTTTGTACCAAAAGACGTCAACCCTCCAAACACTCCGGAACTTCGCCCAATTGAATTTTTTTGGGCAATCATGAAGGCAAAGCTCGTTAAAACTCCAAAACTGATAGAAAATGAACTTGAACTAAAGAAAGTGTGGTTAAAAGTAAGTAAGCAAGTCGGTCCTATCATTGCCCAAAATTTGATGAAAGGGGTCAAGGCAAAGGTGCGGGCATTTGGGTTGGGAGAAGAGGTTCAATAAACCAATGATGTCAAAACTTAACCATTTAATAGTACTTTATTTCCAGAAAGTTTGAAAAGAATCAGGCTCAAGGAATATTTTTGGTGACCTATTTTGTGTGTCCAAATTTCATCGAATACAGTCTTTAATGATAGTTCCTAAGAATATTAAAAAACTTAGTTCTTATTCTTTGGCGAGGCAGGTGACAGTCAAACCCAGATGACACTCGATTGAGTGCACGTTGTATACCAACAAAAACTCCGTTGGCACCATAGTTTGTTCGACGAAATGGTGTTCGAAGAAAGATGTTGTTGCGAAGTGCACGAGAACGAACATGAATGTTGATTTGATTAAGCAGCTTCGGACAGTCAATTGTTGCCATGAAAAGATCGGGAACCAACATGACGCGTGATAGATCTCTCCTCACTTCTAGTGTGTCAAGGCCAATAAGTTGCATGCGGAGTACATATCTAGGCAGATCACGTGGATTGTTCCATGGTCAACGACGGAGAGCAAATCGCACAAACACATAGTGCGGGTTCCATACTGCTGAACATTACTCCACCGTGGATCGCACCAGCGAACAGTAGAGGCTCTTTAAGCAATATACATCCGTTAAGTCCTTTGCCGTTCTCATGATGAATGATGGCGTTCTGTTAGGTACGAATGGAACCAACGTAAAACGTTGCCTCCAAAGCCCAGGTTGATCTTATCGAAAGCTGAAGATAAGTCAGTATAAATTGTAGCCCTTACACACAACATCTGTCGCATATGTTGTGAACGTCAAAAGGTTTGTTGTCGTAAATCGCTTAGGCATGAATCCGTACTGTGTATCGGCTATATATTGCTTGCAATGATTGAAGACTGGGTCTAGAACTACCAACTCAAAGAGCTTCGCTACAGCATTCAATGCAGTTATTCCTCTGTAGTTGTCGGCGTTGTGCTTGTCGCCTTTTTTGAAAACTGGAAACATGTAGGCCGATTTCCAGAGCGAGGGAAATGTTCCAGTTGCTAGAGAGAGTTGGAACAAGTGACGCCGAGGTGCTAGTAAGGAGTGTATCGAATATAAGCTATCCACATACATTTGCGTTGTACGCATGTATTTGTGATGGTTTTTTATGCTCTGAACACTGCATGCTGTGCGTTTGACTGTCAGCTTTCTTTTGTTTACTTGTTTGTGCGGTTCAAATTCTGCGTTTTCAAAATGTCGCGTATTGAAAAGGAAGTGAAAATTAAGGTTCTGGTCACATGAGAAGGTGAGAAGGGTATTACTATGCGAAAATTGGCGAAGCGGTTTGGAATTCATCATGCGAGTGTTAAAACCATCATTAATAAGTTTGGGGAACACTATTCTTTGGATGAGCTACCAGGAAGAGGCAGAAAACCCGGTTCTTCCAACCCGAAACTGGAGCAGAAAATGGTATCTCTAATCATGAAGAACAAATCAATGTCAATACGTGATTTGGCCAAAAAAGCAGGAACGAGTGTCGGAATGATCCAGCGTATCAAGAGGCGAAACCACCTGAAGACCTACACGAAGCAGAAAATCTCGAAACAAAGTGCAGAACAGAAGAAGCGAGCAGCAACAAGGGCCCGGAAATTGTATTCGCGTCTTTTGCAGCGTCCGGATGCATGCGTTTTGATGGACGATGAGACTTATGTAAAGGAGGACAATACTGTACTGCCGTCGTTGGGGAGGATGTGAGCGATGCGGACAGGTCGATTCAAATGGAGAAATTCGGTCGAAAGGTACTGGTATGGCAAGCAATATGTTCCTGTGGTTTGAGGTCAACCATTTTTTACACTACCGGAACTATAAATGCGGAAATCTATCGATCTGAGTGTCTCCAGAAGAGATTGTTGCCTTTATATAAGAAGCATAGTACACCTCCACTGTTTTGGCCGGATTTAGCGTCGGCTCACTATGCCAAAACCACTCTCAATTGGCTTGCGGAAAAGGGTATAGATTTCGTTGAGAAAAATATCAATCCACCAAATTGCCCTCAGCTTCGACCCATCGAACGTTACTGGGCAATCGTGAAGAGGGTCTTCAAGAAGACTGGTAGGGCAGCTGGGAACATGCAGGAGTTCAAAAAAATTTGGGGCTCAAGCGTCCAAAAAAAGCGATGCAAGACTTGTCCGGAACTTGATGAAGAGCATTTGATCCAAAGTTCGAAAATTCGTGAAGGAATAACTTAAATTTCATCCGGTCTTCATTATGTTCAAGTTTAACCTCGTACAATAAAGGATCAATTTTTTGTATGAATAAAATATCGGTTTTCAACAAAATTTGAAAGAAAGTTTTTGGATAGCTTATTTTCGATACACTCCTTATCCCACCAGCACTATATAAAAAAAAGGACGGGAACCGTACCAACCCAACCCAACGATGATTATATTTTAGAAATAGAAAAGAGCATAACAGAAACACAAAAATAGAGGTTGTGTGGCGGAGAACAAAAAAAAGGCACAACACTCGCTCCCCGCAACAAACGATGTTCCGCCCCCACCCCCCGCCCCAAAATTATTTTTTTAAGTACCCGCAAGTGCCCTCAAATTCAGTTTGTGCGTTCTCCGTACGTTGACGGTAGTCCAAATTCTTTTCTTTGATCGTTGACATGTTTCCAGAAAGACTTAGGAGCTAATTTCAGCCTATCCTGCACTTTTTTAAATAATTGGCACGACTCTGGCGAAACATTGCAATGAAACTCCCCCATGCTTAGAATACCATCTGAATGCTGCTCTTTTTAAAGATTTGAGCTTTCGTAGTGCAGCGGACGTCCACCGTGGATTTCTGGTCTTTGAAGGAACCCGCTTAGGAACATGGCGATCGATAGCATAGCTCACGATATTGGAGAAGGTCTGAACTACAACGTTGATGTCGTCGGTATCAAGAGTAACATTCCAGTCGATGCTCAACAAAATGCCGAGAATGCTGTCATAATTCGCTCTCTTGAAGTCGTAGCTGACGGGATCCGCAACATTGGGAGCATTCGTCGGATGCTCAACCTCGAGCGTGAGATGCAAAGCAGGATGCAGAGGAACCGTTTTAACTGAAACGGAAGGAGCAACGGATATCCTTGGAGCCTGTTCAAAGTTGCTGACAAAACATAGATCAAGAAGTTTGCCATTTTCGTTGGTAACGTAATTGATTTGCCGCAGAAGATTTGAATTATAGATATCGAGCAATCTGAGATTTCTTGCGTGGAATCGATGCATTCGGTTCCGGGTACCAAAATCCATTGCTCGAGGAGCACCATTTCAGATCTGGGAAATTAAGATCGCCTATCATAATAATCTGCTTGAGACGATATTGTATATAGCGATTCAGCATGTTTTTTGATTAACGCAACATCACGCGTTTTGCCCGGCGGAAGATATAACACACAAAGGACTAACGAGTATCCAACTAGCTTGATTTGCACCCAAACTTGTTCGATAATGGCCCAGGATGTAACCTCAATTAAAGACTGGACTCGGAAAAAATGAGACACACAAAAATGATCACCGAAAATTCATTTTAAATCGGATACTGCTCAAATTTTAAGGGATTAAATTACTATATATTAGCTTTGTTTTGGTTTTATTTATTGAATTTCCTCCCCCAAGCTGAATGCTCGTACATTTCTCTTAACACTGCTCATGAGATCTGTCCATCTTCCTTACACAATTTTTCCCAGTTTTTCTTCAAAGCTTCATCGGTTTTGAATGTTTTTCCGCTTTTCTTCAACTTCTTCTTCATTATCGTCCAAAACTTTTCGATCGGACAAAGTTCTGGTGTATTTGGTGGGTTCGCCTCCTTCGGGACCACATTAACGCCCTTCGCTTCGTACCAATCCATTACAGGCTTGGCGTAATGGCACGAAGCGAGACCCGGCCAGAACAGCGTGGAACCGCGGTGAGAGCAGAGGAAGGGCAACAAGCGCTTCTGCAAGCATTTTTCTCTATAAATCTGCCAGTTTATGGTAGCGGTTGTAACGAACGGCTTGCTGTACCGTCCGCACTCGCAGATCGCCTGCCACAACAGGTACTTTTTCGCGAATTTGTCCATCTTTCTCTTCCGGAACTTTTCCGGAACCTCCATGCGGGACGTACCGACAAAAAACTCGAGGCCGGGGATTTGTTTGGTGTCCGCCTTGATATATGTCTCGTCGTCCATGACGAGACAGCCTGGCTTGACCAGCCACTCACGGTACAGCTTCCGCGCACGCAATATGCTTGTCAGTCCGGTTTGGCGCCTTCCTGACCTTAAAAACACGTAGGGGGTCCGTTCGTCGAGTCAAGTCTCGGAGAACATGATAACGTCATAGCATTCATCTGAGCAGGCGAGCAGGTATTCGTCTATACAGGTGTTCATTCCGCAAGCATTCTGGTAGTAGACCTGTATATCTGAGGTTGCAGGCTGGAAGCCCACTTCCAAATCCCCGAGTAGACTGGTAGACTGAAGCAAGCTGATATCGAAGTAGAAGGGGCCTTCAAAACGCTTTGCAGAGTACGGTCAGGTGATGAAATGCTAGGATTATTGACGACAGGATGATCAATATAGTGGCTAGTGGATGATACTCGATCAACATAAAGACAGGAGCCACCAGCAGGACTGGAAATATTATAGTCTTCATGGACAGGTCCCGGTTGGCTTGACGATGACGCTTGTTGATCATCATGACAAATTTCAGGGGTGCTAATATAATTTGGACAGCCGGCGTCGGTGGTGTAGTGGTAAGCGTGACTGCTACTTGGCACCCCAGTGAGTCTGGGTTCAATCCCAGTCGACGTCGGTGGTTTTTCGGCAAGAAGCGAGGTCTGTCAAAAACAGCACGGAACAACTATGTTTCTTCAAGAAAGACAATTAGCGTTTTTGCAAGAATTCCTATACATAAATATCTGGGTTGACAGTGCCAGTTGTCACGAAACTTTCGCTTTGTAGCCCACAGGTGTAAATCACCTGCCAAATCAAGCATTTTTTTTTTTTCGGAAACTTGTCATTTTTCCTGTTTAAACTTATCTTGAACCTTTCTTTTTCGGTAGCCGTATAAAACTCTTGACCTCGGATCTGCTTGAAAGCAGCCTTGACGTATGTTTCATCGTCGATTGTGACGAAATTAAACTTGGTCAACAAACTTGTGTACAACTTACGCGCTCTTCCTTTCGCTGTTGTATTTTGCTTATCATATCGATTTGGTGTCACTGTAACCTTATATGTTGACAGTCCAGCTCGTTTTTTTGCTCTGTTGTGTGAGACTTTCCCAATTTGTTTCCTATATGTATATCTGATGGAAAGGTTGGGATTGCGTTTGAAAATGCTGGCCACTATTCTTCTCCAAACACTTCTAACGTAGGACTACGTTTCTCTTTTCTATACCGGGTGTCATTTCAAAATTTTGGAAAATGAGAGCGTTACGCAAAAGTGAAAGGTTTTTGAACGCTAATTACTGTCGTTTGACTGAACAGAATGCCTTCATTTATACACCATTTGATCAGAAAAACTTACAAATATTTCTGATTCAAATTTCAATTAATGGCTATCAGTATAAGTAGTTCAATTATTTACTTAAACATGACCTACTTATGCTCCCATACAAATCTGCATACGAACAGATTGAAAATGTGGTTTTCCCTCTCCCGGTCCTCAAAAAAGGGTAACAAATTGTCTTCTTCTTATTTCACTAGGTTTCATTTCATGTATGGCTGTATTCATAGCCACACCCCTCAGCTGCAAATTTATTTTGCTTTGTTGCCGGTGTCTGGTTTTATAACTGAAGCCCGCCCCTCTTGTGAAATTTGCTTCGTTCGGCATGTTTGTGCCTCTCTTCTTTAGAGGAAATGCTATCAACACCAGTATAAAGCACACGATTTGAACCAAAATGATTGCATTCGGATATTCAAGTTCGATTGAGCAGCAGGTACGGTTGTGTTTTTCGTTTTCTCGCGATTGTGTGTCTGGCTCGAAAATTATCGCTTGCGCTTGCTCATCGGTAACCGAGAAGGAAGGGCTGCAATGTTTTACAAGTTTCCCCGCTTGACCTATTGCTGTCATAAAAATCAATAATCCGCGCGGGCGGCTTCCGCTCCGAAGCCGAACCTCCAAGCGGAAAACGACATATGTGACAAGTTGATTACTAGAATCATCCCAAGTATCTTGCCGTCGGCCATTCACAGCGACTAAACTACTATCTGGATTGAATTAAAAGACTAATTAAATTTTACAATAAAGAAGTTTGTGTTTAAGTGGAATGCGCGTGATTTATCCTAAACAACCTTTGTATATTATCAAAAATAGTACATTTTGGATTGTTAGAGGAATTCAGTCGACAGTAGTAAATTCGACAGAGATGTTTCATTAAACCCGAAATGATTTTTTTTTATTAAACTGAACTGAAAAATCAATGGCTCGGGTTGTAGAAAATTTCAAAAGGTGTCAAAGCAAAATATTAAAAACATTTTATTATAATCCAACTAAATGTGTTATGATGTGTCTAGATTAGACGATACCATTATTACTATACACCAACGCGGTCCTACGTGAACCTCGCGGTTATATCCCTGATATTACCCACCTCAATATTATGTCATTGGTCACGATGGATTTGGCAATATTAGGTGATTTAACCAAGTCGGCGTGGGAATAATTAGGAGTTTGCTTATGCGCTGCAAAATTCTGATACGCTGCTCTTCTTGCTTCGACGCCATTTTGACAACTGAATAAAAAATGGCAAACATAAAATAGGGTCAACATTCCGTACGCATACTCCTACAAAATGAGGGGTGTTCAAGTTTTTTAAATGCACGATTAAAAAAAATACGGCATATTTGAGTCGACCAAGTTTTGACCGTTCCATCCCTTAACATGCATCCTCAATGTGGAATAACTAGTGATCTCAAGTTGAGGCAACACAAGGAAAAGGTAGGAATGTGTTGGCTTGGCACTTCCTTTGTTGGAAGCCGAGAACATCTCTGTACTTCATCGAGAAGTCACTGGGATTTCGGCAGCGTAGTCCGTTTTGGTAAACGATACGCTGAGTCTTTGTTTTCAGATTATTCTCCATTTAATTTGTTTTAAGGAGGTACATACATATATATTGAAATATAAGTACCCATTGAAACCAACGGTGAGGATGCCATTGGGGCCTTTCAAAAAGATTGATAATGATTTACCTAATTGGGAAAACAAGATTTTTAACTAATAGCCGTACAAAACTTACTTAGACGAACACTAAGGAATCTGTTGCGGTCATGCATGTAGGAATGTTTTTGAGTTCTTTCTTCGTTTTATCTGTCAATTCCTCCTCAGTTTTTGCGACAAATATGTTGAAGTAGATCTTACGCTTCAGGTTGGCCCATAAATTCTTGATGGGACGAAGTTGGGGGACGCCTCCAACGATCGCTCCGAGTAGTGAGCCGACGCCAAATCCGGCCAGAACACCGCGTCTTCGCCCTTATGGTATTTCTTGATGAACGACGCAACTTCCGGTAGGCATTTCGTACTATAAATTTCCCCGTTCATGGTCAGTCCGGAGCGAAAGAATAGCGGCTTTGACATCCCTTTCTCGCTGATTGTCAGCTACAGCAGCACCTTCTTGGGGAACTTGGTGTGTGAAATGAACTTCACCTCGGAGGTCACTTCCTTCGTGGGGGAAGTAAAATACGAAGTGCTCTGCCAGTTGTTGCCATCCAGGGTGAGATAGGTCTCATCGTCCATCACCACCGCCACGTCGTGATTCGCCGGGAAAATCGAGTTGGCCATCTTATTCGGCCGCTGCCGCTGCGTCATTGCCTGCAGCTCCGAAACCAGTGGACGTGACGCTTCTTGACATGTATGTTCATGTTCGCCAGGTACTTTTTCACTGTTTAACCGGTTGAACTGACCTCCCGGCCAAACGCACGCAGCGATATAGCC
Organism: Aedes koreicus; assembly: GCA_024533555.2. Classification (NCBI taxonomy): domain Eukaryota; kingdom Metazoa; phylum Arthropoda; class Insecta; order Diptera; family Culicidae; genus Aedes; species Aedes koreicus. Next base: position 333,288 of record JAHHFK020002454.1, on the reverse strand, counting down.
ACTTTTCCATCGGTTGTCCTCTTCAGCATCCTTTGGAGCTTCATGTCGCTCAGGATCATCGGCCGTCCGGAATCGGGCTTTCTTTCGATGCTCTGATTGTTGTCTAACAGTGCCAAGATTATGTAGATGCCGGAACGGGCGTATCCGGCATCCACAAAGTGCCGCACGATGTCCGTTTTCGACGCAGTGGGGTGCCGTTCTTTGAACGCGCACACTTCTGAACGGAGTTGCTTCACTGTTTTTGCCATCACGGTTAGAGTTCGACTGATAGAGCTGTCATTTTGTGTGCTGACTCATGGGTTACTATGATTGATGCTACATGGGTAGTTTTGTCAGTGCGGGTGAAGGTAAACCCATGAAAAATCGGCAATTTTTGTCTATTTTTTTTTAATACAAATGTTATCTCACGTAACACTCGAAAAGGACCCTTATTTTCCAATCCTTGTCGTTTTTGAAGACCTCCCCTGTTTTCCGGAGCTTGAATTTGGATTTGGATTTAGCCCAGAATTTTTCTATTGGGCGAATTTCTGGCGAGTTTGGTGGATTTGCCTCCTTCGGCACAAAAACAACATCGTTGGCCTCGTACCACTCCATCACCGGTTTCACGGAATGGCTCTATCCAGCCAAAAAAGGGGTCTCACCTTTGTGGGAACGGAGAAAGGGGAGCAGGCGCTTCTGGAGGCATTCTTGTTTATATATTTGGCCGTCTATGATGCCGGTCATTTTGTACGGCTTGCTGAATTTGCCGCACCGACAGATCTCCTGCCACACCAATTACTTCTTGGCAAATTTGTCGTCCTTCTTTTTCCGGAACTTCTCCGGAGCAGCCAAGTGGGACTTACCGACGAAAAAATCCAGGCGGGGATCTGCTTGGCGTCCGCTTTAATGTACGCCTTGTCGTCCGTTACGATGCATTTCAACTGCACCAACCACTCGCGGTACAGCTTTCTGGCGCTGGATTTGGCCCACTAATTCGGAAAAATTGACCTTCTTGGCCCCGTCCCAAATCGAATGGTTCGGTGTGCGCTTGAAGTAATCCCTCATCTTCCTAGCGTTCACGGGGTCGGCCGTCTTCGCTTTTCTTTCGCTGCCAGCTCACCGCTGAGTCGTCTGGGCTTCCTTGAACGATTTTACCACACGGGACACGGTCGAATTGTTGATTCCCAACCGTTTCGCGATCCACCTGTGGGACTGGCCTGGATTTTCCACCACCGCGCCCATATTTTTTTTTGTCGAGGCACTTTTTGCTTGGAAGCCTTGACAGATAGTGACGAAATTTTGCCCATGTTAACATTACACTTTAAAATAGTTTTTAGTCAATAGTTTAGTTCTAAAAGAAAGTTTTTCGTTTTGTTCGAGAACAATCTTTACACTTATGGAATTTTTTGAAAATTTTAATGCAAAAAATGTGTATGTTTTTTTGATCAATGGCGTATGAATGAAGTCATTCTGTTCAGTCAAGCGCGTTTAAAAACCTGATAATTATGCGAAATCTCTCATTTTTGAAAATTTTGAAATGATACCCGGTATAGAAAAGATAAACGTAGTCCTACGTTGAGAAAAAAAACGACACGGACATGAAAACTCAGGCGTTCGTAAATATGTTTTCTTAGAATGTTTAGTATGAAAAAAAAAACAAAAATGGCTGACATAAATATAACATTGAACCTATCTTTCATATATTTTTTTTTCCATTTGTATACATTGAAGCCAAAAATATATATTTTATTGTTAGGATGGCATTTGAATCTGAGATTATATCGCGGATAAGTAATCCTTATTGATAGATCCAGTACTAGATATATTGGCCATTATGGGGCCTTTTGATCCATATTGTAGTAGGCCTGATCGTTATAATGTTTCTGTTATATATAAATGCTGCAAATAAATACACAACTGCTGAGGTGTTATTTTACTCTTCTCGTTTTTCAAAAATGCCTTCATGAACTGCCTGTGTTTGTATAAAATTTACATTAGTTACGAAATTTATTCAATGTCAAAAAGAACGATAAACAACCAAACAACAGCAATTCAGTGAGACCCATCAAGCAGCCAATTGAACGAACTGTCAGAACAACCTTGAAACATAATCTGCACTTGCTCTTACAGTCCACAGTGGAAAACAAGACCCACTGCATAACACACCAACGACTACCATTTCCATTTTTATGCACCAGAACCAAGTTTATGTGACATTTGAAGTCCAAACTTGTCATCGTATGCCTGGCAGTCTTGGCAGAGAAGCCCCATCCCACTCTCGTCATCCATTTGTACATTTTCCGCCACCAGTCGGCTCCCTCACAAGCGAGCGCAGCCGTAAATATAGCCGTTCCGTTCGTCATATCCTGCTGGTGACCCAGTTTTCCGACGTTGACTGACATCCCGTTCCGTGCCACTGTGAACCCCTCTATGGCCTGAGGTGGTGTAAACTTGAAAGCGCATTGTGAGTGAGTGCCACTGCGTCGTTTCGTAACACTTGATGATGATGATGATGATGATGATGCTGTTGATGATGACGATGCTGGCCATCGTCACCAAGCTCCTGCGTGTATTGCATGTCATCGGATAACATGCAAGTTGGTCATTTTGATGTCAACAACAGAAACATCGACGGGAAAAAGACTGACAGGTGGATACCTCGGTTTTCAACATCACCCGGTAAATGGTGCTGCAAAGGACATCTTCCTGCTGGACATGACTGCCTGGGCAGTACTTTGGTTTTTGTGGCATGGAATTGAATTAATTGACGTAGGGGCATTGTTGGCTGCTGGAGAGGTTATGTCAACAGGATAATCGCATGGTTGTAGAAACTAATTGGGTTATAGGAAAACGTGTCCGAATCAGCACTGTAGAAGATAGGTTGAAGAGGAGAATTGTAGGTTGCATCATTTAACCTGATTTCATTACACTAATGACGGTTCCTAAGAGATGTTTTTTAAACCATACAATAAAAAACTACCCACAGGTGGTGAAAATAAAGTTTTAATTTGAAAATGTTCTAACAGTTACCGAACACACTTGCGAAAAAATGTACGGTTCCTTAATAAGTGGATCATGTTTCTCTATCTTTCCTCTGTTAGTTCAAAACAGTAATAGAGAAGCTGAAAACGTGAATTTTTGTTGCAATCAACAACTGTCAGAAGAGTGAATGGAGCCCCCCTATTCAGTACAAAGTATTCTAACATGCTTATTTTTATTTGAATAAAGGGAAATAATGAGTCTGCCAACAACATGGCGTAAATTAGCATTACAAACGATATTTTCCTCAGTTGAAAACTACTTTTTTCTCAACCAGCTTGTTACTAAGTTTTCTTTTAGAAAATAGCATGGCATCCTTTGTTCGCGAGCTTATTGTTTTGCGGAAAATGTAAAATTTATTCTACGTTCAGGCAGTTTGATGCAGTAATTTGAACTTCACTTTTTGTTTTCTCTCCTTTCCACAGGCCGCAGTCAAGGAAGGATACCTGATGAAGCAAACATGGTCGTTCCAAAGATGGCGCAGGAGATATTTTCGGCTCAAGGGGCACAGGCTTTACTACGCAAAGGATAGCAAGGTATGTGAACATGGGGTACTGTTTCAAACCATAGAACTGACCGGCATTGTGGGTGTTTCATGAAGAAACATTAATTAATTTCAGCGCATACTGGTGGCAAGAACAAATACCAAACTAGAGTTAGAGATATTTACCGACAGAACATTGCTACTGTTGTAGAAATTTGATCCCAATTATGCCTGAACAAGTATCTCAAACTATAGTGACGTAAATAGCTATGTTATCATTTATTTTGATCATTTGAACATTCAAAGCCTTACAAAGCATAACATAGCATTGACGTTTGTACATCTCGTGAATCGAGCTACAAAGAGGAATAATTCTTTATAGATACTGTATGTCACCATGAAATCGAACCAATGTTCCTCCACGCGATTATGATGATGATGATGATGATGATGATGATGATGGTCCCGCCACATACCCCCACCAAGGTTTGAGCTGGACGATTTATCTTTAAGATAATTTAATATTGAACATCAAATTAATCAGATTTACAAACAAAAACAAAATCGATCTGATTCAATTTAAAGTTATAAACTCCTGGATAACTTTCCATCACTATACAACAATGTTATAAATTAAAAAATACCGTTAATTTCAAATTTTCATGAACATAGCCCAGTGATCAAAGAGACCTTGCCAGTAATAAAAAATCCCGCTGTGTTCTAAAACTATGGGCAACAACAGCATTTTCAAGATATTTCTGACATTCAACCAGACGCCTCACTACTAGTGCAAAGAATCCCTCAAACAGCAGAAGCTTTCAATTTGATTAAAAAAAAAATACAAAACAGTTATCTCAACCTGTTTTACGCGCGCGAGGCTGAAACTTTTGTAGACTACACAAAAATGATACTACTTTAATCACAATAACAAAATAAAAACTATAAATCCGTCATCATGATCGAGGCGAAAAGTACAGTTTGTTTGTGCCCCATGACAAATGTTAAACATTTAACAATTAACCATACAAAATATCCGTTTTACATAATCCAGATCACCTACCGTCAGTGGCTTAGCCTCACCAAACCACTTGGTACGTTGGTTGACCAACGGCACATACTCTTCAATCCACCGTTTCCATAGTTCTTCGGCCAGTTGCTGTGGCCGATGATATGCGTTAGAAGGGCCTCAGCAGGTGACACACCTTTCAAAAAATGATTTGGACCTAGTGCATCGATCGACCCTTCGGCAACGTTTGTGAGGGCCGAGAATTTACTAGATCCTCCCCCTGCACAATCGACGTTTGAAGGATTTCGTCGGTTAGCCTTTTCCGATCGTCAAGCGCCTGTAGAGCTCCCTCCACGGTCTTGACTAGACGCCCTCACGGGAACCCCATATGGAGAGTGGCGGGGGGATACAACGCCGCTTTGTGCGATCATCGGTAACTGCTTCAGCGCACTTTTCTCCAATGATCCGGATCTTTTCGACGATCTCCTTGCTTGCAGCCTTCAGGTTGGTGCCATTGTCGGAGATGAATTTCAGTGGAGCTTCACCTCGGCACATGAATTTGGCGGATGGTCAAGAGACAAGATGCTGCAGACAGATCGTGCGCGACCACAAGATGTACTGCATGAACTACCATGCAGGTGAACAAAACTATCCACCTTTTCTGTCAACTTCGTCCTACAATTACTTCAACCGGTCTGAAATAGTCGATTCCTTCGTAACTAAAGGGACGAGTATGAGGGAAGAACCTCTCGGTCGGTAACGGCACCATCCTGGGAGTCCTAGGTTGATTCCGATGAACCTTGCACCAGAGGCAATTGGTTGACACCTTCTTCACGACTGCGTTTGATGTTCTAGATGTAGTACCGTTGACGCAATTAATCTTTAACAGTTTCTCGAAAAGCATTATCGTACTTTTCGTGATAATGTTGAACAACCTTTTTTGACATTTCGTGACTCTTCGGAAGAATGATAGGAAACGTCAATCAAACGACAACGTTTCAGCATTCTTTGCTCTTCCTTACATGCTAGTAATCCTTCCTTTTTTCTTCTACAGTTCAAAAGAACGCAGCACACAAGCAATCATGCGCACCCATACAGTCCACTTCGCGATTCGTTGAACTTTGACCATGGCCTGTGGTATATCGATGCCGTGGAATAGGTTGACAACTCTTAGCTCCTCCTCGATTTTTGTTGGTATCGTAAGTTGCTGCGGCCACTTAGCTTCATCCTGGTACAAGAAAATTGGTCCGTGAAACCATTTACTGCCACACAAAATTGAGGGGGCAAAGGGGCAAACATTAACAATAAATAATAAATCATTGAAACAAACATCAAAATTCTAATACGAATATCACATACTATGGGGAGTGGGCATGAGCTCCTCCTGCCACCTCCCCCTCCCCTTGCTATGCCTATGAATTCGGAACAGTTGGGTGGAATTAGAGTTTCCATCCTGGGATGTCACGGGATGAAAAATCCCGGGATCCTCGCATATCCCCGGATTCCTGGAAATATTTCAACTAATCTCGGGATCCCGATGCCAAAACAGTAGAAATATTTCTATATTAGTCATTGGTATATGGGGAGAGTGATTTCGATTCTTACTGGCAAGGAATGGTATTGGGTTTGAATTCTATCTTAAGGAAACCTACGTTTTTTGCAAGTTTGAATGACCTAAACTCAAATTTGGATAGTTTCAAACATCCGTGTTGGAATTATCTGTTGCATTTACTATTTACTTAAACGTGAATGAGCTTAACGCCCGTGTATATTTTCAAAAAGAACATTGACAACCGTTCAAAGTTTCATCGAAGCTTTTGGATTGTTCGCTGGGATTTGACATTCATGTGTTATTGGAGGGTTTTTACCAATTGCTTGCAGAAATGGATGACGTTTGGCAGTATTTTACGAAGCTATCAACTAATGGTGAAAAAGCGCAATGCTCAAAATCTTCACAACAGCTTTCGTGCAAGGGATCATCAGCGTTTCGGAGATATTCTAAAGCAAGTTCGAAAAATCGTTATAATTTTCTAACAATCGCCGGTAAAAAATGGAATCTTGCAAGATAAAATCATCGCAGCTCACCAAAAATCGGTGCAATTGCATATCGATGTCACAAAAAGGTGGAGCAATACTGAAAGGATGCTCTAGAAGATGCATGCAGGTCTTCTTTGATGATTCGCCGCATGGATTTCTCCGAAATATTGGCTTCCTTTGCAAGTTTTCTTATGGAACGCACCGGGTTGCGAGCAATTTTTGCACGGACCGATTTGATCACGTTCGGCGTGCGTGCAAAGCGCGAACGTCCGCTGCTTAGGACCATCCTGCAGGGACTTTTTTATGCGGTAAACTGTTGCCAAATGGAACCCTACCACCTTGGCAATCTCTTTCGGCTTCTTCTGGGCGAGCAACAAACTGGTGATCACTTCTTTCGTGAACTTTTGACAAATTTGCAATAAAACAAATAGAATGTTTGGATGCAGCACTTGAAAGTAAACATAAACAAATACACTTTCGACAGAAATTGGTCACTAGCTACACAAATTAACCCAATACTCAAGTTTGAACATGTTCGCATTATTTTCTGCCGCACCCTGTATATGACGCAGTTTACGACAGAATCTGTTCGCAACGAAATTAGGAACTGGTTCCATTGATGAAATTTTCGAAAAATAAGCATATGGGCTCAACTAACGAAATACCAACGCAAAACGAAATCCAGATCGCAGATAATGAAATTCCTAAAAGACACTAACTGGTTGCAAGAAATGGTAGATCATGAAAGATGCGGGTCATCAAATTCAAGTAGTTTCTTCGCTGCGCCTGGAGGAACTTACTCTCCAGCAGGAATTGGAGAGTGCTATTAAAGAACATTCCGAGGGACATCACTCAATTGAGACAACAGACCGTGAAAAATTATCCATAAGGAAGCCTGCTGTACGAACTAACCGGAAAGTTGACGAGCAATCTGCAACAATTTTGTGTCAACTTGAAATCCATCAAACCAACGTCTACTGACAGTGAGTGAGTTTTCTCCGATTCGGCAAATTTTTGCACCAAGTAGCGTTCGTACATTTCTGATGAAAGTTTCAATGCACTTACATTTTTAAACTCATTTTTCAAGAGGAAGTCGTAATTTTTTGTGGTTTTTGCATAATTATTATGCACCCATCGAACGTCTTTTTTCATTTGTTAATACTTATTTCATATGACTAATGCTTAAACAAAACGCAATTAACGATTTTCAACATTGTTTGGTAAATTTATTATATTCTCGGGATCCCAGGATTTTCCGGGAAATAGAATTTATATTTTCCGAATTCCGGGATGCAGAAAACCGCCGGGAAAATTAAGCTCTAGGTGGAATCCACCCCGATATCTCGATACCACTGTAGTACTTCTCCGCTGTAGTGGCTGCTTGCCAAATCACGCCATAACTTTACTGGTAAATTGTGAGCTTCAATGTACGTAAGAACCCATTTTTACAGGCACTCCTGCTTGAAAATTTTGAAATATATAGTCTTTTTTGTCACGTAAACCTGTCCGCAGCTCGTTCGCAGCTCGTTTTTTGTCCGCAGCTGCAAATGCGTTGCCAGATCATAAGCTACTTGCAAATTTATCAGCAAAAACGAAAAACTTGTTAAGGCGTCACCTTGACCAGTGGCTTTATAGAATTTTCGTCCAGGAATCTGCCTCTAATCCATCTTCACGCTCCTTTCATCGTCCTTGAGGATGCATCTTTCGTACTTCGTAAGAACCTCATTGAACAACTTCCTGGTTGTCTTTTGGCCACTAGATTCTGCTTCAGTTTAGTTTCTTACTTGCCCAAAAAGATCGAAATGCTTTTCGCAGACGAATTTTTCTGAGGGTGTTTTGACTGGCGTTAAATTTCTTGGCGATATCATAATCCGACAGCCCCTTACAACTCCTTCCACTACGACGCTTGCTATGATCCTACGTTCTATAGTAAAGCTTGTTTCAGATAGAATTGGAACAATAACAATTGCCTGTATTTCAGCCGGTTTTTTTTTTTTTACAAATGTAGCGTTTTCTTCATACTTTTAAGAGAAAAAAAGGAAAAAATTATTCGTCACGGTTTCGAAGGAATTCTCGAATTTTTCCTGTAACACGGCTCATTAGGCGGCGCACACCTTCTTCGTCCATCGTTTTAGCTATCTTATTCCACCAGGTCTTCATCTGATTGATGTCTTTGACAACCTTTCCCTTTGTCTTGAGTCTCCTCTTCATGATTGCCCAGTATTTCTCAATAGGGCGGAACTGGGGGCAGTTGGGTGGGTTAAGGTTTTTCGGAACAACCTGGACCCCTTTCTCTGCATACCATTCTTGAACGACTTTGCTGTAATGACAGCTTTCCAAATCTGGCCAAAACATTACGGGATGGTTGTGGGATCGAATGAACGGCAAAATTCGTTTTTGGAGACACTCTTTTTGGTATAGTTCCGACGTCATTGTCTTATTTGTAACGAAAACTTTCGTTTTTTTTACCACAGCTGCAAATGCCCTGCCAAATCATGAATTTTCGTGCAAATTTGTCGGCAAAAACAAATTTAAATTTGGCTGGAACATCCCCCCGAGCCGTTGCCAAGTAAAATTTTTGACCTGGGATTTGCCCGAAGTCAGCCTTGACATAGGTTTCATCGTCCATCAGAAGACACCCGTCGAACTTGGTCAGCACCTGGTCGTATAGCTTCCGAGCACGGATTTTGGCCACACTATTCTGTTTTATGGTCCGATTTGGCTGTTTGCTAGCTCGATACGACTTGATTCCTTCCCGGAGTCGAGTTCTCCTCACGTTATTATGGGCAGCACCGAATTTTCTGGCCAAATCACGGTCCGACTGATTGGGATTCCTCTTAATCGTCTTCAAAATCTTACCACGCAGTTTCCGGTCGACAGTTCCACTCCGACGATTGGCTTGAGGCTTCCGAATCGTCGTCAATGTTTCCTTATACCGTTTGATAACGCGCCATACGGTATTTCTGGGCAATTTCAGCTGTTTAGCTAGCCTAGATGCAGACCACAATGGATTTTCCAAATAACTGTGCACAATTTTTTCCCTTCTTTCGGCTTCCATGTTGATTGTTTACAAAGTACAGTCGATTTGCGGAATGTCAAAAATACATACGTGAATCTGACAAAATTCCCGACACGTGGGCGCCACCCCCAAATCAACTCCCCTACACCCCCATCCTCAAAACCCCAAAAAACCTCCCCCTATTTTTTTTTTTTTTTTTTTTTCATTTCTCTTAGTGAAGGAAAACCCGTTGGAGTGAAGCTCCTTTTAAGCCTCTTCTCCAACAGGCACAAAACCTTCAATCTTTTCAAAATGTAATTACAATATATGCACTTTCCAGTGAGCTTAATTGCTCTGTTAAGGAAGTGCGGTGACTTAGCTGTAAACTACTTAATTAATAATATTTATAATCTTCATAGAGCTTTAGGCCGTAGCAGGGGACGATGAGGCATGTACAGCAACCGTCTGTTTGACCGAAGATGTCGTGAATTCTTACAGTATAGTTGGCCTCGCTACCATAGTAGCCCGACTGCACGAGACCTGGACCATGTAGAACCGGAGGAAGTCTGAGTTGCTGATGAGAGGGGCGAAGATGAACTGAACCGTGTTGTTTGATAGGCGTAGATCTCTGTTCGGCCAGACATATACTTGTTCGTTTTACTTAAGTATAGTTGGCCTCGCTACCAGAGTAGCCCGAGTGCATGTTTCCAAGAACCACGGGAAACTAAAGATTGTAGTTAGAACAACAGCCAGATGGTCCAAGTTCGATGAGGATGTATGTTTTGAGTCCTAGGGCAAATAGTTTGCCATCCTGGTCCGTACACGTAGCTTTACTTTATCTTTGAATTTTATACCAACACGCTCAGATTTCAAATCAGGTGGAAGGGAATTGAAACGTGTTTTACTGTAGTGAGCAACGGATTTTTTGCCCATTTCCGTATTTTGACGACTGATAACGAATGTTGCTGGATTTCTTAGCTGATATCTATGTGACGTTTGAAGTGAGCTCGTGGATTATACATCAGATTGTGGATATGACACAAAGACTGGATTTCACGCAGAGCTGCAATTAGCAGGATAGATGCATTTGCATTGTTGTACAGATCCATAGGTAGAATACAAGTGAGGTTTTTTATACACCACTTTCAAACACCTATTTTGAGTAGCTTACAGTGGCTTTAATCGTGTCTTTGCAGCAGCACCCCAAATAGACACCAGATAACCCATTTCTTTTTTTGTTGAAGAAACTTGGATAAGGGAAGGGAATAGTTTTTCCAACCCCCTCCGCCAAAAAAAAAGAGACTCTCCACATTCCTCCATATGTTGAGCTTACACATTTTCGTAGTTCTGCGATGTGTTGATTCCAAGACAACATGGCATCCAAGTTTAGACCCAAGTACTTGTAACATTCTACTTCGTCTATTCTGGTTGAAGAAACTACAACATCCGAGTGAGGTGGAACTCTCAGACGTAAGGAGTGGAACATAACATACTTTGTTTTCGATAAATTTAGAGACAATAGACTTTCTGAGAAAAATCCTTAAAGTTTTTCCATATCTCCTGTCATTTGGCGAACGATTTCCCTAGCATCTCTGTCTTCATATGATAAGGACGTGTCATCAGCGAATATCCTCGGCTTTCCTCTGCAAAGCAATCTTTGCAAGATCGTTGATATAAATCAGGAACAGTAAAGGTTCCAAATTACTGCCCCGAGAAACACCTACTATTAATGGTTTTCGTAAACTGGAAACACCAACACCACACTCAAGTATATTGAGTTCTGTCACTTAGATAGCTTCGAATGAGGTCATTTGCAACTCCTCTAATTCCACAGACGTCGAGTTTTTCGAGCAGTATCTGATGATCAATAGTATCGAATGCTTTTTTTAGGTCTAGAACTCCAACCAATTTGTGGGAATCCATCGCCTTGTGTATGTTATCAATAAGTTCCCTTGTGGCTGTCAGCGTACTTGATCCTACACGAAATCCATACTGATGGTTGTACAAAAATGTATGCTCATGTAGAAAGTGTGATAGTCTGGATACCAGCAACTTTTCTAGTATTTTACTGAGTACTGATAACACCGATATTGGTCTATAATTATTCACGTCTGTCTTACTGCCTGCCTTGAAAATGGGTGTCACTCGAGCCACTTTGAGTACATTAGGAAAACTCCCCGTGCTGATACATTCATTGAATACATCTTTTAACAGGACTGAAAACATATTGTGGTGATCTTTAATGAATGAAGCTGGAATTCTATCTGGGCCGCTGTTTTTTCCTGGATCAAGATCTTTTATTTGGAGTACTACTTCTTGGACTGTCGTTGGTCGCAGAAAAAAATGAGGCATTTAAAGGACTAAGTGTATTGTACTTGTTCATGTCCTTATTGCTACGGATAGTTGACACAAGCTGGGGTCCAACCCGGCTGAAGAACTCGACGAAAAAATTGGAAACAGCTGAACCATCAGTTCTTGGCTGTCCATTTATTGTCAATTCGATTTAACCAAGATCCCCTTTTGTTCGCTCCATAACTTGATTAACGTTTTTCCAAAGCTCCTTAGAATTGGCCTCAGACATGCATAATACCTCTTCGTGCATTCATTTTTAACGTGCTGGACTTTCTTTGAGATGTGAAGCAGGAGTTCTCGTGGTTGGCTAAAAACCCGTTCTCATTATTTGCTCTTTAATCCATTCGACCTTGGCTCTTGTGCCAATTTTTCGACCTTTCGTCCATTCGAGCTTTTGAACCTCTGATCTTTTGTCGTATTCTAATCTAATCTAATCTAATACAAACGCAGCAAGTACGAAAAAGCATCCTGGAAATAATTGGGTTAGATGACGCCCAATTATTTTTTTGTCAATATTGATGCTTGCAGCATATCAAAGACATGATACAAGCGTCAAAGCGGCCAGGCCTACTGCGTTGCATTTACCGCAAATGATGATTCTGTAAAACGAGTTGTATTCAAACAATTAGGTTTGAACCACAACAAAAAATTGGAAATTATTTTACAAAACTCGGGAATTCTATGGATGATCTAAGATTATACATCATATAAAGAATAGTATATCTAAAATTTCGATATTTTGTTTTGTTTTCTTGCATTGCTTTAATCATTTGTAGTGTATCTTATGTACTACAGTGATTTTAAATAATGATATTAAGTTAAATAATAATTAATTAGTCAATTCATTATTTAAAAAAATATGTGCACCACAGTTAATTATAATAGCATGTTTATCTGCAACTTAGCTGTTCACCCTATCATCAAAAGACTTCAACCGTTGTAGTTACTATAGATCTAGTAAGATTAGTATTTGTGCTCACAATAAATGTAAGAGAATATAATATATGTATGTATGTATAAATAAAATATATCTGACATCCATTGGTTGGTCACTGAAAACAAAAATTAGGCATGTATCAATATCTCAATAGTTCTGAGAAAACCGAAGAATAGCGTACTAAAATGTGTAGATAAATACTGTGGAAAAACTTATTTATGTGATACAACCACAATGGAACTGACTCTTAGCTTCGGGTCTTGACAAGGAATCCCTACTGAGCCCTTGCGGCACGTCAAGCCGGCCAGTTCAGCGCAAGGGAACCTCTGACCTTTTTTCGTATTGACCATTTTTGTTTCTGACGTTTTGTCATTAGGCTTGTTTTCGTTCGATCTTTTGTCATTTGATCATATATGCTGCAACCGTTTGAAATTTTGTGTATTGTTGAACAGTGCAGCCTCAAAAGTTAATAAAATCATCTAAGATGGAGAACACACGGATAAAAACTAGAAGGGACAGCCCAATGAGGTTGTACGCAAAGTTAACGTAAAGCTTGGATAGAATTGATAGATAGATTCAGATAGAATTGGAACAAGAACACTTGCCTGTATTTCAGTTATTTATTATTGAATTCAAGATCTTTTTTTATACAAATGTAGCGTTTACTTTTAAAAAAAAATACGGATAAAATTATTCGTCACGGTTTCGAAGGAATTCTCGAATTTCTCCTGTAACACGGCTCATTAGGCGGCGCACACCTTCTTCGTCCATCGTTTTAGCTATCTTAAAAGGCGATACGGTCAAAATTTGGTCAACATCAACTTGACGTATTTCTTTCAATTTTGCATTTAAAAAACTTGAACACCCCTCATTTTGAAGGTGTGTGTGTGTAGAATGTTGCTCCTATTTTGATTTTGGAATTCACTCTTCAGTTGTCAAAATGCCGTCCAAGCAAGATAAGCAGCGTATCAAAATTTTGCTCGCGCATCGCGAAAATCCGAGCTACTCGCACGCAAAGTTGGCAAAATCGCTAAAAGTTGCCAAATCAACCATTACAAATGTAATTAAAGTGTTTGGGGAACGTTTGTCGACAGCCAGGAAGTCTGGATCGGGGGGAAATCGAAAACCGGAAGCCGCTGAGACGACAAAGAGAGTTGCCGGTAGTTTCAAGCGAAACCCTAACCTATCTCTCCGAGATGCCGCAAATAAGCTGGGTGTATCGTCTACAACCGTGCATCGAGCCAAAAAACGAGCCGGACTATCGACTTACAAGAAGGTAGTGACTCCAAATCGCTATGATAAACAAAATACGACGGCCAAAGCGCGATCCCGGAGGCTGTACACGACGATGCTGACGAAGTTTGACTGCGTGGTAATGGACGACGAAACCTACGTCAAAGCCGACTACAAGCAGCTTCCGGGACAGGAGTTTTATACGGCAAAAGGAAGGGGAAAGGTAGCAGATATTTTCAAGCACACGAAACTGTCAAAGTTCGCAAAGAAATATCTGGTTTGGCAAGCCATCTGTACCTGTGGCTTGAAAAGCAGCATTTTCATAGCTTCCGGGACTGTCAACCAAGAAATTTACGTGAAAGAGTGTTTGAATAAACGTCTGCTGCCTTTCCTGAAGAAACACGGTTGTTCCGTACTGTTTTGGCCGGATTTGGCATCTTGCCTTTACGGTAAAAAGGCCATGGAGTGGTACGCCGCCAACAACGTGCAGGTGGTTCCCAAGGACAAGAACCCTCCCAACACGCCAGAGCTCCGCCCAATTGAGAAATACTGGGCTATTGTCAAGCGGAACCTAAAGAAGACCAAAAAAACTGCTAAGGACGAGCAGCAGTTCAAGGCAAACTGGCTTTCTGCGGCGAAGAAGGTGGACAAGGTGGCTGTACAAAATCTGATGGCAGGGGTCAAGCGTAAGGCCCGGTTATTCGGATTTGGAAAAGCGGAAGCCTAACTGAATATTTTTCCTGAATTTTATACTAATTGAACTTGAAAAAGAAATTTAATTTGATTTTTTAAATAAACGATTTCACCGATTTACACGCGTTTTCCCTTGACCAAATTTTGACAGTATCACCCTTTATTCCACCAGGTCTTCATCTGATTGATGTCTTTGACAACCTTTCCCTTTGCCTTGAGTCTCCTCTTCATGATTGCCCAGTATTTCTCAATAGGGCGGAACTGGGGGCAGTTGGGTGGGTTAAGGTTTTTCGGAACAACCTGGACCCCTTTCTCTGCATACCATTCTTGAACGACTTTGCTGTAATGACAGCTTGCCAAATCTGGCCAAAACATTACGGGATGGTTGTGGGATCGAATGTACGGCAAAATTGGTTTTTGGAGACACTCTTTTTGGTATAGTTCCGACGTCATTGTCTTATTTGTAACGAAAACTTTCGTTTTTTTACCACAGCTGCAAATGCCCTGCCAAATCATGAATTTTAGTGCAAATTTGTCGGCAAAAACAAATTTAAATTTGGCTGGAACATCCCCCCGAGCCGTTGCCAAGTAAAATTTTTGACCTGGGATTTGCCCGAAGTCAGCCTTGACATAGGTTTCATCGTCCATCAGAAGACACCCGTCGAACTTGGTCAGCACCTGGTCGTATAGCTTCCGAGCACGGATTTTGGCCACACTATTCTGTTGGGCTGTTTGCTAGCTCGATACGACTTGATTCCTTCCCGGAGTCGAGTTCTCCTCACGGTACTATGGGCAGCACCGAATTTTCTGGCCAAATCATGGTCCGACAGATTGGGATTCCTCTTAATCGTCTTCAAAATCTTACCACGCAGTTTCCGGTCGACAGTTCCACTCCGACGATTGTCTTGAGGCTTCCGAATCGTCGTCAATGTTTCCTTATACCGTTTGATAACGCGCCATACGGTATTTCTGGGCAATTTCAGCTGTTTAGCTAGCCTAGATGCAGACCACAATGGATTTTCCAAATAACTGTGCACATTTTTTTCCCTTCTTTCGGCTTCCATGTTGATTGTTTACAAAGTACAGTCGATTTGCGGAATGTCAAAAATACATACGTGAAGCTGACAAAATTCCCGACACGTGGGCGCCAAGAACTTCCAAATCCGTCCACCAGGAGCGCCACATTATGAGCAAAAGTTTGTTCCAATTCTAAATGAAGCAAGCCTTAGTACGTAGCAATGTGTAATGAATGTTATTATTATTATTTTTAATAAGCTTGGCGAGGCGATATTGATCGATTGGAACAAGCGAAGCTTTGCCAAAAATCAGTGGGGTTGTGTACAACACACGACCGTTTGATGCATTGTCTGGTTCAACTTATTAGATTAGTTTCGTTTGTTTCGTAGAGCAACATTGCAATGTAGGTGCTGTTCTAATGGGACGTTGGATCGGCATAGATAAGTAAGTATGTTAGGAAATTCTATGCTTTGCTCTTTTGAAATCATTTGGCGGTCCTAGAAAGGTTTCAATGTTGGTATGATGAAAGGGCAACGGCTGTGCTGGCAGTGGTGATAGTGTTGATATGTTCTACTAGCTGGAAACCATTATCCTTATCGCGTCATAGATTGTTGAAAGCCTGTTTGGGAATTCAAAGCCAATTATCAATGATATATTGACGTATTTGAACATTTACTTTACAGCCGCAAAAATCTCCAACTGATTGAAGCTACAATCTTGAATATCTATCGACAAATGATACACTGATTAGCGTTCAAAGTGTTTCAATTATTGGTGACGGTCGGTATTTTTCAAATTATCGTTTTACCACTACCCTAGCTGATAGATGTAGTCTAGGTTGAAATAGTGTGGGTAGGGTCTTAATAAAACGTTAGACCAGCATTATAAAGTAAAAATGTAAGAAAATTCTAATGTACACTCTTTAGAAAGCATTTGGTGGCCCTGAAAAGGGCTGTTTGGTTTGAATAATGATACAGCCACGGTTGTATTTGCTACGATGGTTGAGAGGGTCACTATCTCTATGGCGTGAAAGATAGTTGAGAATCTGTTAGTAATATGCATTTTACTTACAATTAAATACAAGGGTTCTTTCAAGAATATTCAAGAATATCAATTTAAACGATAATTTTCGTGCAGGAATTCAATGATCAACAATGATTCGTCCAAATGTTAAATAGTCGACTTTAATGGACTCATGCTATTATTAAAAATAGCCTAAGGATGTATTCGCTCTGCTAGCTGCTCTGATACTTTGCAGCCATATGCTGCTACATTTTACTCCGACTTTCTCAAAATTATTTGATTCCTATAGAATGGTAGGGACTCCATCCAAGGCACTAGAACGTAAGAAACACTTTCAAGCACTGATTGGAATTTGAAAAGAACATTACTAGCATTAAACAACTAGTTATAAAAGACTGATGACTGTGATAGGGAAATCATCACATGCCAGCAAATAGCGGGCAGCGATTTCAAAAAAGCTAACTTCAAATAAGTTATTTAGTAATTAGTTAAGTTCAATACTGAATCATTTTATGACATTTTTATTATTTACCGCCAGCAACTAATCCGCTATGCACAACTGGGAACTACAACGAACTCAAACTATCTTTTATACTATAGCTCTGTACACAACCTCGGTCTGCCGTGTTGCAGTTCGACTGGAATTACTTGTTATAGAATTTTGTTCGTTGGTTGTTCAACGAAGAAACATGGTTCGCGATTGAACTTGGGCTTTCTTCTTGGTCTTCTAGGTTCAGCTCCTCGTCGCTGCGGGTGGCCATCTACAGGTGACGTGGGATGATTCTTGTCTCGTTGTTGTCACAGGCGGCCATGTTTCTCGCAGCGAGGTTGACGGGAGCATCGGCTCCAACGGCTATCTGGACAACGACTGCTAGCCAGTGTACCCTTCATGGTGCTTGCTACCACCAAATGCGTTCCTACAGTAGATCTTGTTCTGCACAGTACCACGACTGCCGAAAAACTAAATCAAAATGCGAAGGTGTACCCCTTATAAAGGGTGTTTCGATCAAAATTTGGTCGACTTAAACTTTCCTTTCATCGTGCATTAAAAAATTTTGCTCACCCCTCATTTTGAAGATGTGTGCGTGAAGCATCATGCCTCTATTTTAATTTTGATATTAGCACTTCAGTTATCAAAATGTCGTCGAAGGTAAAGAAGCAACGCATCAAAATTTTGCACGTTCATGGCGAAAATCCAAACTACTCTCACGCCAAGTTGGCGAAATTGTTGAATGTGGCTAAAGGGTGATACGGTCAAAATTTGGTCAAGGGAAAACGCGTGTAAATCGGTGAAATCGTTTATTTAAAAAATCAAATTAAATTTCTTTTTCAAGTTCAATTAGTATAAAATTCAGGAAAAATATTCAGTTAGACTTCCGCTTTTCCAAATCCGAATTGCCGGGCCTTACGCTTGACCCCTGCCATCAGATTTTGTATAGCCACCTTGTCCACCTTCTTCGCCGCAGAAAGCCAGTTTGCCTTGAACTGCTGCTCGTCCTTAGCAGTTTTTTTGGTCTTCTTTAGGTTCCGCTTGACAATAGCCCAGTATTTCTCAATTGGGCGGAGCTCTGGCGTGTTGGGAGGGTTCTTGTCCTTGGGAACCACCTGCACGTTGTTGGCGGCGTACCACTCCATGGCCTTTTTACCGTAATGGCAAGATGCCAAATCCGGCCAAAACAGTACGGAACAACCGTGTTTCTTCAGGAAAGGCAGCAGACGTTTATTCAAACACTCTTTCACGTAAATTTCTTGGTTGACAGTCCCGGAACCTATGAAAATGCTGTTTTTCAAGCCACAGGTACAGATGGCTTGCCAAACCAGATATTTCTTTGCGAACTTTGACAGTTTCGTGTGCTTGAAAATATCTGCTACCTTTCCCCTTCCTTTTGCCGTATAAACCTCCTGTCCCGGAAGCTGCTTGTAGTCGGCTTTGACGTAGGTTTCGTCGTCCATTACCACGCAGTCAAATTTCGTCAGCATCGTCGTGTACAGCCTCCGAGATCGCGCTTTGGCCGTCGTATTTTGTTTATCATCGCGATTTGGAGTCACTACCTTCTTGTAAGTCGATAGTCCGGCTCGTTTTTTGGCTCGATGCACGGTTGTAGACGATACACCCAGCTTATTTGCGGCATCTCGGAGAGATAGGTTAGGGTTTCGCTTGAAACTACCGGCAACTCTCTTTGTCGTCTCAGCGGCTTCCGGTTTTCGATTTCCCCCCGATCCAGACTTCCTGGCTGTCGACAAACGTTCCCCAAACACTTTAATTACATTTGTAACGGTTGATTTGGCAACTTTTAGCGATTTTGCCAACTTTGCGTGCGAGTAGCTCGGATTTTCGCGATGCGCGAGCAAAATTTTGATACGCTGCTCTTCTTGCTTGGACGGCATTTTGACAACTGAAGAGTGAATTCCAAAATCAAAATAGGAGCAACATTCTACACACACACCTTCAAAATGAGGGGTGTTCAGGTTTTTTAAGTGCAAAATTGAAAGAAATACATCAAGTATATATTGACCAAATTTTGACCGTATCGCCCTTTAAATCAACTGTTACCAACGTATTAAAAGTGTTCGGTGAACGTTTCTCGACAGCCAGGAAAGCTGGATCAGGGGGAAATCGAAAGCGGGAGGCCACAGCGACGACAAAAAGAGTTGCCCGCTGTTTCGAGCGGAACCCCAACCTCTCCGTCCGAGATGTCGCAAAGAAGCGGGGAGTGGCGCCTTCAACCGTGGATAGAGCTAAAAAATGAGCTGGACTGTCGACTTACAAGAAAGTAGTGACTCCAAATCGCGACGATAAACAAAACACTTCGGCCAAAGCACGATCGCGAAAGTTATACACGACGATGCTGACGAAGTTTGATTGCGTGGTACAGGACGATGAAGGCAGACTTTAAACAGACAGGAATTTTATACAGCAACGGGACGGGGAAAAGTGGAAGATATTTTAAAGCACATTAAACTGTCAATGTTCGCGAAGAAATATCTGGTTTTGCAGGCCATCTGTACCTGTGGCTTGAAGAGCAACGTTTACATTCTGACCGGAACCGTCAACCAGGAAATTTATCTGAGCGAGTGCCTACAAAACGTCTACTGCCTTTCCTGAAGCGACACAATTGTTCCGTTCTATTTTGGCCGGATTTGGCATCTTGCCATTATGGAAAAAAGGCCATGGAGTGGTAGGCTGCCATCAACGTTCAAGTGGTGCCCAAGGACAAGAACCCTCCCAACACGCTAAAGCTCCGCCCAATCGAACAATATTGGGCCATCGTCAAGCGGAAGCTTAAGAAGACTCAAAAAGCTGTTGTGAGCGAGAAACAGTTCAAGGCAAACTGGCGTTCTGCGGCGAATAAAGTGGACAAGGAAACTTTACAAAATCTTATGGCATGTGTTAAACGAAAGACCCTGTATTCTGTTTTAACTGAACTTGAAAAAGAAAAAGAATTTGACTTATTAATAAAAACTTTAAACGACTCACACACATTACTGTTTGGCCAAATTTTGATCGGAACACCTTTTATATTATTCATGGCTGCCTTGTTCTTGACTTAAATACAGAGACCGAAATTTTCGCCTACTTGAGAAGAGAAACATCCTTTTTCACCCGCTTGGAGAAACAGATGAGAACGTGAGAAGCGAGAGACTATTACTCACAGCTCACAGCAGTTTTCGCGAGAAAAGCAACGGCGATTTATAATTTTCGGATAGCATAAGTAGCTGATAAATCGTTTCTTATTCAGTGAATTCTAGATGCCGATAATTATTCTTCACTTACTTTTTGACACCTGAAAATGCACCAGTCTTCATTTATCATTTATGGTCCATGCACCCGTTTTTCATTTATGGTCCATGGCGGTACCAGTGTGCACCGGCTTGGCCTTATTTTCGGTTTTCGCTCCTCGTATATGATCTAGGTAGCATGTTTTCAGTGAAAAATGTGACATGAGAAAATATTTTCGTTGAATTTTGGAGAGAGATATTTTCGCATATGCAAGAGAGAGGATAATAAATTATCGGCGAAAAAGTAGAGATGAAAATAAGAACGGCTCGCTACTCATCGACAACCTGCTTGAGAGAGAGCATGGTTTTCAACCAGCTGAGTGAAAATTTCGATCTCTGCATAAATATGAAGTCTCTGCTAGGATTATACTGTGCATTCGGTAATTTTACTCTGAAAATCGACATTATAAGACATCACCTTGTATTTACGTTATTTTCAATAGCTTAATGTTGTAAATCAATCAATTTCTGCTTAATCAACTGATACGTCGAAATATTCCAGATAGATTGGTGCAAAGGTTTTGAAAATCAGTCATGAAATGCATTAGTTATTAACGTTCAAAACCTAAGCATATTTTGTGACGCTCCAAATTGTTGTACTCACAACGTCAACCCCTGTATTGGAAACAAAGACGTAGTTCTTCGTAAAAAAACTGTCCCCAGGATCGTGAACTGCAGTCATGAATCCGAGAGCAAGCAAAAAATCACCGTTATCTGAATCTTGTAATCAGGAACTAGATCACGCTTTTAGGTGAAAACACGAAAACTAGTTCATAGTCCATTTTTATTTTTGGCAACGCTTTTGTTTCTGTTCACTAGAATTTTAAATCGTGTAGTTTTAGATGCCCTGAGACCGACACATGCATGTGTCCGCAAGGGCAAAAAAATGCATAAAAACCGAAGAGAAGATTAATCTATTCAATGGTATGAATTGTCGAGTTGCATACAAAAAAAAAATAAAAAATTCTAAAATTTATTCACGGTAGCTGGTTTCAACAAGTACTCATTCTTCTCGAATTTTGACCTTTAGTCTATTGTAATTATATGACTTATAACCTGAGTTATTCGACGGTTTTTCCAGAAGACCCTTTCTCCCCCTTCTCATAATTCGCTCTTTAATCCATTAGACCCTTTGTCCCTGTAGCAATTGCGATCACTTATCCTCCCCCGTTCTAAATTTCGTGAATTGTTGAACGCTGCAGCTGCTAGGTTAATCCAATCATCCAAGATGGAATACACTACAAAAAAAGTCATGTAATTTTAGATGCCCTAAACCGACGCGTTCTCGAGTACATAAGATAAATGACAAAAGATGTGAAGATGAATTCGATCCAATATGTTTCGGTTTTGGAAGACATAGTTATACATGAAATCTGTGCTAACGTTCTCTGATTTTAGTCATGGACGAATTGAGTCTCATATAAAAGTACTTATTTCCAATGACTTTTTGTAAGTGAATCTTATCGTGCTTCTACATTTTTATTGTTGTACATACTTGGTTTTATGAGGAAATTTCCATTGTAAATTGTACAGGAAATCCCTATTTCTTAAACTCGATGGTGGAGTATCATGTTTAATACTGTGCAAACTACACAATATGGAAACTGCACAAAGCAATCAATGTTCAGTGCACTCCGAATCCATTGGCAATTTCATATAGACGAATCGCCACCCTTCTTCTTTATCATCTTGTTTACTATTTCTTATTTTATCGCCTCATTCTCCTCCAATCGACCCCTTGCTAGTTTGACAAGAGAATTTCATTATTCTTCGTCCGGATTTGCTCCCAGCGTGTCGACTGTGATGGCAAAACCATCATCATCGTCATCAGCGAGCCCCAGTTAAAGCCAGTCTTTCGGCTTCACCGGAGGATGCTGGGAAGGATTTGAAACATCATCATGTGGCAGCAGGTGGTGCATTTTTCTTGATCATGACCCACCGTAAAGTAAGTACAGGGATTTCTGAATAGTGCTATGGTTTTTCAATCACTAAAGTAGATTAAGGTGATTCAGGACGATGTGTAATTTTTACTAGCTTTGGTCCCTTCTTACACAGAAAAAAATAATGAATTTTTAATGACACGTGAAAACTTTCTCTTTTTCTTTTTTTAAGCAACCGTGAACAAGGAAATTGCTTGCAATCTTTTATACAACAGATCAGATTAAGGCGATATCTGGCTTAAATTTATATGAAAATGCATGTTTTTTTCAAACTGTGTATTTTCTGTTGGCTTCATCTGAAAATGTAGGGTATAAAAGAACAACTTATGAATTATTATTTATATTTTGTGAATATTTTTACTATCTGTTGTTTTGTCTGCTTTGAATGCCTAAATCATAACTAGCAATTAAATTTTGTTCAACAGATCACTCTATGATGCTAGTTGAAGGAATTTATAAATGGCCGCCATTATAGTCAATTAGCGCCGCACTTTGAATTCTCGAAGGCACTTAGTAGTCTATGGTCAAATAAATGTGGTCAAACTTTATAAATCTCGAATAATTCATTATTAGGGCCTAAATGCTCATTGTAAACACTTACTTTAAACGTTGATTTCTAACGAATTACATCACTCCCGCGTTATTCAACCACACCACATGGTAGAGCAAACATTCTTCTACCAGATGTTGTTTTCAATTCGCGAGAGTTTTTCTTTTGAGGTTAAATAAATTAACACCTTTAGCATTGTTTGCAATTGGCTTTAAGCCCTAATCATGAATAGCTCGAGAAATTTACGCATGGTGTTTTTCACCATTGAATATATTTTAAAGACGATATAATAGAATATAAATTGAATTAAATTTCGTTTATATTACGGAATCGAAGGTAAGACTAACAAATCTATTCGTTGTTCTCTGTAACGAAACTGATTTGGACATTTTAAGAATCTACCTTCGTATTCACTGTCACAGGCGTAACTGTCAAAATCACAAAGCATTTGTTGGCACAGAAAGAACATTCGTGCATTGTACGAAAACAATACAGAGAGCTACGAATATTTTGTTACAAATAAAAAAAACGGCTCTCTAGAGGATGACAGATCGACTTGAAATGAAACTGCAAAAAAAGCGCAACCACGAGCAGTAGTTCAGTTTCAGTAGTTTTTTTTTAAATGTTTCTGACATGGAGCTCGATCCTGTATTTTTGGAAAGACTTGTTATTGAATCCGTGGTTGATCTCACTAGGCCATGGTGACTCGCGAGGAGTTACTTGATTAATAAGTATGAAGTTCGAGCTCTCAATAGCGCTTTAATTTTTATTTTGGGAATAATCAATGATTACCGCCCACCACCCAGCAATGCCAACGTGAGTACGATAGAAGAGAAGCAGCGATTGGGTCTTCGCGAAATTTAGTTCGTGTATTGTTCAAAAAAATTTAATGAAAGCATTTCACCAGATGCCAAGCAACATGGATGTTTCGGACAATTTACGAGACATTTGTTGTCATAAAATGACAACATGACATGCACACTTAGAAAAAATCATATAACTTCTTGGATGCACATAAAAGGAGCGGCCCGTTGGACATAAATTTACGTCTGTTATTAAAGTTACACGATAGTAAAATCTTAAAAGCAATCTACACACAAAGACAAAGAATTAAAATATCAAACATTAAATTATATTTTTTAGATGAATTTATCATTATCATTATCCCTGTCATTATCAATTATCATTAATTTTAACGTATGCCTACAATTAGCAGAATACACAAAATATTGCTCAAATTTTATGAAACAAATTATATATCTGTCAAAATTAACCTTTTCTGTTAATCAAATATTGTGCATCATAATTATTATGAATTGCAATTTTCAATTTTTCTTTAACTTCGAAGTCCAATGTTCATCGTACGAAAGAACGTTTGAGACTTCGAACCTATAAGAAGCTGTAGCAGCCGGCACGGAGTCCAATTGATCAGACGCATTGATCAGGCCCAGAGTGCAAAAGTTGTACGATACGATGCTTGCTGGACGTGAAATTCAACTCCAAATCCTTGACGGGGGTTACAATATTAAACGGTGCGTGAAGGAAAAGTATTGAACCAGTCTGTGACATCTATTCAAGTCGAACTGTCTGGTAAGGAAGCTATGGTCTGGCAAGCTATTTGTGGCTGTAGTAAGATTTCGCAACCCTCCTCCCCACCACCCAACCCCCCATATTCCAAACCCCCAATCCTCTTTTCTTCAGAAAGATTTTGCATCTTGCCATGTGTGTGTGTGTTTACAATCTAATTCCCACTGTCTGGCAGCGGTATTATGGATAGAATCTTCCTGCAACTGTTTCATATTTGCTGTTTACAGTTGCAAAAAGCTTAGATCCGGGGATTAGAAGGTGACAGCTCTACCGCGACTCCAATAGCCCATTTCAAGAACGCAAGCATTCCGAAGCTATCTTCGTACACAATAAGCCCCGCTCCAGTAGTGACATACTGAAACTTTCAATCAAGCGTATGTGCAATGCTTGATTGACGCGTATTTAGTGATTCACAATATCATAGATGTTTAAAAGCGGAACGTACCCGAAAAACAGCTTCAGTGATCAGCTCGATGACAATATCATCATTCTATTGAACCTCCTCAGGTGAAATTCCGTCGTCGCAGTTAGTTTGGCTTCAATTGCGCTCCTAATTGCATCACTACACAAAAACATGGCTCTACAGGGGACGCCAGATCCAGTATACATGGCAGCGGTGAAGTTGATCATTTCGAGCCGAATGTATAGCGCATCAGGAAACACAAAAAGTGTAACGTCACGATGCTCACTCGCAGATTCGGTCCTTTTAAAAATCCTAGTTGAAAAACTTAATCATTGCATATATTTGATAATTGTTGAGTGCTATCGAAGGTGAATTGCATTGATTCCATAAAAGACCACACAGAAAGAATAGTACTTAAAAAAAAATCCGCTAAACATGCACCGGAATAATTTACTTCACAAAAAACACGGAATCTATATTGAATGAAAAATAAAGACACCAAAACAAAATTAACAACATTATTCAAAGGCTCATGTTAAGAAAAATAATAAACCAAAAGTGAAACATTCAGTGAAGCGAAGAACTTGCTAACAACTATTAAAACAAAATAAATAAGCCAACGATCAACTGATAAATATAATTGCAAAGGATAGCACATGTTAAGAAGAAGGCCAAATGTAAAAAATAATATTTTTAGGACGGTAATTCTAACTCAGAGAATCAGAAAACACGTGTTTTAAAATTGCTTTTGTGGTAGAGAACCAGCAAATAAAACGTATTGAATGCAAAAGCACGGTTCACACACATGCAAGGTTCAGCTCCCTCTCAATCGATTGGATTTGCAAGGGAAATAATTGACTCTATAATAACAAATTCAATCTGAAATTTCTTTTTACAATACAATTTAGTTTGTGACAGAACGGTGGAAAAATGATCATCTATGAATTTTCGCATGCAGGGCGAGGTGAAGAAGGTTTCTCTCTCTCCCTTGTACCGATCCTTGATATTAACCGCCGAATTCACTATTCTGGACTTTTTGGTGTCGTCCACACACCTGCTTCTTTTTAATCACTGCTTAAACGATTTGATTGTTCGTTCTCTTACATAAAAAGTTCATTTCATTCCATCGCAGAGCAAAATGATGAAGATAATTCATCTTTTCAAATGGGTTTTCACGTGCAAAACCTACGCGAACCTTCGATACTGCTAGCGCAAACGATTGTCACTACACGGCACAACGCTTTTCGCCACTTGTGGACCGGTTTCAGTCACTTCGTTTATTGCGGAAAGATATTCACTACGCACGAAGACTAATTTTTTTCACTTTCACATTAATTCGAAAACTTAATAGATTTTCTATTTGAAAATTTTCGCAGAATGGAACGAAAAAATATGACAGCGAAGTATAAACACGTCCACTCGCGGCCAACGCTTACTTCGTTTTTCAAAGATCTTGCATCTTGCCATCACGTGAAATCGGCGGTAGAATGGTATACCACCAAGAATGTTTAAAAATTCACTTTTTGCATGACTTAATTAATAGACGTTCCCTAACTGCTTCGTAATAATCTCTACGAATACACCAATTGATCGCTCGCCAGACCACGTCCATGCAACCGTTGGAGATAGGGAGGATTTGGTATCTACCTTAAGAAGACACGGGGTACTCATGTAGCCTTCAGTAGTTATACAAGGAACAAGGAAATGAATAGTCTGAGAGAATAGCTAAAAAAAAGAATGCCTTGAATGGTGTACAGAACAAAAATGTATTTAATAATGGTCGTTGGGAACATATAGCCAATGAAGGTTAAGTGATGCTCCATTTCTCTTCAAATGGTTGCAACTCAAGCATTAACTATAGTCCTAGCCCCATATGGCTTATGGTTATAGCGCCTTTATTAGCTCTCTAGAAAGAGAGGAATGTCTGAAAAAATCCGTTGTTATCTAGTGGTTAGAACTGTTTTTTTTTAATTTTTTTTTTATTTTACGTCGGCCTATTTCCTCACATGGTGACAATCACCGATGCCAGGAAGACGACTCCACCACCTGGACCCTACCTAACGACTCATGAATATGAGCCGGGACCAACGGCTTTACTTCCGTTCCGAAGGAAGACGTGACCAGATTTTTTCGCCTCAGAAAAACCACCGACGTCGACTGGGATTGAACCCAGACCCACTGGGGTGCCAAGTAGCAGTCACGCTTACCACTGCACCACCTACGCCTAGAACTGTAGCATTAATTATTTTACGTACTAGCCTTGTAAAGCTCATGGTTAATGTGCCATTACTCGATATCTAAAAACGAATGAATTTTGGCAAGTAACACACACATAATCAAACCATAATTGAGCCTATATGTATGCGTATTCAACATTTCGTAAGTGTACAAGCTAACCCAGTTTGATGCCAGTATCTAATTTAAACAGGACCAAATAAATAAGCCGTTTGTGTGATTTTTTATGTTAAGATGGACACTGATTGATTTTCCCTCTTTTAGATCACCCTTTACTAACACAAAACAATCATACTATACAGTACTTATCTGAACGTCTCATCGATCCGGATGATCGGCTTCTGAACGGCAAATCATCAAAATCTGTCTTCCTTCGAACATCAACTAGTCCCTCCTAGCAGGTGCTTGACAGAGAAAAACATGACAGCAAACAAAAACTCAGCCATCTGAGTTCAAATCAGATCAAAGCATTCAAATCAAATATAATTTTTTTTATTGCGGTTTTTTGGTGGGGTACTTTACGAGACGTTTCAGAACTGCTGAACGCTTGTTTCATGAATGAAATTTTGATAGGACGCGTTTGCCTAGCATATGAAAAAAAAAACATCAATATCAGCAAAACCGACTTTGGTGCAATGCGTCCTGCATTGAAAAATATAAAATAAAAAAACAATAATTATGGCCATACATAGAATTTTGCAACGTTATCAACAAATGATAATCATAAATGATAGCCACACATTATTCCTATGTGTAAATATTATCTTTAACTTTTCATTCAACAAAAAGATTTTCAAAGTTCTGTTTATGTGTTACCATTCATGAAGGTTCTGTTTAAAAAGATCAAGGCTATGTGTAGACGTATGAATCGGTGTCAAAACTACACCCATTTGCGTTCTGCTTTTTACCAATAAATACGTGTGGATTATTTTGTGTGGCTCGTAAAGTAATCGATTAACACATCAAATTGAGGGCGCAGTGCACAACCAAAAAGTAAAGTTTGTTTCTTCCGCACTCCGTAGTTTTCGAAGTTTTTCGTATCATTGAAATTCAGTTTGTTTGTTTTTTTTTCGGTATAATAACCACTATGTTATGGTTGAGTTTTTATGTTTTGAAGAAGACAACCAGTGGTTTAAACAGTGCTATAAAAACAAATAATTTATTGCAATTGGCAGTCGTCAAGCCATTTTACACAGCAACTCAGCGTGGTCATGCACAAGCACATCAAGTGATAGAGTCTATCAGTTCCATTTTATCGGCTGTAACGGTTCATCGCATCACACTCGTTGCGCTTCACATCTCACCGGTATAGGTACACGATCGTCACCCGGCAGCAGCAGCAGCAGCAGCAGCAGCAGCAGCAGCAACAGCAGCTCAGCAATACATATAAGATAAGCTTTTTATTTATCTTTTTCTCTGCTGACCACATTGTAATTTGATTCTGTAGTGTTGTGTCTTGCTTTAGTTTTGTATCTGTGTTATCATAGTTTCAATGCTTTAGCGCTTCCCTAGTAGCACACTTGTTGTCATTTGGTTGAGAAAACATAAATATGATTTGCTAAGTTTTTTTTTTTTTTTTTTTTGTCTGGATTATCGAAATTTTCAGCCTCGGGCTGGTTCATCTCCCGTCGTAGTCACTCAAGTACCTCTTTTTGGGTATTTTCGTAACTTGTCCGAGGGTTAGATTCGAACTCGTGACTTTGGCGTGAGAGGTATGGATGTTAACCACTACGCCGGGGTCGCCCCCATGACTTGCTAAGTCATAATCAGGTTACTACAACCAAGCATGGGAAAAATCGGTTCACTTTGCACTCATTCCTCACTCATACGCATCAACCGTCAGAAGTAAGCCCTACCACCTGTGAGATATTACGATACTGTTCATTACTATTCTGTTTTCATTCTATTCGTCAAACTTCTTTCCATAAAAGAGGTCCTTTTTGTCGAAAAATTAAAAACAAAAACAAAAAATATAGAATCGTAGGACATTGTTAACATATAAGGCCTGTACTCGAAAAAAATGCACCATTTTTATCCGTGTGTAACTTTTTTGTCCGTGGGTAAAAATTGATGAAAATCTGGGTATGACTAGTTTGGAGTGAATTGTTTACATGTGTAAAACAATTATCATAACAATCGATCATAACAATCGATCATAACAATCGATCATAACAATCGATCATAACAATCGATCATAACAATCGATCATAACAATCGATCATAACAATCGATCATAACAATCGATCATAACAATCGATCATAACAATCGATCATAACAATCGATCATAACAATCGATCATAACAATCGATCATAACAATCGATCATAACAATCGATCATAACAATCGTGGTTATTGAGATGTCATCGAAACAAGAAGAAAATCGCCGGAGAATTTTGCGCGCCGTCATGGACAATCCGACTGCGACCATGAGATGGATCGGAAGACAACTGGTAATCACCCATACAACTGTGTCTCGGATGGTAAAATCGTTTAAGGAGTCCCAGACGACCGAGCGGCGGGCTGGAAGTGGAAGAAAATCGAAGACAGCTGACCCTGTGAAGGCCCGGAAGATTTTGGATTATTTCAAGTGTAATCCGAACCTTTCGATTCGCGACGTGACTGTGAAGGCAAAGTGTTCCGCCTGGTTCGTTCAGCAAACCATGAAACGAGCTGGGCTTCGTGTATTAAAGGTCCGCAAGGCACCGAACCGGCGTGATCAACAAAACACGGCGGCCAAATCCCGCTCAAGGAAGCTGTATCGAGAGTGGTTAACGAAACCGATGTGTGTGGTTATGGATGACGAAACCTACATCAAGGCAGACGCAAAGCAGATACCGGGGCTAGAGTTCTACGTTGCCAAATCACGGTTTGATGTTCCGGAAGACATAAGGAAGAAGAAAGAGGACAAATTCGCCAAAAAATACTTGCTCTGGCAGGTCATATGCCAATGCGGTAAACTGAGTAAACCGTACACCACAACGGGTACCATCAACAGCAAAACTTACCGCACCGAGTGCCTCCAGAAGCGACTGTTGCCCTTCCTGCGGTCCCACGGAGGCAAGACATTATTTTGGCCGGACCTGGCATCATGCCATGACGCGCGATCGACGTTGGATTGGTACAGATACAATAACGTTGTTTTTGTACCAAAAACCGCCAACCCCCCAAATTTACCAGAGATTCGTCCGGTGGAAAGATTTTGGGCCATATTTAAGGCCAAAGTTCGAAAATCGTCTAAGGTGTTTAAAAACTTGCTGGAGTTGAAGAAAGAATGAATGAAAGTGACCAAAAAGGTCAGCTCCACCATTGCACAAAATGTAATGAGGGGTCATAAAAGAAAGGTGCGGGCTTTCAGCGATGGAAAAAAAATTGAGTAAAGTAATTATGCCGAAACATAATCCATAAGTATTAATTCATTCCCTGAAAGTTTCAAGAAAATCCGACTTGAAATAAATTTTTGGGGAACACTTTTGTCTGGTGCTTTTTTTTTTGAGTACAGGCCTTAGTATGTGATATTTCATTAGAGCGATTTCCTCATTGTGCATCAGGGTGACCCTTTAAGTTGGAAATTTGAAATAAAAAATTGACATGCAACACCTCGTTAAGATATTTTAAATAATGTTTTCTTTTGAATAGTCAAAATAGAACGCACCAATACAATAACGTACAAGGAAGTACAACACTAACTGCCGTGATCAAAATATGGATGAAAATAAAATATGTTTTGACGTAACCAAATTATGACAATAACTTGATACCGGGATAGGCGACAAGGAAGTGCAACACGAGATTTTTCTACATATTTTTTTCATTTCCGAGTAATAAAAGTACATAAAACATACATAAAACTAACACAGTTTGATTGGATGAAATTTTGTCAGTTAGTAATTTAAAGTTTGTTAAGTCGATGAAACATTATAGGTTTCGTTTTTATTGTATTGTTAACATTTTATCAGTGCTATTTCATTGGTGTGGTTTACTTGCTTCTATTGAGATGGTTCTTTTATTGAAAAATAAAATAAAAATGAAATAAAAGAAATCCAAAATTGTTGATATTTGATTTGTCAGGGTGGCTCACTCATTTATCATCGTAGGACACCGTTAACACATTGTATGTGATATTTCATTTAGTCTATCATTTCTTTTTCCATTAGGGTGGCCCTTTAATATGGAAATTAAAAACAATAACGAGTATTTCCAGCAAATTTAACCAGTAACAGTTTTCATAAAATTTGAAACCATGATTTCTTGCAAAACTTTCGTTCTCTTTCATATATTACGGGGTCATTATAATAATTTCAACCGATTTATATCCACAGATCGAAAGATCATGGTACGGACAACAACATTATCCTTGCATAATGGTCGACGAAAAATGAAGGGATAACTTAGTTATTAACGAAAGAAAATTGTTTAGTAGACAACCTCTCATTGTTAGATAGCTCCTTTTGAAAAAGTTTTGCGCGATCAAAAATAGATACATCAATTTTGCATTATATTACAATATAAGTTCTTGGTATACAGCAGTTTAATCTTACATGCGTCCTTAAAGTAGAACTGAAGTCGAAAAGGGCACCACTCCAATTAGATTAAGGCTAGAGCACATGCTTTATTGAAACCCTAAAACAAGTATATAGGGCATAGTTACTTTTTCAGCAGTGTAATTACTGCTTATACCGAAATGTTTTATTGCATTTTAAAAAGCATGTATAGAGCTTAAGATATTTTGAAGAAAAAAAACATCAAAAATGTATTTTATTTTCTTCTATTTGAATTCATTTCCTCTGTTACGTTTCATTTAAGGATGTTATTTCATATTATTTTATGGCATTTTCGCATAACATTGATGGGATGTATTTTTATAAGCTCAAATGTAGGGTGCATCGGGATTCGAACCAAGGTTTCTCACGACTGATCGATGAATGCGGTTACGTTAACGCTCTTAGTCAAGAGAGCAATGGAATTATATAAGACAACTGCATAATATTAAGGAAGCATACCCTCTTTCCTTTTTGTCGTTCTATAAAAACATGTTTCATGCAGCTATTTTTAGATTTTGCTTGCTAAGCACGTCGTTGAGACTGCAATACCTGAAACTTTTACCAGTGCAAACCTCAGCCAGATACGAGTTACAAATGAAATCATACCGACCGAAGTTCATCACACAACAAGCTGACACAATGTTGATACCCGGTGCAGGTTGACACTGGATCATGTAAGAAAATGAAGATTCCTCGTTGAAAAAACAGCTCAGCCCTCTGAATATCAACAAACAAACAAAAAACCGCAGCTCCCCATAATGCATCCATATTTTTTGCTGAAATTTTAGGAACCAAACTTTCTGCTGCAATGTCCTAGGTGAAGGAGAATGAAGATGACGATTCTGGATCTGACAGCACTCAGCTCGATCATATGTTTCTAATTTCCAAAGTCAAATTGGAAAATGCCACCAATATGATACTGCACCATTGCTACTTTTTAGCTAGCAATGAAGCGTTTATTGAGATACTGCAATAATGCATCATTTAATGCGTATTTAACATTAGGTTGTTTTTAGAATTGTAGTAATGCATCATAACATTTTTAATCTAAAGGTAATGCTACATAGCATGAGAGTTGTTGAAAAAATGTGATATGGCATTACTGTTGCTGATAGTTGGTGGAATTAGTGTAATGATATAATGGTTGGGTATTCGTCTTGATCGTGACAATTTATTGTGGAGGAGGAGTACTTTTGAGGATCAAAAAGTGCTACTTCTTCTATAGAGTGAACTTTCCTCCAATTTTAGGTACTTAAGTTGTCGCATGTCAGTCTGTTATTAAAAATAAAAGCTTTTACCCTGCTTCTTTGTATATTCCTCTTAGAGCCTCAATTAACCAAAAACAACTTTCAGATATTTGTTTGGTTCTTTCTTCCTTGATATATGACCCCTGTAATAACTTCAATATGACAGTTCTTAATAATTATTATTATTTATTATCACCGTCTTCGACAACAAGATCGTACAGACTGTACTTATTCTAACTTAACTTATGTAACTAAACAATTCTTATAATTCGGTTCTTAAAAATACTCCTGGACATGTTAAAATCAAACTCGTCAGAAATGTCATTGAATGACCGAATACAAGCGTCAAGAGGGTTGTTGTAACCGTAATTGGTTCGGTGATACGGAACAGTAAGCAAGTTGGAGTTCCGAAAGCGTCGTGGAGGAATGTTCAGCGGTATCTGCTCAAGAAGCGCAGGACAGTCGATGACACCGTTAATTACGTCGGATATAAATAAACGGTGCATTTTCACGCGCCTGGCAGACAGCAATTCCAAGCCTATCAATTGGCATCGCTCGGGATAGGGAGGGAGATTGTTTGGATCGTTCCAGTGAAGTAGCCGCAATGAAAATCTTACGAACTTTTTCTGTACCCGTTCAATTGAAAGAATCTGCGCTACGTAGTACGGAGACCAAACCGGGGAGGCATATTCTAGGATGCTACGCACCAGCGTGCAGTACAGTGTTTTCAAAGCATGTACGTCAGTGAATTCGGAAGCATGTCGACGAATGAATCCAAGAACAGAAAATGCTTTGGAAGTCGTGATTCCAACATGTTCATTGAACCTAAGCTTCTCATCGATGGTTACGCCCAGATCGCAGATAGAAGAAACGCGCTCCAGTGTTTCAATGTCCATACTGTACTGGTGATGCACGGGATTACTAGAGCGGGTAAAGGATATGATTTTGCATTTGTTGCTGTTGACGCGCATGCCATTATCACCTCACCAGATCAATATGGTGTTGATGTCCGTCTGTAGAATGGCACAATCATCCGGGGACAGTATAGCGCGAAAAAATTCAGGTCGTCGGCAAACCAAAGCTTAAACGAGGAGAGAAGCAGACACAGATCGTTCACAAAAATGTTGAATATCAGTGGACCAAGGACACTGCTCTGAGGTACACCGGACGGCATGCAGAATAAACTGGATCGTGCTGAGTTAACCGTTACATACGAGGTTCGGTCAGATAGATACGAAAATATCCACTGCGCTATCCAATTCGGAAAGCCAATGTGCTTTAGTTTATCGACGACTAGGCTGTGCGGCACGGTAGGGCTTCAAATGGTGAGTTGACAACTTCGAAAGAGGGTGTAACCGACCTCCGGTCCTCACAAGTTCCTACCTCACGCCTCCACAAGTCATATGATCACAAAAGACTGCCAGCTGAAACATGGAGACGCTGGTTGGCGTAGCCTGGGCAATGTTGTCAATCTGACAATAGCGAAGTGGGTGCGAGTTAAAATAGTGTATCTTTTAAAATAAAATGATATTTTTTCCATTCTCATTTAAATAAAAATTACAGCACATTTTAAAATCTTCTTTGCCTTCAAAATAAAACCCAAAAAAGGCCAATTTATTTTTCATGAAATTATAAAAAACGAAACAAAAAATATTTTCACAAAATTCATAAAAGACTGGCATGTGCTTCTAAGCAGTAAAGGATTATATTTAAATATTTTGTTTGGTGGTATTATTATTAAATAAGCCATTTATTTCAGATATCATCAAACTGGACTCTTCGATTACTCCAATTGCTATCTTTGAAATGTTACTAGAACAGTATGAAGAAAAAATATTACAACATGTCTTTTATTGAAATTTCATCTTTGATTTATGGAATGATCTATACTGATTTAGCATTTCCAGGACTAGGAGGATATTGATAAATATCTAATTTTTATTTATTTTTCAGTAACAATCCATTAGATGTCAGAAGGTGGCAACGGAGTTGGTGATAGGCTTTTGCAATTATTATTGAATGTATTTTTTATTACCGTCTTGCAAATGAACATTATACCAAATTCGAGAGGATATGATTCATACAGCGTTGTATTCATTTAGCTTGTGTCTGATTTTACAGTTCAATCCTTGTCATTACTTTATCATTACTCACAATGTTATTATATTTGATAATTGTGGTTTTATTGATTTTACTTCATAGATGAGGTTATAAAATCAGCATCAAGCAGCAAATAGTGACCAGTAAATATGAGTAAAATAAAATTATTAAATTTCAATAGATGTAACAAACTTTTTCAGGATACCTCAAACCGAGATTTTAGTGAATTGCTGCTATTACTTTACTATCACTACACTTACTATCTCTGAATTGATAGTGAATTGCTGCTATCACTTTACTAACACTACACTTACGATCACTTTAAATTTCAATTTACGAGGATTTAATAATGCAACAAGAGGTAGGTTGGGTTTTCGGTAAGTGAACGGTTGGAAGCGCATTGACTTACTGTAGCTGCTCTTTACATAGCCAAGTAATTTAATTTGTATAGTGTAAAATTCCATGTAAATTATTCAAGTTGAATTTGTATATATAGCAATTGGGTCTTTCATGATGTCTTTCAATATGAGAAGAGTGAGACCTTGTAAAAACCAGCACAGTATATGCAGTTAAGCTCTTGATCCATTCATATTGGATCAGTCTATAAAAGCAAATTAGTCCTATACGACTAATATGCAGCGGAAGATGCGTTGGAAAGTAGTATCCCTTGATTTTATCATGCAACTTAGAGACTGATATGCTTTTATGGTAAGTTATTTGAAATGTAATTTTTTGGTAAGATCCTTCCTCATTTTATTGCCCACAACTATATTATTAGGAACAGTAGAAATTTGCAATATCCCAGTACATTAACTAGTGCAAATAAAAACAAATAAAATGTGTTAGTTGAATCTAAAGTTCAATATAGCCGTGGAATTTTCTTTTTGTCTTAACATTTTTTTATTTTTTTTTATGTTATAAGTCATTTATGCTCAAAATTTCCACTGTTCCTTTAACAACTATATAACGGGCTGTGCGGCATGGTGTCGAATGCTTTTGCAAAATCAACATACACCGCGTCAATTTGCTTTCTATTTTCTATTTCCCGTGACAGCGTGGTAATGTAGCACATCAAATTTGTTGTAGTTGAGCGGTGTTTCATGAATCCACGCTGGCTATCGGAAATTAAGGGTGATGCAACAGTATACAGCACCTTGTGCATCAGTTTCTCGAATACTTTGCTTAAGCAGCAAAGTATAGAAACACCACGATAATTTGAAACTTGGTTGACGTTGCCAGACTTGTGAATGGGAACGATAGAGGCAGTTTTCCAAACCGCCGGGAATGCTCCTTCACGTAGCGATCGGTTGAACAAACTCGCAACAGGTGCTAATAGTTCCGTCGAGCAGTTTTTCAGAAACACTGGTGGAATGCCGTCTGTCCCGGATCCTTTCGTTAGCGTCGAAGTCTTCGATGGCTTGCGAGATTTCGGTTGTGGAATGCGAGGGAATATGTTGAAGCAGTCTTGACGTTGTACAGGCGACACTTTGCTGAACACACTCTCGAAGAATATGGCGAAGAGATTAGCGGCTTCTGAATTTGAGCTAGCATGAGCATCGTTGTAGCTGACGTTGCAAGGAATTCGGGAAGATGATTTCTGTTTCTTCACAAAATCCTAGAAACGCGATGGGTTCTGTTTGACACTGGCCTTGATTCTCGATACGTATTCTCGTATGTGGTTAGCATTATTGACTTGTACGATGATTCAGCATTACGTAGGATGATTCGGTCACTCTCGGACTTTGTGAGAAAGAAGCGGTGTCGTGCTTTCCTTGGCATGTTTCTGAGATGGCGTAGCCCGGAGGTCCACCACGGTTGGTTAAACATTGATTTAAATGATTGTCTTTTTCGAGGCACAAAATCATTGCAGACTTCGTAAAGTTTGTCATAAAAGGCTGACAGTGAATCGTCAATTGTTCCGATCCGCAAAATGGTATTCCAATCGGTATCGGCAAATGCTGTTTTTAGCTGGCTGTAGTCACACGCGTTGAAATCAAATATGAAATTGTCAAAATTATCATCTATCGTAACAAAATTATTGTCGATCACGTCAAACAATAAAACAAAAGGCGTGTGATGGTTGTCGATCTGTAACAGTGGAGTGGGGGTTCGACCAGATCCAGATGTTCCGGTAAACTTACGAATGCAAGATCAAGTAATCTTCCATTGGTGTTCAAAAAACTGTTAACTTGCCGTAAGCCCGCAGCGAACACGGTTTCGATGAGGGATTGTTCTTGCTCGGAAACAACGTTCGACGGAATGTAACCGTTAACCTCGTCATCCAATTGCCATCGCAAGTTCGGGAGGTTGAAGTCACCCAATGACAAAACGATATCGGTTTCGCTATCGCTGTTTGTGAGATGCTGAACTGCTTTTGTATGGGCAGAATAAAGATCCGCGTGTGAGTTCGGGGGAAAATAAACAGCAATGATGTAGAGCGAACGATGCGTCGATAATGAAGAATGTAACTCGTTTGGTTGGTCCACCCTCAGTATTTTCTCATATTTTCAGACCATTCTTTCTGGCTGAAAATGCTCAGCATTGAAATATTGGAAGACATAATTGGAATGTAATTACTATTCAGCAGAATCTTCTGTTGAAAAAGTTTTGAGTTTACTCTAGAATATGTTAATTTTTTAGAATAATTCTTGCGGGTAATACTTATGTCTTTCACCTTCTGCTCAGCGTAATATTCTTAAGAAAATCCTTTGATGTTCATAGAAGAAATCGATCTAATGTTCTCGAAATATTTATGGTGGATTGTTGGCAGCCATATTGAAATACTCAACCGAAATGCAGTGTAATTATTTCTAGAATATTTATTGACTTCATTTCATAACTGTTGGTAAAATTCCGTCCAAGCCACCCTCACATTACCCACACATACCAATTTGCAATTTCAACTAACGTTTCAGAGCTAGTACCGCTAAAATGATTATGCTAGAAACTCTGTTTTTACGTTCGATGCATACATATACCTTTTGATTCGACCGCGTATCACAGTAGCACCTTGATTGCTCGACTGCTCCTTCCAAGGTTCTATATTTAATCCGTCTCATATAACCATCTCATCCGTAACGTCATGCACCGAGCAACGTATACGTGCATAGGAAAAAGATTTCCCCGAAAGGATAAGCAAGATTGACTGGGCTATTAGTAGAACCACCAATTGGTCTAAATATGTTGCATTGGTGAGGTTCCACCAGCAGTGGGTGGCTTGACAGCAGTTTGCTATTAAGGTGTACAACCGGAGTCAGTTGCAGCTCCATGACCGTTGGCCGTTGGCATTGAGATGCCGGCTGTGGGAAAACGGAACGAATGTAACACAGCGAAACGAACCCGCAAACGACCGTGAATGGAAAATCCTTCACCGTTACGTGTGGACTTGGGTCAGGATTGAACACAATATCACGGAACGGAAGGTTTCATGATTGATGGGCGGTGCCGGTTGGTCAGTTGAACGGTGTTTTACGACTAGGTTAGCATTTTCGCCTGTACCGTTCCCAATCAAAACCAGTCGATCTCAGCAGGTTGTTTTCTCTTGTCCGAGTATGAGGTGGTAATTGTTTCTGATGGGGATCTGTAGCTACAAGTACGAATTGTCGGATAACGCCCAATTAGGTTGCTATTTTGAGGAGGAAGTGTATATGTATTCAAATCGAAAACTCCACACATACTTTGGATTTATCGGAAACTAAAAATAGTTTCGGTGTGCAGAATGCTGAACTAGTCGTGATTCATTAGGCATGCTATATGTAATTTAATATGCTTGTAGAGCCAGTAGACTCCCCTCAGAAACCGCTTCTTAGTTATTTTAATTAGTATCGGTGCAACAGAGCACTCCAGCCATTCTTCGTACAGCAATTAATTATGAGAAAACATCGTCACCAGCATCGGTCGGTTGGTTCATCCAGCAGCAACAGATTGCATAATACTCAACGCCTGTCTCCTCCTGACATTCACTCCCTCAAACCCGTGAACAATCAAAACTTGTGGTTTGCATGGATTCGAGGATCTACTCACTGCTGGGAAGGTTCTAATTCGACTTGGAGTCAACTGCTACTGGTGCTGCTCCCATGTCGGTGTTGTTGTTTTCGCTCAACTGTCTGCCGTTGACATCGGGTTAATTTGTAATGGCATACTGAAATCCTTTCCATCGCTCTCTACGTTTGGTAATGGTTGAACCGGTGTGTTGTAGCGTTATTTTGATTGCCAAATGGACGAATAGGACGAGTTGGATGGTTGAGCACAAGGCATGTAATTAAAGAGCTGATCTCATGCAGAAACTAATCAGATTGCACAAAGTATACAATCTGCTCGATTCTATCACCGTGTTTGATAAAAAATTTCACTCATTATGCGCTTAAATAAGAAGTCTTCAATGGTAGCTGGATATTCTAAAATGTGATCCTTTGATCTAATTTTAATAGATAGAGGAAATTTTGAAAGCTAAGACTATGATTTTCTTTATGATTTCATAATGCTTCGTAAATACTTGGAGGATAAATATTACACTTCAAATATTGTGCTGTCGTCTTGATTGGCAACTGAATGCAAGGAGGGAACCCAAGTAACAATTTTAGTTTTATTCTAGCCGTATAGCATTCCTCCCGGCTTTGTTGATAAAACTACATTCAAAACTGTTTTGTCTACCAACACCTCCTCTATGCTTCTTTAAAGCCAAAATTTGTACAAAGTGGCCCACTCTATAGACGGTTGTGAAAACAAGTTAATAAAACCATTATAAGACCATAAAGATTTTGAATATATTCTAGTGATAGATACTATGACCACTTGAGAACCTTCATAAAACCTTTTGGCTGCCATGAAAACCTGCATGCGGCCAAATGGCCACAGCTGTCAAACTTCACTGTGGTTGGTTTTTGTTGTTCTGCTTTGTTCGATTCTCTGCTCTTCTGATTCATTTAGCAGTAAATAATATCGAAGAAAAAAGGTCAAGTGATGCGGGAAATTTTGTTCGATAGCAAAATATCCAAAGCAAATTGAGTTTTTTTTTACAGCGTATCATGCTCCAAATCATATGCGCATTTAATTTTGTGGTGAATATTGGCACGATAAGAGCCGAAAATTAATGCGCCTCGGAAATTATGCGAGTTCACAACAACAAACACAAAATTAATACAAATATATTCGATAAATTAATCATGAATTTCTTGAAAATTGATGGAATTCAATAAGGTTATCTAAAAAAAATGCAGAAATTGGTCTCCGATCTACAGTTCATTTGCATTACATTTAGAATTTGGTGCATTTATTTTTCCCTATTTCAATTATTTCGTATATTTCAATATGGCGATTGGAAAAAAATCACAATTCTGGCATAAAGCCAAATTATCTTCGCAATGACTACTTTAAAACTATTTGGTTATTTGGTGGCTTCCCTTAATGCCAATTTGCCGTTTAATGCATTTACTGGATGCAAAATGGTTTTAAAAGGGTTTTTCAACTGACCATAATAAGATAATATGAATGAGTCCTAAAACGGCATTTCAAAACAGCATATTATGAGTTCATAAAGTCAAAATAAAACCTTTGATAGGAGTAAAAGGAATTTGAAAAAACGAGGTTTTAAGATCGTTTTAAACAAGCTGTGTAGGTTCCCATAAACCTGACTAAAATATGAAACCTATTGGCAGCTCTTGGTGTCATAATAAAACCAAATTGATTTCTAGTGGCTTTGATAAAACCTTAATAAAACTTAATAAAGCAGTATGGTTTTGGCAATGTTACTTGGGATATGCCTTATTCGATAGATTAATAATGAATTTGCTGTCAAGATTGATGGAATTCAATAAGGTTATGTAAAAAAAAATGCAGAAATTGGTTTCCGATCTACAGTTCATTTGCATAACTTTTATAATTTGGTGCATTTATTTTTCCCTATTTCAATTATTTCGTATATTTCAATATGGCGATTGGAAAAAAAATCACAATTCTGGCATAAAGCCAAATTATCTTCGCAATGACTACTTTAAAACTATTTGGTTATTTGGTGGCTTCCCTTAATGCCAATTTGCCGTTTAATGCATTCACTGGATGCAAACTAGTTTTAAAAGGGTTTTTCAACTGACCATAATAAGATAATATGAATGAGTCCTAAAACGGCATGTTCAAATCAGCATATTATGAGTTCATAATAGTCAAAATAAAACCTTTGACAGGAGTAAAAGGAATTTGAAAAAACGAGTTATTAAGATCATTTTAAACAAGCTGTGTAGATTGCCCATAAACCTGACTAAAATTTGAAACCTATTGGCAGCTCTTGGTGTCATAATAAAACCAAATTGATTTCTAGTGGCTTTGATAAAACCTTAATAAAACTTAATAAATCGGTCATGGTTTTGGACACTGTACCATACTTGGTAAATATACGCTTGACTATTGCCCAATAGCGTTCGATCGGTCGCAACTGGGGACAGTTTGGTGGGTTGATGTCTTTTTCTACGAACTTGATGTTATTCTCCGTCAGCCACTGTAGAGTGGATTTGGCGTAATGTGCCGATGCCAAATCTGGCCAGAAGAGAGGAGGGGACTGGTGCTTTCTATACAATGGTAGCAACCTGTTCTTCAAACATTCCTTTTGATAAATCTCAGCATTTATAGTTCCTTTTGTATAGAAAATTGAAGAACGCAAGCCACATGTGCAAATAGCTTGCCAAATGAGCACCTTCTGACCGAATTTCTCCATCGCAACAGTCGTATCTGCGGTTGGCACACGTTCCCCAACAGATTTAGTATAAAACTGCGGCCCCGGTAGCGTTCTTGAATCTTCTTTAACGTATGTTTCGTCATCCATCAAAATGCACTGGTCGACATTGTCCAAAATGCAGCTGTACAGCTTTCGAGCCCTGGTTTTGGCACGAGACTTTTGTTCCGGAGTTTGTTTGGGCACTTTCTGCTTTTTGTACGTCTTCAAGTCATTCTTGCGCTTGATTCGTTGAATCATTCCGATGCTGGTCCTGAACTTCTTGGCTAGATCGCGAGTAGAGGCAGATTTGTTCCGTTGAATATAATCCACAACTTTTTGGTCCAAATCGGGGGTTGCTGGAGCCGGGTTTCCGGCCACTTCTTGGTAAATCCTTGAGGGAGCACTCCTTACCAAACTTTTCGATGATGCGTTTTACACTTGCCGGGTGAACATTTACTCTTTTCGCAATCTGGTTGTAAGTAACACCCTTTTCGGTGCACCAAGTGTGCAGAATTTTCTTTTTAGTCTCAAATTCAATTCGCGACATTTTGAATACAACTTTATCAACGGAAATGAATGAACCGAATAATCATTTTTGACATGTAAACAAAGCAAATGGCGCTTACACGCTAAAAATATATATAGTTGTTTATGCGTAATAACGCATCGAATGTTTATATCTACTTTTCGATACACTCCTTACACAGATAATAATAAACAGTGAACTTTCTACGTTGTCTAATGCACATCAGGGGAATGCTTGATCAGGCAAAAAATAATGGGATATTTCATGTAAATTTAAGCCAGATAACGCCTGTTTATACAGTACTGGCAAGAAAAAAGTACACACTCATATGTTACATTTTCTTCGAGATTATATTTTAATCTTTATAGTTACAACAATGATTCCTTTGGACGAAAAGGAGGCAATGAGAGAGAAAAAAAAAAAGATTAACAAAAAAATTAAAGAAGGAAGTTTGTTGGGGTGGAGTTGGATTTTTTTTTTTTTTTTTTTTTTCTCGCGCAGGAAAAAAGAAAAAAGAGAAGAAGTATAACTAGGAAATCAAATTAAATCAAAACTGACTTGAACTCAGTGCTTTGTATGACCTCTTTGGCACTGATGACTGCTTCCAGACGACGTGGCATACTTTCGACGAGATTTAGCAAATAACGTTCGTCAATTGACTCCCAGGTCTCCTGTACAGCTTCAAAGAGCAGGTTTTTGTTGGTAACATTGGTTTTGTCCATTTTTGAATCCAATATCGACCACAAATTTTCGATCGGATTCAAGTCCGGTGACTGGGGCAGCCATTCCAACACTTTGATACGTGATGCACGGAAAAACGTTTGAGTTTTACGAGCCATATGTTTTGAGTCGTTGTCTTGTTGAAAGAGGAAGTCATGCTCGAGCCAAACCTTCAGCAAGGAAACCTCCAGATTTTCGGAGAGGATGTTGATATATTTGTCGGCCGTCATAATTCCTTCAATACAGACCAATTCTTCAACTCCTGACCAAGCAAAGCACCCCCAAATGTTGCCTCCACCGTGCTTTACTGTTTTTCTTACATTTTTATCCAGAAGTTCCTCGCCTTGTTTGATCCATACCCTTGGCCGTTGTTTGGTACCAAACAGCTCGAATTTGATTTCGTCTGTCCAAAGAACCGTTTTCCAGAAGGAAATTGGCTTATCCGCATACTTTTTCGCAAATTCCAATTGTTTGATTCTATTACGCTTACTGATGTGAGGACGGCGTACTGCAAACTTGTTTTTAAGCCCTTCTTGTTCCAATCGCAGACGAACAGTTCTTGCGGATTTAGGGACAAGCTTTCTCTGATCGCACGGCTTGTTATTTTCGGGTTACTTCTCGCTTCTCGTAATATTCGAGCATCTTGTCAGACTGTTGTCAAACGATGTCTTCCTCGGCCCCCTTTATCACTCACATTTCCCCGCTGTTGATATTTTTTCCACAGCTTATGAACCGCAGGAAAGCTGACTCCGAACTTTTTCGCGATTTTTCTGTATGAGAGACCATTTTCACAATCTCTCACAATAAGTTTTCGCACTTGCAATGGTATTTTCATGCTTTCTATGTACTTCAAACAAAAAACTCGAAACTTTGCATCTATGACGCAAACACGATTACAAACGTTTGACACTTGCAATGGTTACGTCCAGTATGAGTGGACAAGAGGAGAGTTTATCGATATGGCGTTGTCTGTAGTGATAAAAAATAATGTCACTGTGGTGTGTACTCTATTTTTACCAGCTTAAATTGTTAAACATTTTCTATCACAGGTAAATGAAGCACGCCGTCCGCAAACTGACACATTCATTTAAATACATATGGAACATCGATAATTTTCTTCAAACAAACTCATGTGCTATACTCTATCATAGTCAACACATAATCAATTTTCTAAAGAGTGTGCACTTTTTTCTTGACAGTACTGTAGCTTGTTGTATGAAAGATTGCCAACATTGTTGTATGGCGCATGAAAAATTGCAAACAATTTCGTTGTTTACGCTTTCTTTGGCTTGGAAATAAACGAGGGGAAATTTTACGCGCCTGTTAAAATTCATTATTTTTTATAAA
The DNA here is from genome assembly GCA_024533555.2 of Aedes koreicus. Lineage (NCBI taxonomy): Eukaryota > Metazoa > Arthropoda > Insecta > Diptera > Culicidae > Aedes > Aedes koreicus. Next base: position 288,804 of record JAHHFK020002454.1, on the reverse strand, counting down.
ATATTGAACAGGTATGGTTACGGACACAATGATGATCTAGATAATCAAATCTGTCCCGTTCGTTCAGATCTTGATGTTGTACATGATCGAGGAGGTTGCGAGTGTTTTAACCATAATCCTTAGCTGTAAAAGCTATAAGAAAAATCTTAACACCGTTACAGACTTATTACAGTATTCGCAAAATATCTACGGTACTCCAAACTATTCTTGAGTTCAGATCTTGATATTTTGCATGATCAACAAGGTGATCTACGAGGTCTTCATCGTACTTATGAGTTGGTAAAGCTCCACGGAACATCATTGCACAATTATAGTCATATTCAGCAATTCCATGAAAAAAAGTTATACGATCTCTCAGAATTTTATAATATTCGGTAGGATTGTTCAACATCGAAAAATATTAGGCCCGTATTTTTTTATTTCGTTATTAGACTGGACCTTTTCTGCGTTAGACTGGTCCAAAAAATCGTGATTTTTCAAAATCTTCAATTTTCAAAAATTTATAACTCCTAAACCGTTTAACCGATTTTAGTCATTTTTGGCCATTGTATTGGTTTTTTTTTGAATTTCCAAGCAAAAATACGAAACCTTTGAATATATCAATTTTTGTATGAAAAAAATACAAAACAAATAGTTTTTCTTGAATTTGACTGCGAGGGGCCTCAACGACTCCTTGTTTTAGTATTTTTAAATGAAAGAGCATTCAATTTTACATAACATATCAAAAAATTGGAGATGTTCTGCGTGTCGTTTTGGAGATACAATTTTTTAAATAATAAATCATTACTCTTCATTTTATACATCACCCGCCTGTAGAAACGATGAAGATGCATGGTAGATTACCATGCGTCTCCATCCAATCAAACCTATGACTAATGAAATCTATGAGTAGGTCACAGAATGTCAAGTAAATATTATATAATAAATAATATTTACTTGACATAATTATATAATATTATAGCAACTAAGACTAATGAGACTTTAGGTAGATATTGACAATTTGATTACCTAACATTCTTTTCGTGACACAGAGGGGCATTGGTATTATTATTTAAAAGAAGAACCGTTGATACGTATTGACTACCTACTGTAGATGTAGAATGTTTATCGACCTGTGAGATTGAATTGAATTGTTTCTCGGCTGTAGCGATCAGGTCTACTCGCTGACGGGAGGGAGTAGAGTGGAATTTCTAAAGCGGAGAAGCAGCAGAGTGAACAACATCTCTTTCATTTCATACTCGTCGCTCGCTTGCGTTATCTGTTATTCTGTTGCTTTCTCGCTTTAGAAATTCCGCTCTACTCGCTCCCGTCTGCAAATAGACCTGATCGCTATAGCCGAGAAACAATTCAATACCTATTGTAGTCTAGGCTGCAGTTCACTTCACTTGATCGTAGGTACAATATAAACATCATATAAAACACGGAAATTTATGTAAGAAGTTACCAGTTGAAAACAAAGTATCATATCAGAACAGTTATATCAAAGAATATCGTAAAATGAAACGTAAGTGTTCAATTTGTAGTGTTTGGGTGTTGAGTTCGTGTTCCAGAAAAATCAACGCAAAATTGTACGACCATGCTGTGGAAAAAAAAGGTTAAAATTGATGAGAGTAGCTCTTTCATTTGTCAAAGTTGCTACAAGAAATTGTATAAGCACATTGATACCATGACCGAAGAACCCATTACAGGACCATCCAGTATAGGCACTACAGGTATGTTATATAAAAGTTCATATAATTCTGTTTTAATTTGAATTCTTCTCTTGCAATTGTTACTGGAACATTTTTATTTTTACATTCTTTTAGAATCGTGCGAAGCAACCAGTCACGAAACAATTGCCCTTGCAGGACCGTCCGGCATTGTTCCTTTTCCCTACCAAAGTAAATAATAAAATAGAAATTATTTGCATGATTTCCAATCAATCAATTTTTAATCAATAATTTGTTATATTTATTTACAGGCTCATTGGAAACAACCAGCTAAAAAGAGAGCGACACCACAAAACACACGTTTGTCTCAGACGAAAAAAAAACGCACACAGATCAAAAATAAAAATAAGAAAAAAAAAAAGAGAAAAAAGAGTGGTATAGGATTTTAACCACACTGCCCAAAAGTTGGTCTACATATAGGATTATGTAAGAGTTTGATGTTTCCCAACATATGGCCAACCAAGGAAAGTATTACAACAACAGGAGGGAATAATGTCAGTGCCTAAAAAGAGGATTAGTAGAGAGCTTCGTTAGGAGAGGAAACGCTAATGCGTGTTCGTAATTTTTATAATAGCGACGATATAAGTCAAAAGTGCCCGGGAAAAATGGATTATTTGATATCCAACAATGAAGAAGGTAGGATCTACATACAAAGAAGGTTAGTTTTATGCAATTTGCAAGAGGCGTACTCCACATTTAAAAATACTTATCCTGATATTAAGATTGGATTTTCGATGTTCGCCAGTAACCGTCCAAAACACTGCATTTTGGCAGGAACAAGTGGCACGCATACGGTGTGCGTTTGCATTTACCACCAAAACGTTAAATTGATTTTTAAAACACTCCAAAGTAAACAATTACTTCCAGATGGTGTTCAGTCCTACCATGATATGTTTTCAAAAATAATTTGTCAAAATCCAAATGAGCATTGCTGGCAGCAATGTTGCGAAAATTGTCCGGGAATGCACCAATTTTGGTAGTAGAACCTATGAGCATTATTAATAACGGTCACGTTGAATCATTACAATTTAAACAATGGCGTCAAGCAGAAAGATGCAGTTTGGACTTAGTTGAAATGGACACACAAGAATTTATTGATACTTTTTTAGAAAAATTACTCAATTTATTGCCACATAACTTTACAGCTGAGCGACAGGCAAACTATTTAAAACACGTGAAAAACAATTTAAAAGCTACTGAGTGTATCATAATCTGTGATTTTTTCGGAGAATTATTCATTCGTTGTGCAGGATGCAGTTCAAGGCTTTCATTGGGCAAACGCTCAATGTACTATTCACCCTTGTGCTATTTATTTTAAAGATGAAGAATCAAATGATTTGAAGTTTACCAGTTTTATTGCAATTGCTGATTTCACTAAACATAATCATGTCGCAGTGCGTCTTTTTTTGACTCAATGCATAGCGTTCATAAAAAGTAAGTTATCAGGTTTAGAGAAAATTTATTTCTTCTCAGATGGATCTGGAAGCCAATACAAAAATAAAATGACCGCTTTTAATTTGTGCAACATGCAAAAAGATTTTGGCATAGATGCCGAGTGGAATTTTTTCGCTACTTGTCATGGAAAGGGCCCTTGTGATGCTTTGGGAGGCGTATTGAAACGAAATGCTGCGAAAGCCAGTTTGCAAGATCATCACATAACAACGGCCGAAGAACTTTATTCATGGGCTATTTCTAAGCCAGACTCGAAAGAATTCACTATCAATTTTTTTTCGGAATCCGAGTAAAATGAAATGGAAAGAAAATTAAAAAATTGCTACACACGTGTGAAGCAAATTTCAGGGACTCAGTCATTCCATAGTTTTAAGCCTCAAAACGAAGAGTCACAGTATTGTGAAACAAAATTCATTTTCAACGGAAGAAAAATGTATAAAATTGTTATGAAAAAACCTAACAAATAAAAATAAATGTATAAAAGTGTTTTTCTTATTTTTTAACATGTTCATCATGTCGCGCGGCTTTAAAGTGTTTTTTTCTTGGAACTTACACTAAGCAAAAATATTTGAAATTTTAAAGCCTTATTTATTTGAAAAGGTAATCGTCAAAAAATAGCAATTGGTCTGTGTGGTTAACGGAAAGCCTTAAAGACTGATTCGAATGTTATAATAAGTTTGTAAGTAACTCATAGATTTCATTAGTCATAGGTTTGATTGGATGGAGACGCATGGTAATCTACCATGCATCTTCATCGTTTCTACAGGCGGGTGATGTATAAAATGAAGAGTAATGATTTATTATTTAAAAAAAATTTTATCTCCAAAACGACACGCAGAACATCTCCAATTTTTTGATATGTTATGTAAAATTGAATGCTCTTTCATTTAAAAAAATACTAAAACAAGGAGTCGTTGAGGCCCCTCGCAGTCAAATTCAAGAAAAACTATTTGTTTTGTATTTTTTTCATACAAAAATTGATATATTCAAAGGTTTCGTATTTTTGCTTGGAAATTCAAAAGAATACCAATACAATGGCCAAAAATGACTAAAATCGGTTAAAAGGTTTAGGAGTTATAAATTTTTGAAAATTGAAGATTTTGAAAAATCACGATTTTTTGGACCAGTCTAACGCAGAAAGGTCCAGTCTAATAACGAAATAAAAAAATACGGGTCTAATATTTTTCGATGTTGAACAATCCTACCGAATATTATAAAATTCTGAGAGATCGTATAACTTTTTTTCATGGAATTGCTATTACAGTATTTTCAGAATACCTACGGCACTTCAAACTGTTCGAGAGTTTAGATCTTATTACAGTATTCTCAGTATATCTACAGCACTCCATACTATTCTTGAGTTCAGATGTTGATGTTTAGCATTATCATCAAGGCGATTTAAGTGGTCTCCATCGTACTTATGATTTGCAAAAGCTCCATGTCCCATTTTTTTTTGCATGATCAACAAGGCGATTTTTAATACAATATCATGGGTACTCCAAATCATAGTGAACTTAACTAACACGCTATTTGCCATTTCTTATAAAACACATGTTTCTGTATTTGTCCAGGGGACATTTTCCAACAGTTGTGGACACACAATGTTTATATGGATGCGTCATCACTAACATAAAAAAAACTCTGCTGTCTGAAAACATGTGTTGAAACATTGAGGGTTGCTTGTGGGCAGAACCGGGGATTTTCGAAACATTATTTTCGATAATTCATCAAATACGTATTATCAAACGTTTATTACTGTCAACATTCCTAAAAAATACTATTTCAAAATGCTATGCATGTGCAATTATTAGTGAGTCAAATGTCCCTATCTGACTCTTCATTTTCATATCAAAATGATGAAAAATTAATAAAAATATCCGCAATTCAACTCCATAAAACTAAGATCCATAAAAGTATGATCATGTACAACATCAAGAGCTGACCTCAAGGATAATATGGAGTAAAGTAGATACTCTAGCAACACTGAAATACAGCTATAACGGCGTGATGATGTTCCATGAAGCATTCAAACTCATGTATACGGCCAAGTAAGGGTTTTGAAATTGAAATGGAATAATATTCTTGGTTTTACAGGTCGTTATTTGTAATCCAAGAGATCCCTGGCATTAAGGTCTTAGGATCGACAAGCATAATAAGAAACATGTTGATAAGGTGTGGCCCATTTAGTATTGGAACAAACATTTTTGATTCTTACAGCGACCCTAGTGGTCAGATTGGTAGACTATGACATCTTATGTGTTCCCTACAACAATAACAACATCAGAAAAAATTTTTTGCGGTACAGTTCGAACGTGTTTCAGAGAAATACAAAATGGAAGAAGAAAGAAGAAAAATAATTGTGCGCAATCATTTGGAAACCCCTTTGTGGTCTGGGCTAAAACTTGCTAAAGTGTTGGGTTTTCCCCAAAATACCGTGTGGCGTGTTTTGAAAAAGTACAGAGAAACATTGTCGACGGATCGCAGGCCTCAAAGCAAGCGTCGGGCGGGTACTGTCAAACGTCAACTGCGGAACAAAGTCATCAAGAACATTAAGGCAAACCCCAACATCCTAGACAGTGATTTGGCCAAAAAAGTTTCGCGCCGCACGCAGTAACGTGCAACGGGTTCGTTTACGGGAAGGCTTTGAGTCATACCGTGCCTGTAGACAACCAAATAGGAATCATAAACAGAACAATGTGGCCAGAATCCGTGCCAGAAAACTGTATGATCAGGTGTTGACAAAATTCAATGGCTGTCTCCTCATGGATGATGAAGCCTATGTAAAGGCCGATTTCAAACAGCAATCGGGACAAACAATTTACTTGGATACGGCTCAGGGGGATGTTCCTGCCAAATTCCAGTTTGTGTTTGCAGATAAATTTGCACGTAAATACATGATTTGGCAAGGCATCTGTAGCTGTGGTGGGAGGACCAAGGTTTTCATCACTGATAACACATTTAATTCAGAGATGTACAGAACGCAATGTCTCCAAAAGCGAATATTGCCATTCATCAGATCCCACAATGAACCTGTCATGTTTAGGCCAGATCTTGCAAGCTGTCACTACAGTAAAACAGTGCTACAGTGGTATGAAATCAACGGGACTCAGTTTATACCGAAAGAACTCAACCCACCAAACTGTCCCCAGCTCAGACCGATAGCGAGATTTTGGGCTATTATGAAGAAGAACCTGAAGGTGAATGGCAGTGTCGTCAAAAGCAACAATGAATTGAGAACCAAGGATAGTTTTGAGTACCGTAGGTATTCTAGATATACTGTTACATTTCTATAACAGTGTTATGATGTTCCATGGAGCTTTTCCGATTAATAAGTACGGTCGAGACATCGTAAATCTCCTTACTGATCAAGTAGAACATCAAGATCTGAACTCGAGGATTGTTTAAAAGATCTAGAACAACATCTTGGAAAAAAAATAGTTGTTCGCAAATTTTATCCTCTAAATGGTTTTTATCACTTGTTCAAGCATTTAGACCAAAACTTATGTTGAAATACGGTGTAGAAAAAAAAAACCGTATTTATTATCGTTGGCAACGAACGTAGGTGGCCGTGGTGAAAAAAAAAAACAATTCGAATGGCATTACAAGAACAACTTCCATCGAGCAAAGACTTTCAAAATCAAACTCTGATTATATTCTTCTCCTTGACGGGAGACCCCACTGTAGCATTTGTAACCCTTTTCTCCAGCAGCAAGAAGAAGCAGGAATGGAGCATGAAGACTGGTCACCTCTTGCCATTTGGTCCTTCACTTCCGGCAGATACGATCGTCAAGCCCAGTGCAAAATCCCTGGTTGCCTCCTGATTCTGACAGTATTGAATCGGTGAAACCTGCCGATCGTACTCTTAGCAACTTGTGTTAAATATAAATCTGATCTGATGATCGACAAAATCATGTTGGTATCATGATGATCGATCAATTCCAAAATAATTGAGACATTGCAAATCATTACCACCTAATTCTCGGATTTCTTAACTTAAAGCCGCTACGACTTCACTAGTTAAGCTAAACAGATTATCTTCACGATCTCGAATTCTCCAAGTTTGGAATTGAACCTGAAAAACAAGAAATGTAGCCTAGGCATACAGAAAATAGTCACACGTTATGAAGTAATTTTATCAATAACTAACAATTATTTATCAAGATCATTCCGCATCAAACGCTGAAGAGCTTCGGTTTAGTTTTTTTCGCACTCCGCATTACCTCTTTTGCATTTTTTTTTTCAACCCGCTATCAATCACGCGGTGATTAAAAGTAGTGCACTGTTTAAACCACCGATATCCAGCCGAGCGTTCCATTAGGGAAGCAGACATTCCCGGCCGAGCCCGACGGATGATCTGTCCAGCCTGTACCATCGTCAAACACCCGAGGGGAAAAGTGTAACCCCATAAGCACCATCGCAGCAAGGAAGGTCATCGCTCCATCCACTGCCGGTCAGCAAGCGGTGCTTTGTTTGCGAACAACAGCAGAAGGTGCCATACCGGCAAACGGCAAGTAGCACATTTGTTTTTTGTTTCGTCATCTGCTAGTGTGTTGTGTCTCTCTCCCATATAGTAAATCGTTCTGCATAGGGTGGTCCAAAAAAATCATCTGATTTTTATTAATTTATTAATTTTTTTTTCTCTGTTCGCTGAATTTGCATGGATGCATGGATGATTCTACGGGGGGCGACTTGCCTCCCAAAGATGTTTTTAGGGCGCGCTGTTATCAGCCGTCTTCTGCCTCTCCTTGGGTTGTCTACTTTCGGCAGAAAGTGAAAGCCCTAGATTTTTTGGGCATTAAAAGAAATTTGACGCGTCGTTATCCGGGGACCGAATTTCATCAGGTCAACCGAAACAAACTGCGTGTTACTGCACCTACGTATAAAATTGCAAATGAAATTGCCAGTGACGCAGGTTATAATGTCAAGTACTACGTCTACATCCCATCTCGAGATGTGGAGATAGACGGTGTGGTTTCTGCAGCGAGCCTGAAGTGTGAAGACGTTATGGAAGGTAAGGGGCGACTTCCAGATTCCGCTTCGTCTACCATTGAGATTCTGGAATGCAAACAATTGCATGCAGGATCAATGGTAGATGGAAAAAAGACGTATTCACCGTCGGACTCGCTACAAGTGACCTTCGCCGGATCAATTCTCCCAAAATTTGTTGAAATTGATAAAGTTTTTTTCCCAGTGCGTCTTTTTGTACCAAGGGTATTTAATTGTACCAAGTGCAAACAGTTGGGTCATACGGCTACTTTTTGCGACAACAAGCCCCGTTGTGGCAAATGCGGCCAAAGGCATCTAGAGGATGCTTGCCAACAGGAAGCAACAAAGTGTGCTTACTGTGGCAAAGAGCCTCTCCACGATTTGCAGAACTGCCCCGTGTACAACAAGCGCACTGGTAACGTGAGACGTTCCATACAAGAACGCTCCAAGCAGACGTATGCAGACATGTTAAAGTCGCAAAACGGAGCGTCTGCATCGTCTGTATCAGCCGCTCAAAATGAAAATCCTTTTTTGATTTTGTTTTCCGATGAACTGGACTCTGACGAAGCCGATGAGAGTGGATTTCCGGAGGTACACGCCCCCGGTAAAAGAAAGCCTACTAGTTCTCCGGGTGTGCGCCGGAAACAAATAAAACCTACTCTCAAAAGCTTACAAAAAATTGGAGGTAGAGGGGGTCAATTTAAAAAACCGAATAAACCGGTAATAGCTGATGCATCTGTTCCTAGCTGTAGCTATACCAACCCGCCGCTACCTAATAACAGTAACCGTAAGAGGTTACCAAACACTACGTCTTCTCGCAATTCTAAGAATATCCCGTCCAAGCGAGGTAAGATTAATTTTAGGGACATTGTGGATAACATTTTAAATGCTCTTGGCCTTTCGGATGCTTCACCGCTCCGAGGAATTATTGACCTGCTTATTCCTATAGTTGGAAACTACTTCAAGCAATTGACTGTATCATGGCCCCTTATTGGTGAATTCATATCTTTCGATGAATAATTCGTCGAGTGAGGATCAAGATATGATCACGGTATTACAATGGAACTGTCGTAGTCTAATACCTAAATTAGACTCGTTCAAGTATTTGATTCACAATTCTGATTGTGATATATTTGCTCTCTGTGAAACATGGCTTTCATCCGAAGATGAATTAAACTTCCACGATTTTAACATTATTCACCTGGACCGAGATGATTCATATGGTGGCGTACTTCTGGGGATCAAAAAGTGCTACCCCTTCTATAAAATCTCACTCCCAATAATCTCAGGCATTGAAATCGTCGCTTGCCAAATAAATGTAAAGAATAAAGATCTTTGCATAGCTTCCGTCTATGTCCCTCCGAGGGCATCAATAAACCGCCGTCAACTTTGGAGTTCAATTACATTACTTCCATCTCCAGTTCTTATTTTGGGCGATCTGAACTCCCACGGTACTTCTTGGGGCGAACAATACGATGACAATAGAGCGGGTATTTTCTATGACTTATGCGACGATTTCAACTTGACCATCTTGAACACTGGGGGAGCGACACGAATAGCAAAACCTCCTGCCAGGGAGAGTCGACTTGACATATCTTTGTGTTCTAATTCACTATCATTAGATTGTCTGTGGAAGGTAATCAATGATCCCCATGGTAGTGATCACTTACCAATAATTATCTCAATCACAAATAGTTTTCACAAAACAGACCAGCCAATCCATGTTCCTTATGACCTCACGAGGCATATCGATTGGCAACATTTTGCATCGGCGGTAACCCTTGGTATTGATTCTACCGATCCTCTTCCACCATTAGAAGAGTATCGTTTCCTTTCCGACCTGATGTACAAAAGTGCATTAGAAGCTCAGAAACGACGTGTTCCAAGTGCATCCCTCAAAAGAAGACCCGCCACCCCTGGATGGGATGACGAATGCACTAAGTTGTATCTTGAGAAATCCGATGCGTTTAAAGATTATCGTAGACATGAAACATGCGAGCTTTTTGACAAGTACCTCAAGCTTGAAAAAAGCTTAAAAACTTACTCAAAGCAAAGAAACGCAATTACTGGCGTTCGTTTGTAGAGGGACTATCTAGAGAAACCTCGATGACAACGCTTTGGAGAAAGGCTCGTTACATGCGAAACCGCTCATCCTCCAATGAGAGTGAAGAATACTCCATGCAGTGGATATTCGACTTCGCTAAAAAGGTTTGTCCAGACTCTGTCCCAACACAACCGAATTTACGGGATACTACCCGAAATAACGGTTCTCTGGACGAACCATTCACAATGTTGGAATTTTCAATGGCACTTCTTTCATCGAATAACTCTGCTCCGGGAAGCGATATGATTAAATTCAACCTTCTAAAAAATCTTCCTGATATCGCTAAAAGACGATTACTTAACCTGTATAACACTCTCATGGAATTAAATATAGTTCCACCCGCATGGAGGCAGGTTAAAGTAATAGCTATTCAAAAGCCTGGGAAACCAGCGTCTGATTACAATTCTTACCGTCCGATCTCTATGCTATCATGTTTAAGGAAATTGTTAGGAAAAATGATCCTATCAAGACATGACCGTTGGGTTGAATCAAACAACCTGCTATCAAATACGCAATTTGGTTTCCGAAAGAGCAAAGGAACAAACGATTGTTTAGCGTTGCTTTCATCTGATATACAACTGGCCTTTGCACACAAGGAGCAATTGGCTTCAGTATTTCTGGATATTAAGGGCGCATTTGATTCAGTTTCCATAGATATACTGGCAGATAGTCTGCACAGTAGTGGATTACCAGGAATTTTAAACAACTTTTTGTATAATTTACTGTCAGAAAAATGACCTTCAATCTGGGTCAACTGACAACTTCCAGAATTAGCTAAATGGGCTTACCCCAAGGCTCATGTTTAAGTCCCTTGCTTTATAATTTTTATGTTAAAGATATTGATAACTGCTTGGAAAATAGATGCACGCTAAGACAACTTGCAGACGATGCTGTGATCTCCTTTAGAGGTCCACGTGCAGAAATCTTGCAAAGACCATTGCAAAATTCCCTAGATAATCTGTCCATCTGGGCCAGAAATTTGGGGATCGAGTTTTCACCGCATAAAACCGAATTGGTAGTGTTTACTAGAAAGCGGTTTCCTGCCCAACTGCGTCTCAAGCTTTTGGGAAGAGACATTACCCAATCTTTGACCTTCAAATACCTTGGAGTCATGTTTGATTCAAAATGCACTTGGAGTAATCACTTTGCGTATTTAAAACAGAAATGTCAACAAAGGATCAATTTTCTAAGATCAATATCCGAGACATGTTGGGGTGCTCACCCGGAAGACCTTATTAAACTCTATAAAACAACTATTCTTTCAGTTCTCGAATATGGCTCTTTTTGTTTCCTCTCGGCAAGAAATAGCCACCTCATCAAATTGGAACGCATTCAATATCGTTGTCTACGTATTGCCCTTGGCTGTATGCATTCAACGCATAATATGAGCCTGGAGGTTCTGGCAGGAGTAAAACCCTTACAGTACCGCTTCTGGGAGCTCTCATCTAGAATACTGATCAAGTGTGGACAGTAACAACCTTGTGATTGAAAACTTCGAAGAAATGCTCGAATTGAGTACCCAGTCAAGATTCTTACGAATCTATATTAACTATATGTCATCCGATATTAGTCTTCCATGCTATAACCCTCCTAGTGTACGCTTTTCTTATCACAGTTCCTCCATTGATTATGATCTCTCCATGAAACAGGCTATTCAAGGAGTTCCAGATCAACTTCGACCTATTTTAATTCCCCATATTTTCATCGAAAAGTACCAACATGTCAGTTGCAATAGAAGAATTTTCACTGATGGGTCGCGCATTGATGGATCCACTGGTTTCGGTGTTTACAATGAATACTCATCTGCCTTCCGGAAACTTCAGGAACCTTGTTCCGTATATGTTGCTGAGCTGGCAGCAATCAATTTCGCATTGGGGATAATTTCCGACATACCCATAGACCATTATTTCATCTTCTCGGATAGTCTCAGTTCTATTGAGGCCCTCCAGTCGATGAAAACAGTTAAGCACTCATCTTACTTTCTTTCAAAAATAAGGGAGCAGATGTGTGCGTTGGTCGAAAGATCATTTAGAAATACCTTTGCATGGGTCCCCTCACATTGCTCAATTCCAGGCAATGAGAAGGCGGACTCTCTAGCAAAGGTGGGCGCACAAGAAGGCGAGATTTTTGAAAGAAGAATTTCACATGATGAATTTTTCCCATTAGTACGTCAGAGTTCTCTTCAAAGTTGGCAAAACGATTGGACAAGTAATTCTCTTGGGCGGTGGTTACATTCCATTATTCCAAATGTTTTGTCGAGATCGTGGTTCAAAGGTCTGGATGTAAGTCGCGGTTTCATTCGTGTGATGTCAAGACTTATGTCCAACCACTACTCGCTAGACGCACATCTCTACAGAATTAACCTCGTCGATAGCAACATGTGTAGGTGCGGAACCGGTTATGATGACATCGATCACGCAGTTTGGCATTGCCCGTGTAATGATGCCTCCAGAGCACGACTATTGGATACCCTTGGGGCCCGAGGTAGACAACCCTACCGCGAAGTAAGTGATGTTTTGGGAATGCGTGATCTTCCCTACATGCAAGCGATTTACGAATTTCTTTGTTTGTCTGATCTAAGAGTGTAATGTCATCACCCCCTCTCCTCCAGTCTAGTAAATTCCCTGCCATTGTGTCCCAGTTATATTATCCTTTTGTTTCCGTGCTACTTCTACCTGCCCAGGTCACCCATCTGCGGCTTAGTTCCTGAAAAGGACTACAGGGACCGAGGATTTGGTAGATGTCGCAACCATGAGCAGCAACTAATACCTGAAATAAGTTGACTACCTAGCCCCTTCCAAACGATAATGTGACCCATTAAACTCGAGCTAGCCACGAGTAATTGGCACCCGACTTTACTAAAATCGAAAAATAAAACACTGTTAATTACAATATTGAATATCGGCTCCGCAAAGTGTTACACACGCCTGAGCCTAATAAATAAACGAACTGATTTAAAAAAAAAGCTTGATATACCCGCTTGTGATCCATAACACTATACGGAGATCAATTTTTGCCACTTTTTTCTTTCCGATCGATGGTCAAACGTTCGTGTTACCGATTTAAAACACGAGACACCGTAGAATGTACCATTCCCAGCTTCCTGCTGATGGCACGATGACAAAGATCCGGATTTTCGAGGTACGAGCGCGAAATTTCTTTGCGCCGCTGCTGTTCTTCCGACTCCATCTTCTCAAAGATTGCACATCTGCTAGTGCAGCTTACACAGCGTAAACAAATGCACATTGAACTAATTCCACCCAAAATATCGAAAGAAAATACCCAACGGGTATAAAGTTACTGCCATTTAAAAGTGGTGCAATTGTATTGCGTACAACCTTTACATTGGCCCGAGTACTCCTCGTTCTCGTTGTTCGTAGTTCGATTACGTAATCCTTGCGCCGTATTCCAAAGAGTATTTATCGACGTTTCGCGCGATAGCCCGTCCATAAATTGTCGCCAGTGTCCGCGTTTCTTGGACTTGATGAGGCTCTTAAGTTCGCGTTCGAGTGCCGCGTATTCTTCGAAGTGCTCAGGTGTTCCACGTCTATGAAAAACTATTAACACGTCGGACTTTTTTATGGTTAACCTCCTGATGATCCTGGAACTGGTCGAGTTTGACCTTGAAGCGCGCTGTGCAAGATCAGGTTGGAAAGGAAGTTATATTCCTCCAGCGGTGGAAGCCTTTCTACCGTTGTTACGGCTTCAGATATTGCTATATTCTGAACTTTGTCCAATTGACATAACGGATGAGATCGACGATGATTTATTCAGACCAATTGAATGCGGTGGCAGCTGAAATTTGCATGGGCAAGTAATCACTACCTTGGGGATAATGAATCACATTCCATTTGCAGCACATGAATTTATGTATTTTTCCAATTTACTGAGCATGTTTGTGACATCACAGAACGTTGAAGAATATCATACATTTCCTTTATCAGAAATCATTCTTGAACCTGTTTCACATCTCACGTCATCTTCTTATCGACATTTCTCGCTCAATAGCACCATAACAGCATTGACAGCCTGTAGCACAAATTATCCTAGATCATCGTAAAATCACAAATTTTATCGACTCATTCTCCTAAACAAGCTCACTCCAGCGAAATGAGCATCTTTTCATGGACTTTTTGTTTATGCCCCGCAAGACGATTCGACACGTGATTTGAGGTGTCGGCGGCAGCGGCAACGGCGCTACAACTAGAAAACCCTTCTTGGGCAACAACAGGGCAAATAAAAAGACCTAACAAAAACCATCTCATGCCTTCTTCCTCGACAGCCCCCGCGACCGTCGGCAGCACATAGCGCGCAGTGAATCCGATTATTATCCGATCAATTGATGCTGCTGACTTGGGAAAATATGTCTTCCCTCATTATCCGCAGCTTCGCGTCAACTTAGGCCAACTCTCTGACGCCGGGCTTTCTTCGTTCGGTCGGCTGGCCAGCCTCTGATCATCGTTTGGGCTAGTTTCCCAAGAGTCGAATTAGAAGCAGAGGAGTAATTAGACGGTCCACTGCCAGTAGTTGTGGGAGGAAGAACTAGTTTCCACTCAAGTGTCCCGTAATCACACATAATTCCTTCACTCTCCCTCCGGTTCCTGATCCGGTATGAATACACGACCGTTTTGGTGGGCACACGGTATTGTTCGGGTTCGGGACTCGGATGTATGTGGAATGAAGCAAATGATAATGAGTGCTATCAAGTGTTTTTCTAGGGTTTAATTTTTCGGTGGTCAAGTGCATTCGTTAGACATAATTAATAGGAGCAGGATCGAGAGTTGCAGCTGAAGTTTTTCGAATTATTTGTTGGCAGATTGTTGGGTGCAAATATGGATCACTATCGTCAGGAGTATAAACATCCTTATGGAGACGAGTTTCGCACGGTAAGTTCTAATATAAGATTAAGTCTATTTACATGTGAAATTGTGATGCAAATAAGTCGTTGACATCTGTCAGGATTGTCATGTTACCCGTTGCTATACAGAGAGTCAATGAAGGTTCAGAAGACTAATTTGCGTTTAAAGGGATCTTTGACAAAGGGTTGAGCTTCAAAGTTTTCTTCGGCTAACCTTAAATTTATTATAAAATTATTCCTCCTCCATTGACGTGGACAACAATTTATGATAAAAAATCCTCGTGCAAATAAACAACATGTATAAATAACTAGAAAATGAGAAGAATGATTAGTAATTTCCATTTAATTCCAACCACCTTTATTGCTTATCTTGACAGATACGTGTATTTCGTCTACAATGTGCAGACTTCTTTAGTGTCGTGTACTAATACTCGACTAAGTATTAGTGTTGTATAAGTGTTTGCTTTATAACTTGGATTAAACCCAATATAAAGAACAATTCTTCAATCGCTGGTTGTAAACATTCACGACAACTGTGACACCAAAAGTCTACGAACATACTTCTAACAGCGGCTAGATAGTTATGGAGAAAATGGATTTTGGCTCACGAAGTACCACCGCATCGGTTCCACACTATAGGTCCCAAGCTTAATAAATCACCCTTAAACATAACTCAAATCGAAGAACCCCTAAACTACTCTGTCATATTAACACAGCGAATCAAAACAAAAGCAATGATTCTAAAGGGTGATACGGTCAAAATTTGGTCAAGGGAAAACGCGTGTAAATCGGTGAAATCGTTTATTTAAAAAATCAAATTAAATTTCTTTTTCAAGTTCAATTAGTATAAAATTCAGGAAAAATATTCAGTTAGGCTTCCGCTTTTCCAAATCCGAATTGCCGGGCCTTACGCTTGACCCCTGCCATCAGATTTTGTACAGCCACCTTGTCCACCTTCTTCGCCGCAGAAAGCCAGTTTGCCTTGAACTGCTGCTCGTCCTTAGCAGTTTTTTTGGTCTTCTTTAGGTTCCGCTTGACAATAGCCCAGTATTTCTCAATTGGGCGGAGCTCTGGCGTGTTGGGAGGGCTCTTGTCCTTGGAAACCACCTGCACGTTGTTGGCGGCGTACCACTCCATGGCCTTTTTACCGTAATGGCAAGATGCCAAATCCGGCCAAAACAGTACGGAACAACCGTGTTTCTTCAGGAAAGGCAACAGACGTTTATTCAAACACTCTTTCACGTAAATTTCTTGGTTGACAGTCCCGGAAGCTATGAAAATGCTGCTTTTCAAGCCACAGGTACAGATGGCTTGCCAAACCAGATATTTCTTTGCGAACTTTGACAGTTTCGTGTGCTTGAAAATATCTGCTACCTTTCCCCTTCCTTTTGCCGTATAAAACTCCTGTCCCGGAAGCTGCTTGTAGTCGGCTTTGACGTAGGTTTCGTCGTCCATTACCACGCAGTCAAACTTCGTCAGCATCGTCGTGTACAGCCTCCGGGATCGCGCTTTGGCCGTCGTATTTTGTTTATCATCGCGATTTGGAGTCACTACCTTCTTGTAAGTCGATAGTCCGGCTCGTTTTTTGGCTCGATGCACGGTTGTAGACGATACACCCAGCTTATTTGCGGCATCTCGGAGAGATAGGTTAGGGTTTCGCTTGAAACTACCGGCAACTCTCTTTGTCGTCTCAGCGGCTTCCGGTTTTCGATTTCCCCTCGATCCAGACTTCCTGGCTGTCGACAAACGTTCCCCAAACACTTTAATTACATTTGTAACGGTTGATTTGGCAACTTTTAGCGATTTTGCCAACTTTGCGTGCGAGTAGCTCGGATTTTCGCGATGCGCGAGCAAAATTTTGATACGCTGCTCTTCTTGCTTGGACGGCATTTTGACAACTGAAGAGTGAATTCCAAAATCAAAATAGGAGCAACATTCTACACACACACCTTCAAAATGAGGGGTGTTCAGGTTTTTTAAATGCAAAATTGAAAGAAATACGTCAAGTTGATATTGACCAAATTTTGACCGTATCGCCCTTTAGTACCGAAAAGCGCAAGAATGTATTGCAAGGTGAGCCAAATTTAATTCGCTAATTGATTGTTGCTTCTACAACTACTGAACCTCGCGTTCGATCTCTTCCGCCCCTACATTTGACCACAGCGCACGTGTCCAATTTCCGGACATTCCCATCTGTTCCCTAGAGCACGGACCCGAACACTGGTAAGTGAGGAAAAAAAAAAACTATTTTCCGTTGCCCCACATCCCGCACAGAACGATATTGCTAGTAGGCCAAGGAAAACGGAAATATCGCCATCCGTCATCTTGAGTTGAGTTGGTTGAGAAAAACCTGCGCTGCATGCCGCTTAGGGTAATTTATGATCAACAATCGTGGCGGTGACCGCCCCAAAGAATTCACAGCACGCAGATTATGAGAAGAAAACGAGATCACATCGGATCGGGACTGTCGCCGAATATGTCTCCGGGACCACCAAGAAGGTAAATTGTCATAGGAGGCTGATGGATCATTTTTCTGGGTGGAATTGGACCGCACCACTCGATGATGCTCGGTTGACGATGAACTATTTGTCGTTTAAAAAACTTATGATTTACTGGAGTGGTTTATTTTTTTTAAATCAGTAAATTGAAGTAATTGCTCAGTACTTATCGAGTGAAATAAGTCTTAAAAGTTTACCCCGAAAATAACATAATCTCAAAACACGAACACTGCTCAAAGAGTTAATGCGAGTAGCAATCAAGTTTAAGCGTACCAGCATTGAGCACGATTTGGAAATTAATATGATCTTCGATGCTTTTTACTTTTGTGGTTTATTTAGTTGTATTTTTCATTTTCTTCGATTCTTGATTTGGAGTACTCAAAACGGTAGTTTCTATGCTCTCAGCCTTTACTTTGCTTACCGTATTTCTTTCACCTTCAGTCTGATGTCTGTCTCGAAATTGGAAGGGAAGCATGATCTAGTGGTTAGGGTTACCAATTCATATGACTGCCATATGATGACAAACGCATCTGATGCATATACACTGATGAAAATTAATAATTGAACATTTGAAAACTCATGTCCCACAGGACTGCACCATTTAAAGAATATCTAAGGTTATTAGAGACAAACCTGTCTAAACCAAGCAACCCATGAATTAGTAGGGAAGATGTACCTATATTTATCTCATTGTTCCTATATTCATCCTACTATAAATAAAACGATATACACGTGACAGGATTAGTTAGTAATGTTTGTTGTAGTTATTTAACGTAAGCAAACATTATTAGAAAACGAAACCGATCCTTCATCTGCCCAATTGTTTGATTCATCGTAGGATGAATATAGGAACAATGAGATTAATATGGGGGCAGTTTCCCTATGTAGCCGAAGAATTAATAAAATTTTCATTCCTGGTTTGACCGTTACCAACACCACACGCGTTTTTCATTCACTTTGCTTCATCAGGTTATGAGGTTATCAGGAAAATTTCAAGAAAGAAAATAGATTTAAAGCCTGACTAAAAGTAAATTGGTACGCACAAAAAGATCTGTAATTGGAGATTCAATAAGTTTAAAAAGTCCATTAGTGGTTGCTTTACAGTACTTTTCTTAGAACTTTAAAGTGACAGCATTAGAAGGTTACATTTCTCCAGGTCGAACATAATCTCAAACCTGCCTCTTGATGGAGTCATCAGCGGCCGCACAGTGGAAACGGACACGAAATCAGCGCATTTCTTCCATTTTTCCCGCATTTGCTGGATGTCCTTGACCGCCCCGCCGCTTCGTCGAAGTCGCTGCTTAGAAATTGCCCAGCATTTTTCTATTGGTCGAAATTCCGGGCAATTCGGAGGATTCATTAGTTGGCAGCATAAAGGGTGATACGGTCAAAATTTGGTCAAGGGAAAACGCGTGTAAATCGGTGAAATCGTTCATTAAAAAAATCAAATTAAATTTCTTTTTCAAGTTCAATTAGTATAAAATTCAGGAAAAATATTCAGTTAGGCTTCCGCTTTTCCAAATCCGAATTGCCGGGCCTTACGCTTGACCCCTGCCATCAGATTTTGTACAGCCACCTTGTCCACCTTCATCGCCGCAGAAAGCCAGTTTGCCTTGAACTGCTGCTCGTCCTTAGCAGATTTTTTTGGGTTTCTTTAGGTTCCGCTTGACAATAGCCCAGTATTTCTCAATTGGGTGGAGCTCTGGCGTGTTGGGAGGGTTCTTGTCCTTGGGAACCACCTGCACGTTGTTGGCGGCGTACCACTCCATGGCCTTTTTACCGCAATGGCAAGATGCCAAATCCGGCTAAAACAGTACAACCGTGTTTCTTCAGGAAAGGCAGCAGACGTTTATTCAAACACTCTTTCACGTAAATTTCTTGGTTGACAGTCCCGGAAGCTATGAAAATGCTGCTTTTCAAGCCACAGGTACAGATGGCTTGCCAAACCAGATATTTCTTTGCGAACTTTGACAGTTTCGTGTGCTTGAAAATATCTGCTACCTTTCCCCTTCCTTTTGCCGTATAAAACTCCTGTCCCGGAAGCTGCTTGTAGTCGGCTTTGACGTAGGTTTCGTCGTCCATTACCACGCAGTCAAACTTCGTCAGCATCGTCGTGTACAGCCTCCGGGATCGCGCTTTGGCCGTCGTATTTTGTTTATCATCGCGATTTGGAGTCACTACCTTCTTGTAAGTCGATAGTCCGGCTCGTTTTTTGGCTCGATGCACGGTTGTAGACGATACACCCAGCTTATTTGCGGCATCTCGGAGAGATAGGTTAGGGTTTCGCTTGAAACTACCGGCAACTCTCTTTGTCGTCTCAGCGGCTTCCGGTTTTCGATTTCCCCCCGATCCAGACTTCCTGGCTGTCGACAAACGTTCCCCAAACACTTTAATTACATTTGTAACGGTTGATTTGGCAACTTTTAGCGATTTTGCCAACTTTGCGTGCGAGTAGCTCGGATTTTCGCGATGCGCGAGCGAAATTTTGATACGCTGCTCTTCTTGCTTGGACGGCATTTTGACAACTGAAGAGTGAATTCCAAAATCAAAATAGGAGCAACATTCTACACACACATCTTCAAAATGAGGGGTGTTCAGGTTTTTTAAATGCAAAATTGAAAGAAATACGTCAAGTTGATATTGACCAAATTTTGACCGTATCGCCCTTTACCACTGCAGAACCACCTTGGAGTAGTAGCAGCTGGCCAAATTGGGCCAAAAGATGACTTTGCCCCTATGCTTGCGGATTCTTCGATGTAAACTTGGGATTTAATCGTTGAGAATGTGACGAATGGTTCCGTTTTCAAGCCACAACTGCAAATCGCTTGCCAAATCATGGCCTTCTTCGCGAATGTAAAACTTTTGAGTTTTATTTGATATTACTTCGAGTTCCATTTGACGTTATTTCTGAACGACTACTATGATCAAACTTGCACCAGTTGTTCTCTATAGAAGTGTTAACAAAACACAGCACAGTGGTCCAGAATGCGAATTTAGCAGAAAAGATAAGTTTTCAGCCTAAGTTTGAAGTTTTGGAGCAAAAATGTCTTCTACAACGTTTTTTCTAATAATAATAATTCTTCTTTTGGTATGGATAAAAACTAGGATGGTCCTTGTTTTCAGAGAAATCAAAAATCTAACTTTTTTGTTTGCAGAAATAAAGGCATATATTTTTACAAATAAGTTGTAGATGAGAAAATTTTACGCAACTTTGGTTGAAATTTTTTTTCTGTAACTTTTGAAATGACCGAATTAGAGAAATTTTTTCTACGTAGCTTCGGGTGTCCCTATAAAAATCAGTTATTTTGCTCAAACTTTTTTATTTCAAATTTTTCAGCAATGCTGTGTTCTCATTGATTCTAGAAAAATGAAAGATACAACTTTTGATGTACTGAAATCGTCGCTATCGTATGTCAAACAAAAGTTATTATGGTTTTTGTAAAAAAATAGGACTTTTCAGATGTTAGTTTCTCTGATTGGGGCAGACAGAAAATATGTTACGAAATTTATCAGAAGCAGATAATTTTCCATAAACATGAGAGGCTCTAGGAGTGGACAGTAATTTATTGCTAGAACTAAGAGAAATGAAGAGAAAGTATTGATAGTTCCGTTTGGCAAAGGGTAAATGCACCCTTCTTTTAGGGGAAATGCTCCTTAAACTTTGGAAAAATGCTCCTTAGATGCGTTTGCCCGGTATAATGCAATCGGAGGTATTAACCTTCTGGTTAGCGCTTGCCGGGTGTTTTGACGGGTCTTCAGTTTCTTCATGATTGTATAGTTTTGACGGGTTTTTAGTTTCTGAATTTAAGAGTCGTCAAAACGAAATTAAGACTTGTCAAAACGAAATTAAGACTCTTCAAAATGAAATTAAGACTCGTCAAAATGAAATTTAAACCCGTCAAAACTACCTCGAAGATTGCGGAGCAAAGCTCCGCTATACAATCTTGAAGAAACTTAAGACCCGTCAAAACACCCGGCAAGCGCTAACCAGAAGGTAAATACCTCCGATTGCATTATACCGGGCAAACGCATCTAAGGAGCATTTTTCCAAAGTTTAAGGAGCATTTCCCCAAAAAGAAGGGTGCATTCACCCTGCAGCCGTTCCGTTTAGCGTAACCGGCAGGCTGTGAACATAGAAAGATACAAGATGAAAAGAGCGGAGGGCATATGAAGGTAGTATACGATCAGGCGCATAATCTTTTACCAAACTACCCCAGATGCAGGGTAGGCAAGGGGGAAGATACACGCTTGACTGGTAAAAGAATATGCGATCGATCGTGCTCTTATACTACCTACTGATTTGTTCTAGTTCTAGCGATTTGTTTGTTTCCCTCTTCGAATGCCTAACATGGGTGAGAAATTATCTCTTGCTGTTGGGTTTATTTTTGGCATGTTGGATTTTTTTGCTGTTTGATCATAGTAGCGTAAAGGTTTTCTGTTAGAAGTGCTGTACAGTGGTTCCACCATAGAAGGACGGCGGCCATAAATACATTTCATGCAACTTTCCTCATGAAGTGTTGCCATTTAAAAAAATAAATGGCCACTAGACTCAAATTTGATTGAAAAACTATTATATCTATCCATCTTGCAGTGTTAATGAATCTTTCTTGTCATATTTTTTTTAACATCTTCTTAAGATATAATGATTTTCTTCTTATTTATTTTTTTTTTTTTGCAATTTTTCAGTTATAATTTATTATTAGGTGCGCAACTAAGTTCCCGCTGTTTAGCAATAGATGGCGCCAGTAGTAAGTGCTGGTCGAATGTTGTACATCTCAAGCGTCATAAACCAAGCTCAGACATATGGTAAACAAACCGCTTTGCCAAATCAGTGATTTTGGTTTAGTGTTATATATTTTGGTTGTTTGAAGATGTCTGATTTCGTGCCAAATAATCGTCATTTGCGGTAAGTGTTGATTTTCTTCTTTCATTCGAAGAAAACGGCGGCTGAAGCACATCGAGAGCTTCAGAAAGTTTACGGTGATGTTGCTCTGAGTGTAACAACGTGTCATGATTGGTTTCGTCGCTTCAAAAACGGTGATTTCAGTGTTGATGATCGTCCGCGTGAAGGAAGGCCAAAAAACTTCGAAGACTCTGAATTGGAGGCATTGCTCGAACGCAAGAAGAGCTTGGTTCAGGATTAGGAGTTTCCCGCCAAGCCGTTTCTAAGCGATTGCATGCGTTGGGAATGATTCAAAAGCAAGGAACTTGGGTTCCTTACGATTTGAAGCCAAGAGATGTTGAGCGTCGTTTTTTCGTCTGTGAACAACTGCTCCAGCGGCAAAAAAGGAAGAGTTTTCTACATCGCATTGTGACGGGTGACGAAAAATGGATTCATTACAGTAACCCAAAACGGAAACATTCATGGGGACTGCCCGGGCATGCTTCAACATCGTCGCCTAGGCCGAATATTCACGCTGCGAAGGTTATGCTGTGTATTTGGTGGGACCAAGTTGGTGTTATTTATTATGAGCTGTTGAAACCAAACGAAACCATTACCGGGGAACGGTATCGAACTCAATTGATGCGATTGAGCCGAGCACTGCACGAAAAACGGCCACAATACGAGCACAGACACGAAAAAGTGATTCTTCAGCATGACAACGCTCGACCTCACGTTGCGAAACCCGTGAAAACCTACTTGGAAACGCTCAAATGGGAAGTCCTACCCCACCCGCCATATTCTCCTGATATTGCACCGTCCGATTATTACTTGTTCCGTTCGATGGCACATGGTCTCACTGGTCAGCAATTCCACTCATATGATGACATCTCAAAATGGCTTGATTCTTGGATAACATCAAAAGACGAACAGTTCTATCGAAATGGTATTCACGTTCTACCAGAAAGATGGGAAAAAGTCGTAGCTAGTGATGGGCAATACTTTGAATAATTCGTTTGTAACCTTTGTTTTCAAAATAAAGTTCCTTTTTCACCAAAAAACAGCGAGAACTTAGTTGCGCACCTAATATTTTAACATCTCTGGGCCCCCCCCCCCCACCTACCCCACCCCAACACCCAAACCCACCCACCCCCCCACCACAGAACACCACCCTCAATTCAATCTTTTTTTTTTAAAAATGATCACCTATATGAGTAAATGTGACTGGGATTGACAAGTCGACATATCTAAAACTTCGATCTGATTTAAGTCGGTGTCTTAGATATGTCGACTTGTCAATTCCAGTCACATTTACTCATATATGAGTGACTCCACTTTTGACTAAAGTGAGTCAAAAACGATTCAAAATTGAGCTAAATTGTCCCGCCGTGCAAGAAAATCATGAGAACCATCGATGACGCCACCTACCTTACGATGGCAGTGGTGATTATGCCAATCGGAGGCAAGGGAATAATACAGCGGTAATGAGAGAGCAGGATCTCATTCTCACTATCTACGATATATGTGGTACCCGAACATCGATCGCCGGTTTGTACGGTGATCGATTTCATCATATCGCACCAATTCCAACTCGACCTTTAATCGATTCACCAGCACGTCGGTTAGGGACGTCGCATGGCCCGTGGTTTAAATAGTTTATTTAGGATTAAGAAGAAAATAAATGTACAAGGTGTAGTTTTGTGTTTATTTTAAATAGACTGTTTTTATCCGCGAGTGTGTGTCAACTTATTCAAAGTGCAAAGGTTTTCCCAAACTCAAACGAGCTATCAACCAACCAAACCCAGTCGAGTGTTAAAGAGCCACTAAGGATCGAAGCACCCGGTTCCCCAACAAAAATTTTTGTCGGCTTGCGTTTTTGTCTCTTGGGGACACTGCATTTTACTTAAATATTTGTTAACTTTCCTTGATGTAAAACAAATTTTAATTACGTCTCTACAGTCACAGTCTATTTTGGTTACACTGATTACGTTAAAGACTCTCTCACTCACAGATATTTACTTATGTTACAATTTACTGTTGTAACAAGGTGAGCTATCTCAGCTAAAGTTTGATGAAGCTGAAGCTCAAAAATTGAAGTCAAAATAATGGGTATTCGGAGGAATGGCCATTCGGTTAAATGCTCATTCAGAGTTATTCAATTCGGGGTAGTGTTAAGAAACCGAGTCAAACGATGTATTTCAGAACATAAAGGGCAATCCCGAAATTATTGCAATACAGTTCCTCTACAGTAAAATTTTACGTTGCATAGCAATTTCATACATGTATTAAGCACACTTTACATACATTGGATCAATTATTGGTGGCTGTTTGGTGAAAAACTCGACACTTTGACTTAACGCCACCCATTAGAGCTTGTACAGCTATTTTGATACCATTTTCTCATTTTTATCCATTTTGCTCCCTTTACTTTCGCCTTGGACTTTTTTATTTCCCGCTTCCTCTTGGCCCAATTAGTTTCTATTGAACTTAGTGCAGGGCAGTTTGGAAAATTCTTGTTTCTGGAGGCAAAATTTTTGGAGGCAAAAGGCACCGAATTAGTTTCATCCCAAGTAACAATTTAAGTTTTATTCCAGCCGTATAGCACTCCTCCCGGCTTTGTTGATAAGACTACATTAAAAACTGTTTTGTCTACCAACACCTCCTCTGTGTTTCTTGAAAGCCGAAGTCTGTACAAAGTGACCCACTCTATAGATGGTTGTGAAAACAAGTTAATAAAACCTTTATAAGACATCAATGCTTTTGCAAATGTTCAAGTGAAAGATGTTAAGACCACTTGAGAACCTTCATAAAACCTATTGGCTGCCTTTAAAACCAGCAAACGACCAAATTGCCACAACTGTCAAACGTGGTTGGTTTTTGTTGCGCTGCTTTGTTCGTTTCTCTGCTCTTCTGATCCATTTAGCAGTATAGAAAGGGTGGAACGGTCAAAAATGGGTCAGTTAAGATTAAGTGCACACTGATTAGTTCGTTGTATAAATGATCAATCTTGATATCTTTTTGAAGTTTATCGTCTAAAAAAACACAGGAAAATTATTCGATTAGGCTTCCCGATTTTCCAAATGCGAACTGTCGGGCTCTACGTTTCACACCTTCCATCAAGTTTTGTATCACTGTTACATTGATACTGAACGCCAATTCGCCTTGAACTGTTTATCACTTCCAACTGTTTCTTGAGTTTTCTTGAGGTTTCTCGTTACAGTTGCCCAATATTTTTCAATTGGGGGCAGTTCCGGCGAGTTTGGAGGGTTTTCTCCTTGGGTACGATTTGCACACTATTGGCGGTATACCATTCCTGAGCCATTTTTCCGTAGTGGCAAGAAGCGAGATCTAGCCAAAACAGCACGGATCAACTGTGTTTCTGCAATCAAGGCAACCAGCGTTTTTGAAAGCATTCCTTTACATAAATATCTTGGCTGACAGTGCCGATTGAAACGAAACTTTTTAGCCCACAAGTGCAAATCACCTTGCAGACCAGGTATTTTTTCGGAAACTTTGACATTTTTTTTCAGCTTAAACATATCTTGAACCTTTCTTTTTCCACTGGCCGTATAAAACTCTCGATCTGGGAGCTGCTTGAAATCAGCCTTGACGTATGTTTCATCGTCCATTACGACGAAATCCAAATTGGTCAGCAAACTCGTGTAAAACTTACGCGCTCTTCCTTACCCAAGTAACATTCCCAAGAACATAATGCTTTATTAAGTTTTATTAAGGTTTTATCAAAGCCACTAGAAATCAATTTGGCTTTATTATGACACCAAGAGGTGCCAATAGGTTTCATATTTTAGTCAGGTTTATGAGAACCTACACAATTTGCTTACAACGATCTTAAAACCTCGTTTTCTCAAATTCCTTTCACTCCTATCAAAGGTTTTATTTCGACTTTATGAACTTGTAAAATGCTGTATTGAAATGCCGTTTTTGGACTCATTGATGTTATCTTATTATAGTCAGTTGAAAAAGCATTTACAAATCATTTTTTCTATTGTAATGCATTACACGGCAAATTGGCATTGAGGGAAGCCACCAAATAATCAAATAGTTTTAAAGAAGTCATTGCGAAGATAACTTGGCTTTATGGTGGAATTGTGATTTTTTTTCCAATCGCCATATTGAACTAGAAGGAATAATTAAAATATTGAAAAATAAATGCACCAAGTTTTAAATATAATGCAAATGAACTGTATATCGGACCCAATTATGGCATTCTTTTAGGTAATCTTATTGAATTCTATCAATTTTCTGGAAATTCATGATTAATCTATCGAATATATTTGTTTTAATTTTGTAAACTCAAATAATTTCCGAGGCGCATTTATTTTCGGCTCTTATCGTGCCAATATTCACCACAACATTAAATGCGCATATGATTTGGAGCATGATAGCTGTGAAAAACTCAATTTGTTTTGGATATTTTGCTATCTAACAAAAATTTTCCGCAACACTCGACCTTTTTTTTTCAGGTATTATTTACTGCTAAATGAATCAGAAGAGCAGAGAATCGAACAAAGCAGAGCAACAAAAACCAACCACGATATCTCAGTTAAGTTTGGCCGCTGTGGCCATTTTGTCGAATACTGGTTTTCATGGCAGCCAATAGGTTTTATGAAGGTTCTCAAGTGGTCATAGCATCTATCACTAGAACATTTTCAAAATCTTTATGGTCTTATAAAGGTTTTATTAACTTGTTTTCACAACCGTCTATAGAGTGGACCACTTTGTACAAATTTCGACATTGAAGAAGCATAGAGAAGGTGTTGGTAGACAAAACAGTTTTGAATGTAGTTTTATCAACAAAGCCGGGAGGAATGCTAAACGGCTGGAATAAAACTAAATTGTTACTTGGGTAGGCTGTTGTGTTTTGCTTATCATCTCGATTTGGTGTCACTGTAACCTTATATGTTGACAGTCCAGCTCGTTTATTTGCTCTTTGCACTGTTGTGTGGGACTTTCTTAATTTGTTTCCGGTATCTCTGATGAAAAGGTTGGGATTGCGTTTGAAAATGCTGGCCTATATTCTTCCTGTCACTGCGGCTTCCTGGTTTCGGTTACCTCCTGATCCCGGCTTTTTGGCAGTCGTCAGACGTTCTCCGAACACTTTTTAAACATTCGTCACGGTTGATTTGGCAATATTAAGTGACGAAATTTATCAGAAGCAGATAATTTCCCATCAACATGAGAGGCTCTACGAGTGGACAGTAATTTATTGCTAGAACTAAGAGAAATGAAGAGAAATGTATTGATAGTTCCGTTTAGCGTAACGACAGGCTTTGAAATTGAAAGATACAAGTTGAAAACAAGTGGAGGGCTTATGAAGGTAGTATACAATCGGGCGCATAATCTTTTACCAAGCTACCCCAGATGCAGGGTAGGCAAGAGGGAGGATACCCCCTTGACTGGCAAAAGAGAATGCAACCGATCGTGCTCTTCTACTTCCTATTGCGTTGTTCTGGTTCTAGCGATCTGTTTATTTCCCTCTCCCTTTGCCTAACATGGGTGAGAAATTATCTCTTGATGTTGGGTTTATTTTTGGCATGCACCGACTATGTCACACATATTATTCCTCTCGTCATACTATTACTTATAGACCTCGGAGAGGAACGACGGAGAGTGGTGCAAATGCTGATTTCTACCAGTATCTTTCAATTTTCAAAGCCTGCCGTTACGCTAAACGGAACTATCAATACTTTCTCTTTATTTCTCTTAGTTCTAGCAATCAATTACTGTCCACTCGTAGTGCATCTCATGTTGATGGGAAATTATCTGCTTCTGATAAATTCCACCATAGATCATTACTCCGCGCATTGGGAGAGTACAACAAACAACAATCAAAGAATATTAAGTGATTTTGCCAAGTCAGCGTGGGAATAATTTGGATTTTGCTAATGCGAGTGCAAAATTTTTAAAAAGCTGCTCTTCTTGATTTGACGCCATTTTGACAGCTGAATAGAAAATGGCAAAAACAAAATAGAGTCAACATTTCGTACGCATACACCTACAAAATGAGGGGAGTTCAAGTTTTTTAAATGCATGATTAAAAAAAAACTACGTTCTAATTTAGTCGACCAAGTTTTGACCGTTCCATCCTTTAAAAGCAAAGAAAAAAGTTCAAGTGTTGCGAGAAATTTGGTTTGATAGCAAAATATCAAAAACAAGTTCAGTTTTACGATGTGTATCATGCTCCGAACCATATGTGCTTTTAATTGTATGGGGAATATTGGCACTATAAGAGCCGAAAATTAATGCGCCTCAAAAATTATGCGAGTTTACAATAACAAAGACAAAATTAAATCAAATATTTTCAATAAATCAATCATGAATTTCCTGAAAATTGACAGAATTCAATAAGGTTACTTAAAAGAATGCCAAAATTGATCTCCGAACTACAGTGCATTTGCATTAGATTCAAAATTCGGTGCATTTATTTCAATTATTTCTTCTATTTTAATTGGCGATTGCAAAATAACACAGTTTTGCCATAAAGCCAATTTATCTTCGCAATGACTACTATAAAACTATTTTGTCATGTTTTTGTGTCATATTAACACCACATGACTTCCCTCAATGACAATTTGACGTTTAATGCGTTTACTGGAGACAAAAAGGTTTTATAATTTTTTTTTCAACTGACCATGATAAGATAATATGCATGAGTTCTAAAACAGCGTTTTACGAGTTCACAAAATCGAAATAAAGCCTGTGATAGTAGTAAATGGAATTTGAGAAAACAAAATTTAGAGATCGTTGTAAACGAGTTGTGTTGGTTCTCATCAACCTGACTAATATATAAAACCTATTGGCACATCTTGTTGCAATAATGAAACCAAATTGATTTCTAGTCACTTTCAGATAACTGTAATAAAACTTAATAGAGCTGGATGGTTTTGGCAATGTTACTTGGGATACCATCCCAGCACGTTTAAAAAATAGTGCCATTTATCGTGCTTTGTGAAGCCTTGAATCTTCTATGCATGTTATCCAGCTATTATTTGGAGCTATTGTTATTTCTGGACGTAACTTTGCGAAACACCGACCTATTTGGCAACATCACGAGTTGAAATGTTTTGAATTCGAGTGAAATGACCCTAAGCCTTTTCACATGCTGCTCCCGGTTTCCTTCCTTTGCAGGACTCTTGAGATTGTTGAATTACAGATTTGCAGCATTTTTCCCAAAGCACGATGGGACAGCTCTGGATTTTCTATGTGAGCAAAAAAAAAATTTGCACGCGTCTTCCCTTGACTCACTTCCATATTGGCCACAACAAACCAAACAATCTACGCAATTCACAGGATACGCTTGAAAAATAACTGTTTAAAATGTGGTCAATTTATTCTCAGTGACCTAACAGTTACAGCCAGTTTAAAGTGTTGCAATAATTTCGTTTTCATCCTAAAGACTAAATTGTATTTTTATACTACATGAGCCCCTCTCAGTTTCCAACAAACATGTTTTACTTACTCGTTTCACAAAAGTATGGGTCAGCTTCACGCTTAAGTTTGATTACACAACCAGGCTCTAGATTTACTTCCTAGCATAAGTTTTAGTTACTGGAAAAGCCGGTTTGTTCGAAGGGATTAAAATAGCAAATACGCTTAATTTTCTCACTTCTGAGAACTACCAAATCAACTCCCAATTCCAATTCCCAACACCGGCGCACAGCTCTTCCTCGAATCCACTTATGCACCAAAGCAACACCCATAATCCGATAGAAATCCACATAACCGCGCATGAAGGAACCGTGATTCCTCGCAGTTCTTTTTTTTTTGCTCTAGCAAATGCAATGATTGCACATTAGTGCTGCACATCTGCAGCAATCAGCAGCAGTTGCTGCTGTCCATAGCTGATGCTGATGCTGCTGCTGCTGCTGTGGTTGCTATATCCTCCCACTAGCCGAGCGCGGGGCAGATACAATTGAGGCACCCATTAAATTGATCGGAGAACCGCCGCCGATCGCCTCTGGGTCATCGTAGTCGTCTTAGTCGTCGTCGTCGTCGTCGTCGTCGTCGTCGTCTTCGGCAGCAGCTTGATTGCATTGTTCTACTTGCGGGCAGGCTGGTCGCATTTGAAGCGCTTCTGCTTCTTCAACACTTCGGAATTGGATGGTGGGAGAGGGGGAGAGTGAGGGCGCAATGCATAAGTGCAATTTCCACTCAGTTTTCAATTTCCACATCTTTCGTCCGGAGCCCGCAGGGCGTATAGATAGCACGAGCACCGCTCAAGACTTCTTCAGATTTCGAAGGCAGATTGCGCTGAAGCTATTCGTTTTTTTTTTTTTGCATTGTAGGGCATCTTCTAGGGTTGCAAAAAGGTTGGCAAGGTTTGAACAAACGAGAACATACGGTCAATGTAGAACTTCCCAGAAGTGTTGTTACGGAGTTGCGAAATTGTATCGCTCGCGGAAGAACAATCCTGAGAACTTTGTGTCGTGTGCCGGGCTTAGATTAATGTTTCAATCGGTGGCAATCATGATCTAGATTATAACCGACTTTGTTGCAATCGTTTTGCTCTTAAGAATTTCAGAACGAACGAAAAGACATCAACGCTTTTGTAAGCGATGAACCCTTCCAAAACGAGCACATCGTCATCATTATCCGGCAAAGTACACACGGATTGAAATTATGGCTCACCCCATCGACCCTATCCGCTGCAATCATCATAATCTTTTATTAGCGAAAGCACTCCCGTGCCCCCCGCTCCTGCGAGGTGGGCACGAGTTCCCGCGGGAGGCAGTAAAATTGTGATAGATGAGAAAACCGGCAAAGGTTTGCGAGAACCAAACGAAACTGCTGGCTGGCAGACATTCGTGGCTTCTCTTGGGGGCAACATACGATCGACACAATTGAACTTTGACTTGCACCAACCAAGGCTGCGGGCTCAAGTTTGGGGCACACTCGAGCTAATATTTTCTCAATTCGTTAATAAATATTCATAGCACTTTTCGAACCGCGTTCAATAATTTCCTCGAGTGCCCCATTCCGACACCTCGTTCGGCTGCCTGTGAGTGCTACTTGTTTACAAGCAAATCGACAACCACTTCCGGATGACTCGCATGTGTGTCCGTTCATTCATTGCTTAGATTTAGCTCCTCTCACGTCGTTTGGAGGGGGGTATTGTTTTCCCTGATGGGTCAGTTGGTTCCAACAGCTCTTCTGGGACTTTCGCCTGAAGTTGCAAATTTGCGTGTTCGGTTGGTTCTCTTTCATTGATGGGAGTTTGCTGGGAATTTGAAGCTGTTTGCTGTTTGCAAACAGTACTCGAATGTGTGGTGGGTTGAGGATTGGATTGGGTTCAAGTTGGGCTGTGGTTTGGATGAGTTGAAACTACACATAAAGGAACGTTCAACTTTTCCTAATTGTATGAATTCATTCGGTTGATTTGCCCTAACCTACCCAACCCTAATGCACATTGATTGCTCTGGCATCTCTGAAGCATTTCTAATTGGCAGATGTCGTCTAGCCCTTATCCGGGACATCAAATCTGTCATCTGAACCATCCCATTGTTTTAAATCGCATTTCGGCACTATAATCAAGAAATTACACACCTTCCATTGACGGTGCGGCAGCCACTTTCCATTATCTCCATTCTCCGTATCCG
This sequence comes from Aedes koreicus, assembly GCA_024533555.2. Lineage (NCBI taxonomy): Eukaryota > Metazoa > Arthropoda > Insecta > Diptera > Culicidae > Aedes > Aedes koreicus. The sequence continues at coordinate 256,698 of JAHHFK020002454.1, read as the reverse complement.
TATCACATGGCAGCGATCTAATAAAAAATTCCGAAACAACAGCAGAAAAAAAAAACATACAAACCATCTCAAGTCGGGCATTAATAGGCAGTGATTTCAATTAGCGCCCGTTTTGCCGAGTGAGCTCACATCCAGCAACAACGAGTCTCAATCAGAGCCTCCCGTTGAAGCGCTTCGTCTTCGGTACGTGCCTAGTTATCGCTCTCTTTCATCAGCAGGCAGAGGCAGAGCAAAATTCATCATTCCAAACAAAACAATCCATTCAACACCTTTCGTAATCAGACAAAACGATGGCGGAGGTGAGGTATGATGTGCTCGTGCGCGCAAATCTAATCTTTTGCTCCCCTCCAACCCCCTTCAATCCCCAACCACCCACCAACTAAACATCTTCCGAACGAAACGAAGCACAAAACATTACAAAACGTTTTTAATTATAGTAATAAACAGCGTGCGGCGAGAGTCGAGCCGGCAGCCAAACGAAACAATGAGACAGAAATTTAACCACCGCTTCAAAGAGAGTCAAAAACAGTTGCAATCTTGCCAGATATCCCACGGTGGGAAGAGCTATTTTTGCTACTGGAGCACTTGGCAGTCGGCGATTGTCTCAGCTCTTCAAGTGCATGCTCTGCCATTGCCATCTCGAGCGTGGCAAGGAGGAGTGTAATTGAAAGCAAACATTAGCCCAAGTACCTCCACTGAGGGGGTAGCTGATGGGAATACATGTGGTAGTCAAATGATTTGAAGGTTCTCAGGACGTTTCCCAACCGCCGCGCCGGCGCATGCACTGAACCAAGACTGGAAGCAAGAAGTTACGTGCGTGTGGCCTACAATTGCATTGTTTCAAGAACATTAGGCGGCCATTAGTTGTGTCGTTGGATCACGATATGAGTGAAGCTGTGCATCGATTGCTGAAATTTCGGTGGGAGTTTCCCACCCAGAAACGATCGGCTGAATGCGGGGATAATTTTCATATGTGAATGACGAATTCCCCAGCCGAGCAGCCGAAAATTGTGAAATGGAACAATGGCGGTGTTGTGTGTGTGTGGCATGTGGATGTTTTGTCATGATTGAGATGTACTTTGTGCGCGGAAGTTTCGGATTTCATAAGTGGTGCCCGGTGTGTCGTGTGGCCATTGAAATTGGAATGAATGAGATAGGGGTAAAATTTGGACAATAGAGAAATTAACAAATTTGAGTTGAAGTGGCTTCAATGATTGGGGAAATATAGCACTACTTCAGAGGAACAATTTTTATTACATTCAGATTCTCTCCCATCCAACTCAGCAATGTTAAACAAGCTTATAAAATACTTTATACACACTCGGATAATTCAGCTTGGTTGGATGCAGGGTAGCCTAGAAATTTAGTTTTAAGGTTTTTTGAGGAATTCGAAGAACAAACTACAAGTCAGAAAATTATGTAACGAATTAATGTGAGATTTTCAACACTTATGATGTTTGATGAATCAAAAGGTTCTATTTGTTTCCACTCACTGCAATTGAGATTTTATATGAAATATGAGATTCATTATTTTAGGTAAGAAGCGAAAATATTCTAACGACAGTATATCATGTTGTTTTTATGTGGTCGGTGCAACTATGAAACGAGAAGCCGTCATGGTTTTGAAGTAATAACATATTTACATCCTGGCTCTACGAAAAATCCAAACCAATCAATGCTCAAATGTTAAATATCCTGAAACCAAACCCACTATTTTAGCTAAAAAAGGAAACCAAGTCTTTGCAACAACCTTAGAAACACACTTGTTGTAAATTGGTAAACATAATTGCTATTTTACTGAATTGAATGACCAGCACGGTGCTTCAACGCCCAAGTAACATTGCTATCACCATCTTGCTTTATTAAGTTTTATTAAAGTTTTATGAAAGCCACTTGAAATCAATTTGGTTTTATTATGGCACCAAGAGGTGCCAAAAGGTTTCATATTTTAGTCAGGTTTATGAGAACCAACACAACTCGTTTACAACGATCTTAAAACCTTGTTTCGCAAATTTCTTTTACTCCTATCAAAGGTTTTATTTCGACTTTATGAAAAACAGCATTTTACGACTGTATTGAAATGCCGTCTTAGGACTCATTGATATTATCTTATCATGGTCAGTTGAAAAAGCATTTTAAAACAATTTTGCCTACAGTAAATGCATTAAACGGCAAATTGGCATTGAAGGAAGTCACCATAAGACCAAATAGTTTTATAATAGTCATTGCGAAGAAAAATTGGCTTTATGACAAAACTGTGAGTATTTTCCAATCGCCATATTGAAATATAAGTAATAATTGAAATGTGTAAAAATAAATGCATCAAATTTTCAATGATATGCATATAAACTGTAGATCGGAGACTAATTTTGGCATTCTTTTAGATAATCTTATCTAATTCCAAGCACATTTCAGGAAACTCATGATTAATTTATCGCATGTATTTTTTTAAATTTCATTTATGATGTTGTAAGATCGCATAATTTCCGAGGCGCATTAATTTTCGGCTCTTATCACGCCAATATTCACCATAAAAATAAATGCGCATATAATTTGGAGCATAATACGCTGTAGAAAACACAATTTGTTTTGGATATTTTGTTGTCAAATTTCCCGCAACAATCGACCTTTTTTTTTACTGATAAATTAATCAAAAGAGCAGGGAATCGAACAAAGCAGAACAACAAAAAACAACCTCGATTTCACAGTGAAGTTTGACAGCTGTGGCCATTTGGCCGCATTCTGGTTTTCATGGCAGCCAATAGGTTTTATGAAGGTTCTCAAGTGGTCATAACATCTTTCACTAGAACATTTTCAAAATCCAAAATTCTCGAGCAAATGATCAACTGCCGACTATTCGGTTTCCTCCACTCTAACGGTCTACTAGACAACCGAAAACACACCTTTCGGCTAGGTTTTGGCTCAAGTACCTATCTGAATTGGGCATGGATGCCGGTGGTCCTCAAACACCTGATAGCATTGGGACTATCCGGGCACATAATATACTTCCTGTGAAACTTCCTCCAACACGGGCCATTCCAACTCCAAGATGGAAAACACCGCTCCAACACCTTCAACAAGAAAACGAGGCTCGGTTATTTCGGTCATTGCCTGCACCCTACAGGGTGCTCAATAAGCTCGGATACAACGTTTCATCGTTGTGTAGGTGCGCACCATGTGCATTCTGTGTATTACTGTTGAAGTCAGGTTTAGCCTCATATACAGGCTAACCGACGCGCACGGTGTCAACTTGCTGTCATCTGTTGTTTGTTTATCGCCCACGATGAAGGAGTACCGGGACGGCGTGGTAAAGCGACTCGGTGACATATTCCGGTGGTTGAAATCCCACGGGGTGAAGTGGAATTTCATCTATACCACCATCCGTCAGTACCGGGAGACGGGCTCAGCCAAGGACCGTGCGAGATCTGGGCGGCTGCGTTCGGCGAGGACGCCAGTAGTCAGCACCTGGACGTGTCGATCGGGACTGCCCACACCATCATGACGAAGGTCCTGGGATACTTTAGCGCCACGCAGGTCAGGAGTTCGTGTTTTCTGATGAAACACTCTTTGTCTTGCAACAGCCGCACAATGTCCAAAATGATCGGCAGTGGGCGCCAACGTTGGCCAGCATCCCCCGGTCCCACATAAACATCTCGCGGTTCCAGAGCAACGCGTCGGTGATGGTTTGGGGGGGGGGGGCGTATTCAGACGTGGGAAGCTCCCACTGGTGTTTATCGAGAAAAACGTGAAAATCAACGCCACGTACAATAAAACCGAAGTTCTGGAAAAGGTTGTGGCCCCGGCACTTCGGGACCTCTACGGGAAGGATCATTACGTTTTTCAACAGGAGGACGCACCGGTCCACACGGTGAATATCGTCCAAGCGTGGTGTCAGGAGAATTTGACCGATTTTCTCGATAAGACTTTGTGGCCTCTCAGCTCCCTAGATCTTAATCCCCTGGACTTTTATGCATGATCGTACATGTAAGTCGAGCAGAGAAAACATCAAGTGAGCACTATGGACCAATTTAAGAAGCTCATTTCCAAGATCTAGGACGAGATGCCGATGGACCAGGTGCGTGCCGCGTGCGATTCTTTTGAGAAACGTCTCAAGCTCGGCATACAGCACAAAGGGGAAGGGGGTTGTTCCCAGCTTATATGTTGGAAAGGTTCTAAAAAAAAAAAAATCTGAAATAAAAATTTGCGCAGAAATAATATCTTGTATTTTCATATTTTTAACACATTTTCAAAGTGTATTCGAACTTATTAAACACCCTGTATTTCTCGTTTGGATGAACGGCATTTTTCTGAGGCTACCAATGGGCATCTTCATCTTTGTCTACGCGCACGACATCGTTCTGATGGTAACGAGGAGCACAGTAACTGCCCTCTGCAAAATACTGACAAAAGCTGTGCGGTGCATCTAGAGCTGAGCTTCAACCTCCGGCTACCAGCTGTCGTCGGAGAAAAGTGGCTTCGCGCATATTTGTGGCAAAAACCACCACTGGCCCCACCTATTAAGCTCGAAGGCCGCCCCATTAAGCAAGGAACTTCAGTCAGGATCCCAGGTGTCAGGCTCGACTGCTTATTATCGTTTTGACAGCACTTCGATGATGTTGAAGCAAACTGCCGTACACGAGTGAACCTCCATGCCACTAGTGACCACTAGATACTGCACGCAGCCAGCGTGGTCGGTCGCATCGTGGCCATCCATCCCGACCGAAAAGCGACCGAGGAGCGAGCGACGAGGCGAAGAGGGGTTAGGGTGTGCGAGTAGGAAATCCATGTTCGAGTGAAAATGCCCTACACGTCGAATAGTACCCAGGTAACCAATAAACATTAGTATATGCAGTAAATCAACCCTTAATCTGCGTTTCAGATACGACAAGCATTATATTAGCATTATATCAGCATCTTGAATGCTATCTGTTATAAAGTTGCATTTCAAATGCTATTGAAATGCTTGTAGCCTGTAATAAGCATTTCGAATGCAAAATAGCATTAATGAAGAATTACCATAGCAGTGCAGTAAAACAGTAGTATATTGGGCCAAAAGTGGCATTTATGTTGCATTTAAGGCGACTTAATTGCTTGATATGCTGCCGTAAAGACGCTTTGGAACTGCTTATTGATTACCTGGGTAGGACACCGCACACACGAGGCTAGGCGGAAAAACGAACGAGCGAGCTACAACGACGACGATTTCACGATTAGCATGAGGTTCACTCAAAAAGGCTTCAAATTGCTGAATACCTTGAGATCACTAGCCTCGCCAGACTACTGCTGTCGGATAAACTGGCCCCGGTATATAATAAAGCCATCTAGATCACAACCTGCCTTGAAACAGAGGTGCTCCCAGACCAAAACTACATTGCATCCGCCATTTGCCATCGAATTGCCGAGTTCATAACAAATCCATCGGGTCCAGCAATACGGTGGCCAAGGTCTACTTATGTAGAGCCAAAGGCTGGAACCAGCCAACTGATGCCAGTCTAAGCAGGGCCTTTAGGGCCGGAGCAAGCCCGTAAGCGGTGCAAGCAGCGCTCCTTGAGCTTGTCAACCATCGATTTTTCGGACAAGGCGTCTGATACACGGATAGTTTCGTCGGAAGAGGCGCGGTTGGTGGAATCACCGACCAGAACTTCCCTAGCTCCACAATTTCCCAAACCAGTGTGCATTTTTCTTGGCCAGCTGTCTAGCTGGTAGTGACCACCCCATCTGACCGGCCAAACGCTGTCTTGACCGACGAAGCCAGCATTGTTGTTTTGTTAGGGTGGGGCTTGTGTTCAAAATTTCGACGGGGACAAATCGGAAAATGATTATTGGGGCTCAAAATGAGTTTTTTTTTTAACATTTAACGGTGGCAAAAGAGGACTAAGTCCAAAATATCGACTGTTGATTTTGATTTCATGCAACGGTTTCTGCAAAGCGGAATGTCACCTCAAATTCATCCTTATTACTTCGACGGCCTACGGAGAGATGATGAAAAATACGCAATTGTTTTGGATGTGTAAATCGTGTGCCAAATTAACATTCGATGACATTCGTTTTCGCAATACAGTTCGAGGCACTTATGAGACTCGGCAAGAAAATGTCCTTGGCGCTCATAATGAGTTCGATCAGAAAATCAAATCCGACATCCTGAATGATTTCAAAAGTAAACTTCTTCTGATTTTCACCGCTCTGATGAACTCAAGGTCAATCACACCAAAATCATCTACCCGCTCTCGTGAATTCAGTAGGATCTTTGCGAATCCCACGCTTGTTCCGACGTTCAGAAGTAGTTTAGCGCCGTGAACAAGGTTTGATCTGTGGAAATGGAAACTAATTATCCCTATCTCTAGGAACATTCGTTGCTCCACCTCCCAGGCAGACGTTTTGGCTCTACCTGTCACGCTTCTCTCACGACGTAACAGTGGAACAAGTGCGTGAACTGGCGCTGCAGAGTTTAGGAACAAATGACGTTGACTATTCACCACCGGTAAGGATGTCAGCAGCATGACGTTCCTTCCGTTTAAAATTGGCATGAGTTCTGAACTTAAAGCTAAGGTCTTTTTGACTGCGACATGCCTAAAAGGAATATTATTCCGAGAGTTCAAGCATAAAAGGACCATTACATTTTTTTGGAATCCCTCTCGAACACCGAACGCCGAATTGTCCCCCAGCATCGAGTCCCCCGATCACCCGAATCGCCAAGAGAATGCCATGGTAGAATAAACAACAGACCGCGATGTTGCGCAGCGCTCTTCAGTCAACCAATTGCCGTATGCCCTACTTCTTCAATCGTCTCTATCCGCCCTCTTACAAATTTATGGCCACACTATAAAATTCCATCACGTTTACCCCATTCGCCACTGTCTGACAACTGGACACCGGGACGCACAGAAGTTGGCCTCATGGGAGCTCCCGATCCCTCCACCGTAGTCGAGTCATTACAGCCAGCGCCCAGCAGCCGCCCCAGCCCTACTTGTGAGTGTGTTCCGTTGTGTACTCGACGAGATCTGATTCCAGCTTATTTCCGGTTCCACCTACCATATCTCAACGTTCATCATCCGACAACGCAGCGGTGATAGATTCACGGCGGCTCCATATGAATACGCAGATTTTGCGTATCTTCTATCAGAGCGTACGCGGCCTCCGAACGAAAATCGACACTTTTAACAGAGACATGGCTAGACGAAAGCATTTCGTCAATATAGTTATTTGGTAGCGCATTCACTGTATTTAGGACAGACCGTAGCATATTAAACAGTCAGAAATCTCGAGGTGGTGGAGTACTTATAGCCATTTCCTCCAAGCATTGCTGCTGCATCGATCCAGCGCCCGTTAGCGGCGCCCTGGAGCAGCTGTGGGTTAAACTGAAAATCGACCGAACGTCGAACGTCGAAATCGATCGATCCTAGCAGGTCACGGTTGACTACAGCTGGTTTTGCTCTGTATCATGCATTTTGTTTTCATGGATTAAATTCATGGTGAATGCCGTAGAAAACGTGAATTCCCGAACTTAGTTCTTGCGAACGAGGCAGCACTATAACTCTGCTGTTTACTGGAGGTTACTGAATCACTTGTAGCGTTAGACTCTTCGCATTCAGCTATTGACGTTATCGTGTCCAAACCATACCAATAAGTTTTGATCTAGCTTCGGAAATCCAGAGGTTTGATTTTCGACAAGCCGACTACGATGTGTTGAAAGAAGCGTTATTATCGATTGACTGGCAGTTTTTAGAATCGCAACAGGATCTGGATGACATTGTAGCTATGGTCAGCACGCTGATGCGGCAGGTTATTGAAGCACATGTCCCTTTCCAAGGAGCATCGTTGAATCCTGCTTGGGCTGATGAATATCTCCGTAAATTGCCAGCAACACGCAATACTCAGTAGAACACTTCTTGTGCCACTGTACCGATTACTAATTACTACAACATATACAATGGAAGCAAATCAATTCCCACTTAACAAAATTAGAAACATGTAGGAGACGATAAACAACTCTATACGTATTTGAATTCATGATGATAATATCCTACCACTCATTGTGGCACAAAAACTAAATCTGACGCATTGATATTCCTCATTAAGGCATTGTTTAACATCCTACACGCATACAACATATCATTATATAATATCCTACACCTAAACGTTTTAATTATAAAGAACCTTCCTTCCTACAACAAGATTGAACCACTGGACAAAAATGCGATGTATCTAACAAGATAGGAGTGGAAACAACAGCCCGCCCTTTATCCATAAACTGTTTGCAACGGGGACCTGGAATTTCCACTCTCCCCATCTGATTCGCTTTAATTGGGTGCCCTGATGGTCCCTCTTATATCTCGACTAAATGCATTCATATATAAGAGAACATAATATATTTATGACAATAATATATCTGACATCCACTAATTTAAAACTACAAAGAAAAATAATGTTTGCATTAATTGTTCCTAGAAAGGCTAAATATTGAACAGACTTATATCATTAAATTTAAACTAAATTATCCATACATTTTTTTCTGAAAAGTGATCGATTATTTATCAAGACTAGATTACAAGTTTTCAAGATACCCAAGTAACCATTTGAGTTTGTTTTATTTCAGCCGTATAGCACTCCTCCCTGCTTTGTTGATACAACTACATTCAAAACTGTTTTGTCTACCAACACCTTCTCTGTGCATCTTCAAAGTCGAAATTTGTCTTTGACAGTTGTGAAAGTTAATAAACCCTTTATGTGTGTGTGTCCAAACTAACACTCACCGGCCGGCAATGGTATTATGGAAGAAATCTGTTTACAACAGTCATTCAAGTGACCATTGGAAGCATATTTAATCTGGGAGCTAGAAAGTGATAGCTCTACTGCAGATCCAGCAACCCATTTCAGAATGTCTGGAGATTCACGCCCATTCCGAAGTTACTTTCACATACAATAAGCCCCACATGTTAAGTTTACCGATATCATTTGGATAAGGGCACTGCAACACACTTCCAGATTTGGACATTTTAAATTTCCAAACCAGGCACGTATTTAGTACTATTTGAAATTAAGATTATTGTTATATAGTTATAATCAGACAGGTCTCACCCATGGCCGCTTCTTCAATCACACTATCTTGTTCCTTCGTTAAAATAAAAAATGTCGACGTTGATTCGTAATTAATTTCATGCACTCGCGATTAAACAAGCACAATAATTAACGTTGCTAAGCCGCCCGAAAGATATGCAACCTGCATAATGAAACTCTGTACACCACGTGGTGAATTCACCTAAAAATATGAGCAAGTTTTTCACTCGCTCATGTGCGTTGTTTTCGTTTGCTGCTTCTGACCGGCAAATGGTCGTTCTCTACATTGCACTAGTCTTCTTTTTTATTTCACTCCACACTGCCAATAATGCAAATCCCCGCTATGAAGCGACTCTATAGTCTATATCGAACTTCAAAACTGCTAATAATCATCGATTCATTCGCGATAAAGTGCAAAAATACTCACTTAATAATTTATGTCCGGGTCTCACAATACTAACACTAATAAACCAAACTAAGCTGATGTAACTCTGCTTCCGGGTGCGGGGGCAAAGCACAAAAAACAAAAAAAAAAACGGAGAAATACTATCAACACTCACACATTTCAAGAGAGAATCGATTGTATTCACTACGGCTTACACAATGCACCCGGAGATTTCATGATTTCACTGTTCGTTCAAGTTAACGAATTATTGTTTTGATTTTTTTTCACGAAAAAACACGTCAGTGTGCTGCAATTCGCAAGTTAATAAAACCATTATAAGACCATAAAGATTTTGAAAATGTTCTAGTGAAAGATGCAATGACCCCTTGAGAACCTTCATAAAACCTATAGGCTGCCATGAAAACCAGCATACGGCCAAATAGACACAGCTGTCAAACTTCACTGTGATATTGTGGTTGGTTTTTGTAGTTCTTCTTTGATCGATTATGTGCTCTTTTGATTCATTTAGCGGTAAATGATGTCTAAGAAAAAAGTTCTAGTGTTGCGGGAAATTTTGTTCGATAGCAGAATATCTCAAACAAGTTGATTTTTTTACAGCGCATCATGCTCCAAGTCATATGCGCAACTAGTTGAATAATCAATATAAGATCAATATACACGATAAGAGCCGAAAATTAATGCACCTCGGATATTATGCGAGTTTACAGCAACAAAAACAAAATTGAAACAAATATATTCAATTAATTAATCATGAATTTCCTGAAAATTAATGGAATTCAATAAGGTTATCTAAGAGAATGCAGAAATTGGTCTCCAATCTACAGTTCATTTGCACTACATTTAAAATTTGGTTTTATTTATTAAAATTTATTTTTCCATATTTCAATTATTTCTTAAATTTCAATATGGCGATTGAAAAATATCACAGTTTTGCCAAAAAGCCAATTTATCTTCGCAATAACATCTATAAAACTTATTGGTCATGTTTTTGCCGTTTTAAAATCACACTGACTTCCCTCAGTGCCAATTTTCCGTTTAATGCATTTACTGGATGCCTGCACAGCATTTTAAAAAGCTTTTTCAACTGACCAAAATAAGATAATATAAATGAGTCTTAAAACGGCATTTCAAAACAGCATTTTACGAGTTCATAAAGTCGAAAAAAAACCTTCGATAAGAGTTAAGGGAATTTGAGAAAACAAGGTTTTACGATCGTGGTTAATGCGCTGTGTAGGTTCTCATAAGCCTGACTAAAATATAAAGCCTGTTGGCACCTCTTGGTGCCATAATAAAACCACATTGATTTCTAGCGGCTTTCATAAAACTTTAATAAAACTTAATAAAACTGGATGGTTTTGGCAATGTTACTTAGGTATTGTTCTAGCTACATTTCAAAGATAGATATTTGAGTGATTGAGGAGCCCAGTTTGATGATTTCTGTAAAAAATGGATTTCCAAGTGATTTCCAAGGAACAAAATCTTCGGTCACATCCACTAACATTGCTAGGCTACGTCAACCAGCAGCACCATGTGTCAGCTCGTAGTTTTTTGTGATCATATGAATCGTGGAGGCGTGGAGGCGCAACCTTTTAATTTTGGTAATCTTTGTAGTTTGATGTTTGCTGATAATGAGGTTTCTGTATTGAGGCCCCAATCACATTTCGCTCTTAGTCAAACTTTAGTAGTTCTATTCGTAGCTTGTTAATTTTGAATTTAATTGTAATTATTGAACGATCACACCGTGTATTTCTTCATCATTAGGTATTCGTATTCTGATTTCCGAGACACACCTCAACCAACTATCATAATGATTAGTTACTCAACAAAAACATTTCAAAACATGCAACTTGACAAATAATAAAATAAACAATTTTAAAATCTTGGGCGTTGGCTCTTTAAGCCTCTAATGCACCTGAAAATCTATCAACAATTTACTGTTGCATGCTCCTTTCTTCAAACAAACGATCTTTGGTCCATTTTGTCAAAATTACATTCGCAAAAACGTAAAACATCTCCAAAATCTACTCGCCACACAAAGATTCGAACCCATCCACCCCCAGGCTTGCGCAGATTACCTTGCGCGTCCTTAATCAACGGATCATCTGTCACAACCGGTCGTCGTGATCCTTTCCGATGAGCTGAAACCAAACTTCACAGCAACCACCAAGCGACCACTTGTAAGAAGCCGCCGTGGAGCGAAATTTCCACGACCTGGCAGTTGCGAGCGCCAATATCTATAAAGCTGTCAATTACGATCCAACCCTCTCATCCCCAAAAGGGAAAAGCGATGAGATGTTCCCAATCTCTGTTTCAGGGCCACCGCCAGCTGAAACCGCACAAAAGAGTGGCATCAGCTCTTTTTGTTACTCCTTTTTTTTCGGATGCCTTTAATATCTCAGATTGTTTCACATGAGAATCCCGTCATCCATCGGCGGGGAAAAACAGGTTGAATAATCCTCTGCCTCGACTTTAGCGTACGTCACGGATGCGTCATTCGGGTGGCAGGCAACACAAAAAGCCTTAAAAGCCCGAACCTGCTTTGTTCGGAGAGTGCGCAGGAAGATGAACGCGGGATGATAAACGTGACGAAATCGCGCGCTCTTTGGGGGCCAGGAAAAGGGATCGCGATGCGTTCGCCGAACATCCATCCATCAGGCTGATCTTTTAGTGATCTTCTTTTAGTTTATTTTTTCATTCACCGCTGCATTCCAAGTGCGTTAAGTGATCGCTTTTTGGATGCTGTACATTCACTTTTTGGTTTTCCGGCGAAATTAATTTCGGAACGTCATCGGTGGTTTGGGGTGAGGGGTTTTGTGGCTTGAGCAGGAAAGTGGGAATTTAGGTGAACTGCAGCACAGCTCTCATGGGGCCTAGGGTTTAATCCACGGAGCTATGGCTCACATCAAAACAAGATTAATTTAGCAGAAGTCGTGGAACGTGGAATCTTTGTGCTGCTGCTGCTGCTGGATGGCTGCACAAATGGCTTTCTGCGTCTTAATTTGTTTCGACCACGATTTGAATTCCCATGTAAATGGAAGACGCTGTCCGGTTTTCGGTTACCCAACTAGGGCTTCTCACTCGGACTAATCACATCATCGTTTCCCACTTTCGTTCTCATATCGGCAAACATCACAAAACGAGCCTGTCAAACGACCGTCGAACGAGAGATGTAACCACCCTCTTGCAACGCCTCCGGCCACTGCCATCAACTACCCATCAACCTTAGTAGGAAGCCCCAGCAAGCATCAACAAGATGCGGAGAAAATGAACTCATATTAATTAAATCTTTCAAACAGCCTTCAAAATATATATCAAATCACACAACCACCTCTCCGCCCGTGCGCTCCGTCCGGCGACGGTGTGGTGGACACAGACACGTCGCGCTGTCATCTTACGTATAAATCTTCCCTCGTCCATCACCGATTCCGTTCCGGTTTGCAGACTTAAAATTAGCCCGTGTGGTTGCGTGTGGGGTTGGGACGACTTGCGCGGGAGTGGCGGCGAGAGAAACTGGATCCACGGCAATGTCAGCCAATGTCCAAATCTATCACCCATCATCCATCATCGTCGTCGCCGGACCGCGCACCGGTGAGGGGGAAGACGAATTCGAGGAAACCAGATTAACAAATAAAGGTGAACTTTGCTTCCCACCCCGGACCCGTCGGTCGGCCGAGTCCAGTTAGAAAACTGCCGGCCGAATGACAACGAAATCGAAAAAACTATTTCATTTTAGGGATTAATTCAAATGTACTAGTTCCCTGTATCAAAATTGATAGAACTCGGTTGCTACATTAATTGAGAAAACACATTTCACGGCTTCCTAATTCAATTGCATTTTGAAACCGGATGACCACAGGAGCCCAAGTTCAAAAGCTCATTATGTTCAATCAAATTATCTGATCTGCCAGTCAGCAGTTGGAATGCACTTCCATTAGACTCCTTTTGAATACCTGCAGTTCCCTTATCTGAATCAGCTTCACGATCGGTCGTTTAGTCGCTTCTAGTAGATTGCAGATTTACGGGAATCCATCCCAGTCAGTGCCGTACGGTGCCGTAAGTGTCAAGGTGTTTTCCCTGGCCCTCATCATCGCCTCTCGGTGTGCACTTGGTTGTTGACATAAATATAATCTGAATAACTCAACTCGCCCGGCTGTCGGTCTGCCTGTCGCTCTGTGGACACCGCCTCTGGTCATGATTAACGCTCTCGCACGCCCGACTGGTGTGTTTTTTCGCGACGGGAGTCGACACTACCGTTCTGGCATTTCGCGCACGGAACATGAAAAATGCGGAAATCATTCGCGAAGCAAATTCATCTGGATCATGTTGAGATTCACGCCCGCATGCTAATGGGCTGGACGTCAGATTTCCCACCGCGTTATGAGGGAGCGTTTGAAGAATAAGAAACCACCGCCACCCTCCCCTTAACGCCACAACCGAAGACACTATCGATCATTCGCCGCGACCATTTGGCAAAATTAAAACGACATTTCCTTTTTCGATACCAATCTCGTCGTCGTCGTCGTCGTCGTCGTCGTCGCCGTCGATGGCTCGATCAGATTTGGCCATACTCGAAAAGGTAGACTTCTTCGGATTGCGCATAATCCCCCCGGAGTCCAACGACATGCGACCCTATCTTGATATAAATCAAATCACGCTCATTAGAGAAAATAAATCAAACCACAATCGGGTGCCTTCTCTCTCTCTTTCTATGGGAAGGGAACTTCACCGGTGATTGGCAGTTTCGACGCCGAGGTCTCAAAAGTGAAGAAGCAAGTCCCAGCGTGCCACCGGTGCGGCTCGATTGGCTCTGTGTGACATAAATTCAATCCGTAAAAGGTGATTTTTCTTCACTTTTCCCGATCCCCTGTCGACGATCGACTGACGGTGGCTTCGAGAGGAGAAATCAGACCGATTTCGATTACGCGACCGATCGATGTCATAAATAAAACATTAAACCTCGCCATTCATAAAGACTGCGCGCAGCGTGTTTCTAGTTCTTCCTTCAAATCGTCCTAATTAGTTTCCTATTCGCCAAAATCGAACCCGCCGTCGTCGTCGTAGCTAATGATTAATGCTATTGCGGATTGGCACAATCCCTCGTGAGTTTTTTGGAGCAACTCGTTGGCAAATTTGGTTGATTTTCGACGTTTTTGGAGTCAATCAAAAATGCAGAACCCCAGCGCTTGTCAATCAATTTTCCCGAATGGCGACTTGTCGGAGGTTCGTCACTTGCCGTCAGTTGGACCGCCATCGAGATTGATCGCCCTCAAACCGACAGAGATCGTCGAGGTAATCCAATTTTGACGTCGATTTGAATGAACTTTAGAGCATTCGATTGATCGTCGTGTCGAGGCTCGTGGGTATTCGGGAGATCTGACGGCATTGATATGCTTCGGAAAGGAGACTTCGGAAGGTTATTGGGTAATGTGTATGTAGGGGTGTTGAATATGAGTCACCTCAGGCTGAACTTGCTGCATGTTAGTCTGGTGGGTGGTTTTTGGATCACTTGTTTAAAAACACCAGCGTTCGTAGTCGCCTTGTATATGGGTCGATAAACACACTTCTGCCTGTGCAAGCTCTATAGCACCCGGTTCCTCCTGTCAGCTGATATGTAGTGGTCGACGTATTCACCCTTATTCCAACCGTTTTTGCTTCACGTTCCAGCCTGGTTTACTGCTCAGTAACCTACTGGAACGTGCCTCCGACAATGTCTACGTCGTCAGAGAAGCAAAGCGATTTGACTGGATTTACCTAAAATCGTGCCCCACTTGTTAAAGCCCGCACGTTCTATAACACCGGCTTGTGCAATTTTAAACAGGAGCCAGGAAAGACCCTCGCCTTGCCGAAGCCTTTAACGTGTTTCAAACGAGTCTGATAACGAATCCGTAGCTGTATGTCTGATGGGTGGTTTTTAGATCACTTGTTTAAGCACGCCAGCACTCGTTTATGGGTTGAATGAAGTTTTGGCCAAAGCCTATAACTTATACAAATCGAACAGTTTTTCGTTGCATTGCGCTAGTTTAATTCATTACTCTCATAGCTGTTTATGGTAAGAGACGTAAGCAGTCGTTATAAGCTTTTACAGAAGACCGTTCTCTCCAGAATGATCAGCTTCGAATAATCAATCAGCGCACTGAACACAGTGACGAACAAAACCTTTGCGACTAAAGCTCAATTTTTATTGATGATGGTCGTCTCATTCCGGTGAGGGGAAGGTAGCTTAAAGAATCTTCTCGTCCGCCTCTAAACATCTTGCTATGAGATACCAGGTGGTTACCCACCGGTTGCCTGTTGATCTGCAAAATTTGGAGGACTTCTACATTGAGTTATTTCAAATCGCTCACGCTCTTTTACTTGGAGACAATAATCAGTCCGGTTTAGGGAAATGGTCATCCCGAAATAAATGTTTTGCAAACACATACACTACCAGTCATAAGAACGGGCTCTCTTTAGCATCACCTAAATACAGGTACATTCATGATACAATATCTCGGTACTCTGATTATCTGCAAAGGTGCGGTCATGAGCAAAAATTTTCCAAAGATTAAGAGCATCCATAAGATGGACCGTTTTGTTCGGAATTCTACCGTTACGAGGCGCTAGTGAGCATGCTAAATTGAACATTTTTAACTTGTTCTATCTCGTAATTCTGGTAAGATAGAAAGTTCGAGCCTTGAAAAGTTGTTCAGAAGGTCAAAGGCATTCAAAAATTGGAAAGTTTGGTTCGGAACTCCACCACTACGTGGCACTAGTAAGCTTGCAAAATTGAGTATTTTAAACTTGTTCTACCTCGTGATTATGACACTTGAAAAGTTCTCGTCTTCAGCAAAGTTGATGAAATTTGGCAGAAGCAGATAATTTCCATCAACATGAGAGGCTCTAGGAGTGGACAGTAATTTATTGCTAGAAATGAGAGAATTGAAGAGAAAGCATTGACAGTTTCCGTATAACGGCAGGTTATGAAAATTGAAAGATACAAGTTGAAAACGAGCGGAAGGTAGTATACAATCGGGCGCATAATCTTTTACCAAACTATCCCAGATGCGGGGTAGGCAAGAGGGGCGTCTGGGATAGTTTGGTAAAAGATTTGATATCGTTACTCCGCGCATATGGAGAATACAACAACAACAACAATCAAAGTGTTCAGCAAAGTTGTTCAGCAGGTCAAGGACATCCGAAATCAGTCCTAAATCAATTGAAAATCCTTGAAAATGAAGTGAACCTGACCTGAATCACCTAAATATGAAGTGAAGCACTTGAATATGAAGTGAATGAGCCTTGAATGACATGAATATGAAATGAATAGGACCTTAATCACATTAATATGAAGTGAATTAGACTTTTACTGATTGTATTTTGAGTCCTGAATTACTTAAATTTGAGGTGAGTCCTTTCTGAACTCCTTGAATATGCATACAATCACGTCTGAATCACTTGAATACGAAATGAATCAGATCTAAAAAATATATAAACACTTGAATGAGAAGTCAGTCAGTTCTAAATCAAGTGAATTTGAGGTGAGTCAGTCCAGAATCACTTGAATAGGAAGTGAATCAGGCCCAAATAACCTCTTCTGAAAAACATTCCCGAAGACTCGAACTTTCTATCTTTTCAGAATCACGAGATAGAGCAAGTTGAAAATGTTCAATTTGGCATGCTCACTAGCGCTACGTAGCGGTGAAATTCCGAACAAAACGATCCACCTACCGGATGCCTTTGACCTTATGAATAACTTTGCCAAAGACAATAACATTCGATCTTATCAGACTCACGAGGTAGAACAAATTTAAAATGCCCAATGCTGCATGCTCACTAGCGCTACGTAGCGGTGAAATTCTCAACCAAACTCTGCACTATCCAGATGCCTTTGATCTTCTGAATAACTTTTCAGAAGACTCAAACATTCTATCTTATCAGAATGACGAGACAGAACAAGTTGAAAATACTCAATTTTGCATGCTTACTAGCGCCACGTAGCGGTGGAATTAAAAAGCAAACGGTCCATTTTTCGAATTCTCTTGACCATCTGAACAACTTTGCAGATAATAAGTGTCTCGAGATATAGCATCATTAATGCATCTGTATTTAGGTGATGCTCAACTTTTCGAAGTGATGCAATATTCAACTGAGTGTTGCAATACTTTTCCAAGCGAGTCCGTACACGGAGAAAAATGAGTCGAGTTTAAAACAAACAAATATTTAGTTTTAATTCAAACTACAATTCTGGTTGTAAAAAAGTCGATATATGTTCGTTTCTAATCCTCGACTTCAGTTGAATCGAACGAGCTTTCCAAATTATTTTCACACGAAAAAAATGCTTTGATTCAAATTGAAATGAAGTTAATTCAAACTAACACTTTAGTATCAGTAAGCATTCGCATTTCGGTCCGCATGAAACAATTGTTACCATAAAAAAATGCTGCAACATTTTAGACTTCCAAAGTTTATAACATATTTGTAAGAACCTTTTCTGTTGGTGAACGCATAACAGCTTATGCTGAAAAGATTTCAAATGCAATGGGCAATTTTGCATTCATCAATGGTAAAATGAAAAAAAAAATATATACGGCATACAGCATCGGATGTGAAAAAAATGTCCATTTGATATCAACAATATTGTTGGTTGTTTCAACCCATATCGTTGGTTTCATCAAGCATTTTGTTGTTTATTCCAAACAAGTAGTTGGTTTGATTCAAACCGCAAATTGGTTGAAACAAACTGCTAGTTTTGTTTGAGTTTACCTAAGTTTTGACAGCTGTCAAAACGTAACAACCAATATTATAGTTGTGTCAACCAAACATTATACTAAACCAAAATAAAAACAACCCTTATATTCAATTTATTTCAAGCATTGTTCTTTGTCAAAGCAAACCGAGAATTTGTTTCGGCAAATTTCAATATGAAATTTTGGTTCAAACAACCTAAAACTTGATTGTAAGGAGTGTATCGAATATAAGCTATCCACATACATTTGCGTTGTACGCATGTATTTGTGATGGTTTTTGATGCTCTGAACACTGCGTGCTGTGCGTTTGACTGTCAGCTTTCTTTTGTTTACTTGTTTGTGCGGTTCAAATTCTGCGTTTTCAAAATGTCGCGTATTGAAAAGGAAGTGAAAATTAAGGTTCTGGACACATGGCTAAGTGAGAAGGGTATTACTATGCGAAAATTGGCGAAGCGGTTTGGAATTCATCATGCGAGAGTTAAAACCATCATTAATAAGTTTGGGGAACACTATTCTTTGGATGAGCTACCAGGAAGAGGCAGAAAACCCGGTTCTTCCAACCCGAAACTGGAGCAGAAAGTGGTATCTCTAATCATGAAGAACAAATCAATGTCAATACGTGATTTGGCCAAAAAAGCAGGAACGAGTGTCGGAATGATCCAGCGTATCAAGAGGCGAAACCACCTGAAGACCTACAAGAAGCAGAAAATCTCGAAACAAAGTGCAGAACAGAAGAAGCGAGCAGCAACAAGGGCCCGGAAATTGTATTCGCGTCTTTTGCAGCGTCCGGCTGCATGCGTTTTGATGGACGATGAGACCTATGTAAAGAAGGACTCAAAAACCCTTCCAGGTCCACAATACTTTACTGCCGTCGTTAAGAAGGATGTGAGCGATGCGGACAGGTCGATTCAAGTGGAGAAATTCGGTCGAAAGGTACTGGTATGGCAAGCAATATGTTCCTGTGGTTTGAAGTCAACCATTTTTTACACTACCGGAACTATAAATGCGGAAATCTATCGATCTGAGTGTCTCCAGAAGAGATTGTTGCCTTTATATAAGAAGCATAGTACACCTCCACTGTTTTGGCCGGATTTAACGTCGGCTCACTATGCCAAAACCACTCTCAATTGGCTTGCGGAAAAGGATATAGATTTCGTTGAGAAAAATATCAATCCACCAAATTGCCCTCAGCTTCGACCCATCGAAGGTTACTGGGCAATCGTGAAAGGGGATCTTCAAGAAGACTGGTAAGGCAGCTGGGAACATGCAGGAGTTCAAAAAAATTTGGGCTCAAGCGTCCAAAAAATGCGATGCAACACTTGTCCGGAACTTGATGAAGAGCATTCGATCCAAAGTTCGAAAATTCGTGAAGGAATAACTTAAATATCATCCGGTCTTCATTATGTTCAAGTTTAACCTCGTACAATAAAGGATCAATTTTTTGTATGAATAAAATATCGGTTTTCAACAAAATTTGAAAGAAAGTTTGTGGATAGCTTATTTTCGATACACTCCTTATTTACAAAAGTTTTTTCTCCGTGTACTTATGGCTGGTAGTGTATCTCTGCGCAATGTGTAGCATTACGATGTAGCGAGCTGCGATTTTCATAAAGTAGATTTCATGAAAAGGCTAGAGACACTTAATCGCACAGATTGGGCGCAAATGAGCTCCACCGGTGATGTGGACTATGCAGTTGAGTGCTTTACTAGCTTAATGCAAAGTGTTATTGCTAAGCATGTTCCCCTACGTAGACAAAGGCGTTTGAAGCAACAAAGAGCTAGAGCACTTCGTAATTACGGTAAATCCCACTGTCCTTTTGCTAAGAAAATTTTCAATCGAGCTAGTC
Organism: Aedes koreicus; assembly: GCA_024533555.2. Taxonomy (NCBI): domain Eukaryota; kingdom Metazoa; phylum Arthropoda; class Insecta; order Diptera; family Culicidae; genus Aedes; species Aedes koreicus. The sequence goes on along the minus strand of JAHHFK020002454.1, from coordinate 236,662 downwards.
AGAGATACCGATTATACAATCACCTTTTGTACAAACGCTACACTCTACGTACGAAAGATAGTTTAAGGAGAAATCCAAGAAATTTTTGGAAGTTCGTCAACACTAAACGGACTACCAGTCGAGATTTTCTTGGGAAATGATTTTGCCACTTCTGCATTGGATAAGTGTAATCTTTTTGCAGATCATTTTAAAAATGCTTTTAGCAAATTTTCTATATCACCATCTCATATAGAAAAGGCTTGTAAAAACACGCCGCGTGATGTCTACCCTCTGAGAAATATACAAGCCACTCTCCAACACAATAAATCTGCCATCGACAAACTAAAATATTTCACATCGCCAAGTCATGACGGTATTTCTTCGTGTATATTTAAAAGGTGTTGTGACGTTCTAGTCCACCCTCTGACGCTTCTTTTCATTGGGTGCCTGTTCGTAGATTTTTGAGATCATAATTAACGAAATGTTGTTTGATTCTTTTAAACATTACATATCCTCGGATCAACACGGTTTTTAACCCACAAGATATGCTTCGACGAACCTTGTGCAGTTTACTTCTTTCTACTAGCGGACGTTAAATTTCGGCGCACAAGTGGACGCTGTATCTACCGACTATATTTGATCGTGTTGATCATGGAATCTTGCTTGAACTTCTTGAAAGACTTAGCGTTTCTAGGAACTTGACCTGCTGGCTTAGATCTTATCTTACGGACCATAAGCTTATGGTAAATATTGGACGTGAATCTTCTGAACCATTCACCAACCTATCAGGCGTACCACAAGGAAGCAACTTAGGGCCTCTGCTGTTTTCCATATTCATCAATGAGCTATCGGAGACACTGCCCCCAGTATGCCGTTTATTTTATGCTGATGATGTCAAAATCTACATGGAGGTATAGAAGACTGCATCGAAAAAGTGCTTATTGATCGTTTTTCTGAGTAGTGCACCAGAAATATGCTTACTTTGAGTATCCACAAATGCCACATCATTTCGTTCCACAGAAAATTAAGACCGATAATACATGACTATAATACTACTGATCAACCTCTTGAGCGTGTCCAGAAAGTACGTGATTTAGGTGTTATCCTTGACCCAGCACTGACCTACCAATTGCATTACAACGACATAATCTGCAGAGCTAACCGACAGCTTGTATTTATTTTTTAAATAGCAAACGAATTCCGCGACCCTCTCTGCCTTCGGTCTCTTCACTGCGCTCTGGTGCGGTCTATCTTAGAATCCAATGCTGTAATGCCCGTACCAGTCATGTTGGATTGATAGGATCAAAACAATTCAACGAAAATTTATAGGATACGCCCTCCGTTCTCTGCCATGGGAATACCCTCTCAATCTACCACCATACGAAGATCGATATTGGCTACTGGGCATAGAGACATTGAAAAAACGAAGAAATTCTGCGCAAGCAGTATTTGTAGCTAAAGTCCTTTAGGGAAATACATATTCGTCGGAAATCCTCGCACAGCTAAAGGTTCTATGAAAAAGAAGAGGAATTTTTGCTCCTCGTGAAACGACGCCCCATACCATGATTTTTGAAACATTCTGATAGCGTTCTATAGCTAGTTCATCTCTTGGAATATTGGTAAGACTTTTGCCATACACACGATCGTTGTACTGGAGGAGGAAGAGCTTTTCATCCGAAAAAAAAATCTCGCAGTCACCGTGCCGAACCAAAAGATTTCTGCTGCTTTGCACCCTGGCTTGCGTTTGACGCTCCGTCAACCCGTGACCCGTACGGCTTGCATTCCAGATCATTTCTGAGAAACCTGTTCATTGAAGCAGGGGACATTTGAAATTGTTTGCTCAATTTACGGCCAGATCCGGCCGGATTACGTCTTATTCGCTCCCTCACACATTTGATCTTTTTCTTCTTTCTGGCAGTTCGTCTTGCACCTCCTTTGTGTTGAATATGGACATTTCCAATTTCCTAGAACCGTTTCAAGGTGCGAAAAACAAAACGCTTACTCACTCCGAACTGCTTAAGGCTATTGAATATCTGACACGGTCTAAGCTTTTGCAAATGTAATTTTATAACTTGCTCCCGTATGGCTTCCGTGGTAGCTATAAACAAACGGAAAAAGAATATACTCAAAACTGGTATAATCAATTCCACTGTTAAAATTACCCAGCTGAAATAAACCAAGACTGAAAAAAGGTGACACCTATTGTAAGACACACTGTAAAGTCATCGTCACTTCCTAGGTGAGGGCTGCGCACGTTGATTATGCTGGCTTTGAAGAAACGGGCTTTTATTCTCAATTTGTACATTCTGTTATCGATTGGCCACCACCCAATAACGGGTTTTTGCATTTCGCCCATCAAGATAAAAGCTTTACGAAGCTCGTGTGTATTGCCGCGGCTCTGGTAGATGATGTAACCATTCCTATGTATGTACCGTCGATCCTTTCAAGGAAATCTCTTACAACGCTATAATGTTAAACTGGTGGACCCTCATCAAGTTGGAAAGAATGCTGGTACTTCCCAATTGAGAGACTTATAGTTCCATGTTCCAAGTTTCCAATCATTAGTCCGTTGGCTTGTGGCACCTGGTCTTGCCGAAGGAGCATCGTGCACAGCACTGATTAGAGTCGATGATTAGCCACTCCTAAAATGGAGAACAGACCCTGTTTTGAGCCGCCCCTAACATAAAGAACAGACGCTCGGATAGGCTGCACCCTTTGCAGAGAGGACTCCTCCCCCACTCTTCCCTGTCAACATACGACCAAGGTCCCAACAGGGTTGGTTATCCGATCTTTCCTGTTGTTACTGGTTCCAACAGTCGACAGCGCGAGAAGGAAGGGATAGTAGGTACTAGATAAGAGGATAAGGCCAAAAAGTGGGGTCTATTTTATACCTGCAAGTACCGGAAGTGTCAATGTTACGCAATGTCCAGTCATTTATGATCCGAAGAATAGGTTAATGTGAGAGCTATTCGTAGCACTTTCACTGCAAAAAGTCGTGCTAAGGAGCTTTACACCAATGTTTTGTGAACATTTTCTTGTATCATATTGGTTGAAACATACGTACTCGAAGACTTTAAACAGCTTTCGGGTCTAACATTGCCGAGCATTTCCGGACAAAGAAGATGTCCAAATTCCCGAAAAATTATTTGATTTGGTAGGCCATATGCAATTGTGGTCGAAAATCTAAAAGTTTCGTCTTTACCAGTACTATTAATAAGGATGTGTACGAGAAAGGATGTCTGCAAAAGCGGTTGCTACCGTTTATCAGAAGCCACGACTCTCCAGCTCTGTTTTGGCCTGATTTGGCCTCTTGTCACTTTGTGAAATCCGGCCTGGAATGGTGTAAGGTTCAAATACGTGCCAAAAACAGCCAATCCACCAAACTGTCCAGAACTTCGCCCAATAGAGAAGTAATGGGCTCTATTTAAGCGGAAACTCTTCGAAACTAAGAAGAAAGCAAATGGTACCGATGATTTCAAGAGAAGATGGTGAATCGTCACGGCAGGCGTATCTGAGGATACCGTACGGAACCTGATGGCCGGTGTATCACATTAGCATCTTAATCAACTGTTTCTAATAATAGATATAACTTTATTATTGTGGAATAAACAATCAGTTTTGTTGAATTATGTGTAATTTTTTTTTGCTGCTATTATTTTGGTGTCCGAAATTAAACGTGGACAGGCTTTACCCCTTGCATCCCAAAAATCGTTTGCCACGGCTTTATTGGTTGAAAACGCTACCTTGGCCTTCTTTGGCCACCGGTTCACCCTGAAAACCCCCTTTTTCAGTTTCGCCATCAAACCTTCATGCCAAACACTATCGAATGCTTTTTCTATGTCTAGAAGAGCAACTCCAGTGGAGCAGCCTTCCGCTTTGTTTGAACGAATTAAATGTGTAACTCTTAAGAGTTGAGGCGTAGTTGAATGCCCATGGTGAAATCCAAACTGTTCATCAGCAAAAATTAAGTTTGTGTCGATGTGAAGCATCATTCTATACAAAACTGTTTTTTTCAAAAAGCTTTCTTATTGAAGAAAGCAAACTGGTTGGTCGCTAGCTAGAAGGTTCAGTCGGATTTTTGTCTGGCTTCAAAATAGGTACGACTTTTGCATTTTTCCATTTATCTGGAAAGTATGCCAGATGAAAACATCTGTTAAATCGTTTTACCAAGAAAGACAGGGTACACTCAGGGAGTTTTTTGATGAGGATATAGAAAATTCCATCATCACCTGGTGCTTTCATATTTTGAATTTTTTTAAGTTATAGTTTTTACTTCATTCAAATCAGTTCCCCAAAAATCATCAAAAATATTTTCTTGAGAGAAAATATTTAGATACTACCTGGAAACCTGATCCTCAATAGGACTTGTAAGACCCAAACTGAAATTATGGGAGCTCTCAAACTGCTCAACAAGTTTTTGAGCTTTTTCCGCATTTGTGAGCAAAATTTTATCACCTTTCTTAAGCGCTGGTATAGGCTTTTGAGGTTTTTTCAATATTTTAGAGAGTTTCCAGAAAGGTTTGGAGCTCGGAACTAATTTTGACACATGTTCCTCAGGACAGAGAAGCGTTTTTTAATTTGTTTTTGTAAATCTCGCCATATGACTTTCAAAGCGGGATCACGTGTTCTTTGATATTGACGCCTACGTTCGTTTTTCAGACGAATTAAGAGCTGAAGATCGTCATCAATTATAACTGAATCGAATGAAACCTCGCATTTTGGCACTGAAGCAGCTCTTGCTCTATATATTGAGAAAGCCAGAGATTCAAGATTTCATTTCTTGTTTGCAATCGAACATTAGGATCAAAGTTGTATTCCATATGTGTTCGATATTGATCTTAATTAGCTCTATGGTAGTTGAAAGTAGAACTGATGGAATTAGAAATGATTTCTTGAGATATTTCAAATGTAACTGGAAGGTGATCAGAACCAAAGTCTGGGTAATCAATTGACTACAAAGTTGACATGAATCAGTTAGGACCAAATCAATAGTTGAGGGATTTCTGGCTGAAGAAAAGCAAGTTGGGCTGTTTGGGTATTGAATAGTGTAGTAGCCTGCGGAACAATGATCAAAAAGTATATTACCATTGGCATTGCTTTGCGAATTATTCCATGAGCGGTGTTTTGCATTGAAATCACCAATAACGAAGAATTTAGACCTATGACGGGTAAGTTTCTGAAGGTCCCCCTTGAGCCAGTTCTTTTGCTGGCCAGTGCATTGAAAAGGCAAATAGGTAGCTATAAAAGTAAATTGGCCAAATTTTGTTTCAACTGAAACCCCCAAAGTTTCAAAAACTTTGGTTTCAAACGAAGAAAGAATGTGATGTTTGATACGCCTATGGACAATGATGGCAACGCCACCACCAGCTCCATTAAGGCGATTATTTCGGTAGACAAAATAATTTGGATCTCTTTTGACCTTATGGGCAGGTTTGAGATAAGTCTCAGTTATAACAGCAATATGCACGTTATGAACTCTTAAAAATTAAATAGCTCATCCTCGTTATCTCTGATGGATCGAGCATTCCAATTCTAAATATATAAAGACTTAAACTCCATTACTGAATTTCAATGTCATGACAATATTATTGGCAAATTTAATACCAGTTTGGATAGCTTCAAACATGGAATTAGTTTTTAGCATATCGGTTATCATGTCGATTAACGATTGCTGTAAAAATTCTAATTAAGGAGCGGATATGTTACCTAAATCAAATTCATCAGAAGTCCCGTGGAAATTTTGGTTTTGGTTCCCCCACCCGCTGCAACGCCATTTACATGTTGAACATTGTTAACAACACGGTTAGGTAAGAATTTAGGGTTAGCAAATTGAACCCTGTTGGTGCCTGGAGATGATACAATTGTATTTTACAATCGAACTTGCATTTAGCTCATGAACCCAAGCGTCGTAGGCTGCCAGTCATTATTAAATCCTGGGCAATTAGATGAGCTTAGAATAAGAATCGTCGGTACCATAGCCAAACAACAAGATGGTTCAGAACGCATCGTGTGTGATTTTTGATAAGATCATGACACTTCTCAAGTTGAAACGACGGCCTCAAATTTCCTAATCAGCTCAAACGCAAGTCAAATGATGCAGACTCAATAAGCTATGAGCAAACAAATTTTGAAAACGAGAGCAGCAACCGCAATGCTTCATGTGAGTTAAAACGAAGAAGCCTACTTCATAACCTTCCTCCCCGATCAACGGCCACGAACGCCGTGCTTGGAGCAAAGTTCCTAATAAGATCTACCGATCATTTCAAACGCCTTATCTAGCCAACCGCATCTAAATCTCATCATAATCCAATTCCGGCCCCAAAACGGCCCCATGTCAGCATCACAATGACTCCACATACTCGCTCCACTCGAAGCCTCCAACCAAGTGACCCGCTCAGAGCTATCCATTCGATCAATGCTTCAAGTGCCTCTGTCAGTGTGAGTCGCTGGATCGTCGCACACGTATTTTGTTCATATTTTTGTGCTCCCCCATTCCCCCACCCCCCCTATCCAACAACTCGCAACAACGTATGAAAATGGTAGCACAACCATAACAAATCTTGTTCGCTTCAGGAGAAGTCATCAAACGCGCATTATCCCGCGCAGCCAAATCCATCGCGTCCTCCTCTACAAAAGGGCCATCGTGGCATGTGCGCGAGTTTGCGTAGAATATTAATGGTTATAACAAGCCAAACAAGCGGTAAATAGATCAGACCGAATCAGACCTCGGACAGGGAAGGGAACGAAAAGCAGCAACATCGTCTCGTGTGAGCTGTGATGGATCTCTTTCATGGGTATGATGTTTCGGTTTTCGTTTCTCGAGCCGAGAATACCGAAAAGTGCTCATTTATCATCGGGAAATACATTCCGAGTTTGGCATTTTTATTTTTTATTTTTTTGAGACTCATCATCCAGACGGTCGTCCGACCGACACGACGGCGTTCCAAATTACGCACGTAGATCTTTCACGCCCTGAAGACTCGGGAGCGGGAGAGTCAGCAGTCAGCAGCAAGTTAGAAAGTTTGTAAATATTTGCTTCTGAGATCGGGAGAAATTGTTTCCTTAACCCGGCGGTACTTTCGGACGATGATCGGGTCACGAGGGCTTGCGCGTGGTAGCCGCAAGGGAATACCACTTTTCCAAGGAATTTGGCACTGCTGTAGCTCGTCCGAAGGGCCAACGTGACGCAGTGATTTCAGTTGCACCAAGATTTATTCGGCAGGTCAGAATTTCTCTCCGCCGCACCCATTCGACTCCGATGGCTTCGGAGTGAAGGCAAACTGCACTCGTAGCTGGGTAGCAATTTTTTTTTCGTAAGGCTTAATTAGTGCCGGATATCGTTCCGAGACGGTCGGTTAAGTGCGTGGTTGCGAGATCGATTAATTGAGTCGCTGGTCGTATGCCAATTTGATAGCGATCGATTGAAGGTGACATCGATCCGGGTGAGGATCCGACTGACGAGAACTGGTTTTGTGGAAAATTAAAGCCGGTAGTTACGTGGTGATCTCATTTGCGACTGAATTGAAACTTTCGAGCTTCGAGTTTAATCAAGCCACATACCATTCAAAAGCTCTTCATCAACGAACGGCGCTCGAGTGCCTCGTTCGGAAGCAGCTGCTAGCGCACTGAAATGTTTTCATAATTGTAATTCCCTTCGTCGACGGCCGCTCAGCTTGCCCAGGTCAACGCGGACTGTTTTTGATCCTGCTGATGAAACCTGACAGAACTGACCGGGCAGTTGCTGTGGTTATTAATGTGCGAACTTCTCGGATTCACATTAGATCGCAAGCGCGCGATCATGTCATTGAGATTTTATTGCCTACTTAATGCGATCGCCACGACGCGAGGAAGATTCTAATCCCGCACCGAGGTGGATCTAATAAATTCGTATTTTTCCACGTATGACCGGGGGAAATCACGATTTATGGATGACACGCTGATGATTAATAGACCCCGATGGAACCGCCTGAGTGTGTCGTTTTCGGGCACTTGTGATTCAATTAACGACTTGATTGAGACGATCTCGTATCCCCGTTTAGTGTGCACTTGCAAGACACGTTCGGTTCGGGCTTGATCGATGTTGATGAGCGCGAAGATGATTGTGTGATGATCGGCCTGCAAATTGTTTGTACGAGATCATCTCCAAACAGACCGCCACTTGTATGCTCCTCCTGCTGCCGGTGAGTAATGTGTTTGGAATAATGAGTGATGAGCCATCCTCGAGTGGAGGACCGAGTGGTGAGAGAGGTGGGGGGGGGCGTGGAATTGTGCCCAAGTGATGTTTTCATTACGGCGCTACGGTTGACTGAGGAAGGAAAATTGTGCGGTGGAATTTACACAAAATTGCCGATGAACAATGTTGACAAGCTATGGCGGTGCGATGATCACGAACGGTTTCCTGCAACGGATGATTAATCGTGCGGAACGATTAGTAAGATTTGAGGAATCACTGCTGATGATTGGAAGATTCCATTGACTTCCTGTGCGCGTTGGTTCGATGCGTTTCATCGATTTATAAACTAATTCGCTAGCATGTGATCACATCCATCTAATGCCAGTATGATGAGCCAGTAACATTTTTTTCCCCCATTGGTCTAGAATGGTAAAAATTTCCATGGCAAGTCATAGAATTCTTCACACCAATTTTCACACCGATTTACAAAAACATGTGCGTGTATTTCGAGTACAACTACAATATTACATGAGTTTTTAAAATTGTTTGCTGGCCCAGAAAAAAATTACAGTCCTTCCCAGCTATACAGCAGTTCATAACTTTCAAGTGAAGTGTAATCAAACATATGTCCTTATCAAGGAAATAACCGTTAAGACGAGGGCGGAAAAGAATCAATCAGTGCTATTTCCAAAAACTCATCCAGCGTGATTGATGAATGCAAAGTCCAAATTTAGAATGAAAAACATTGACTTATAACTTCTAAATTTCCAATATATATTGTAAGATGCGTAATAACAATGACGTTTATTGAACAAGATATGTAGTATAACAGGTATGTCTACAAGTTTTGCAGATGTAGTTGTGTTTGTAAACTAACCATGTGGTACATCTTTCCTCTTAAAGAAATTAATAATGTTGAAAGTCTGGTTTCTTGTTATCTCTCACTACTCTACCTGATCTAGTCGCGTAATGTTGGAATGAAGTATGTCCATTGTTCTATCCTGGTTTACTTGGTTTACCATGTTATCGGCGACAACTACCCTCCTATCAGAAACTGCCGTTTTGATGTAGGACTACGTCTGTGTTTTCAATACTGGTGTACACGTTCGAATTGCGAAAATTTGGAGCGTCACGAAAAATTTGGGGCGTCACGAAAATTTGGAGCGTCACGAAAAAATCTGGAGCGTCACGAAAAACATTCAACTATTGAAATTAACGCAAATATAAGGTGATGTCTTATAATGTCGATTTTTCAGAGTAAATTTACCAAATTCACAGTACTTTCCTAGCACAGACTTCATATTTAAGTAACGAACGTCTCCTAGGCAGCCATGAATGTTATAAGAGGGGTACACCTTCGCATTTTGAATTAGTTTTTCGGTGGTCGTGGTGCTGTGCAGAGTAGGGTCTGCAGTTGGATCGTAGTTGGCGGCAGCACTGGCGAGCAGTCGTTGCCCAGAGAGGCGTTGGTGCAGTTGGCTATTGTTGCCGATGCTCCCGTCAACCTCGCTGCGAGAAACATGGCTGCTGAAGCCTACGAGGTGGCGCGAAAAAGCCACCCGTGACAACGAGACAAGAATCAATCATCCCACGTCACCTGCAGATGGCCACCCGTAATGAAGAGGAGATGAACCAGGAAAGAAAGTCCAAGTTCCATCGCGAACCATGTTTCTGCCCCGTCAACTAAATCCGTCCTTTTCAGGACGATCAAATCAATTTTCCAACTGAAGAGTTCGTTTGGATGAAGTTTTCTCTTGTGTTGTTTGAAATTTCGGTGAAATACCAATCAGTAGCAAACATTAACAAGAGCCGCGTAAAGGGTGTGTCGATAATTATTGCGACACTTTAGATTAATTGATTGGTAAATCTATTATAGTTATCGAAACCAAATCTTTATAGTTGTTCAGAATATGTCAAAAAAATTTAGGATGAGTTTGAGTAAAATGTTCGTTTTTTGCAATTTACGCCCCCCTCAGAGCTTGCCATTTCCGGTACGTGTTTCTCAGTTGTTTTTCCACTTCCTTGTCATTTCTTGTTCGTCCTACGACTTTTCTGTGCCCTTTTGAAGTTCGCGTTTCATCATGGCTCAGTAGGTTTTGAACAAACAGAGCTCAGGACAGTTTGGTAGGTTCATGTCGTTCGGTAAAAAATAAACTGCACGGTTTCGGAGTATTGGCATGGAGCTAAAACAACGGTTTTAGGCATTCAGATTTTAAATCTCACCGTTTACGATGCCTTTGGTCATGAATGTTTCACTCCGTTTGCCACATGTGCATGTAGGCTGCCAAATCAGGTACTTTGAAGCGTATTTCAATAGCTTCTTCCATTTGACACGGTCATCTCTTGCAAAGTTGTTCTTACCCGTGAAATATTCCTGTCCTGGCAACTGCTTGAAATCCGCTTTGATGTAGATGTCATCATCACTAAGGCAGCACCGGTATTCCGTTAGCAGCTTCGTATGGAGTTTCCGAGCACGTGTTTTGGCAACACTCTGCTGGCGAATTGGAAAAATCAATCCGAATCGTTTCTTGGCCTTCTGGACGAAACTTTGCGATACATCAAGTCCCGCGTTTAAATGATTTAACTCCGCTTGATATGAGCTATCAGCGCTTTCTCGGTTTTTTTAAGAGCATTGTTCTCAGTTTTCAGCCATTCCTGGAGCCTTGGAGAACCCTTGAGATAGTCGAATGATGTATATTCATCAGTTTTCCAAAAACGAGATGCGACAACACAGAATTTTGCATGTGGATGAACCTAATCTCAACTTGAAGCTCACTGACAACTGCACAATAGTGCGGATGTAAACAATGCACCTTAAAGAGTAACTGGGCAAAATTCGGTTCATTTTGGTCGAGTATGGAAAAAGTTATGCAAGCTTGGAAGTGTCGCAATAATTGTTGGCTTACCCTTTACTTTATATGACTGACAACCGGTACAAAGAAATTCATCTCACTATGGTGCTGCGTGATGTCACGTCATATTGTCCTCCAAACTATCCAGAACTTCGAACAATCGATAATTAAAATTAATGAAGACTGATTGCGCATGAGCATGAGCATGACTGACTGCTCGAGGTTGCTACTCCGTTATTGCCAGACCAGCTGTTATTACATAGAGAACCAACAGACAATGCATGGGGTTAACATGCATCCTCAATGTGTAAAAACTGGTGATAAAAACTAAGGCCATACCGGCGCAAGCCCCGCCCGAATGCAGGTCAAATAAGGAAAGGGTAGGAATATGTTGACGTGATACTCGCTCTATTGGAAGCCGAAAATACATCTACACTTCCACGAGAAATCACTGAGATGTTGGATAATAGGATGGGGAGCAGCAGCGTTTGTTTCGGTAAACGGTAAGCTGAATTCACGTGGTTTTACTAGACAACCTTTAAATACTAGTACCGATGCATGATTTGAACCGATTTATACCAGCAGTAAGGATGCTATTGGGACCAGTTACAAACTGTGGTGGGGGTTTTTCGTTAGGAAAACAATTTAATTTATGTTAACGCTTGAAAAACCAGTCAAAAACGGGATAGTGGTTTACTCGTTCCATAATGTGGTGTCACTGCGAGTATGGCGAACTAATAGCATGGATCAATACTAATTATGATCTCCACCACCGGTGAACCCCCACATCTCACCGGAAAGCAGCTTTGTTGTTTATATCTGTGTTCACTCGATCAGTCGCACCGCCGAAAAATAGATAACCAAAACAATAGACAACGCGCTATACCCGAAACCAAAATAGTGCGCAACATAGCGTCGAAACAACCGTTCACAGCCGATGCACGAGGCAGACTCTTTTTTTCGAAAGCTCTCAATTTGTACAGCTGCATTCTACAAAGTATTTTTCTATTGGAATTAATTGGTAATTGGTTTCAGTAACTTCACAACAACATTGAAGTTATTTCAACTGATTTGCAACAAGTGTGCTGTTTTATTTTTATTTTTTTATTTCCAAGCTCATCGGTTTGACATCAACCGGGGTAAACTTGTTCCTTTGCCAAATGATTTAATTATCTTCAATCCGCTCAACCAATCGCAATGTTTTATGTTATAGTGGACGGATTATTAGAATATTAGATAATTCAATGCAGACGTCTTCCAAATTTGGCGGATCGATCGGCAATAGGTGAAGAGGCAGAAAGAGAACTGCGGAGACCTCACGGAACAGAATAATACTTCGTCATAGGATAGATTGTTATTCTAAATGGTCAGTCCGAAAAATGGCGAAATCACTGAAAATTGACCCAAAAACAGTGTGAATGCGAAGATTTAGGGTTGTGTTCCTGCAAATTTTCGAAAACAAAAAAAAACTAACTACTTAACTAAAACTAAAAACAAAAAAACTAACTAAACAAAAAGAATGAAAACAAATTGGTTCCGGAAATTGATGATTTTATTGAAAGAGTAAGGCAGTGGATGCCATCGCACGATTTTGTTTACTGATGAGAAAATTTTCACCGTAGCGCAAACGTATAACTAACGTATTGATTGCCAGTTTTTGCCAAAAGGTTCTTCTAACCATATGAATGTAGCTAGATCACATCATCCAGCTTCGGTGATGGTTTGGACAGGAATCAGGGATTGCAGTAAAACTCCCTTAACATTCATGGTTGATGGTTCATGAAAATTGGCGTCAAAATCAACCAATCAGTTTACAATAAGTTGCACCTTGAGCGCACGTACATTTCGGTGAAATGCATAGGGCGTTTCAACAAGATTGCCAAAACTGAATGGCCTTCAAACTCTCCTGATTTGAATCTTATGGACTACTCCATCTGGTCCATTATCGAATTCGATGATACCCCGTTTGGCATAAAGACGTTTGGCATACGGACGTTTAGCATACGGATGTTTGGACAAATGGATGTTTTGCATAAAGGCGTTTGGCCGAATGGACGTTTGGCCGAATGGACGTTTGGCCGAATGGACGTTTGGCCGAATGGACGTTTGGCCGAATGGACGTTTGACCGAATGGACGTTTGGCCGAATGGAAGTTTGGCCGAATGGACTTTGAAATTGAAAATCAGATTCTACTGTGAAATGCAACGCCAAGTAATTTAGCCAAATATCTTTTAATCATCTGATTCCAAACAACGTCTCAAAAGTGAAATAAGATAAATGCAATTTTATTAAAGCTCAAAATTATCAAATATTAGTTTCTCACATAATTCACCAGTCGGTTCAAAATTTCTCAAATTGATATGAATGAAATCATGAGAATTACATTTGTTTCTTCAGTGAAACTCCAAAGAACTGCTCATGTTTGAAAGAAGGAAAAATCTCACATAAAAGTTTTATACCGGGCAAGCGCTTGAATCATAAGTTCGCCTTTGGGTACAGGAATATACTTCGTCAAATATGCAGTGCTTTAATTCGTTGATCAGTAAAACTCCAAAAAACTGCTCATGTTTGAAAGAAGGAACAATCTCACAAAGAGGAATAAACCGGACAAGCGCTTGATTCAGAAATTTGCTTTCGAATACAGGAATATGTATCGTCATAGAAGGCCTATGTGCAGAGAATCAAAATACGTTTTCTTTCGAAGGAACTGCATATTTCTTCAAGATTATAAAAGATAATGACCTATTCTGTCTAGCTGCTTAACATAATACATATTTCCACCTAAAATCAGGAGTCTACGATTTTATCAAAATATATTCATACTTCTCATGTATATGGGCAAATGGTCGAATGCCATTTTTTGCATTTATGAACATACAAATTTCGTTTTTTAGTGAATCGATATAGTTTAAACTTAATTAGAATGCTTATTACTGGTAATGCACACACTGCTAATGCGCTAATGCGCTAATGCGCTTATGCGGGATGCTATCTAATGCGTTCAAGAATGTTTTTTTTTTGGTTCCTTATTTCCTTTTTTAGATTTAATGCGTTTGAAATTACTTTTTTAGATTCTTATTTCCTTTTCTCTGCAATACATTTATCCTGATAGACAATTTTCGGCCAAACGTCCATTCCCCCACGGCCAAACATCAATTCGGCCAAACGTCCATTCGGCCAAACATTCATATGCCAAAGATCCATATGCCAAACGTCCCACCCCCATCGAGTTCAGTGTCTATATTAAGCCACACACATCGCCAAATCATCTTAAAGCTAGTTTGACAAAAGCCTGGGATGCTATATCTGTTCAAGATCAGACGTCCATTGTCGAAAATTTCCCCAAGCGGTTGAAGGCGTGTGTGAAGAACAAGGGGCAATTGGATTGGAGCACCTACATTTCTCTTAAATATATTGTTATTTCATGAAAAAAAAACAACGTTATGACTAAACCATCAAACACGGATAATTTTACCTCACTCTCCATTCCAACTTTCAGATTGCTTGACTTAGAATTGAAGTCGCTTCCGGAGAGCCTGACATCACCTAGCTTAATACATAATTGACTTCACGTCAACATCCCAAAGTTTCACTCACATAACCCATATCGAAGTGTAATTGATTGCTGTTCATTTAAACCCGTAAACCTCGACTACTGACAATTACCAGGGCAAATTAAAGTACGCCATCACGTTTCTGCATTTTCGACCAAAAAATTACCACGAATCACACATTAACGTCCGCCACTGAGGCATGCCGAGGCACTCGAATCCGGATCATCAGACGTGTCATTCTCTTTCACCTGAAAGCTCCCTGGGTGGTCTGCGCTGCCCAGGACCATTGCTTGTCCTCGGTCGCATTAAGGATGACCCCGCATCGGAGCGCACTCGAAATTACTCGCGCGACCAAAAGCTTACTGTTATGGTTATTGTCGTACTTCTGCCGCTGCTTCTGCCCGCGATGGTGCTATCTAAATTGAATTGAAATGAGGTTCAGCTTAATTTCTCCCTTTTTCTCTCTCTCTCTCTCTCTCTCTCTCTCTTCAGTTCACCACCTCGTTGCAACGGACGCATTTTCGATCCTTTTCGTGGGCGACCTCCGGTTGATTGTTATTGAACAGCACATTCACGGTTATAGACGGATGGGGCTCGTTGAGGCCGAACCGAGACGAATCCGCGTACAGAATTATCCAATTATAGTAATCGATTCGAGTTTTCCACCATTTTTCGTCCACCCAGGGCAGGGCCACAATTCGTCGCATTGGACGTCGTTGGCGGTTTTTGGTCAATTTGCGATCGAAAATAATGTTCCTTCGATTCCCCGCCACCACCGTCCGCCCCCCGCTGCCATAAAATGCTTCCAAAGAACGAAGACGCATTCGGGGTGATCCAACCCGTCAATTACCATTAAGGTAAATTAATTGAACATTTTTATGGCAGAAAAACATCATACAAATCGTAAAACGATGAATGAATTGACCACTGGTGGGGTTCGAGGAGCGGGTGGGGGAGATGTGTTCATCATTTACTCGTTCGCCGTTTATGAACTCCCCTCCTCGAACCGTTTCGTTTTTTATTTTTCGCCGAGCTCCTCTCGAGCGGAAAAATGGTTAGATTCACCTGTTCACCAACTACAAACGATGAAGATGCGCTACCGCGAAAAAAAAAAGAGCGGCAATGGGAATTTCACTCCTCAGGCAAACCCCCCTCCGGCTGGGTCTCTCTGAATGGGCCACCAATCATCAAGCCGGGCAAATGCGTGTGTGTGGTCGCATCCTCTGGTTTTTTTTTTCGAATCGTTTTTTCTCACATTTTACCCATCCGAACTCGTCGTCGTCGTCGTCTTCGAGTCACAATACCCGTATTATCGTATATTTTCCCCCAGTTTCGATTAAATTACATGTCTTTTCATAGCTCCGACTAATTGGAATTACACTAATTTCATTCAATTTATATCTCTTTGGGATTCGCTCGCTCCGACCAGTGGAGTGCGGGTTTTCCTTTTTCGGGGCGCCTGGACGAGGGCTACTTCTTTCGGTTCTCTCGGATGTTTGGCAAAAATTATGTGTTTGGAGATGAATTATCGTATATCGTTGCTTTTGATGAGGGGGTCTTTTCTCTGTTTTGAATTGTTTTTGTTTTTTGGCTCCCTGGTTTGAATAGAAGTGATATCATTTCGGAGGTGGGTCCCCCGTCATTAGCGCTAGGGTCAGGTTTGCATCGGTTTTGGCTTTGGGTAAAAGTTTGCTGTTATTGATTCTTGGCATAGGGCAAACCAAAAATTTTGATATAAGAGAGGTAAGGTGTTTTTGGGTGGTTCGAGAAAGGAGCTAGACCTCAATTAGCAAAATTTATCACATTTGATATTTGAATATTTATCAATCTGCAAAGCGTTTTCCAAACATTCAAAATGTGTGTTTCTTTCAATAGTGGTAAGCAGGAATGGACAGCTTTTTTGGAACAATCTCTTAAACCCAACAATTAAACTCAGTTCAGGATCTTGATTTTAAGCATTTCATCGCATTTCATTTCATATTTCATTTCTCAAAACAACTACACATTCATTCAAATAACTTCCAGTCAAGAGTCGATCAAGAGAATGATTTTAGTTTTTTCAAACAGCCAGCTGAAAATCAGAAGTTTTAAAAAAGAAATTTTATTTACCTTTGACCAGAAAATCTAGTCGATCAACGTTCTTCCCAACAAATTCCAGCAAGCAAGATAGGGAAAGGTACAAACCCAAAGAAAAAAAAACCACACTCCCCCCTTATCCCCCCCCCCAAACCTACTTGTTGCTCATTGAATCTTCCAGTCCGCTTCTTAACATCTTGTTAAGAGGTTACCCACCAAATGATTTTAGAATTTAGGAGACGTCTGCAATGAATTAACTCAAATTATTAGAATCAATCAAATTATAATATTCCTAATATAAATTGACTCAAATTATAATAATCAACCAAATTATAATATTCCTAGTAATGAAATTATTCGGTACGGCACCAAGTCCCCCAGGTTAATACAAAACAGATGAGCTTGGAATCACATAGAAGCATGAAGTAGGCACAAGGCACATTAACTTCACTCTAACTTCACCTAACCCTTCAATTGTAATTTTAGATGCATACTTAGAAATTATGAATTTTACACGAGACGTAATTCATGTTTGTAAAAAGTCGGGAAACGTCAACGAAGATTTCGTGTAAAATTATGTCTCCTGAAACTGACACATACGCAATGCGACGTAAGATGTGTTTGATTGAATTTACTTTCTCATCTCTTTCAACAAATTCTTATGTGCCATGTGTCGGTCTCAGGGGACAGAAATTTACATGACATTTTGGTAGTGTGTGGACTAGAATCGGTTGCTCTTTAGGATCAGTTCAAACCGGCACTTAAGCGTTGTTGAAGGTGCCTTGTCTTCCGAATAAAAGACATCCATAACATAGTTAACCGATTAAAGCTGGCTCTTATGCGTTACTAAAGTATCTGGTCTTTCCAATTAAAGGGTGTTCCGATCAAAATTTGGTCGAATTAAACTTGACGCATTTCTTTCCATCGTGCATAAAAAAATTTTGCACACCCCTAATTTTGAAGATGTGCGCGTGTAGCATCATGCCTCTATTTTGATTATGAGATTAGCACTTCCGTTATCGAAATGTCGTCGAAGAAAGAAAAGGAACGCATCAAAATTTTGCACGTGCATGGCGTAAATCCAAACTACTCTCACGCCAAGTTGGCGAAATTGTTGAATGTGGTTAAATCCCCAGGCAACAAATAAACATTAGCATATGCAGTAAATCAACCCTAAATCTGCGTTTCAGATGTGACATGCATTATATTAGCATTATATCAGCATCTTGAATGCTATCTGTTGTAAAGTTGAATTTCAAATGCTTGTAGCTTGTTAAAAGCATTTGGAATGCAAAATAGCATTAATGAAGCATTATCGTAGAAATGCTGTTAAGCAGCCGTATATTGGGCCAAAAGCGGCATTTATGTTGCATTTAAGGCGTCTTAATTGCTTGATAGGCTGCCGTTAAGACGCTTTGGAACTGCTTATTGGTTACCTGGGTCAACTGTTACCAACGTATTAAAAGTGTTCGTTGAACATTTGTCGACAGCCAAAAAAGCTGCATCAGGGCAAAATCGAAAGCCGGAGGCCACAGCGACGGCAAAAAGAGTTGCCCGCTGTTTCGAGCAGGACCCCAACCTCTCCGTCCGAGATGTCGCAAAGAAGCTGGGAGTGGAGCCTTCAACCGTGGATAGAGCTAAAAAACGAGCTGGACTGTCGACTTACAAGAAAGTGGTGACTCCAAATCGCGACGATAAACAAAACACGTCGGCCAAAGCACGATCGCGAAAGTTGTACACGACGATGCTGACGAAGTTTGATTGCGTGGTACAGGACGATGAAACTTCCGTCAAGACAGACTTTAAACAGCTTCCTGGACAGGAATTTTATACGGCAATCGGACGGGGAACGGTGGCAGATATTTTCAAGCACATTAAACTGTCAAAGTTCGCGAAGAAATATCTGGTGTGGCAAGTCATCTGTACCTGTGACTTGAAGAGCAACGCTTACATTGCGACCGGAACCCTCAACCAGGAAATTTATCCGAGCGAGTGCCTACAAAAATGTCTACTGCCTTTCCTGAAGCGACACAATTGTTCCGTTCTATTTTGGCCGTATTTGGCATCTTGCCATTACGGAAAAAAGGCCATGGAGTGGTATGCTGCGTTCAACTTTCAAGTGGTGCCCAAGGGCAAGAACCCTCCCAACACGCCAGAGCTCCGCCCAATCGAACAATATTGGGCCATCGTCAAGCGGAACCTTAAGAAGACTCAAAAAGCTGTTGTGAGCGAGAAATAGTTCAAGGCAAACTGGCGTTCTGCGGCGAATAAAGTGGACAAGGAGACTGTACAAAATCTTATGGAAGGTGTTAAACGTAAGACCCGGCAATTCGCATTCGGTAAAAAGGAAGCTTAGCTAAATATTTCTCCTGTATTCTGTATTAAATGAACATGAAAAAAAAAATTTGTCTTATTAATAAAAACTTTGATCGACTCACACACATTACTGTTTGACCAAATTTTGATCGAAACACCCGTTATGTGAAATTGACATGGTTTTCTTTGACAATTGAATGAGTTAAATGCAAGTCATTTAAATAGGAGTCAAATCAAACAATTTTGAGTGAAATGATTTTTTTATTGACTATTTACTGGAGACAATTCTATGGCTCTAAGATGCATTGGCACAAAAACGGTTAATTTAAATAGTATTGAACGAGGAGTGGTTAAGTGAAAGACCATCACTTTGACGAAGCCCCTTGCGGGATTCGAATGAACCCGATAATACACCCGACATCCTCACACCGCACTGGGTTCCATCCATCGTAGCCTTGACAAGTCAGGTCAGCTTCCCCGAAAAGCTGTTCTCGTCCATGATCTTCCATAGCTCATTTCGGTTAATTGTATCATATGCGGCTTTGAAGTCGATGAATAGATGATGCGTTGGGACTCTATATTCACGACACTTTTGGAGGATTTGCCGCAAAGTGAAGATTTGGTCCATTGTAGACCGTCCTTCGATGAAGCCGGCCTGATAACTTCCCACAAATCTATTTGCTAGTGGCGACAGTCGCTGGAAGATGATTTGGGATAATACTTTATAGGCGGCATTAAGGACAGTGATCGCACGATAGTTTTCACAGTCCAGCTTGTCGCCTTTCTTATAGGTTGGGCAGATAACCCCATCCTTCCACTCCTCCGGTAGCTGTTCGGCAATTCTGACTATCAGTCGATGCAGGCAATTTGCCAACTTGTCCGGGCCCATCTTGATAAGTTCTGCTCGAATTCTATCCCTTCCAACCGATTTGTTGTTCTTCAGCTGCTTGATGGCATCCTTAACTTCACCTATCGTCGGGGGTGGCACATCTCCGTCACTTACTGCATCGACTATGTCTCTTCTATCGCTGTCTTGGTCCTCTTCCTGTACTCCATTCAGATGTTCATCGAAGTGCTGCTTCCAGCTTTCGGTCACCTCACGATCGTCCGTCAGGGTTCTCCCATCCTTATCCCGACACATTTCGGCTCGCGGCACGAAGCCTCTGCGGGATGCGTTGAGTTTCTGGTAGAACTTGAGCGTTTCATATGAGCGGTGCAGCTGTTCTAGTTCCTCACACTCCTCCTCCTCCTGGCGGCGCTTTTTCTCCCGGAAGAGTTGGGTCTGCTGTCGCCGCTTCTGTCTGTATCGTTCCACACTATGACGGGTAGCTTGACGCAGCATAAGTGCCCGCGCTGCGTTCTTCTCATTCAACACCTGCTGACATTCCTCGTCGAACCACTCGTTCTGTCGGCATCGTTCCACATAACCTAAGACGTTCTCCGCCACGCTGCTAATAGCTGTTTTCACGGTGTTCCAACAGTCCTCGAGAGGAGTTTCGTCGAGCTGGCCCTCTTCCGGCAGCTTGCGGTGACGTCAGGTAGCTTCAGTCACGCGAGATTGTACTGTGGCGGGCGCCGGTACCGAAAGTAGGTTCTGACGTCGGTGATGTCTGAGAAGTGCCGGCCATCTATCAAAACGTGGTCGATTTGTGATTCCGTTTGATTCGGTGACCTCCAGGTGTACCGATGTGGGAGGCTGTGCTGGAAGAAGGTACTACATCATGGTTTGGGCAGCGGTCGTATTCACGCTCCAGCTGCGCGTAGAATTCATCTTTGTCGTCATCGGTACTTTCGAGGTGAGGGCTATGCACATTAATGATGCTGATGTTGAAGAACCGGCCCTTGATCCTCAACCTGCACATTCGGGAATTGATCGGCCACCATCCGATCACCCGCTTCTGCATCTCACCCATCACGATGAAAACTGTTCCCAGCTCGTGTGTATTGCCGCAGCTCTGGTAGATGGTATGACCATCCCGAAACGTACGCACCGTGGATCCTTTCCAGCACACCTCTTGCAGCGCTACGATGTCGAACTTGCGGTTCTTCAATTCGTCGGAAAGCACGCGAGTACTTCCAAGGAAATTGAGAGATCGGCAGTTCCACGTCCCGAGTTTCCAATCGTTTGTCCGTTTTCGTAGCCTAGGTCCATGCCGATTGTTCCGGTTCGAATTTCTTCCTTGTGTATTATTCGTTGCAATTCCTTTTTAATGGTGTCGGCTCACAGGGCCCACAACCAACCCCACTATCTCGCAGGAGGACCATAGTGATGCTGTCTGTTGAGACAGTCCCAAGCAACCAGTCCTTTCGGACTTTTGTATGAGTTCAGAGTCCTGGGCGCACAAATCAAGCAACACATCTCTCGTCGCTTTCCTAATGCAGTCCGGGAGAACAGAACGCTGTTTTGAGCCGCCCCTAACATGGAGAACAGACGCTCCAATGGGCGAAGGTTTGGGTGAAGGCTTGGACCTTTATCCTTATTTTTAAAAAGTGGGGTGGCTCGCTTTTGTCAGTGCTACTTTCGGATATTTGTGGGTTTTTGGAAGAAACTCAACAGAGTCCAACAACTGCTCAAACCCCCCACATCCTAAACAGTTCCCGCCGCTCGTCCGGGGCTACTTATTCGTGTATTCAGTAGCTATCCATCATATCTGATGAAACCCCACCATCCGCGACCGTGGCCCCCCCGGGTTGTTTGCAGCTCAGCCCCGTAGAGTCTTCACCTACTCTACGGTCTTCCCGAAAATGATCCAGCCGAATAGCACTAACTCGCCATGCAAAGAAAAATCTTTTGCCCAAAGAAACCAGAAAGAATGCAGAAATTCGTAACGCAACATCTGAAATAAATAAAAACCTTCTAGTTACTATACTTTTGTTAAAAACACGTCCCAATTTCATAAGCTGAACATTCTATGAATTTAATTCATAGCTGGCCACACTACTTATTTATAGCGCAAATGTTCGTAAAAATCCTATGTGATCTATGCGAAATCTCTATTAAGAGCAAGTCAATCTAATAAGAAATTTCATTCTAAAATTTCGAATTATTCTCGGCCATGCACTCCTTCTACCAGATAGTTCCGGCTCAAGAAGTTATCAAAATTATCCATAAAGCAAGCATCTCAGAAATTTCTCCTGCTGCATGACCTCATTCCGATCACCCTAACCCCTAGAGAAACACGCCCCAATTTACCCCCTCACACACACTCACACCCCTCGCTCACCGACGATCGATCACATCAGTCAGGACTTCACCATCTGCCTCCTGATAGGGCACACAGCCCCCAGCTCGCTGCACACGCTCAGTCGATGCGCATCGCTAATAAGCCGGTCACTTCTCAAGCACCCCCCGAAGGAGTGCTTGTTATCTAATCCGGGTAACCTTCATAACGCCTCAACAACAACCCGCACCGCGAGTAACCAAAGCCAAGATCACACCCGTCAAAAACGTTCACCCGGGCAGCGTTCAAGCAGCGGTAAGGCGCAGCCTGAAATTAAGCTGTACTTGAAATTATAATTTGAGATTAACCCAGAGCCCGCAATATCGGATCATCATTTCGGAGCTCGTTAAGAGTTCTTCTTCTTCGTCGTCATCTTCTGCTCGATGGCGATAACCTTGCTCCTCTTACAGAGCGGTAGATCGTAACACGCCGCCGCCCGAGCGAGAGAGTGAGGTTAGAGCTTATCGGGCCACTCGTATCTATCCAATTGTTGGCCGTCTGCCTATGGCCAGAAGAGTGATTGTTGTTGTTGCTGTTGTTGTTGTTGTTGTTGTTAATGGTTTGAACTTTATGTCAATTTTCATTAGCCGGCAGCGGCGCTTGGGTTCAGAATTGGTTTGGTCGCGCGTCGAGTGCTCACCGCTAGGATCTTAACGAAGACGATGATGATGATGATGATGATGGGATCGACAGGGCCGATGCAAGGGCTGATGCAACATGGTCAAGATTTTCCCATTCAGAGCAGATAAGCACGATCCGAACTTGGAGGACTTGTCCTAATGAGCAGCGCGCTCTGTGTTGCAATGCGAATCATTCGGAAGAGGATGAGTACGTCTCTGCAGTCGATTCAAGGGATCCTTGAAGAAGCGAACCGATTGACTGCAGCTATTTACATGGATGGTTACGGATGATGGCGATGATGATTGGTAGGAACTGATAAGGAGGTGCTCTTTCGATGTGCCAAAGCCGGCAATCAGACACGCTCAGCTCGCTGAACCGGGTGCGCACTCTATGATTCATGGTTTGCCGTCGTTGTGGATGCTGAAAGCCAGAAGGCATCGATTCTACGCTCTTTATGGTGCTGCTGCAGCCGCCACCAAAGACGAGGACGAAGACGACGGCGACGTTGATGATGATGGTAATTTTCTTTATGCTCGGGATTGCTCCAGGGCCACAACCGGACAAAACCTGACCTTTGCGCGAAGAGCATTCGTTTAATCTTAATTAGTATTATTTCAAAGCAATCGAAGAACTGGCAGAAACAGACAGGGGGAGACGATCGTATGTGCATGAAACATTGGAGTAGGTACATTCGCGCAGGGCGTTATGTTGTTAAGGTGCAGATCATCGGCAACGGCGACGGATGGACCGGGATGTGGCCACAAATGGGGGAGGGATAAGGTCAAACTATGTAAGATCCTGGCTCAACGGCTGACGACTAATGGCGAAGCTATTAGCAGGGCGGGACTCTTAATTTGTGATTCCGTCGGAGTACATGACGATCTATAAATGCCACATTGGCAAGTGCACACATTGCCCACATTTAAAACCAAAAACGACGAACGTATCTCCGCCGAGCCATTTGATTATTTCGAAAGAATTTCATTATCGAAGTTTGCCAACAAAACCTAATGGAAAATTACCCTTCTGTCTCTTTGCAGGTAAGCGGCCGAGATTGGCTTTCACCTTCATCAAGAAAACACTAATGGTAGGTCCGTCGTGCGACGAGCGCGCATGTGTCTATAGTTGCAAACCATCAAGTCATCTTCAATTTCCTCTGCACGAAGAGACTCCATCGAGTTGGGGTCCAGCCAGCGGTGGATTAGTTTCATCCTCCCCCCGCTTCCCTTCCCGGCTTTTAACTACGAAAACGATCATCTGCTGCTGGCCTCACTCGTTGGATGTGGTGGCGCGTAAGTACATCGCTAGTGGACCTCGTTACCCTTAGGAATTTCACCTCAATAAGCCGCAATAAGTTCACAGCTCTTTTATTACCTGGCATCCGATAAGCCACCACCACCTCCGCCACCGCCATCACCCTCGCTTCAGTGCCCTACAACACAGCCAATTTAAAGATGATTAAAAAATGATGCGCCAGGGGCGTTGGTGGGCATGCAGAAAATGAAATTCTGAAATGCATCTCGGAAAAAAAGACGAAAAGCATTAGAATTTAATTTAACAGAGAATTTCGGGTAGACATGCTTGGCACGCTCCTCAGTGTGAAATAAGAGATACAGTTTCCGACACGTGCTCTCAGATTTTAAGTGGGAGAGCTGTGCTCGTAGTGCGTTCTTTCATACACTCTCGCTCTGTGCTTTTGTCGATCAGAAGAAAGCGATTAAAAAAACTGCAGAATAGATGGAAATAACAAAGGAGAAAAAGAAATTATGGCAGAAAAAATCTTCAATTTAACGAATTCAAGCATGATTGAAATGAAGAGAAATTGAATAAAACAAAAAATCGCATCACATTTCAAATTGTTTTGAAAGTTAACACTTTTCAGACTATCGTTATTGGCTTTTACGCAAAGTATCTGCTCCAATGATACTGCACCAAGTCTTATCCTCGGTTTATGAGTATTTGTTCCAAGCCGTGGAAACACCGCTCTACGGAAACTTTAATTTAAAATTACTATGAGAAGGGGTTTGTTAGACATGATTTCAAAATTATTCTAAGATTAGTTAACACTTACATTGAAATATTTGTTACTGAATCTTCGGCTTCATCGTCGGTTTCCTTCTCCGATTCACTTTCGGATTTGTTTCCAAGCTTCGCTTTTTCAGTAGACAAATACAGCTACTGTTTATCTCTCATTAGTCGAGTAGTAAAAATTTTGAGCCGTTGTCGGTCGTCAAAGAGTACACTTGCTCGAATTTTATTTTAAATTGTTCCAGCACTTTGATTATTTCAACCAATAAATTTTCCGCAGTGTTTCTTCCAACTCTTTCAACCATCTCAAGGGTTCTCACTATGATCTTTCCATTCTCATGAAGCCTCTTTCAACCATCGCAAAAGTTCTCACTATGATCTTTCCGTTCTCAGGAGAGTCACGTTGATTTTGAGGAAAAAGTTTCCGAAATTGAGCGAAGCCAAAGAAAAAAAAACCTGAATTAATCCACCGATGGTGAGACTGAACCCTTCTTACACTTCACCAGAATTACGAACTCAAAGTTGGCCAATATTGTACCGGATACATATTTTCATCAGAAATTCCAGGAAGAACCAGAAATATTCGATATGTCATACATTCAGTTTATAAAATGAATTATTTGTCAATCCTGAACGTATTGTTCATCGATGTGATTAAAATATTGCCATTAATAGTCTTTAACGACCTGTTTATTAGTTATATAAAGGGGAAAATTATATAAATATTAGAAATTCCATATAATCAGTCCATAGAATGCATTATTACACAATCCTAAGCGTCAATTTTGATTATCGATATGGATTCAAGATGCTTAACAAGTACATGTTCGTTGAAAATTGTGTAGTTATAGTAAATGGAGACTTTGTGTAATTTTCGAATATACTCGTTGCAGTTCAAACCCGGACCACTCGAGCCAACTGATCCTAATCTAATTCTATAGAGTCGCATAGTGTGGCTAATCCGCTGTATGTGCTATACAACGCACCAGATGCGGAACAATAGAATACAAGCGGCATCGATTGGGGTGAGTGGTCTTGTTCGGTTTTGAACTGCAACGAGTATATTTTCATCTCACAATTATGTGCTCTCAGGTATTGTTTGGGTCATATCTCCATGAAGGATTATCCAATTATAATGAAATTTTGACCAGTTATTTGAAGATTTTATAACTTCAGTTTGGCGCTAACAAAACTAAAATCGGTACACAAATAGCCCAGTATGTAATCGGAGACTAAACTGTTTGATTACTATTATAATAGGCCGTCAAGTACTGTTTCGTTCATATCTTCGTAACGAAATGTCCGAATAAAAAAAAATCAATAGCGTTCTATGGGAATGTTGTAGCTTTCATTTGCCGTCAACAGAACTGAAATCGGTTCACAAATGGCTGAGAAACCGATGTGACATTATTTGTAACGCACACACACACACACACACACACACACACACACACACACACACACACACACACACACACACACACACACACACACACACACACACACACACACACACACACACACACACACACACACACACACACACACACATACACACAGACATGTGCTCAGTTCGTCGAGCTGAGTCGAATGGTATATGACACTCGGCCCTCTGGGCCTCGGATAAAAAGTCGAATTTTCAAGCGATCTTAATACCCTTCTTTTGGTGTAAGAAGGGTAAAAAAGCCCTATTGGCCTCTTAGAAAACTCCTCAAAGACGACAGTTTTCAGCAAACTCTTAACACAAGAGAGTTACAAGCATGGAATGCGTTCCAAAACGTTTGTGCTCACTTCCTGGGGAATGAAAAATCTCCGGATTATTCACGAATCATTGAAGAGCTGATTGATTTGAATGCTGCACTGGAATGTAATATGTCACTAAATTTGCACTCATTGCATTCTCATTGGGACTTAGAGAATATGGGAGCCGTATCCGATGAACATGGAGTACAATTTTATCACTGAGAAGAACTTCACCGGCAAATGGAGCCCAGCAATGTTAGTGGACTACTGCTGAGTGTCACAGTAACAAACACCACTAAAGACTGGACTCGGAAAAATGAGACACACAAAAATGATCACCAAAAATTCATTTTAAATCGGATACTTCTCAAGTTTTCAGGAATTAAAAAATTAAAAAGCTTTACATTAGCTATGTTTCGGCATAATTTATTTATTGAATTTCCTCCCCCAAGCTGAATACTCGTACATTTCTCTTAACACTGCTCATGAGATCTTGGGCGAGGCTTTGCCCATCTTCCTTACACAATTTCTCCCAGTTTTTCTTCAAAGCTTCATCGGTTTTGAATGTTTTTCCGCTTTTCTTCAACTTTTTCTTTATTATCGCCCAAAACTTTTCGATCGGACGAAGTTCTGGTGTATTTGACGGGTTCGCCTCCTTCGGGACCACATTGACGCCCTTCGCTTCGTACCAATCCATTACAGGCTTGGCGTAATGGCAAGAAGCGAGATCCGGCCAGAACAGCGTGGGACCACGGTGAGAGCGGAGGAAGGGCAGCAAGCGCTTCTGCAAGCATTCCTCTCGATAAATCTGCCCGTTTATGGTGCCGGTTGTAACGAACAGCTTGCTGTACCGTCCGCACTCGCAGATCGCCTGCCACAACAGGTACTTCTTCGCGAATTTGTCCATCTTTCTCTTCCGGAACTTTTCCGGAACCTCCATGCGGGACGCACCGCCAAAAAACTCGAGGCCGGGGATTTGTTTGGTGTCCGCCTTGATATATGTCTCGTCGTCCATGACGAGACAGCCTGGCTTGACCAGCCGCTCACGGTACAGCTTCCACGCACGCAATTTGGCCACCGTGTTTTGCTTGTCAGTCCGGTTTGGCGCCTTCCTGACCTTAAAAACACGTAGCCCAGCCCGCTTCATGGTCTGTTGGACGAACCACTTCGACGAATTGACCTTTTTGGTCACGTCTCGGGTGGAAAGGTTCGGGTTATTCTTAAAGTACTGCCTTATCTTCCGCGCCTTCTCTGGGTATTCCGTTTTGGGCTTTCGGCCGCTTCCAGCGCGCCGCTCGATGGTCTTCGTCTCCTGGAACATCTTCACAACGCAGGACACGGTGGAATGGTGGATTCCAAGCCTTTTGTCGATCCATCTGTGCGGCTGACCAGGATTATCGATCACCGCGCCCAAGATTTGCTGGCGTAGCTCTTCCTGATTCGAATGCATCTTGAAAACTACTTGACAGATCGCAATAAAATTTTGCACACAATAACATAACACTTGTATTACCCAAAATTTCATTAATTTTTACCCACGCGATAAAAAGTTGCACCCAAAACAAAGTGTCGCATTTTTTCCGAGTCCAATCTTTATATAAAGGAAGAGGCAAGACAAGGTAAATTTAAGTTGAAAAATACGGATAAAATTTCAACTAACTTACACAAACTGACTGTCTGACTTACTGACTGACTGACTGACTGACTGACTGACTGACTGAGTGACTGACTCAGGTAAACTGTGAGCACCAATGCATTCAAAAAGGTCCATCCCATACAATCTAAGCCCTACAAGGCTCCCAAATAGCACACTACTATCATATTTAGATGTAGTAACATGAATATGACTAAGCAAGTCATATTTATGTTATCTCAACATCAGTACATACATTCAAATTTTTATGATAATTCATAGTTTTGTAAATTAAAACCAATTTTCCACCATGCTTTTGTAGATTCTAAAAATATGCATATAGTTTTTTGTTTGATGAAGTGCTAACAACCATAAAAACAACTGGTCGATATGATTGGTGACCTATAATACTGAGGTAATTGCAAAGTAACTCTAATTCATATTTTCTTAATCGAACAGTACTTCACATAATGTAAAAGGCAATGAAACTAAACAAAAACTGGTTTGCTTAGAAATAGTTATCGTGTACATTCTTATACATATTTGATAATATTTGGACCGATAATGTTATGCTAGTTGTGGTCATTTTTCCTGATTTTGAACTTGTCCGTTGTTGTTGTGTTATTTGTTGTCCTTTTCTTCGATCAAGCTTCCTTAAGCTGGATGCGAATGGCCTTTTTCGCCTTTTTCTCTTCTTCCAGTTTCTCTTTTTGCTTCGTTTGTTCTTCCTGTTTCTTTAATTTGGCCACAGCTTTCATTTCTTTCTACTTCTGTCTCAACTCAGCTTTTTCCTTCCTTTCTTCGAGTTTCTGGCGCTTGGATATTTCCACCATCTTCTTAGCTGTTTCTTCTACTCTGTACATTAAGTCCCAGGATTTGCTTGTAGCCACCACTGGTGCAACACGGTGCTTTCGTTTTCCACGTACAGATGAATTTCCAGGAAAAACTGACACACATGGTGGATCGGACCAGTCTTCCGTTGGATTATTATTTGAATCCAGCGTGTCCAATGATTTCGAAGCCTGTTGATCTGTTGTAATAAAACATATTGGCTTATATTGTTGTAGTAAAAAAATGAAACCTAGTGAATCCTGTGAAGTCCAAGGCCACGTCGGATGTTTCGGCGATCTCATTTATTTCTTCCGGAGATATTGCTGCAGTACATTTACGATAGTCACATGAAAATTTAATAAATGTTGAAATTATTATACTTACTTTCCTCATAAACAATGTATTCGATGAAATTTGGACACACGCAATTGTTCGTAACTTTTAAGCGTATGGGTAAAAATTATTGAAATTTTAACTGAATGTATTTCATTGTGTTGTGTCAATTGTGTTATGAGTTTTGTGAAAATCGGTCGAGTGATTTCAGTGATGGCTTCGAATGAAGAAATAGTGCGCCAACAAATTTTGGGCACTCACTTCGAAAACCCAAACGCTTCTCATCGATGGATCGGAAAACAGCTCGGAATCGCACATTCAACCGTATCTCATGTGATCAAAACGTTCAAGGACCGTAAGACAACCAAGCGGAAAAATGGTAGTGGCAAAAAACGTGGTACATCAAATCCGGAGAAGGCCAGGATGGTATTGAACCAATTTAAGCGTTATCCCAACATTTCGATCAGGGATGTTGCGAAAAAGGCGAATGTTTCACTTTCGTTTTGTGCAGAAAACAATGAAACGTTCTGGATTACATGTGTACAAGGTCCAAAAGGCACCGAACCGGAGCGATAAACAGAACTCGGTGGCCAAAACTCGTGCAAGAAAACTGTACAGGGAGTGGCTCACAAAACCGTTCTGCATTGTGATGGACGATGAGACCTACATTAAAGCCGACACCAAACAAATGCCAGGACAGGAATACTACGTCGCCACCTCTAAGTTGGCCGTTCCGGAGAGTGTACGGAAGAAGAAACTGTCGAAATTCGCCAAAAAATTCCTTGTCTGGCAAGCGATCTGCGGATGTGGCAAAATGAGTCAGCCCTTCATCGCCTCTGGGACCGTCAACGGACAAATCTACAAGGACGAATGCCTCCAAAAACGACTTCTGCCCTTCTTGAGATCTCACGATGGCTCGACACTGTTTTGGCCGGATTTGGCATCTTGCCACTATGCCCGGCCCGTCTTAGACTGGTACATCGATAATAATGTAGTTTTTGTACCAAAATACGTCAACCCTCCAAACACTCCGGAGCTTCGCCCAATTGAAAAATTTTGGGCAATCATGAAGGCAAAGCTCGTTAAAACTCCAAAACTGATAGAAAATGAACTTGAACTAAAGAAAGTGTGGTTAAAAGTAAGTAAGCAGTGTGGTTAAAAGTAAGTCATTGCCCAAAATTTGATGAAAGGGGTCAAGGCAAAGGTGCGGGCATTTGGGTTGGGAGAAGAGGTTCAATAAACCAATGACGTCAAAACCTAAGCATTTAGTAGTACTTTATTTCCAGAAAGTTTGAAAAGAATCGGGCTCAAGGAAAAATTTTGGTGATCTATTTTGTGTGTCCAAATTTCATCAAATACAGTCTTTAGGTTCTGCTTGTAGGATCAGGCTTGCGGATGCCAAGGCCAATAAAAATAGAACCAATTCCAAGGAATCCCGTGGTCCTTCCACTTTCTCGGATACTCTCCTCCATAAATCGGACAACTGAATTGCCTCAGGATTTCCGGTTCACAACAAAGTTCTACGTTGCTCTTGGAAAGCAACGAGCAGCTCTGATGGCAGCCGACGATTCAACTCATGAAGAAATAAGAAGTTAGGTAGGCTTGGTTCAGCTTCTGGCTCGGGTACAGGAATTGGAATGTTTTCTCTTTTTCTTAAGAGATTGTATAAGGATTCGGCAATAAAGTGTAATCAATCGCATCTGCGTTCCAAGGAACCAGACCGCATTTTCTAAAACCGTTTTTAAGAGTGGAATCCTTATTCTCCATGTCATTGATTGCTTGCTCATAGGCTCATAGGCTTTGAAAAAGACACATCAAGTGGCTGAATGAAATGGGTGGCGTTCAGTGGAAGGGAAACAAGAATGATCTACTTCTCTTTGCAAAATTGAACAGTGTCGTAAGTCGCATGTGACCGGTGGCCATCGACGAACACAATGACTGGAAAAACGATACTCTTTCTCACAAGCCACGGGTAAAACACGTTTGATATACATTCATAGAACGATCCTGTATTCATCCAGCCTTTTTCTGTGCGACCAACGACCCACTCCTTTGGTACACTACTTACGACCTCTCGAGGTAGACGTTCCTTGTACGGAAAGAGTATGAGCGGACCAATTGCCATCGGCCGAGCCAGCCATCATGACGGTGTAAGATTCTCGGTTGGAATTATCTTGAATTTAAAAAAAAAAAAATTAATCGACAACATTGCAGGCATAATAACGATTACCTGCCTTGAATCGAATGCACATTTTTTGCCAATTTTGCAGCAAATATTCTTTTCTTTTTGGGATTTGGAACCATCTCGAACGCGCTTTCATCCATGTTAAAAACACGACTTGGAATGCTTAGCACCTCCAATTGATCTTGCGATTCTAAGAATGCCTCTACCTCAGCAAACCAAGATTGCACTTCATTTTCCGAGATGATCCTCTTTTTTGAAATTGGGTTGGTGGTTCGTTTGGAAACATCAGGATGCCTCTTCAAAAACCTCGTGATCCACCCCTTTGAAGGCATTCCATGTGGAAAAACATCCTGCTTTCCCAAACGCTTCGCGAATTGACCAACGCTTATCCTCGGAATCTCTTCGCAAACCGAAAGTCCAGCTTCAGCCATGTCCTTGACCCACGCAGCGATTTCCATTTCGTCATTCTCCGTCAGAACGGTTGGCTTTCCCACCGAGCCCAGGTGCAACTCCTTCCAGCAATCATACAGCGTACTCCTTGGAATCTCGAACAAGGCTTCAGCAACCCGGATGGAAGATCCTCTCCGGATGGTATCCAACGCTGCTTCAACTTTCTCCTTAGGGTATTTGCGGTTCTCATTCATAATAAGCTGATAATTAGGAGGTCCGATTAGAATTTCGGACAACGAAATTCAATATGATAACTATTATCATATTGAATTTCGTTGTCCGAAATACTAATCGTAGTGAAAAAATAAGACTCATATTTTGGACACTTAATTTTTGAGTAAAATATTGATTATATCAAAAAACAAACATCGGTGGACCGTTAAATACTTACCGAATTGAATATGTAGACTATATTAGCAATTGAACCTAATTGAATTACACAAGAAATTCAGCCGTGAACAAATCTTAAATTACTACTGGAACCGCTAAGCAAACGTTAGATCGTTAGACGAGCATTGATATTTTAGCCTTCTATGTTTGAATCTAATAGTTTTTTTCAAATTAAAATGATTGAAAACTAAAGAGGGGAGTTTAAAGTAGGTGCCTAGCTATCGTGATGTATTTTAACCATATGTACCATATGTCATATTTACAGTTTTAGTACAAGGTGTTCGAAATATGAAGCTGTCCGAAATTTGAATCAGAACGGTACTCTTCAATCAAAAGTGCTAGGAAAAATCTGTGAGCACCAATGGATTCAAGAAGGTCTATTCTATAAAGTCTAATCCCAACATTCAAAAAGCAGAGTCCAAATAAAATGTGGCTAGCAGGTTAACCCATTTTCCATTAACATACGTGTTTTTGTGAATTTAAAACTGATTTTTCTCAAAAACTGGACGTGTGACAGCAATACCAAACTCAGGTTTGGATTTAGCGAGGCAAAATTTATGAAATTCAATGAGAAACGCCGATGGAAGCAACAAAAAGTTTCTATTTTGCCGACGTGGGTTATTTGTCAAAATCGATCTTAAAACAATAATCATTCATGTTATTGTGTTTTTTTTTTTATTTCAACATTAAAAATGTATGTTGGTTGGATGATGGTTTAAACACAGTAAAACTGGTACGATGAGTGATTGACTCGATGTTAGAGAATGATACTAAATAGTCAAGTCCGAGACATTTTTTTTGAATTAGTTAACCAATCCGTGCTAAATTCGATACCTAACAGGACACAACAACTCCTTCATAAGAAGTCAACCCACGGCTAATGACGCCGCTGGCAGACGACACTCTCTTCCGTCACCGATCGCACCTATATCAGCAATGAACCGGCGGAAGAAAAAAAAACAACCAAGAAGACCGCCATTGAACTATGAACAATATCGACTTCAATCGATCGATTCTTCACCTCTTTCTCCATTACTAACCGCTAAGTAGGTAGCAGCACAGCACCCTCATCTGCCGCCCAAAGTGAAAAGAGCGCCAAAGAGCTTCTTCATAGCACCCCCCTCACCCATCCCGATTTCTTTATCATCATCCACCAGCTGTTGCAACAAAAGATCCGTCATAATTTTCCGCTTATTTAAAAGCGAACTAATAAAGCTACAAAATAACGAGAAAACTAGCAAAATCAACCGTCACGAGCCACCACATTCAAGCGCGCAACGAGTGGACCCTGTACCTTCTGTTTGCGACGAATCTTCAACAATGAAGAGAGAGAGAGAGAGCGAGAGAGAAAAAAACGACGCCAAGATGTACAACCCAAGATGATAATCATGAGCCGCAACAACCACAACAGCACGCTTCTTCCCATTGCCTTCCCATCACCCTCCCGCAATAAGACTATTTGTAGCCTGATTGTTGCAGGATCTGCAATCTTCATTTTACGAACCGGGATGGCCTAGGCCAAGTGAAGATACCTCTTTATTTTCCCATTTTCAAGCACAATAAATTACCCGCTGAACCCGCGATGGATTTTCCTTTTGTCTTCCCTCTTAGAACTGCGCGCGGCTTTCCAACGTCGACGGGCGCGAACCGACGAACCTCCGTTTCTGTGCAATCTGCGGTTTATCTGGTGATGGAAATCGAACTCGCTCTACGCCGCCGATGGCTAAAATCGGAGAGCGGAAGCGTTCGATTTCACCACCTACTTGTCGGCTGTCGAATGGTTTTCCCGTGCAATGGATGAGCTGAACTCATCTTCTTAACTAGCGCAACGGAGTCAAAAAGGATCATCGATGAGGTCAAGAATTGAATTAAGATTGAAATCTTGGAAATGGGGAATTACAGCGGGTCTTTTGTTTCGATGAGAAAATTGAATCGGTAGTGGTTAGTCTCGACCACGGGAGGCATAATTTCAACATGAATTCAAACCCACGCACTTGAGCGAACGCATACATCTGGCTACAGATCAACAGCAAAACACTTCCGACCCGTAATAAAGATATTTGCATTCATCGTCCATAAGGCACCCCCTCACCGCTCTCTTTCTGTTTGACACTCCATCAGCACCTCCTGTCCGTGAAGACGACGAGCTGGAAAAAGCTTTTATTTACACAATCCCGCCAATCGCCAACAGGCAGACCATCGGCCCAGTGGACGAACGGACGGGACGATCAGAACGAACATGTGTCTATCAGTTTGATATTTTTCCTTATAAACAACATTAACCGGACGGGGAGCGAGCACTTAACACTCGCGTGAGGACGGCGGAAAAAAACAGTGCGTTGGCGATTCTACCTGATCTGCTCAGCCCACTGACCGCCGTCCCGCACTGGCAGAGATCAATCCCCAAGGGAAGCCGACTGACACGTTGGCTGGTAATTGAGTTTGAAAATAATTTCTCAATCAACATCACTGCGTAGCCAGACCAAGACGACGACGACGTCGACGTCGACGCGACGGCCTTCACGGTGTCTCAAGTTCTGAACGACTACCACTTTGTGTATGGGTGACTCTCGGTGATCGCTTTGGATTGGGACTAGAGTAGTTCAATCATCGTGTCCACTCGTGCGCTTCTGCTCGGCCGCCGAAATCGAACACAGGAACAATTGAGCGGAATCGATCAGGTTTGGAGTTGATGGACAGGCAGCTCAGATCAACCGCAACCGCCGACAGAACGCTCGCTGTCCTCCCGATGGCCATGAACATTGTTCGTGATGCGCGGATGGGATGGGGCACCGAAAGGTCAGATCGAAGTCCAAAAATAAGGTGATCTAGTCGATCGGAGCGCCGTCGAAGGGTTAAACGATTCCAAACAAATTGCTCTACATTTTACCCAGGGGAATTAAATCCGTAACCGTGTACCGCTGCAAGTGCCATTGCAAACGCGTTGATGAGGATCATTCGTTTCACGCTGCCACCTCTGGCAACCACTACGAACGATAAAACCCACATTGATAGGTAATTTGCTACTCAACTGTTTACAGTCCCCCACTCCGCTTCGTCACCCCACGGCTCATGGAATGAAGCTTATAATTTTTCCTCTGCGCTCCTCCCCCCGTCGTCTACTGACTGGTTTGCTGCTGCAGGCAAAGGCAGCAATGGCAATGCGATTCAATCTCGATCAGATTGAAGCACTCGATGCATCCAATCACGAGATGAAACGAGAAAACAAGCACGCGTAATCGCTTATGCATACTAGAAGTAGCACTCTCGACGCCGTCATACTGCACCACTCTGCTGGGTCTTTGTCTCCCGATCGCGCTCACCACACCTACCTCAATCATGCCAATCAAGGACTTTGTAGAGCAACCCTTGCGGGACTGGTTGATCGAATTCCGCTGCGCACGCAGATAAACGCCTTCGCCGACGAAAATTCCACCATCTCGCGCGCAATATCTATCACGAGCCGTGACAATCAAGGGGCCTAATAGATGTTCCACCGTTAATCTTTGACCTGCAAACGATCAATCACCGCACAACGGCAGCATCTGTTCGAAATGGCCTTTGCATAATCTGCCGGCTGCTGCTCTGCTGGTTAACTGAATTCCTCCGTACACCGCGCAGAATAACAATCCGTCAGCATTCCCTCCGCCGAAGCCATCAGCTGTCCAGATTCCACACAATTTATAAATAGTGGCTGCTGCTGTTGCCCGGACTACAATGTCATAAAGCCTGAAAGAGACTCATCATCATCAACATCATCATTATTGTAATTCCCCTCGTGCAGCTCTCTCTCGTGGAGGCCACTTTACCCGACCTGACGCAATCGAAAAGACGTTTTGCACTGAATGAATTAACTGTCGTCGTCGTCGTCGTTGGGTTTTCCTCCACCACCACCCTCTTTACCCACGAAACAAAACAAAACCGAAATCGATTGGGGCGTCATCTGCCCTGGCTCTGGAACCAACAACAATTTGCGTAATTAAATCATATCGGAGCGAGCAGAGGACGAGTCTGTTATTACCTTCGACCAAGACCCACAGCCCCGACGAGAGACGGTTGCTCTAATGATCTTATTAATTTCGCATGCGACGATGATGGTGGCATGACTTTGGGATGAGCGTCGTTTTTCTCATTGTTTGAAACCTGCAGTTGCGCGCTTGTCCAAGAAGGCAGGAGGAAATGGCCAACGTTTTCGAACAGGGTGACCAGGAAAACAAGTGGAATTT
The DNA here is from genome assembly GCA_024533555.2 of Aedes koreicus. Lineage (NCBI taxonomy): Eukaryota > Metazoa > Arthropoda > Insecta > Diptera > Culicidae > Aedes > Aedes koreicus. The sequence continues at coordinate 200,051 of JAHHFK020002454.1, read as the reverse complement.
CAAAAAGAGACAAAAGACCCGGGAAATTGATGAGCTAACGTGAAGGTAAACTTTGGAAAAACTTCCAAATCGTTCAATGTTTTCAAATAAGAGGAACAGAGTTTACAACAGTACGTTTAATTCTTCTGATGTTCTCAACAATGAGAAAAACGTTAAGGCGGGTGCTCAGATTTTTCTCAATTCAACCGCCTGTCTAGAGTATTAAAATAGTTTAATTTTCAATACAGATTTAAGTTTATTCGTTGCGAGTAAAATATTGGTTTATAATTTGACTCAGTTCCACAGTAGGGATGGAGTTGGGTTTTTACGGTTGATTTCAGTGGAACCTAAAAAAAGGCAAAACACCACCATCTTTATACTTGTTTTTAACAGCTATAACCTTATTCAATATTCTGAATATTTGACGGCCTTGGTTGGAATCAGATATTCGAATAGGTTAGGGTACTTTTCAGGCTTATTCAGTGTCAAGTGGTCGACATGAGTCGAATATCTTAGACCAAGTCGAGCAATTGACACTGATGAAGTCTGTAAGTCGCCTATCAGTCAAAGGATAATTTTTTTCTAGAGAAAATTTAAAACAAAATTTGCTCTCGTTTACTAGTGAAAGTCTATTACGGTGTTATAGTTAAAAAAAAATATTTCTCAAATAGGGATTGAGATGTAAGTTTATGTAAGTTTAACGAAATGTATCATTCTACAAATTTGCTTCAACCAAACGTAAGTTTTTATTTTTAATTATTTTAATGGTGATCAAGTAGAGTATAAGTTTAAATTTTCTTAGTTTTTCAAGAACAATCATTATACTAATAAGCTCGAAAAAGTTTTTTTTAAAGTTCTTAAGAAAAGTGAAAGTAATCCATTTTGACCAAATGTCGATTGTATTTCAACCAAATGTGTTTCGTTCAAATGTCTTCTGACCAAATATTTTCCGATTATATATCTTACGGCCAAGCGTTCTTGGATCAATTGTTTATGGACCAAATGTCTGTCTTTCGACCAAATATCTTTCGACTAAGCGTCTTTCGACTAAGCGTCTTTCGACTAAGCGTCTTTCGACTAAGCGTCTTTCGACTAAGCGTCTTTCGACCAAATGACATTTATTCATAAGTCTTAACCAGATATCTTTTAACAAAATTTCTCTCTACCAAATATTTTTTGATCAAATGTGTTTCGACCAAATGTCTGTCGGCTAATAAACTTTCGACCAAATGGTATTCGACGACATTTGTTTCGGCCAAATGTTTTTCAGTTACATTTATTTCAACCAAATGTCGTCCAAGCAAATATCCTTCGATCAAATGTCTTTCAACCAAATGTCTTTCAACCAAATGTCTTTTAACCATATGGTTTAAATGGATCCAATGGTCATTTTAAACAAAATGTCTTAAGACCAAATATCTTCCCATCAAATTATGCTGCAAAAGTTATTCGATCAAACGTGCTTTGAACAATAACTGTTGAACATTTTCTCTTGATAATAACAGATGAATTTTAAACAACTTACTGAATGCCCAGGGAGTCGAGAAATTTTTCCTAACGAAAAATTCCTAGACCAGACCGGGAATCGAACCCAGCCACCTCCAGCATGGTGTTGCTTTGTAGCCTCGCCTTTACCGATTGAGCTAAGGGAGGATCCAATTTCCTCCTGCCAACAGATGAATTTTAAACAACCGAATGAATGATGAATTCCACATTGATTCAATTTAACCAAATGTCTTTCGATCAAATGTCTTCGACCGAATGTCTTGAAAAAAGGTCTCCATATGTTTTTCGACCAAATGTCTTTCGATAAATTATTTTTCGGCAAAATGTTTTTCGTTAAACAGTACATCAGCAACACGTCTTTCGGCCAAATTTTTTCATCCAAACGTCTTACGACCAAATGTCAATTGTTCAAATGTATTTTTACTAAATAACTAATAACCAAATGTCTATTGACCGAATGTCTTCCTACCCAAATGGCTTTCGACGACATTCCTTTTGATCTCTTTTTTATTTCCACCAAGTGTCTTTCGACCAATTTATAACAACCAAATGTCCTTAAATCAAATGTTTTTCGACAAAATGTCTTAAGACCAAATATTTTTAGATGTCGATCTAAACTTTCGTAAATTTTCTTAAGGCATCAAACAACTTATGAGTGATGAATTTTAGCGAAATATTTTCCAACCAAAAGTTTTAGGACCAAATGTCATTCAACAAATTGTCTATGGACCAAATGTTTATCAACAAAACGTCTTTCGACCAAATTTCTTTCAACCAAACGTCCTTCGACCAAATGTCAATTGTTCAAAACCTTTTTTTTTTTCAAAATACCTCTATCGACAATATATTTTTCGACCTTAAGTTTTTCGACCAAATGTCTATCAACTTACTGTCTATCAACCTAATGACATTCGATGACATTTTGACCATACTTATTTCAACCAAAAGTCTTTCAACCAAATGTCCTTCGAATAAAGGTCAATTGTGCTTGACCAGATATCTATTGACAAAATGTCTTACGCCCAAATGTCTTAAGATCAAATGATTTTTGACCAAATGTCTTTCGGCAAAAATTGTTCAAACAAATTTTCTCCGAACTATATCTCTTGCAAATAGATATCAACTAACGAATGAAGAATTCCAAACTAATGCATTTCGACCAAATGCCTTTCAATCGAATGTCTTCTAACCAAATATTGTACGACTGAATATCTTACTACCAAATTTCTTGAAAAAATGTGTTTTGTTCTAATGTGTATCGACCAAATGTTTTTCGACCAAATGTCTTGCGATCGAATGTCTTTCGACCAAATGTCTATCGACCAAATCCATTCCAACCAAATGTGTTTTGAACAAATGTTTTGCGAACAATTTTTTTTCGTCCAAATGTCTTTCGGCCAAATATCATTCGACCAAATGTCATTTGACTGAAGTTTCCCTGACCGAATTTATTTCGACCAAGTGTCTGACAATCAAATATCTTTCGACCATATGTCTTTCGATCATACACCTTTCGTCTACTGTCATTCTACACAATTTATTTCCACAGAAACTCCCTCAACCAAATGTCTTTCGACTAAACTTCATTCGACAAAAGGTTTTTTGAACAAATATTTAACAACCAAACGGCCTTCGCCCAATATTTTTTCAACCAAATTTCATTCGATCAAATGTTTTTCGAGCAAACGGAGTTCAAACACATGGTTGTTCAAGTCTTTGTATCACATTTCTTTCGTCGGAAATTCTCTCTACCAAATTTCCCCAAGCTATTCCCCCACAATCTCCTTCCCGATTCCCCTCCTCACCCCATCCCTACCTCATCCCACAATCCCCATACCACTAACTCAACCAATTTTCCACGTCCACATGTTTCAATGTTTTCTCAAATTTCATTCTACAGAAATTCTCTCGACCAAATTTCTTTCGGACAAATGTCTTACGGCCAAATGTCCAGCGATCAAATGTCTAAAGATTGTACTCGAAAAAAATGCAACAGACAAAAATGATCGCCAGAAATTCATTCTTAGCCGGATATTTTTGAAACTCTCAGGGAATACATGAACAATGTTTTTGCAAAGTTGGTTTATTCAACCTCTTCTCCTAGGCTAAAAGCATGCTCCTTGTACTTAACGCTAGCCAACAAATCCTGTGCAACACTTCCGCCATATTTCTAGCACCTTCATCCACTCCTTCTTCAAATCCTTGGCGTTTTTGAAGTCCATCCCTGTTTTCCGGAGCTTGCCCTTCATAATCGCCCAGAATTTTTCTATTTGGCGAACTTCAGGCGAGTTTGGCGAATTTGAATCCTTCGGCACACAAACAACATATTTGGCATCGTATGACTCCATCGCCGGTATCGCGTTAGTGGCACGATGCCGGCCAAAAAAGAGTGTCGCCTACAGCGGCAGCAGGCGCTTCTGGGGGCATTCTTCTTTATATATTTGGCCGTTGATGGTGCCAGTCGTTATGTACGGCTTGCTGAATTTGCCGCACCCACAGATCACCTGCCACACCAAGTACTTTTTGGAAAATTTGTTGACTTTCTTCTTCCGGAACTTCGCGGAACATCTTTTCAGGCCTGGGGATCTGCTTGGGGTCCACTTCAATGTACGTTTCGTCGTCCAATACGATGCATTTCGGCGCACTCCACCCATCGTGGTACTGCTTCTTGGCGCAGGATCTGGCCACCGTATTCTGCTGATCGGTTCGGTTAGGCGCCTTCCTTACCTTGAAGACATGAAATCCGGTCCGCTTCATTGTCGACCGGACGAACCAGACGGAAGAATTGACCTTCTTGGCCACTTCCCGAATCAGATGGTTCGGATTGCGCTTGCAGTAATCCTTCACCTTCCTTTTTTTACCAATCGTCGACCTGAACCTTTCGAAAAAAGATCTCTTTCAATCAATAAAACTATTGCATTTTGACCTAACAAATTTCGACAAAATTTGTCGAAATTCATTGATTTAAAATGCAATAGTTTTAATCGTTTTTTTTTATTTTTTTTAATGCGCTTTGGCCAAATTTCTTTCAATAAAATGTGTTCTGTGCGAATATTTTGCGACCAAATGTGTTCAGGTTTTTTAAGGAGTGTATCGAAAATAAGCTATCCACAAACTTTCTTTCAAATTATGTTGAAAACCGATATTTTATTCATACAAAAAATTGATCCTTTATTGTACGAGGTTAAACTTGAACATAATGAAGACCGGATGAAATTTAGTTATTCCTTCACGAATTTTCGAACTTTGGATCGAATGCTCTTCATCAAGTTCCGGACAAGTGTTGCATCGCATTTTTTGGACGCTTGAGTCCAAATTTTTTTGAACTCCTGCATGTTCCCAGCTGCCTTACCAGTCTTCTTGAAGACCCTCTTCACGATTGCCCAGTAACGTTCGATGGGTCGAAGCTGAGGGCAATTTGGTGGATTGATATTTTTCTCAACGAAATCTATACCCTTTTCCGCAAGCCAATTGAGAGTGGTTTTGGCATAGTGAGCCGACGCTAAATCCGGCCAAAACAGTGGAGGTGTACTATGCTTCTTATATAAAGGCAACAATCTCTTCTGAGACACTCAGATCGATAGATTTCCGCATTTATAGTTCCGGTAGTGTAAAAAATGGTTGACTTCAAACCACAGGAACATATTGCTTGCCATACCAGTACCTTTCGACCGAATTTCTCCACTTGAATCGACCTGTCCGCATCGCTCACATCCTCCCCAACGACGGCAGTAAAGTATTGTGGACCTGGAAGGGTTTTTGAGTCCTCCTTTACATAGGTCTCATCGTCCATCAAAACGCATGCATCCGGACGCTGCAAAAGACGCGAATACAATTTCCGGGCCCTTGTTGCTGCTCGCTTCTTCTGTTCTGCACTTTGTTTCGAGATTTTCTGCTTCTTGTAGGTCTTCAGGTGGTTTCGCCTCTTGATACGCTGGATCATTCCGACACTCGTTCCTGCTTTTTTGGCCAAATCACGTATTGACATTGATTTGTTCTTCATGATTAGAGATACCACTTTCTGCTCCAGTTTCGGGTTGGAAGAACCGGGTTTTCTGCCTCTTCCTGGTAGCTCATCCAAAGAATAGTGTTCCCCAAACTTATTAATGATGGTTTTAACACTCGCATGATGAATTCCAAACCGCTTCGCCAATTTTCGCATAGTAATACCCTTCTCACTTAGCCATGTGTCCAGAACCTTAATTTTCACTTCCTTTTCAATACGCGACATTTTGAAAACTCAGAATTTGAACCGCACAAACAAGTAAACAAAAGAAAGCTGACAGTCAAACGCACAGCATGCAGTGCTCAGAGCATAAAAAACCATCACAAATACATGCGTACAACGCAAATGTATGTGGATAGCTTATATTCGATACACTCCTTATTTCTTTCTGACAAATTTACTTCGGCTAAACGTCTTGACCCAATGTCTTTTATGGAACTATTGTTCAACCAGGTGTTATTCAATTTTGCTTAAGATGACCAAATATTTCGAAAAAATCAGTGCCAACATTTCAAAGGGGGGGGGGGGGGGCAGCTATTGTAAACCATGGCTACTGCAGTCAATTTATCTTATTTTTATTAATCTTCATTTGTCATAGATATAGAAAATAAAACAATAAAGTATTCACAATGCAGCTCATTTTTAGAAGCTGCTAAACGTACTAGGAAATGACGTTGGTAAATTTTGAGAAGCGCTTGTGACGTCAGCGTAGTCCTTGGCTGTATTCATCAGATCCGTTGCGCTTATTGGAAACCCTGCCTTCACCATAAATAATTTGACCATTTTCAGAGCGTGCTTCTTCACTTGCTTGCAAAGTTTGAGGAGGCGCAGGGGTGTCTTAATATGACTTATATATACGAACCTTAAAACGTTCCGCTGTTTTTCGGAGTTTTGTTATCATTCGTGCTTCAAAAATCGCTTTCTCTAGAGCGTCCGTGCAACCGGTACTGCATCCGTTTGTTATTCTTTGGCCAGTAAAATAGTTTTAACAAACAAGTACTCCATAGTCTTATGTTAAAACATGGAGAAAACTGCATTAATACGAATTGTTCCATAGCTGTGGAAAATCAGAGGACTGAAGAAAGCATTAGTTCTTGAAGCCTGCCACTATTGGTGTGACGCTAGTGACGATTTTAACATTTTAAGCTCGGTTCACAATGGATTATATTTCTTTTCAATATTTCTCGAGTAATTCATCATAAAGGCCTAAAAGCCAATTGTAAACAATGTCTTTAAACGTTGATATGTCACGAATCACAAGACTCCTAAGATATCAAACTACGCTACATAGTAGATTAAACATTTCTCTACCAGATGCCACTTTTATATTACGAGAGTGGTATGAGATTCGAGGGAAATCGACGTGCAAAGTCATTGTTTACAATTGGCTTCTAGGCCTTAATCATGAATTACTCGAGATTTCAACTACCAAACTACTAGTATAAGTAATTAAGACAAAACATTATAATATATATCCTAATATTTTGTGTACTGGGAAAGAGAGGGACCATCAGGGCACCCAAGTAAAACGATTTGGATAGGGAGCATGGGACTGCCTCCTCCCTATTGTTAACATTTCGAGGAACGAGGACGGGCTCTTCAATCCCATCTATTGGGTTTATTCTGTCAATCGAGGGCTCGATTCTAGTGCTGTGAGTGTGAACTTGCTTTTGGAAGGAGATTCTCTTCCCTATATTCGCGGGTTTCGCGTAAGTGTCTCTGCTTACGGGCCCACACAAATGATTGTGGCCCTTCATAAGGAGCTTGATGATCACAGACAACTATAGAATCCTGATCAAATCGTTTTTCAGATTATTCCACTGCTATGGAAAGTTACCTTGCTACAATAGATGGTAGTATAACATCATCATCATCATCATTAAGACAAAACATTATAATACCTGGCTGATAGACAATGAAAAAATACTATTATTGTGATAACCACTGCACTAAGTACAACACGGAAGATTGTTTTCTCGAATCAAATTAACGACAAAACACGGCCTTTAAGAAAACCGAGCTGTCAAATTAGCACCAAACCCAGCACCAAGTTTACGGCTTCACGATTGTTGTTCGTGGATGACAGCCACTTCAGTCCTGTGGCCTGTTTCAAGTTATGGAACACTTTCATAATAGCAAATTTAGCGTTTTTAAACACATATGCTTGGAAAAAATCATTAAATTTGTAAAAACATACCTCAATTTTGATCCACGAGCCATTTTTACAGTGAAACTGACGAATTTTATAACTTGAAAAGGTTGAAAACATCGAAGCAACGTTCGTGCCAAAACAAAAGGATATTTTGACTGCTGCAAAACATAAAACTTACACTCTAACGAAGAAAGTATTATTTCTGGGTAAAAAAATATGCAGATTGTTACTTGTAATTTATGAAAGATCGTAAACTCATTTCATAATGTTACGAAAATATGTTTGGTATGTTTGGTGTAAATATGTAAATTTAGTTTGAGACACTAAAGTGTTCCATAACCGTGAGGGGAGTGAAAATGGGGAGAAATTTTCTTCAAATACTTTTGGTGACTTTCCAACTTTTTCGCTGTTTTTCAACTCGGATTTTAATCTTTTTTGAGTAGCTTGGATTAAACGCATTAGAAATTATGTTGATCTTTCTACTTCAACCAGAAAAACCCACCATCTGCTTGCACTTGAGAACAACCATCAACCCCCCACGGTTTGTTGTCTATTTGCACGGCTCAGCACGGTGAAGATGGCTTGGCTCAATAATGGTTGGAGCCCGCAGAGCTAATGATGATGATGAAGATGAGTAGCAGATATTTGCAGAATCTAAAATCCATTGTTGCTCCACCGGCTGCTAACCGAGGCTGTCATTCAAATCGCGCAGCTCTGGTGGCAAATTCTTCCCAGGCTCGCCGAAAGAATCGCGCTGGGAATCCGTAGCGTCTTCTGATCTCGGATGTATCTCACTAGGTCAGCACGCTATAATTACCGACTCTCTAGCGTTTCTTCTGGACGACGTTGTCGTTGTTTCAACATGCTCCGATGGTGTTTGGAAAGAATGCGCTGAGCTGTCATCTGCACGTGGTTCGGATTTATGTTTTGTTGCCGCCGTCAGTTCCATTTATCATTGCGCGATCTCCTTCTGAGTGGTCGCATCCAATCGATGATTACTATAATATTGATGACCAATTCATCTGTGTGAAAGCGCGGGGAATCGGATGTTTTCCCAGGCGAGTGGTAGACCCTAGAGTGCGGCTCTAATCGATAGACCCCCAGCAGGATACTGGCGTGGCTCGGCGTACGATAGATAGAGAGTGAGTGGAGACGTAATAAGTAGCTATTAAATGGGTTTGCTGTTTTTGCTTTGTAATGCGGGAAAACAACAGACAGCGAGAGAAGGTGGTGATCGGATTTGAGATTAGCGCGCAGTGAATGGATGGATGTGCCGATATTAGAACTAAGATAAAGGAGAAAGAGCTACACTATTTTGTACGATGATAAACAATGTTGCAAGACAAAGGCCGAGAAAAGTGTGTCAAATGGACCGTGTAGATGGAACGCTTTAAAACAACAAGATAAAAGTATAACATCCAGTCCGTGCAAAAAAAAAAAACTACCTTATCACCTTACACCAGCACAAGTACACAAGGAAGTATGCAATTCACAACCCGCCATGATGATTCCGCGCTTCCTTTCAACTTCCTAATTGTTGCCTTGCTGGGGTTTGCGAGAAGCGAGAAGGTCGTCTGGCAGGTTCAACCGTAAATGCATTCACCCGTCTGTGCAGTGCAGCAGCAGCAAGCACACAATCGGCTCCATTCAATTGCCGAGCGCTCCAGTTTAGGCGTAACCACTCAAATCGACCGTTTTGCATGTCATTAAGCTCAAGCACAACTGGTTTCACTTCCGTTTGGAGTGCACACTCACGCACGCGCCGTGAATTTCGATCCACGCTGAACTGAACTGGACTGGGCCATGCGATGATTGATCGTCGTCCTGGCAGGGCGCGATTATCTAATGAAGGAAGGTAAGCTCATGCAGGGTCGGTGGGCAACTGAATCCGTTTCGTTCCCGAGATTAGGGTGGAGTCAAACCCGATTCGTAATGGGCTCGCCTTTTCGCATGAGCCGTTCAAGATCTCAACAAACGTGCACTGGGTATGAACTTTACGGATTACTTGAATGTGGCAAGGACACCGTTACAGTGAGTAGTCCGTGTTGGCCGAATCAAGCTGTTCCCAAATCTAATTAGTCACAAGTTCAGCAACTGGAATGGCTGGATTGTTGCATTGGTTACTCCGTTTGTGAGCTCTGCTTTGAAATAGAAGTAGTTGAGCATCCATCGGTTTAGGTCGATCGTTATGACATGATAGAAATTCTTTTAACTCGTTATTTGACATCATTTCGTGAACTCATATTTATCTGAAAATGTATTTGTAAAACAACAATAAAGGGTGTTTCGATCAAAATATGGTCAACTTAAACTTGACGTATTTCCTTTCATCGTGCATTAAAAAATTTTGCACACCCCTCATTTTGAAGATGTGTGCGTGTAGCATCATGCCTCTATTTTGATTTTCGGATTAGCACTTGAATGTGACTAGAAAATAAGAAGAATGATTAGTAATTTCCATTTAATTCCAACTACCTTTATTGCTTATCTTGACAGATACGCGTATTTCGTCTACAATGTGCAGACTTCTTCAGTGTCGTGTACTAATACTGTTGAATGTGGCTAAATCAACTGTAACCAACGTATTAAAAGTGTTCGTTGAACGTTTGTCGACAGCCAGAAAAGCTGGATCGGGGGGAAATCGAAAGCCGGAGGCCACAGCGACGACAAAAAGAGTTGCCCGCTGTTTCGAGCGGAACCCCAACCACTCCGTCCGAGATGTCGCAAAGAAGCTGGGAGTGGCGCCTTCAACCGTGGATAGAGCTAAAAAACGAGCTGGACTGTCGACTTACAAGAAAGTGGTGACTCCAAATCGCGACGATAAACAAAACACGTCGGCCAAAGCACGATCGCGAAAGTTGTACACGACGATGCTGACGAAGTTTGATTGCGTGGTACAGGACGATGAAACTTACGTCAAGGCAGACTTTAAACAGCTTCCTGGACAGGAATTCTATACGGTAACTGGACGGGGAAATGTGGCAGATAATTTCAAGCACATTAAACTGTCAAAGTTCGCGAAGAAATATCTGGTGTGACAGGCCATCTGTACCAGTGGCTTGAAGAGCAACGTTTACATTGTGACCGGAACCGTCAACCAGGAAATTTATCTGAGCGAGTGCCTACAAAAACGTCGGCTGCCTTGCCTGAAGCGGCACAATTGTTCCGTTCTATATTGGCCGGATCTGGCATCTTACCATTACGGAAAAAGCCATGGAGTGGTATGCTGCGTTCAATTTTCAAGTGGTGCCCAAGGACAAGAACCCTCCCAACAAGCCAGAGCTCCGCCCAATCGAACAATATTGGGCCATCGTCAAGCGGAACCTTAAGAAGACTCAAAAGTAAGCGAGAAATAGTTCAAGGGAAACTGGCGTTCTGCGGCGAATAAAGTGGACAAGGAGACTGTACAAAATCTTATGGCAGGTGTTAATTGAAAGACCCGGCAATTCGCATTCGATAAAAAGGAAGCTTAGCTGAATATTTCTCCTGTATTATGTATTAACTGAACTTGAAAAAGAAAAATAATTTGACTTATTAATAAAAACTTTCCTCGACTCACACACATTACTGTTTGACCAAATTTTGATCGGAACACCCTTTATTAAAAACGGTTTCTTCAAATCCCTATGGAGGTTTTACATTTGATAATAAATTAGCATGAAACATTTCGTTAGTCAACACTGAGTAAAAGATTAAGATTAATCAACCATTTGCATAAGGTCCGTATCCGCAATGATTTGGACACCCAACATCTGTAGTAAAAATACACGCATGAGGCAATTTATTTCAAATGCAACGATTTATTTCACAAGTTTGGGATATTGTTTACATATGCACACGATAGAAACATAATTATTCTGCATCCATATCAAAATCTCGGACTTTGCGTTTCATTCTAGCCATGAGGCTTGTACAGACTACTTAGTGACCTTGCTGGCAACTCTGGTCCAAATTTGTTGGAAATGTTTGGAATTTTCAACGTTCTGCTTCACTCCGGAAAGAGTCCGCTTCATCCAAAGTCCAAAATCTTTCGATTAGTCGTAACCCAACAAACATGGCATGCTGAATAATAGCTTATTCAACCGAATTCTAGCTTCTTAAGCTAAAACCTGGCTTATTCAGTTTTTATTCAACGCAAATTGTTTGTTGGGAAGGTATGACTATTCTGAGGATTGGCAGGTTTTGGCTACAGTGTTAAGCATAGTTGTCCCAATGCCGATTCGGGGCTCAACAAAGGACCATCATCGTGGCTACTAACGAATAGTTTTTGCAAGCACTCCTTATGGTAAAATTCTTCGTTGATAGTGACAATGGTGATAAAAGATTTACTTTCTCTTCCACATGAACAGCTTGTTTGCCAAATAAGGTATGTTTTAGCAAAATTTTGACAGCTTTTTTTGTTTTGATATATTTATTCATCTCTGACAAAGTCTTTTCTTTGTATTCTCCCATACGCGGAGTTTCCTTCTCAAAAACAACATCATCATATTTATTCATATTTATTGCCATCGCAGTATAGAAAGCCAGCCCTGTAGGTTGTTTTAAGTATACCAAAGCGTAAGTTTCACCGCACAAGAAAATTTCATCATATAATCGCAATACTCGAGCACATAATTTTGTTTTCAAATTCTGTTAATCATTTCGCATTTTTTTTTTTTTTTTTTACTTTGTTTGACTTCAGTCCGGAACGTAGCTCTGACTTTGGGACCAATCCTGGCAGCACTCCAATTTTTCGAGCCACAGTTCCAAACGAGAGATTTGGGTGCCTCTCTGGCATCTTCTTCACCTTCCTGTTTATAGCTCGATCCGTACGTCCAATATTTTTATCATTTCTTGAATTCCGTTCGATAATCAAACGTTCGAAAAATGTTTGCAATACACTGTGCACTAAGGATTTGAGCAAATCCAACTTTAACCAACTTTTTGGAATGGTCTGGAGTTTCATTACGGTTGTACAAGATACGTTCGCGCCCTTTTTTTCATTTGTCACCATTTTGAATACTGCTCATGAAATGTCAAAGCCAATCATCGCCTCTTTAAAGGCCGTTGACACCAAAATCTGGACATAAAGCTATGACCATTTAGAATCCGGAATAATAAAATCATTTTTATCTCGGTAACGGATTGACCTAAAAATAAGCTTAATACATCAAAACAAAGGTAATTCACTTTACTTTAAGGAAAACATATCAATACAAATCATTTCTCTTCATGTTTAATGGAAATTCGCACTTTCTTCTTTATTCCTCTCATCAAACGCTGCACACCTCCGGAGTCAACTTCCTTGTCACATTTGTTCCACATTTTAGTCATCTGAGTCGCGTCCCGAGCCGTTTTTCCACTTTTCTTAAGCTTCCGCTTCATTATTGCCCAAAATCTCTCGATGGGCCCGAACTGCGGGCAGTTGGGTGGATTTATGTTTTTATCGATGAAATCTACGTTATTATCGCGGTACCACTGGATGACTTCCCGACTGTAGTGGCAACTCGCCAAATCTGGCCAAAACTTCACGGGACCTTTATGGGCTTCAATGAAAGGAAAGGTCTCTATGCCAGTTTCGACATGTCTCTTTCTGTACTGTCAACATCGCCAGTGTTGCTGATTGCACCGGAAAACTCTAGTTGATTTCAAATTGAATGTTTTCAACATCTTGAGCCTGTTTAATACCTACCTTGGCTTAGAGCTTCACTCAGCGCAAGATTTTTAATTCTTCACTATATTCGTATTTACTTGGCTTTGAGCTTGACTCAGCGCAAGAAATATTATCCTTCATATTTCTTTTTACAACTTGACTTGGAGCTGTACTGAGTGCAAGTGTAAATTCAATTCTTCTGGCAACCACATTCCTTCTGTTGTTCCTTCTTCTTTTTACCATTTCATTCACTCTACCTGACAATATTTTCTTTATTATTGACAGTATTTACTGCATAAATCTAGCTTACCTGATAAAGTCCGTTATAAGAAATCAGATATCTACCTCTAGCACGTTCGTTAAGGCAGGATTGCCAATGTGGTATCTTGTTATTTCCTCGTATTTATTCGGTTCATCACAACACACATGGTATCTGTTTACATTCCTTTTTTATACCCCAACTACACTCCCAACCCAAATCACCCAAAGTCAATCCTCGATCTCACAATACTCACAGTAAGTGTAGATCCAATGTAACGTTTCTTTTAACGACTATTGAATTAGGTATAAGGTATTTCAATCAAGTTTTGCGTTTGTTCCAGTGTACTTCCACAGTCTTTGGTTCTAGCAGAAATTTCTGTCTACTCCTAGGGTGTCATGTTGATGAGAAGGATATTTCCATTTCAAAACATTATATTATTGTATTTATTTCAGCTTACATACGTTGGTATAATTTAAGGATTTATTTGAGTAAATCAACATTTGCGATTGACGCCCTCCATCAGGGCATGTACTATCGCTTCCGGTACCTCTCCTTTGGTCTTTGGAAGTTCGCGCTTCATCGTGGACCAATAGTTGTGGATCGGACGTAGTTCTGGACAGTTTTGAGGGGTTTTTCCTATGTTTGGGTCATAAATCACTGGGAACGGTAATTTGATATTTTGCAGTATATCCCGTATCCTTTGTTAAAAGCTAGTCGAGTTAATTCATCACTATTGAGAAATTATGAAATTTTTGGTGTTTTTACAGTTGTCGTTGTTTGTTTTGTTGGCAATGCATCGAGTTGTATTGAATGTTTCCGCTATTTAAGTCCTTTCAACCTTTGGAAAGAAAACAACCCTAGTCCTAACCATTTCAAATAGTAGAACATCAAATCTCAAAAATGAGAATTCACACAAATGTTTTCCTTGTTTCAATCTCATCCTCGATGGCTTACTCCAAGTATTTGCTCTTTTAACAAGACATAAAATGTAATAAAGACTAAGATATGTTCCTTTAACTACAAAACAAATATGTTCCTTAGAATGCATTAATGTGTTCCGTGGTAGATCTTAAACCCCGTAACGCCCAACGAAAAGGGTATCTAACAGCATAACGGTTTATTTGGATGAGTTCATGTGGTTTGGTACATAATCCAAAGAAAAGTGTCCCAACGGTAGTGGCATGAAGAAAATTCCGGTCAAAACAGCAGTTTTTGATCGTGCTGCCTCAGAGATGGCAAAATCCGTTTTTGGAGGCACTCATTTTTGTGAATCTCTCCGAAGGCACAATTGGTCACGAATGGCTCACTCCGTTTGCCGCAAGTTCATGTGACCTGCCAAATTAGATACTTCGGAGCGAATTCCGACAGCTTCTTCCGTTTGAAACGGTGGTCAATGATGCAGCACCAGTATTTCGTTAGAAACTTCGTGTAGAGTTTCCGGGCATGCGTTTTGGCAACACTCTGTTGGCTTTCGTCCCAATTTGGGAAGTTCAGCATCTTGTACGTTTTCAATCCGGATCGTGTGTTGGTTCTCTGGACAAAGCTTTCTGAATATGATTTTTTTGGACCAAGTTCCGCGCCGAAATGTTCGAATTTCAATCAGCACTCTCTCGTTTTTTTTCGGGCGTTGTTCCCAGTTTTCGTTCAGCTCCTGGCTTCTGATCCACTGTTATCAACAACTGCCCAACAGAGCGGATGTTGACAAATAAACTTTAAAGAGAAACTGAGCACAATTGGATCAATTTCGGTGAATTATGAAAAAGTTACGCAAGTTCGAAGATGTCGCAATAATTATCGACTCACCCTTTAATATCGTTGTTGACAGTGGCCTAACGTTTGCATGGAAAAATGGACGTTTTTTCGGATGGTGATAAAAAAAAGCTAAGGCTGATAATTGCTTTTGATAAGTTTCCCGTGGATAATAATTATTTGAGCTTACTTGCAAAACAATTCGACGCCCTTGCGAGCGGCCTTCCGGCACTTAACCGGAACATTCGCCATGGTGGACGAAAACATGCGTGTAGGCATGTTTTTGAGTTCTTTCTTCGTTTTATTTATCAATTCCTCCTCAGTTTTTGCGACAAAATTGTTGGAGTAGATCTTACGCTTCAGGTTGGCCCAGAAATTCTCGATGGGACGCAGCTGGGGGACGTTGGGCGGGTTCGCCGACCTTGGTACCACATCGATATTCAGCCGCTCCATCCCCTCCAACGATTGCTTCGAGTAGTGAGCTGACGCCAGATCCGGCCAGAACACCGCACCTTCGCCCTTATGGTATTTCTTGATGAACGACGCAACTTTCGGCTGGCATTTCCTATTACCAATTTCTCCGTTCACGGTCAGTCCGGAGCGAAAGAAGAGCGGCTTTGACATCCCCTTCTCGCTGATTGTCAGCCACAGCTGCACCTTCTTGGGGAACTTGGTGTGTGAAATGAATTTCAACTCGGAGCTCACTTCCTTCGTGGGGGAAGTAAAATACGAAGTGCCCTGCCAGTCGTTGCCATCCAGGGTGAGATAGGTCTCGTCGTCCATCAACACCGCCACGTCGCGATTCGCTGGGAAAATCGAGTTGACCATCTTATTCAGCCGCTGCCGCTGCGTCATTGCCTGCAGTTTCGAAACCAGTGGACGTCGACTTCCGCTTCCTGACATGTATGTTCATGTTCGCCAGGTACTTTTTCACTGTTTGGCCGGTTAAACCGACCTCCCGGCCAAGCGCACGCAGCGATGTAGCCACTTTTCCCTCGGTCTTCCTCTTCAGCATCCTTTGGAGCTTGTCTTGTCGCTCAGGGTCGTCGGCCGTCCGGAACCGGGATTTCTTTCGATGCTCTGATTGTTATCTAATAGTGCCAAGATGTTGTAGATGCTGGAACGGGCGTATCCGGCGTCCACAAAGTGCCGCACGATGTCCGTTTTCGACGCGCACACTTCTGAACGGAGTTGCTGTTTTTGCCATCACGGTTAGAGTTCGACTGATAGAGCTGTCAAATTTTGTCCGCTGGCTCACGGGTTACTATGATTGATGCTGCATGGATAGTTTCGTCAGTGCGGGTAAAGGTGAACCCATGAAAAATCGGCAATTTTTGCAAACGTTATTGAAAATGACAAACATAAATGGTGGTATCTTATTACAACGTTTTGCAAAATATATTCACTAAGGGCACAGTAGACTCCTTACACAGATTTGATTTGTGAGTAAGCCAAGTTTCATAGACAGCAGTGAACGATATGTAATTGGCGCACCATCGCCGGGAGCTGATAGGAGTGGTAAGGAGCCAGCAATACGATCGATTGAATGGGTGAGTTTTGTCGAATCTTTTCTTATGATGCAACTTGATGAAGCGCCTCTCGTAATAACCTTCTAAGTCGTAGTTCCCATGCGATTGAGTAAAGAGGACTTTCACATTGAGTTTAATTTGTGGCCGTGCAGTAGTATCAATGAAAGAGAGGATGTTTTGAGCGTATATGGCTTTAAAAAATTGGTTCTAAGTTCAAACAGCAAATTGAAACAAGAGCGCGATAATGTATGAGCATAACGTTCTCATAAATTTAGACGTCCGTTTCTAAATGGTAAAGTGGAACCTGGAAGAAATTGCGGAACAGATAATGATTGGTTTGCTTGAATATCGAAATTTTTAGCCTCAGGATGGTTCATCTCCCGTCGTAGTCACTCAAACACATCTTTTGGGCATTCTCGTAACTTGTCCGTGAGTGAGATTCCAACTTGTGACGTTGGCGTGCGAGGTATGGTTGTTAACCACTACGCCGGAATAATAGATAATAGTTTCTAACGGAATTGAGTGTGCATTCCGAAATGTTGCATTGTAGATCTGTACGTTGGTAATTGTTTCATAGACTCAAGCCGAATACTCTATAGCAGACTTGGAGGCTGTGGATGAAGTTAAATTAGGTATAATAACTATATCAAAAATATTCTTATAAGACATTCAAGCTAACTACTCCTCATGCATCATTCTGGTAGCAAGTGGTGCCATACTCAAATCCGACAAATAGTCCTTTCCGTTCAGAACAAGCCATCACTCTACACTCCTACACTCACCAAAATGCCCCTTCAATCGAAGACCCCCGCCCCACACCCTGCATGTCACTGCTTTCTGAGTCCCCCCCTAAAACCTAAATCGAACTCGTTGCAACTGCTGCCGCCCGAAAGCATTTCTATTGCAGCGCCACCGCCCGTTCCCAGTCCAGGCAGAAGAGACATTGGGTGTACCAGATCGATTAGCTTTTCCTGGTTGATTGTGGCTATCACGACTTGACTCGGGCTCCGGCAGCAGCAGCTGCCTGCCGACTTGTGTGATTGTGGCCCTGGGCCATGTGTATATGCTAGGTGCCCACCGAAGCAACCACGCGGCGGTGGTGCCACGACTAATTGGTCGAACGTTTGTAATCCTCCTGCAACTACTGGGTTCGGGCTAGCGAAACGTGCTCGCTTATGGGCCTGCTCGGTTCGGCTTTCGCGGATCCACCCATTGCTTCCCGACACCGATCCGGGGTCCCGCACAGAAGTTGTCTCGGGTCAATTGCTGCTGCTGTTGGAGGTAGAATTTCACTCAATTTGAAATTTGAACTAAATTGATCGTCAGCCAGCGAACGAACGTGGTGTCTTGCGGCGAGAGCTTACTTTTGATTGAATGATGGACGACGGATGGGCATATACACATATCTTGGCTGACAGGCATCGAGTGTATCTAATTTCTACTATCAAATTAAATTGAAAGTTTTTTCGGTGGACCCCCCGCTGCGGGAAGGATGGATCAGCAGTAGTAGAAGTAGCGATCGGTAACTTGCCAGTTAGTAGGTACTATAGCTGCTACCTCGTGACGACGGAGACGATGATGATGATGTATGAGGGATTGCTAGTGACTGACGATATGTAGGATATCGCGAGAAAGGTAGCAGGATTTATAGCTGCAACAGCAGTGGTCAGGAAGTGTTACCAGATTTGGTGGTTATCAAGCACACTTCACTGATCCTTCAGTAGCATGTTTGCATATCCACCATCACTAGTTTTTCACATTTTGCCCGAACAAGTTTTTGCGCTTGAATTAATACAATTTCTTCCATTAAGGCAAACACCATTCGGACCACATACCATCGTCTCTCGTCCGAAAGATTGACATTTCATGTTGCTTTTTGTGAACTTTCCGACTCTCACCCGGACCTTGGTGGACTCACAACAAGGCACGGAGAAGAATTTAATCCCACCAACCAATATGATGAGATGCAGCAGCCACCAGTGGAAAGTAAACATCGTTACTTAGTATGAGTCTACGGGTTTCAGAAAAACAAAAACAGAAGCCCCCACACATCTCACACACTGACTGCTTGCTGACTGGGCAATACGGAGAGCTAATAGGGGTGCGCATACACTCACTCATCTCGGAGACCCCCTGGTGGCTTTCTGGGTGCTCCTCCGGGCCCCTCTTCAGACTTGCGCTATAGGAATTTAATAGACCCCGCAATCGAAACTCCCATGATCGTGGCGCAGTCGGGTTTGTTTAGTGAAAAAGTGACGTTTTAATGTGGTCGCCGGGGGTTCCGGGGTTAGGAAATCTGATTTGGGGTGTCTTTACCTCCTTTTCTGCTTCGTTTGCTGCCTGTCGATCAACGCCGCCGCTTCGTACAGAAGCTAGCAGCAAGAAATAAATCAACAAACGTGATGGATTCGATGTCGCTCGTTTTATGATCGATGTTGTGCAGCAGCAGCATTGGCGGATCAACGGCATCGGATCGCATCGAACCGCACCGAAGGAGAAGATATGTTTTCCACAACTATGGATTCGGAGCGGTGTTGCTCCTTTGAACCGTATGTGCCGTCGCCGAAGACGACCATCGATAACGACGATGACGACGGTGCGATGGTTAATTATGGATTTGATGGCTACTTATTAGTAGCCATATCTCTTCTACATAAGTGCAGTGACCCATCCATCGTGAGTCATGGTGTGAGGTGGTTTTATTTTGCTTATATCTGGCCGATCGGTGACGATGGAAAACATACTCAATTTGGTTAAAATGTTGTCCAACTTGATGGCGAAGGGAATTCCGTAGAAAATATCTAATTACATGGCGAGGAGCGATCTAAGGCGATGGGAATGTGGGGTTTTGTAAATAGATAGATAGTCTCAATGTATTGAACTTTGTACCGGTCCGAGAAATTTTGGTCGTACGTGATTTTGAGTTTGTGAAACTCGTATATGTGGTTTAGTTTTGTTAATAGTTCCATTGAATCAATTCTTTGAGAGACGATGTCGTTTATAAATGATAAAATTGCAAATTTACGACGTTCTTTCAATGTCTGTTGACAACCATAGATCGCAATTTATGTGATGGCAAGGGAAAGATGAACCAACCTAACTGTTCACAAAGTAAAAATTGCTTTTGAACCTAACATGGGTGAAAAATTATCTCTTGCTGTTTGGGAGAGGGAAATAAACAGATCGCTAGAACCAGAACAACGCAATAGGTAGTATAAGAGCACGATCGGTTGCATTCTCCTTTTGCCAGTCAAGGGGGTTTCCTCCCTCTTGCCTACCCCGCATCAAAGGTAGTATGGTAAAAGATTATGCGCCCGATTGTATACTACCTTCATATGCCCTCCGCTCGTTTTCAACTTGTATCTTTCAATTTTCATAACCTGCCGTTACTCTAAACGGAACTATCAATGCTTTCTCTTCAATTCTCTTAGTTCTAGCAATAAATTACTGTCCACTCCTAGAGCCTCTCTCATGTTGATGGAAATTATGCCCCCCCCAAACACAAATCCGACCAGAAAAAAAAAAAGACTAAAACGAAGTAAACATGAAAATTCTAAAACACAAAATTTTTATACCCATGAAAAAATGCCAAATCATTTGCAACACTTTCTGGACCGCAATACTACACAAAACTAGAAGGTGAAACTCTTCCAAAATTTTTGGAGGATTTTTTTTGTTTTTTTTTTTTTTTGTCAGACAATCTGTCATTGTGGAAGCGGGAGTTCTTGTTTCGTGACTCAGCGGAGCATGAGTCACTACGGTTAGGATACGCTGGCATCAATGAACAGTAATAATGTACAGTCCAAAAATATGAATCCACTAAATGTTCCACAGTTTCGACCCTTCGAGAGATACTAAGCAATTATAAACGGAAATCTTCGGACAATTAGTCAAGTTGTAAGAACACCAGTGATTTCCGCGAGAAATGAAATTTTGTCAGTATGAAGATCTTGGATAGTACTGCCGTGAGCCTCATGGCAGGAGTATGAACAAAGTTGCGCCGAGAATGGGACAGTAAGAGCAAGTGAACTTAAATAAACTGCAAAAAAGACTTTTAAATAATTAAAACAAAGATTGGAACAGGTATGCGAAGCCCTTATTTACTATTTTTTGTAAATAAAAAAATCAGTGGGGTTGTGTTTAACACATGACCGGTTGACGTAGACTACGTAAACCCGTTTGATTAGTTTCTTAGTATACTGCTCTAATGGAACGTCGGCGTAATCTCGAAAATCTATCGATAAATGATAAAGCTTTAAGAGTTCACACTGCTTCAGTTATTTTTAAATGTTGATTTGACCTCTACCCTTGCCTTA
This sequence comes from Aedes koreicus, assembly GCA_024533555.2. Lineage (NCBI taxonomy): Eukaryota > Metazoa > Arthropoda > Insecta > Diptera > Culicidae > Aedes > Aedes koreicus. The sequence goes on along the minus strand of JAHHFK020002454.1, from coordinate 178,920 downwards.
AGGCCTAGTCTGATCAAAATAGCGTTGGTGTTTGTCCTCAAAGATCGTTAGACCAGCATTAGATAGTAAGTATGTTAGCAAAAATCTATTGTACATTCTTTAGAAAGCATTTGAAAAGTATTTGCACTTTGTCAAGTTGGTTGACCACTCGATTTTATTTCCCACCTCGAGTTTAAGGCCCTTCTCTAGCTTTACGACAAGTAGTTAGCAACGCATTACCTCTGGTTGCTTTCAGTTTCGCCCGATAACCTCGAGTTCGCTCGGCATAGGTACATGGTCAATTCGGAGGATTTTTCGAATGTTCGATCTTAACGCGCTTCCGAAATTTGCGCAAACGGTTGGCATCAAAACGAATAGGCATTGCACTTATTCACCCTTTCACAGTTTCTCAATACTTATTTCGTCCTAGAAGTAAAACGCTATCCAACGCGAATCGTTAATACAACAGAATAACTATTCATAACAGTACTCATTGAAATGTGCATGTTCGAGAATCAAAACATTGTCCGTGATAGGGAATTTCTTGAAACTTGCCAGAACGCAACATTCTTTAAAATTTTCATACACCGATCGTTGAATATGTATGCGAAATATATTAATCTTTTATTTGTAAAACTTTATATACCTGAGTAAATAGAATGGCAATCGTATAAATTTCTTGATTAGAGCAGTCTCAAAAATAAATCAATCAAGAAACAATCGAATTCTAAGCGTCCGGTGTTTAAATTTTTCGTGACGGTAGCCATTTGTAAATTGTACAAAATGCTCAAGGTATGCAACAAAGAGAAAACTAATATTGTTTTAGCCACCGCTGTCAGCCAATCGGTAAGAACCAAACATTCAAATCAAACAAACTCTATCAAAATTAAATTGGTCGTCCTGAAAAGGACGGATTTGACATGGTCCGCATTTGAATTAAAACCCTCTCTGCGCCTTACCAAAAGATGTCTACCAAACCAAATATCACCTTATTTCGCCCCTAGTAGTAGCCAGAGATGCCACATATACAGATTTATCTGTAATCATACAGATTTTCTGCAGTTTTTGGATACATAATTCTGTGTATACAGATTACAGATTTTTAGAAAAAATACAGATTTTACCGATTAATGAAAAATCCTCTCTTTTGTTGCATTTTATGATCACTTTTAAATAACCATATTTGGAAATATAATTGAGCCGCCTACAGAATATGTCAGATATTCATCGATATATCGGAAGGATGGCCGCTTCGAAGACATCAAGCAAATTAGTTTTGGTGGGCAGTATCCATTTCAATTCTGTGTTCAAACTTCATAAAGCATCACTTCATAGCATCAATCTATACAATGTGTGTTTTTTTTTTGTCTAGTACGCTTTTGCTATTATTATCAATCCTACTGAATAACATGATAAAACCACTAGAAATTGTGCAAACGCAGGTCTTAAATGATGAGAGGGGGATGGACAATTTTCAGTAGTCAATCCAAGCACCCTCGGTGGACAGCATCCATCTCAATAATTAACTGGTATAGGCTACTTCTTTTCATGTCTGATTTGTATACTTCTAAGGTTTGATGTCAGACAATGTTATTGCATCGATAGCAAAAGTCATCTTGTATAGTATGAACAACAACAAGAACAAACATAAAATTTATATTTTGATCGTTTTCATTAATATCTTGATTTGGTGAGCAATGCACAAATTGAACTTATATTCTTATTCATCAAGTTTTATTTCTACCCATTTCAGCTCACCAAATGAAATACAATCTGAACTTCGTACGCTGTCGACTCGAAAGCCAAATTTAATTACTAGTATTTGCAAAATACAGTTTAACTTTTATGTTGAATATTTTTTTATATTGCTGCATACTTGGAATAATCCACAGATTTTCGGTATTTTTTTTGTTTAGTTGCAATAGTGAAAATCAGTTTGATTAGAACAATAAAAACCAACGAACTGATTTGAATAATGATTTATTTTGCTTCAAGCGGAGTACTGCGTTATTCGAAATATTTTTAAGAATTTAATCGATTGGAATCGTCTTTACCTACCATAAGAAAATATCTAGATGATTTACCACCGAGTGTTGTTTTCAGCGTGTACTATGAGATTCTTGAAACTGCCAACTATATTTACAGAAGTTCCGAGTAAATCACAGTAATTCGGTGAAAAATTGTCATTTCACCATACTATCCCAAATGTTGTTTGTGTTCACCGATCTTTACGTAAAATATATCGATTTCACAGGAAAATCTCTAGTTTTCGTTTGAGGATCAACTTCCGTAAATTAATCACAGAATTCTTTGATTAATTAATGGTAGGACCACCCCCCCATTTTTATACAAATTAACAACACCCCCCTTTTGGTTTGCACCAAAAAATTTTTTTGTAGACAGAAAAATAAGAAACAACAACAACAAAAAAAAACCAGACAAGCAAAACCAAGATATAATCCAAAAAAAAAATTTTTTTTTTTTTACATCCCCGAACTTTAAAAAATAAAAAATGTTTAAAAACTTCTTTTCACAAACCCAAACAAATATCACAACTTTTTGCAGTGCAATTTATTCAGGATAGACTGTATTTAATATAAAAACATTTTTTTTTTTTTATTAAATCATTTATTTGTACAGGCTCAATCGAATCAACTTTACAGAGCCAAGTTTTCATATTTATATACATCAATTATCTTAAAACTAATGTTAAGGGGATAGAACCGATTACTCGCGGCCGTCTCGAGGTTAATAGGAATAACAATTGTATGGATGGGAAGATAGGCGGGAATTTGAAGTGTGGTTTACAAAGCACGTTTATTTTAAATTCGGAATTGGATAAAAACTTATAACTATACAACTTTAGGTTTTCTTTTGACTTTAACATTTTTGAGAATGAGAAAAAAAACACACACACAAACACAGAGAAAAAAAACTTAAAGTAAACATACAGGTTAAACTAACTACAATCTAAGGCTAATGTTAGTCAAAAACACATAAATGAGTTTCATAAACTCCAGATCACGTATAGCCAAAATATCTCGAACCGGTACATTGGGTTGTCTACCTCGAGCCCGAAGGGAATCATAAAGCTCAGATCTGACTCCACGATGCTCAGCACATGACCAAATAATGTGATCTGCGTCCTGGTAACCTTGTCCACATTCACAGAGATTGCTGTCGCTCAGCCCAACACGGTATAAATGAGCGTTCAAAGAATAATGATTGGACATGAGGCGAGACATCACACGAATGAAGTCTCGACCCACATCCATCCCTCCAAACCAAGATTTCTTCGACACCTGTGGGATGATAGAATGTTGCCATCGCCCCAAATCTCCTTTACTCCATTTATACTGCCAGCTAGCGAGTGACTGTTGACGAAAAATAGGAAAAAATTCATTGAAGGCGATTTGTCGATCATAAATATCGCCTTCTATAGCGCCCACCTTTGCCAGCGAGTCCGCTCTCTCATTGCCCAGAATTGAACAATGAGATGGGACCCATACAAAGGTGATGATAAAATAACGCGAAGATAAAGCACTTAGAAGCTCCTGTATTTTCATGAGAAAATACGAGGAGTGCTTTACCGGCCTCAAGGAGCGAATAGACTCTATAGAACTGAGACTATCCGTGAAAATGTAATACTGATCCGGTGTTAGTGAGGCAACAATTTCTAGCGTAAAGTGTATTGCCGCTAATTCAGCGACATATACGGAACAAGGAGCTTGAAGTTTACGATTGGCGCTATAAATTTCATTAAATATACCAAAGCCTGCTGACTCCTCTATCAATGATCCGTCAGTGAAGAACGATTTAGTGGAATCAACTTGGCCAAACTTTGCAGCAAATATCACCGGAGCAATCATAGGACGATGATGCTCTGGGATTCCATGAAGCTCCTGCTTCATGGATAAATCAAAATGAACCGAATTGCCGAAGTCGGAGAAGCAAACACGATTGGAAATGTTCGGCGAAGGGCTGACATCCTGTGTTATGTACAAATGGTACAAAGTCATGAAGCGAGTTTGAGGATTCAACTCGAGAAGCTTCTCAAAATTTTCGATTACCTGGGGGTTCATTACTTCACACCTGGTGAGGAGCCGGAGAGATAACTCTGTAAACCGATCCGAGAGTGGCAACATGCCGGCCAGCACTTCAAGACTCATGGTGTGAGTCGAGTGCATGCAACCTAACGCGATACGAAGACACCGATATTGAATACGTTCCAGTAAAAACATTTATAATATGATAAAATATGTAAGCTATTCGCATTTAGTTTCCTCGTGAAATATTTATTGGAGTGTATATTTCAAGTTTATTTTCTGTGGTAAATTAAACCCTCGATCGAGGATGGGCTTCCACACACTGCTCATGTGTAAACCAATGGGGAAATAAGCTTAATAGATAGGTAGAAAGTGTCCCTTCACTCAGCCTAATATGCAACGATCGATTACATTTTTTATTATAACTCATAAAGTATTTGAGCAGCAAGCGATATTTAACTAGTTACACACTTGCTTAGATAAGTTTAATAATTTGATAGCATGTATCACGAAAAGCACCACATTGGGTCTGTTCATGGATGCAACTTCATTCCACTTGATAGATTTGTGATTAAATGTAGTCTACGTACGATTTTTTTTCTGATTTTCTGATTTAAGGCCAACTGTATTCGCTTACCCAACACAACATTTCATAAATCAAACTAAATCAAACTACTACGAAATACTTAAATGATTTTTACATATGATTAAGCGGTCATTTGATAATCAAAACATTATAATTCACTCTACACAGATTTTGTTCTTTAAGATTGTGTTTAGATGAGCCATATGAAAACATTTCATCGAAAATTTTTCCAATAACAACATTTTTACTACGCTATTCATACAACAGGCCACAGTTAAGAACATAGAATTAAACTTGTGACTATTTTCTGTGCATATTGGCTGCATTACTCGGTTTATACAAGAACAAAATTCTTGTAGTAAAAACTATCATTTTACCCGACTATGCCTATCTCTAAGACTACCATGAAATTTTAGTCAAGTTTACTACGTTTATGGTAAAACCTTCAACATTTGTGGTATATTTGACTCACCTCATTTTATATCAACCGCAACATGGTCGATCTAATCGCAGGCATGGTAAAATCAAACGCATTTATAGTCAGGTGAAAATTGTTGGTGTTTGCGCTTAATTTAACCCTCGAAATGGTAGTTTCAACTACAATATTTTTTGCGTGTACGTTCAATTTAGCCAAATTTAAATAATTCAAAGATCGTGTAGATAATGTTCAGCTTAGCCAGTGAAGTCATGTTGTCTAAAAAGTTAAGGAAATCGAAAACTACGCGGAAGTGAACTCCTAAATTCAATTGCTTCAAAATAAATCGGTCATCTTGATAGAAACATGATTTTGTTGATTATCGGCGAATTAATTAAATATTTTGTACACAGGCCGAATAAAGGAGCTAGGCTAATATTACATCCCGGTACCCTACTTGGTTCAAATGCGATGCACGCAAAGTTATTTTTCAACCAGTGAACGGGAACCAAACAGTAGTTAAATTTACGATACAGATTTTTTTTTACAGATTTTCAACAGTCGGATACAGATAAAAAAGATTTTTGGGTGTAAAAATACAGATTGACCATGAAAAAAATGTGGCAACACTGGTAGTAGCACCCACCGGCTGGCTACAAAGACATTATTTTCCCAAGCAACCGACTGCCTAGCACACCACAGCATAATGTATGGCTGCCTAGCAACGGTTGCCTAGCCAACGGCTTGGCAACAACAGACTGCAGTGCAATCAGCTACCTGACTAATTCTAGATGAAATAGTCAATAGGTCGAAAGTAACATTTGTAAACAATGAATTCTAGCGTATTTTTCTGGGATCTGCTTGCTCCCACAAACAAAATAGCACCAGAAACAGATACAGGGAGTTATTACCTTCCCGTCGGTAGTGGATATAGATGTTAGCAACCATGCATTTCCAGGAAATTTCCGTTTTAAGTCATTGTTTACAATTGTTACTTTCGACCTTTTGTCGATTTTGTCTAGAATTGGGTGGGCAGAGAGTTTTTTGTTTTTCCCCCCCCCCCCCCCCCCCCCCACAAAAGTCTCCTCCCCCCCCCCCCCAAAAAAACGCACCCCCCCCCCCGGTCCCCCCCCCCCCCGCCCCCGCCCCCCCCCCACACCCGCCCGATTCCCCCCACAGCCTCACTACCCCCCCCCCAAAGAAAAAAATTGCGGAAGTGTACCCGTTTTATATCGTTCACTGCTGCATATGAGACCTCCCTTGCTTACATTTGAAATCTGTGATAGTAAAATTGAGTGCATTGAGTAAATAAACTCTGAAAAATCGGCATTATAAGGCATCACCTCATATTTTGGTTATTTTCAATGGCTTGAAATTGTTAACGGATAATGTATTATAGTTGAATCGGTACGCGGGAAAATTTCCAATCGATTGATGTAAACAACTTGAAAATCTATTGAGCATTTATTAAGTTATTAGCTTTTAATTTGTAACGATATTTCGTGACGGTTGCTGATTTTTAGATTTTCAATTGACACCCTACCCTTGCCGTAAGACGTAGTCTACGTCAAAATATTAAATTCGAATTCTAGAAGTTAAGAGAGGACAGAATATAAGAGCGTAGACTGTGATAGGTACACAAGACTCGGAACGAGAACGAGAGTAAAACGCGTGTGGTAGGTTTGAAAGCAAAACTTGTTGTGTTTATTATGCGTAAGATACATGGTTATGTGAAACCCCTTCAATTGGGTGTTGGGTATTACCCAGTGGATAGTTTATTAGTTACACCCCTCCTCAAACAATCACGGCTTAATACCCAAGGACATACGATGTTTGTTGAACAATACTGATGTTGAACCTTTGGTTAGAACGTCTGCTGGTTGATCGGCTGATGGGATGTAGCACAAGTCTACTTTTCCATCACGGACGCATTCCTTGATGAAGTGTAGCTTTACTTCAGTGTGCTTCAGCTTCTGATTGCAGACTGATTGTCCTCGAAAATCTGTGCAGGCATATGATCCCGAATCGCCAACTCGTCGAATAACTTGCAGATCCACATTTCGTCACAGATGCATTCCGCCAACGCACAGCACTCAGCTTCAGTCGAAGAAAGTGCCACCGTTTTCTGCTTTCTACTACTCCATGACGTCGTAGCTCCATAGATTTGAACCAGGTAGCCGGATACTGAATGGCGATCATTGATGTCAGTAGCCCAATTGGCATCCGCAAAACCCACGATCTGACGATATTCTGGGTTAAGATGAATACCAGTCCATACTCCGGCGTTCCTCTCAAATACCGAAGGATTCTCTTCGCGTGTTTCCAATGGTCTTCCGAAGGATTGGATTGGAACTGGCTGAAGGACGATATCGCAGCATTCAAATCCGGACGGGATGTTACCGCCAAATAAGTAAGTCAACCGATAAGCTCTCGATAAGGTTTATCTAGCTTTTGCTCTGCTTCAGCTCGCTTGAGTTGGAGACCAGCCTCCATCGGCGTTGTTGACGGCTTGCATGCCTCCATTCCGAAGCGTCTCAGCACGGCATTGACGTAGTGTGGCTGACTCAGCTTTAACAAACCTTTCTCTTGATCATGTTCGATCAGCATATTCAGGATCATGCGAGCATCTCCAAGGTCTTGCATCTTGAATTCCTTCCGGAGCAATCGTTTCACTGCTTTAATCTCGTTGACAACCTTCGCAATTAGCAACACGTCGTCCACGTATAGCAACAGAAACACCGGTCCTGATTTGCTTTGCCGAACATACAGACAGTTATCGCCTTCGCATCGTCGAAAACCACACTGTTCAATGAACTCGTTGAAGCGATCGTTCCAAGTCTTAGAAGCCTGCTTCAGCCCGTAAAGTGATTTGTTGAGCTTACACACTCTGTCCCCCTCCTCAAATCCCTTCGGCTGACGCATATAAATATCCTCAGTCAGGATACCGTTCAGGAAAGCGGAAGTCACATCCATCTGATGGACGGCGAAACCATGTTGATTGGCGAATGCAAGCATTAATCGAACAGTTGCCATTCTAACGACAGGTGCATACGTCTCCGAAAAATCGAACCCATATCGCTGCGTGAACCCTATGGCAACCAAACGTGCTTTACGCTTCTGTACAGATCCGTCGGGTGCCAGTTTCATCCGGAAAACCCACTTACAATCAATCGTCTTGTACCCAGCAGGCAAGTCCACCAACTGCCAGGTATTGTTTTCGGATAGAGACGTCATCTCTTTATCGATGGCCTTCTTCCAGTCGGGCCAATCTTCCAATTTTTGCAGCTTTTCGATATTTTCAGGAACATCCTCGACGAAACTCTCGGCATTCAGAGCAAACGCGATACACAGATAATCGCTTAGCTTTGCCGGTGGATTGCGTGCTCGTTCACTTCGACGTACATTGACAACACCATCCCTTTCTTCAGCATGTTGACCATCCTCACTGAAGGGTCCAGCCTCTGCTTCTTCGAACTCTTCGCCGTCTGCATCTTCATTCTCCGACTGCTGATCAGGAGCATCACCGCCGGCGTCGGGCGCAGTTTGATTATCACGGGCTACAGAACTTGACGAAAACGGTCCAAACAGCTGATAGTGATGCAGCCTATCTGGCTCCCCTTCTATCGTCAACTCGGATTCGATTCTTCGCGGCAGCAACGCTTGCTCATTCACAACGACATCACGAGCAATGAAGATCTTTTTACCATCATTTAGACGATATCCGCCTCCACCGTAACCAACGAAATAGCTGGCCTTGCTACGCGCCTCCAGCTTACCACGTTTCTCCTTCGGAATAAGGCTGTACGCCTTACTTCCAACAATCCGAATCTTCGATACGTCCGGCTTGTGCCCGTACCAGCATTCGTAAGATGTCTTACTCGATGTCAACGCAGCTGTGGGAATCAGTCTTCGGAATTGAACATACAACACTGTGTTTGAAAAGAACATGTTCATGCCGTGCTACCAATTTTTGCGTTTGCACACACATCCATCTCCCGAACATGTGTTTGAAAATATACCTTGTGTGTATTCGGGATGTGTTTGCATGGTTTGCCTACGATGTTTGTACCCGAAGTTCGTACACGATGTTTGATCAGTGGGTACAGTTTTATGTGCGTTTTCACCTCAAGCAACAGCAGTGCAGAGTGTGTTGTGATTTGCGGAAGCAGTGAATGATTCGTTTTACCTCGCAGAACGTTTATTTTTTACCTACCACAGCTGCTCCAAGACAATGGTGTCTACCATTTCAGATGTGGCAAATCAAATTCTTTGTTTGTTTTAGTTTCTGTGTTTTGATCGCAGCCGAAGTTAAAAGCCGAATGGTTTGTTTCAAATACGATGGTGCATCACGACATAATCGCAAAATTTTCGGAATAAATATGCAGTACATCGTAAATGGTTAGATCGCTTTCCATGCTTGAGATGAATAGTAGACAAATAGGAGAAAACCTGAAAAAACATATCGAAGAAGTGCTGAAATGCTACGGTCTGAATCTTTTATATGTTTCCTCTGCAACGACTGATAATGGTCTTAACATTTGAAGTGTTCTCACAGTTTATGATTAGAACAGGTGATAGAACAAGTTGAGAAACTAGAAACCGACGATGAAAATGATGAATTCGATTCTTGACTGGATGTTATGCTGCGGGATTTAGAGGTTTCATTTGAAAATTTACATGAAGGGTGCATTGAGAAAATCAAATGTGGCGCTCATACCCTTAGTCTTTTGTCCAAGGACGTAATAAATGACGACTTAGAAAGCTCGCTCAAAGTGGTCCGTAAATTGGTCAAGGCTACAAGAAAAGTTAAATTTAAGACATACTTCGATCTAGAAAAGATTCCTCTGCCTCGAATTGATTGTAAGACGCGATGGGGATCAACCTGGGTCATTATCGAGAGTATCCATAATCATGCAGGATTTTACAAAGACATCGGCAGACAATGCTCAGAACTGATGCTGAGTGACAACAACGTTCAGAATAATATAGATGATTCTTAAGTAATGAACCGATCAGCTTTCAAGAATTCAGAACAGTTCGTAACATTCCGGACAAGTTTCAGCTCTTAAAACCTTTTTCTGGATAATAAAAAAAGCTGGGTACTTTACCTCTGAATTTGCCAGGTTTTGAAATTAAAGGTTAACTCTGCAACTGTTTTCACTTCAATATCATCTTACTTTAGGATCATTTGCTAAAAGTGGATTCCATTCGTAAATTGAAAGTCAACAACTATCCTGAAATGGACAAGGAAGAACCTCGGGATGGACCATCGATTAGCAATGGCGAAGAAGATGCATGTGATGCTATGCTAGCAAAAGAATGTAACCAAGCGAAAACTTCCTGTGAAACATCTCAGCTTGATCTTTAACATTTTTGCAACTGGCTAATGCAAAAACACGACTTCTGATATCCACGGACATTATTCAATATTGGCAATCAAAGCGATACGAAGATCCTGAGCTATATGACTCTGCCATGACCGCTTTGGCTGCTCCAGCAACTCAGGTGTCAGTAGAATCTTGCGTTTCTGCAGTGAAAATTCTTCTTGATCAACGACGGCTGCGAATGTCCGCTGATTTGCTGAATGACAAGATGATCATAAGATGCAACCAAAATCTTCTACCGCTGGCAGTATCGAAATAAGAGCAATTGAAATGCGTTTTGTGGTTTCATTGAAAGGTTTTGCCATTTGTTTTTAACAATTTTTTATTATTAATAACATTAATAAAAATGCTTCATTATTGTACGGTAAAAATATTCTGAAATATTGCTCTTGAGATCAAATAATTTTTTTTTAGATACATACTAGTGTGGGACAAGATTTGACATCTTACTCAGAGTAACTTTTTTATATCCATTTGCGTCCCATAACAACTTAGCAAAACATCAGCTTAACCTACCTGTATATTGAAACTATTGAAACGATATATGAAACTATATCTTTGTAGCAGAGCTAATAAGAGACTATCCACTGAGTACATCACGCGAAATACAGAAAAAAAATCATCGGCCCCTCGCCATTTCGTCATGGATAACCTACACCCTATACATTGTTTTCAACCAAAATCTGCACCCTCTATCCTTTAGGACGGAACGTGTTTAATGGATGATACCTGAGCTCTTTACGCAAAAATTCTGAATGAAAATTTCCGGCCTCGATGTGACGAGACAAAGACGAAGTGTTTTTTTCTGTCCCGCATCGCAAACGCCAATGAGCAGACACGATTTTCCAATGAAATACATACGCGCTTACGTCTGTTCTGCACATTCTGTAGGTAGCTGTGTAAAAACACCGTGTTTGAACACCATGTTTTAAACACGTGTCATCACTGCATGTTCATGTGTGTGTTTGGCTGGGGCATGTTTGAGATGAACATCAATCAACAACGAACTGCGGGTGCGTGTTCAATGAAAACGTCGTTTTTGAACACCCTGTACACAAGTGTGTGTGTTTTTCAGAAGACTGAAAGCGCCCCCCCCCCCCCCCCCCTTCCCCCGACCCACACCCCCCCCCCCCCTAACAAAACGATAGAGTGGCCCCGCACCCCCACTCTCCTCCAAACGAGAACCCCCCCCCCACCCCCCCCCCCCTCCCCCCACCCAAAACGCCCACCCCCCCCCGAACCCCCCCCCCACCACACCCTCAAACAAACACACTCCCCCTCCTTTTCCCCCACCTCCCCCAACCCCCCTCCCCCCATGCCCCACCCCCCCTCCCCCCCCCCGCCCCTAATTCCTTTTCGCGGTACTAGCACTTCACCGTTCATCGATTTATTGACATCAACTTCCAGTTCATAAAGTCGATCCGATCGACGACCAGTGCACACCATCTCACCATTCCGATAGATATTCGCCGTGTTCTCAGTAAACTTCACGTCCATTCCTAGTTCTACTACACGACGGATCGAAAAAAGATTGTAATTCAGTCCTGGCACGAATAAAACGTTCTCAACAACGCACTTCAACCGACGCTTCCCGATACGATTCACCATGTCCACTTTCCCCTTATGATAACATTGGAGAACTTGACCGGACGCTACCTTGATCAGCACTGGCTCCTTGAGTTTGACAACGTCACGAAGGAATTCACTACGAAAAATCATGTGGTCGGACGCACCGGAATCCATATAACTGCTGATAAACGTAACCTCCGATTCACTGACGTTTGCTTTTTCCTTCTTCTTTTCTTCCTTCGCCGACTTCGCGGCACCAAAATCGGACCGCCTGGGACACTCAGACCGTTTGTGCCACATCTTCCCGCATGAAAAACACTTCACCTTTGGTTTGCGACTCTTTCCAGCGAACGCCGTTGATTCTGCACTCCCCACACCATCGTCACTGTGGTCCCGCTTGACGCTTTCACTTAATAAGCGAGCTTTGACCAAGTCCAGAGTGCACTGTTCCACCGATAGGGTCTCCAACACGGTAACGAGTTGCCCATACTATCTCGGCATCGTCTGGAGAAGATAAAACCTGTAGCTTGATACCGGCCGATTCCAAATCACGCACAATCCGCTCAAACTGAAGCAAGTGCGCATGTAGTGACCCGGTTTCATCAAACTTCAATGCCGACAGCCGTTTCAATAGATAGAACTGTCCGGAGATGCCTTTGCGGGCGAACGTAGTTTCCAACGTCGTCCACATTTCCCGCGGAGTTTGCTTGCCTTTGATGCACTCGATCTGCGAATCAGCGATATTACGAACAAGCACCGATTTACACTTCGTGTTCTTCTTATTCCTCTCCTGTAGCTTGCGTTCTTTTTCCGCCTTGACTTCAGCAGTATCTGAACGCTGCACTTGCAATTCTGGCAAATCCTGCGCCTGCACAGCTGACCGTGGTACGAACTGTCAAATACTTTAATCCAGTACCAAAAAAACACGTACTAGACTAATGGAATACAACGCTGTACGTTGTATGTCTGTCCCAGGCATAAGATACATGGTTATGTGAAACCCCTCAATTGGGTGTTGGGTATTACCCAGTGGATAGTTTATTACTTACACAGAATCGTCCAATTGTCAATAGCTTCTAATTCACCCGATGGAAATTCGCCTACATCTCTATGCACGGTTATCATAAGGTCTTAATACTGAATTGCATATGCAAATCTGATTTTGAGAACTCGACATACTAAAAATAAAATCCGCAAAGAAGAGTTCCTCGAAGGTATCGTGTTAACTGTTGGTTGCTGTCAGTGTTATCGTTATCGGAAAAAGAAGTGTCCAGTGTGGGTAGCGAAGTTCAATAATTTGGTCGGTAGTACTTGGTGACTTCATTGATCTATATCCGGTGGTATAGATTTGCATCTTTGAGGAAGCATATTAATGCCGCCTCCCTTGTGGTATCCTCACAGAGAGCGTCTCTTATACTGCCAGGGATGCCCCAAAGCTGGCGTGGGCTCTCATACTGGGGGCAGTAACATATAAAATGCTCCACGGTGTGCTGTACGCTACATATTGGGCAGTTAATGTGGAACGGCCCGTTGCCGGACAGGTTGTGAGAGGCCTTGGTGTGCCCTGAACGTAGCCGCGAAATAATACGCTGATTCCGGTGATCGTGGGGGTCCCTCCACTGGTGAGTAACCCCCTTGATTTTCCTAATAAAAGGAGTGCGTGACTGGGCCCATTCCCTGGACCATGCGTTGCGAAGTGTGTTCTTGATCCATTTTTTGGTATCTTCACCGGGGACGCTGTGGGTGACAAGTCTACCCATCCTGCCTATGGAGGCCAGCTTATCTGCCTCAATATTACCTGGGATGCCACAGTGTCCCGGAATCCAAGAGATAGTTGTCCCTGGGGGAGCGTGTCGCATTGTTGCCTGGATCCATGGGTGGGATGGGGTCTCTGATTCGAGAGCCGCCACAACGCTGGCTGAGTCCGTGAGGATGAGAAGAGGCCGATCGGTTGGTATGAATGTCGCGATACGTACAGATAGGGCTTCAGCGGAAAAAATGGAGCACTGTGCTGGAAGTTTGTGGAATTAGCTGAAACTGCGGTCAGCGATTCCTATGCCGACTCTGCCTTGCTTGACCGAGCCGTCCGTGTAGCGGATACAGTGTCCACTGTATCGGTCTGCGATGTGAACTCTGGCAGTCTGTATGGCCAAATGCGGATTGGATCCCGCTCTAAGGGCTCTTTTTATAGTGTCATCGATCTTGACTGTGGGAAGGTTTCAACCTATTGCTCCATACTAGTGGATCATGTGCACATAAGGGAGCTCCTGGTTGACAAGGCTGTTGAGGAGTTAGTAGGCCTCCTTAAGGAGGCTGACTCGTCTGCTAGGACCCGCTAGGAGTCTTTTCGAGAAAACCTGCAGTGTGTCTGCACAACGGAGATGCGACGAAATACTAGAACGGAAGAACTCCTGCCTCGACGCAGGTGGCAATCCCAGGAGTGGACGGAAGGAGCCCAAAGATAACCTTGATGGCGGTGTGGAAGACCGAGGCTATGTTTGTACTCTAGCAACTGTCTGGTGAGGCTCGTAATCTCAATTCCGTACGTGATGCGGGTGTTGATGATGGCAGAGGCAACTCGTAGGCTTGTTGTACGATTGCAATCTTTGTGACGTCCTGCGATAGGTTCAAAGGAGGTTGATTTGGGTACGGCAGTTTGATTTTAAGTCGAAAAGGTAAGGGCTTAAGGTAAGAGAGCGGTCAATCCGAATCACGAGGACATGGATGGAGGCGATGGCGGCAGTTTGATTTTAAGTCGAATAAGTAAGGACGGAAGGTAAGGGAGCGGTCGATCCGAATCCCGAGGACATGGATGGAGGCGATGGAGTATCGACTGATGGGGTTGCCGGTGTAGGCAGAGGTCAATGGTTGCTGCTGCAGATGTGGATGTATGCGCTCTTCTCGGCAGACTGTTTGAATCCAATGCCTAATGCCCAGTTTTCTGCTTGCCTTACCGTCTGGATCAGCTTCTTCCGCGAAGGGTGCTCTTGATAAACAGCAGAATGATTTCATCCGCATACACAAAATGCAGATTTCTACAGGCAGACATGAAAAAATCCGTCACAAACACCAACCGACAGACTGATGACGACCCATGCACGAAAAGGACAACGCTAGAACAAACTCTTAATACTCTGTAATAACTTGTAGTTAATTAAAACTCCGATATGAACCACTCCGTAGGGGAGTCCCTTCAGGACCCCAAATTCACGGAGGGGCCCCTTCTGGTCCCCCCTGTTATTCTTCAAGTGGAGCCGAACCAGCTGTGGCTGAAAGGCTCCTAAATAAAGATAAAATAAAATCCGGAAAAGAGTTCCTCGAAGGTCGAGACCAAAAGAGAATCTGTTAGAGGGAGGCGGGACAGAGATAGCTAGAGCTGGGGTCCATTAACGAGAACGACCAACCAGCTGTGATTTCTTCTTCTTCTTCTTTTCTGTTCGAGCTAGACAGCTGTCATTGCTCAGAAAAGGAAGGGCCGGCAACTGAGACCATATGCCCAGCTGTGATTCCTGGACTGCCGGGATTCGACCGGGATAGCTTTCCCTAGTCTGAGGGTTCCGATGCTCGCTCATTCTGTCCTAGCATAGTTAAACAAGTGGGAGTGTGCGAAATTTATTCGAGATCGTTAAGTGCTTAAAAGTAAGCCAATTAAAGCAACGTGTAACATTTCTGAAGATTAATTCTTTCTTTGTGCGCCAATCTTCCAATTTCTTTGTTCTTCACCTGTTGCTTATAGTGTGTGCGTAGGATTGTGTGCGTAGAAAGCTAGAAAACCAAGGTGATTGTGCTCGAGCATCGTACATTCCGTACATGTGCTAACACTCAACGAAACAGCCTTTGGCGCCACTATCATTCAACTGGTAATAGGGATTCAGCAGAAGAGAGAGAGAAGTCCTGATTGCGGCTTCCACTTGACCCCCTTAGGACGAAATTTCCCTGGCGTTCATTATCGCCGTCAGAAGGGAGCCGATCTGTCATCAAATCACTCCGTCGGAGGGACAGGGGTCCTCTGGTGGTTTCACCATATCAAACAGCGGCAACAATCAAAATCATCAACGGGTGAGTTCGTTCCTTTTTTCTTTGGAGTGTGGCGCCCGAAGAGGACACCACGGAGTATTTTTTTCTGCCGGCTTAAGACCGATGATACCCGGACCGCTCAATCTGGACGCGTCCATGAAGTATCGAGGTTACGTCCAAAACGTTCGTCATTACCCCGTTTTCGGACGCCTCTTAAATCCTGTCGACAGTGAAGGAATAGGAACAGAAGAGCACGTGAGCACAATTAGATAGGGAAAAGAAATCGCACACAATGTAGGAGTAGACAATAGGAACTCAATAGTAGCTTAACAATGAAAGATTGACAATCAGGAAAGCATGCTAGGAAATTGGAATAAACACGTTTTTACTGAATGCTTTATTACCGTGAAATAAAAGCTGGTCGGTTTTACCACACCAAGTACAACAGTGAGATTAGTCTGAAGAAAGGTGAACATGTTATTTCGGTCGTAGGTCTGTGGTGTTTGAGGTATATCAACCCATCGAATTGTTGCGCTACTGGTGGGAAATAGCGGCATTACCAATGAAGATAAAGGTCTGGGTATGGGTTACTGTCTTACCGCTCGTTTTCGAATATGTTTGGGATTATGCTGCATGGTAATAATGTAGTCCTTTTGCTTTTGGTTAGTTGAGCTCAATCTGGCAATATCAGTTCCAATTTATCTTCAACAGATTTCTATCGGACTCGCCCTTGTGAGAGTCTTATCCGGGCAAACTAAACATGACATGCAGCCTCTGTAAGAAGTGGCGCTTAATCTGCACGTTTTCGACGGACTGACCCATACCGGCTACAAGTTTTCGAAAAAGTTACAGGTACTTGAATTATACTAGTTTAGTTCGTCACAGTCCTAAAACCTCACAAGTTATAGATTATAAGTCGTATATAAAACCGTATATGAGTAAAAAGTGGAAACGATATACGATCACTTCACATGATGACGTCAATGGTTCATAAATTTGCAATAAGAAGAACAAAAGAACACTATTTGAATTTGAGACCATCTCAGCCTTACCAAGTGGCATAACTTGTCAATGTGGTTTTCCAAGCGATTTAAAGTAAGGTCTGTATCCACATTAATCCGGACACCTTCAAATCATTGTAACTTTTGAAATATTGCACGTAGGAATGAAAAATTTCACTGTGGTATAGCAGAGATTATATGATGAAAAATACTATGATTGATGATTACATTGATGTATTCAAGATGGCGACGAAAGAAAAACAAGTGCGTGAGCGAATTTTGTACGGGCGTACGGCAAATCCTGACTTGTCAATACGGAACCTTGCAAAAACATTGGATTTGCCTAAATCCACTGTTCACGATGTGCTCAAATAATTTTCGGAACGTTTGACGGTGGAGAGGAAACCGAGAAGTGACAAAAACATTGAACATTGGATATTAACGAAAAACCCAAATCTCTCCATTCGAACGGTGGCTCGTGAAATAGGGATGTCGCCTGGTTTTGTCCAAAAATCAAAACAACGTTTGAGACTTAAGTCGTATAAAGTAAAAACAGTTCCAAATCGCAACCACAAACAGAACTTGGCAGCAAAATCACGGGCTCGACGTTTGTACTGCGAATATTTGACGAAGTTTTCATGCGTTGTTATGGACGATGAAACTTATGTCCTGGAGGATTTCAAGCAGCTTCCAGGGCTGAATTTTTATTCTGCTATGGCCAGAAATACTACAGCTGAGCATTTCAGAACGAAGAAGGCATCGAAATTTCCCAAAAAATACCTTGTGTGGCAAGCAATTTGCACGTGTGCCAAAAAAGAGTACATCTTTCGTCACTAAAGGCACAATCAACAAGGAGATCTATCAGAAAGAGTGTCTGAAGAAGCGATTGCTACCCTTCATCAAAAGTCACAAAGAAAAACCTTTGTTCTGGCTCGATTTGGCATCATGCCACTATGCTAAAACTGTGATGGAGTGGTACCAAGCAAATCAAGTGAACATTGTACCAAAAACCTCAAACCCGCCAAATTGCCCAGAGCTACGACCAATCGAGAGATATTGGGCTCTGGTGAAGCGGAAGCTTTCTGGAAAGAAGCAAGGAATCAAAGACATCAAACACTTCCAGCAAATTTGGACAAAGGCGGTTTCTACGATTTCTGAAGAGTCTGTACAAACCCTAATGGACGGAGTTAAGCGCAAAGTTCGAAAATTTTATGCAAATACCGAATAACTATGTTTTGTCTTCACGAATTGTTAAAACACATCCCATGAATCTAAAATAAACAACTAAGACGGATATATAATACGAAATTTATGTTTTATTCATGTTTTGAGGTGTCCAGATTATTGCGGATGCAGACCTTAAAGATACATTTTTTTTTTTTTCAAATAATCTAATATGATATTTTCCTCTCCTTTTCAGGTACGTTACTCAACACGGCCAGAATAAGAACTACCAAAGCAGTGAAACAGGCCCATCTTCACGGTCTGACCACCCTCAAAAAGGTAAATCCGATTAGCGCCAAATGTCCCACCACTTGACACCCGTCAGGGCAATCAATCAGCGTCCGATCACGACTTCTTCTTGAACTTTTCCCAAATTGAAAATAAGAGGTTCTAAAATCCTAAGCCGGTGTGAGACCTTGCCGAAAAAGCCCACGTGCATCCATCACCAGTTTGGCGAGATTCTTGTCTCAGGCCGTATTGGTCGTGACGGTCAGTTCTCGGTACACAACGAGGCTCATTTTTCATCAGCATCGAGAAACGACGACGACGACAACGGCAAAGATGATATCGCGCTTCGATCGAATGGCAGTCAAGCTCTAAGTTGCGGGTGGCCAACCTAATGGTTATTTATATTTATTCCACGATCGGGAAACAACTTTGCACCAAGCTGTTGATTTTAGACACTACAGATTTATTCCAATTATTAAGGATCATTTGGAATACATCTGAAAGCGTTTACTATGTCGATTGAAGTTCAGCCAATGCAATAACTTTTTGACATTTCTCCACATCTGATTTCCCGGTTCCGAACCTACAAAACTGCATTTCCACCAGGGCCAATCAATCAAAGCGCAGAAACATTCGAGGCGTATAAAATTTCACCCTGATGAGCTGCCAACGATTGCCCTCGCTATGAATATACAAGATGACAAGCTCTCTCGCACAGTTCTGTCACGCGTCACAGGAAGCATCGCATCAAATCAAAACGAGCGTACGCCAACGAGTGACCATCTCGTCGCAGTGACAGACCCCAGCCCCTGTCCCCCTGCTCCATTCTATTGGCTTTTAATTTCACCCTGATGAGGCAGCCGGCATGTAGCTGCGATTCAATTCAACCGTCACGCTGCGGAAAGATGCGGATGTACGACAGGGCCCTGGCATCCTCCGACTTCTCACTTTTCTCTTGTTAGCATGCTACCTCGTCCTTCCCCAACGCGGAATTCACCTTTCTGGTCTATTACAATCGTCTCGTGTTGATATTTACCTGCACCAACCACCCCCTGCTCCAACGGTTGCGATTGGATGGCATTGTCGCGCGAGTTTCTGTTACATTTTTTACTTTTTCTAGCCCTCTGCCGGGGTTGGATTCCAATTTAGATGTACTTGGCGACTGCAGCCCGATGGATGATCGCGTGTTCCGACGAACGTTGGCTGTCGATAAAATATATATTGCGGTCCTCTTCGGCTCAATTCACCTGTTTTTCACTTTCACGAACCGGGCCGGGAGACACTTTCAATGAAAAGTTAATTGGCTAAATTGTTCGCCTGGTTTTCTATGAACAAACGCGCGCGTGCAAGTCTTCCCGGTTAAGTCTCCATGACGGCCGGGTCCATGGGATCGTAATCTTCTCGGGATCATCTACCTTCCAAGTGCTCTTTTTAAAAGCTTCGGACGAATGGGACAGGGGGGGACGAAGGGGGCTTGAACCGACAATAAGATTTATCCTCTCTTCCAGTGTACAGAAATTAATGATTCAATTAAGCTGTAAAGCTCGAACAACAACAAAAAAAACATCCACGCTGCAGAGTTGATCCACTACAGTTTGATCCAGATCAGCTTGAGCGCGAGGAGCGCTTTGTGGCACAGAGTACAGCTAAATTTATAACGTTTCAATTTGAGCCGTTGTTGTGACAGGATGGATGGCAGCGTAAGGCTTGCAACCAGATCGGGGGACCCCGAGAAAGCTGATCCTGAGTGGATGATAGCAAACGGCTTCGGTATCGGTGAAAGCTGGTTGCCAGGATGGGTGATTGGTGGAGAAGAAAGTGGGAGATTGTTTGGATTTGTTCACGATTAGAAATGATAAACATGGATGGATTTTTTCTCAGATGAATGAATGATTCGCAGAAGATCCTTCAGGCTTCCGTAAGAACATTCAAATGTCATGGGGTTGACAATCTCTGGATGGCGAATTTGCTGATTATTCTGTTCCAACTTGGATTAGGTAGCACGCCTTGGTCTGTCTGCTATTGACAAATATCAAATCGTTTGTTTGTTTATGAAGTAGTCGGTAAGCGCACGGTCTACCAATCCGGAGGCAGCGGGTTCAATTCCCGACCGGTCTAGGAATTTTTCGGGTTGGAAAATTTCTCGACTTCCCTGGGCATAGAGTATAATTGTGCCTGCCACGCAATATACAAATTCATGCATTTGGTGTTGGCATAGAATGATCTCAATTAATAACTGTAGAAGTGCAATTAGAACACTAAGTTGAGAAGCAGGCAAAAGCTCGTATAAAAGAGCGTCAAAGCCAGGAAGCAGAAGAAAAACCTCTTTAGTTCCCAATAAGTGTTTCACACTAGTTTACCCTTACCACAAGGTTTTTTTTGAGAGAGAGAGAGAGAGAGAGAGAGAGAGAGAGAGAGAGAGAGAGAGAGAGAGAGAATTAATTACATCGTCTCCAACCAGTGGTTGCACATACTGAACAATTAACATTAACGGACACTTAACGGACAATACAACGCCCGGTGGACCAGTAGAGTAGGGTCATTTTCATGTTCCGACAGATGGAGCAGGAATGGAGCCCCATTTATGTGACATTACGCCTGAATGCGGGTGGATTATCTTCTCTACTCTCTCCCAAAGTATTTGACAATACCCGTCCGTTTCTTGCAACAAGATTAAACAATTCTAGGCTTGTTCTGGAATAAAAAAAAAACGATTTTAAAAACTTTCGATATTTCCCATGTTTTTAAATCAAACCACATTGAATGCCAAACATTTACCGGGTCATGTTGGATTTTTGTATAGAATAACCAACGAATTTGTTTGCAGTTTGTACTGAAAATGTACTTTTCATCCGCGACCCTCTCACCCAAAGCAACACAGAAGAAACACCGTTTTTTACTCACCATGCTCACACCGTATGAATAGATTATATTTTTTTAATGGTTGTTCAAATAATAAGTGATTAGCTTTTAACAAACATACATTTTGAGTTTTGGTGGTTTATAGCTTATGGTTTGTGTCCCCTTTGCTCACCTTTAGTATAATTATTTTATCTGATATTTTCTAAACAGGAACATGAAACATAACCTTTTAAAATGACGTAAGTAACAAATGTAAGCAAGCTGTGTTTTTTGTGCTGAATTGTTGCTACTTGCATTCTCAACACACGAGTAGTTAGTAAATAATTTAAGAAATTTTATTCATCAATGACGAAAAGAAATTCATATGCGTTCCAACAGCTATTCCTCAATATTTTAAAAATAATATATATACACATCTGCATCTGCGTTTTGAAATTTGAACCGATTTATCTGATATGATCCAACTGAAACACGTTCTGTCGACACACGGTATATGTAGCAATCATGTGTATCTGAGTAGTATGAAACCAAAACGGTGTATCATTGAATTACATTAAAATTGTTATTCAAATTCGAGAAATACAACCATTTTGCATATTTTTCTATTCGTGGTTATTTCAGCTGCATGAAAAAACATTCGTTTTGTTTTGTTTGCTTGTTTTTTTTTTAATTACATGCTGGAAAATATTATACTTACTTTTGAAAAACTTTCGAATGTCCATTTATGGTACTTCTGGATAAAATGAATCAAATAACTGCTTTAGACTGCTTATAGTTAAAAAAAAAAACCGTATGTATTTTACCCGATGATTCGTTTTGTTATGAAGGTTCTTCTGTTTATAAACACGCGCAGAACCATCGCTTATTCTTCCGGTCTTCTTCTAAACTCTCCACCGATTGCTTGTCGATCTGCCAAACTTGGAAGACATCTGCATGGAGTTATCTCAAATTATAATAATCCGTAAAATCTATCACAAAACGTTGAGATTGGTTGAGCGGACTGGAGATAATGAAATCCATTTGTATAAGGCCAAGTCTCTCCCGGTTGGTATTAAACCGATGAGCATGGATATCAATAGAAACATAAAGTTACCAGAAGGCACAAAATGCATCTACGGACTCTTATTTTTACGAAATCCCTCAATTTCAATTTTTAATGGATTAGCATAGATTGTTCATTAGACACTTCAACTTGATTGATACAGTTATTAGTTACAGCAGTGCAATAGATTGTAGAATACAGTAGTAAAAATTGTAAGTTACGAAAAAAGAGTTTGGTTCGAGCATCGGCTGTGAAAAGCTGTGTCGATGCTTTATTACGCACTATTTTCCTATCGAGCATGGCGCGTTTCGTGTTGTTTCGGTTATCTATAATTCGGTGTAACGAGTGATCGAGTGAGCACAGTAAGAGAACAACAAAGCGTCTCTCAAGCGTTCATAAAATTATCCTTGTTTTCCTAACGGAAAACCACCATCACACTTTGTGAGTGGCTCCAATAGCATCCTTATTATTGGTTTAACTCAGATCAAATCGGATTTCCAACATTATAAAAAATCATCTTGTTTTTCGGATGAAAAAACACCATTACACTTTGTGTGTGGCCCCAATAGCATCCTTACTGTTGTAATCGGTTCAAATCAGAAATCGGTACTAGTATTTAAATATTTTACTAAACGAAGCGTGAATTCAGCTTATTGTTTACCAAAACGAACCCTGCTGCCACCCAATCTTGTTATCCAAAATCCCAGTGATTTCTCGTGGAAGTGCGGCGGTGGTCTCGGCTTCCAATAAAACGTCCAAATAAACGTTAACGCATTCCTACCCTTTCCTAATTTGACCTGAATTCGGGCGAGGCCAGCGCCGGTATTGCCTTAGTTTGGGATCACCAGTTTTACACATTGAGCATGTTTGCATCATCTGTTGATCTTCTGAGTAATAACAGCTGAACTGGCAGTAACGGAATAACATCTTCGGGCGGTCAATCATGCTCATTATCCTGCTCATGCTCATAAAAACGGATAAATTATTTGAATAGGATAAGACAACTGCAACTTCTCGCCCTGACTAGCTTGCTGTTCTGCTTCTCACACGCTGACTCAAACTGTAAGATATGATCAACATATATTCTCAATAATATGAAACTACAGTACCCTAAAACGGGGAAAGCGGGGTAACGGGGCGGTTTGACCCATGCCATGAATAGTTCAAATAAATATTTTTCGTTGATACTTTTTCTAACTATCCACTGTGTTTCTTAATCTAGTATTATTTGGCTTCTGAAAGCTATAGCATAGGTTTGAATATTCAGTTTTTTGATTAACCAAGAACTGAACATTTTATTGAGCATAGCTTCTTCAACTTTCAGCTAGCGGGGAAAAAAATCAATCAATGCTTATCTAATAGCTAACATGACAGATTAAGAGATATTTCCCTAGTAGCACATTTGTTTCAACCCAGTAAAGGTGACTGCTCTGTGACTCAATTAAGTCACAATAGAGCTGCTGAAACCAGTTTTGACTGTTGTGTGCTGCTTGGGGTCTTTAGATACTTTAGACTACATAGGTTGGGTTCTAGGTTAAAGGAAAAATATTGTAATACAATTGTTACTCGTTACTATTTAAAAACTATTATATAATTACAACTTTTTTCTCATGGATGTCAATTTTTTACGCTTTTTTGCTACAACTTGTTACAAAATCGAGGCAACTTCGCGTAATTTGGCTTTTTTATTTAGGCAAAAGAGCAATCTGACAAACATCCCAAGCAACACAAAATCGTCATATTTGGTTACAGTGACTTGATTGTGACTTAATTGAGTAGTATTGGAGTAACATCAACTGTATTGCAACAAGTTACCTTGCAACCTTCTAGAGATAAAAAATAAATAATAATATATTGAAACAAATAATAAAATTCTAAAAATAAAATCAAAACTTAGGGGGGGGCGGGCCCCCCCCCCCCCCCCCCTGGCTACGCCTATGTCCCCCAAAAAAAAAAAACACACAAAGTGTGTTTTGTAAACACCCCCCCATAATCTTATTTTTTTTTTTTTTTCCTCTCACCCTCCTTTCCACAATATTGATATTTTGATTTTATTTTACCCCCCCACCACATACATACCGATAAAAACACATTTTCCCCCCCCCCCAAAATAAAAAACCCGGTCATGAAAGGGTTGCCGTCCCCAAAACAAAACACCACCGTGAACGACGGCGGGCCCGTAACCCCCCCCCGGGGGGGAAAAATTTCCCCCCCCAACCACCACAACAACAACACAACGCACAAAAGCGCAAGAAGCTGATCACGCAGATAGAGCAGCCATCGCAGCTGATTGTTCTGTGGCGGCGCATTTTCCCGGTCACCCTATTAGCTGTTGCAGTGAACGTGCATTCGAGAGTAAAAACGTCAGTGAAGAGAATCAGACAAAAGAACACACACGTGTATTTTGAAGAGCAATAAATAAGTTTCATTTTTATATTAAACGCGTTGTCTTTCGATCGAGTCCATGTTCGGTTCCCACATTTGGTGACCCCGACGTGATTTCCGCTCCGATACGTTCCGGGAATATCACGAACATTTCAATCTCGAAAAGTTTTGCGTCACGCTACTTCTAACCTCAAAATGCCTGACAACGTTCCAGCTGCTGGAGCTGAGCAGGCAGCTGCCGTTTCTGTGAAGCTGCCCGATTTCTGGAAAAATGATCCGAAATGTCCCAGGCGGAAGCTCAGTTTCACCTGGCCCGGATAACGCAGGATGAAACCAAGTTCTGGCATACGGTCGCCAGGATCGACCAGAGTGTCATTTGCCACATTTCGGATCTGGTAAATACACCGCCGGCAACCGATAAGTACCAAGCAGTCAAAGACCGGCTCATCGCTCGGTTTGCATTGTCGCCACAAGCTTGCATTGAGCAGCTGCTGGGATCAAGCGATTTGGGCGATCTCAGGCCCTCACATCTTCTCGCCCGTATGCAGGAAATCGCTACCGGTCTGAACGTGGATGAAAGCATCATGAAAACTCTTTTCCTACAGCGCATACCGAGCCACGCGCGGGCAATTTTGTCCATTAGTGATGGCAGTCTCACCAAGTTGGCTGAAGTGGCCGACCGAATGCTAGACTCTTCTGCTTCGAACGTTGCCAGCTGTTCTGCATCGACACCTGGATCCGGATCATCATCGCTGGATTACAGCAGCCTGAAGGGAGAAATAGATGCTTTGACGGCCGAAATTCGTCGGCTAAAGACCAGACCCAGTCAAACCCAAAGCCGTTCGTCATCCATACCAGGCGCTGCAGGAGAAGAAACAATTTGTTGGTACCACCGTAATCGAGCTGGTGGTGATCGAGCTGAGCACTGCCGAGCGCCCTGCAGCTTCAATCGCTCAAAAAACTAGATTCGCGCCTTCCTGAGTCGGCACAGGTGGGCGGTGATTTTGAAAGTCGACGTCTCGTTATATTCGACAGAACCAGCGGTACCAGATTCCTCATCGACACGGGCTCGGACGTTTCAATAATTCCTGCAACGAGAAGCGACAAACAAAGAGGAACCATTCCTTTCTCGTTGCATGCTGCTAACGGGACGAAAATCAACACTTTCGCCAGCAAATTTTGTTCAGTTGACCTCGGACTCCGACGCCGCTTCACGTGGCGTAGGCGGATTTATCATCGATGCAGATCTCCTTGCGCATTTTGGATTGTTCGTCGATTTGAAACACCGGCAGCTCGTTGATGGAACGACCAAACTTCGAACTTTCGGCAATCTATCTTCAGCAGTCATCCACGGTGTCAAGGCGGTAAATTTTGAGCACCCATATCGTGACCTCTTGGAAGATTATCGAGAGATTTTAGTTCCATCATCGATTCGGCAGGAAGTGAAGCACGATGTGACTCACCATATCGTTACAAACGGTCCACCGGTTGCATCCAAGGTTCGTCGAATGCATCCGGAACGAGAAAAAGCCGCGCAAGAAGAGTTTCAAGCCATGTGCGAAATGGGAATTTGTCGACCGTCCAGCAGCAGCTGGGCCAGCCCTCTCCACTGCGTTCCCAAGAAAAACGGTGAATGGCAATTTGTTGGGGATTACCGTCGTCTAAACAAGGCCACCGTTCCTGACAGATACCCGGTTCCTCATGTCCTCGATCTGCTCAACAGATTTCGAGGTAAGACAGTCTTCTCTTCTCTAGACTTGGTCAGGGCTTACTATAACATCCCAGTTGAGCGTGCGGACGTTCCGAAGACAGCAGTCATAACGCCCTTTGGCTTGTTTGAGTTCCTTCGCATGCCGTTTGGACTCTGCAATGCAAGTCAAACGTTCCAGCGGTTCATGAACCAGCTCTTTGGAGATTTGGAGTTTGTTGTTGTTTTCATTGACGACATTTGTGTCACTTCGTCGAATGAAGAGGAACATCGCAGCAACTTGCGAATAGTCCTTGAGCACCTTCGAAATAATGGTCTTGTTATCAACATCGAAAAATGTACATTTTTGGCGCAAGAGGTCGAATTTCTTGGGTATCTCGTCAACAAGGACGGTATTCGCCCGTTACCATCACGAGTTGATGCTGTGATGAATTTTGCTGTGCCAACGACGGTCAAAGATCTGCGACGCTTCCTTGCATTGATAAATGTGTACAAGCGATTCATTCCGCACGCAGTGGAACATCAAGAAGTCCTTCGGAAACTTATTCCTGACAACCGAAAAAACGACTCTAGGAAAATAGTTTGGGATGAACATTCACAGCGCTCGTTCGACAAATGCAAAAAATGCCTTGCAGATGCTGCACTCCTGTTTTACCCCGATGCCGCAAAGCCATTAGCATTGATGGTGGACGCTTCTAATTTTGCCGCTGGAGCTGTTCTTCAGCAAGTTACTGACAACGAGTGGAAACCACTTGGCTTCTTCTCTCAGAAGTTTTCCGCAAGCCAACAAAATTATTCCACGTTCGGGAGAGAGCTAACGGCAACGAAGTTTGCGGTAGGTTACTTTAGGCACTACCTTGAAGGCCGACAGTTCACGATTTTTACCAACCATCTTCCGCTCACCTATGCCCTAGTAGTCGTTTGCCTCACGAGGAACGGTACCTTCGATACGTGGCGGAGTTCACTACCGATATCCAACATATCAGCGGCAAAGACAATATAGTAGCTGATACTTTATCGAGGGTAAACGCAATTGTAGCGAGTGTGGATTTTAACGTGATTGCAAAGGACCAAGCAGATGACCTGCAGTTGAAAAAAATTGCTTTTGTCGGGAACAACCTCACTAAAACTGGAACTGTGCCGATTTCCGAATATGGGCCTCACATTTACTGTGATGTCTCGGTTGATAATTGCATCCATCCTTATCTTTCAGAACGTCATCGAACTACAGTTAAGGCACAATTTCACGGAATGGCCCATCCAGGAGCGCGTGCCACCAGACGACTCATTGCCGATCGGTTCGTCTGGCCCTCCATGAACAAGGACATTAATCAATTCGTGAAGACATGCCAAGAGTGCCAACGCTCAAAAATTCAACCGTCACACAGTAGCACCGCTCTCAAGATTCGATATACCCAAGGCTCGATTTCGGAAAATCCACATTGATCTCGTTGGCCCACTGCAGCCTTCGAAGGGATGTCGCTACCTGTTGACAATCATCGATCGCTTTACGCGCTGGCCGGAAGCAATTCCACTCAGCGACATGACGGCTCCAACGGTTGCTATGGCTTTGTACTCCGGGTGGATAGCACGTTTTGGGACCCCAGAAACAGTAACTACTGATCAAGGACGTCAATTTGAATCGGATCTGTTCCGGGAGCCTACGAGGCTTTTGGGTGCGCACCACATTCACACAACCGCCTGCCACCCACAAGCGAACGGAATCGTTGAGCGGTTCCATCGCACTCTAAAGGCCGCACTGATGTGTACAAATGCTGCGCACTGGCACGATCACTTACCTCTGGTGCTACTAGGACTTCGAACAGCATTCCGTGAAGATCTGAAATGCTCGACTGCGGACCTTGTGTATGGACAAGCGCTCAGAATTCCTGGCGAGTTCTACGATAGATCGGTCAGATATATAGATCGCGCTGAAATGTTTAAAATGTTGCACCAAACATTCCGTGATTTAAACGCTCCTAAAACGACTCATCATTCCAAACAGAAAGTGTTTGTACACCCGAAGCTAACGGATTGCACCCATGTTTTCATTCGGATTGATTCCGTCAAGAAGCCTCTCCAGCAACCCTACGAAGGGCCTCACGAGGTGCTTCAGAGAAACGACAAATTCTTTGATATTTCTGTATCCGGGAAAAAGCAGACCATATCGATTGATCGCATAAAGCCAGCCTTCCTGTGCGACAACAACATCTCGGACCATCCCCAGGAAGATGCTCACACAGCAGTTACACCATCTGGCCACCGTGTCCGGTTCCTGGTATAACTGGGGGGCGCCTGTGGCGGCGCATTTTCCCGGTCACCCTATTAGCTGTTGCAGTGAACGTGCATTCGAGAGTAAAAACGTCAGTGAAGAGAATCAGACAAAAGAACACACACGTGTATTTTGAAGAGCAATAAATAAGTTTCATTTTTATATTAAACGCGTTGTCTTTCGATCGATTCCGTGTTCGGTTCCCACAGTTCCTTCTGCACATAGAGGAGATATGGTGCAGTTTTTCATTTTTTATATAATTTGTGTGAGCATGAGCATGAGCATGAGCATGATTGACCGCCCGAGGTTGCTACTCCGTTGTTGCCAGATCAGCTGTTATTACACAGAGAAATAACAGATGATGCTTGGGACTAACATACATCTTCAATGTTTTATAAACTGGTGATCCCAAACTAAGGCAATACCGGCGCCGGCCTCGCCCGAATGCAGGTCAAGTAGAGAATGGGTAGGAATATGTTGACGTGATACTCGCTTTATTGGAAGCCGCGGAATCCACTGCACTTCCACGAGAAATCACTGGGATTTTGGATAACAGGATTGGGTGGCAGCAGAGTTCGTTTTGGTTAACGACAAGCTGTTAGGTGTAATTAGTACCGATTTCCGATTTGAACCGATTTAAACCAACAGTAAGGATGCTATTGGGGCCACTCACAAAGTGTGATTGTGGTGTTTCATTGGGAAGACAAAGTGATTTTTAATAATGCTGAAAAGCCGATTTTTACCGGTTTAAACCAACAGTAAGGTTGCAATTGAGGCCACTCACAGAGTGTGATAGTGGTATTTCATTAGGATTTCATCTCAACGCTGGAGAGCCAACTTGAACCGATCTACACCAACAGTACGGATGCCGCTGGAGTCCCTTACAACATGGAACCGTGATTTATTTGCTCCAAGATAGGGTGGCCCGACGAGCATGACGAACGAATAATTTGGATCACAATTAATAATGTACTTCACCACCAACCGATCTTACCCGGCGAACCACGACTTCCGATTCTCACTCGATCACTCGCGCAACGAACAATAGGCAACCGAAACAATAGGCAAAACGCTACGCCCGATAACAAAATATTGCGGAACAAAGTATCGACACAACCGATTCAACCGATGGTCGACGCAAACCTATTAAAAGTAAATTTTATTAATATAGATACATAATGGGTAACAATTACCTGTCCTGCTCCTCGTCCTTGAGAGCACTTACTTCCTCACTACCGAGTATTAGATATTGTCTTCAAAATTTGGTAGAAATAATTTATTTGTTGCAACATTTTTTCCTTCATTTTTCTCCGACGGAGTTTCAACAGGATGATTATTTCTCTAACTATCAACGATCACATTTTCGTCAACACCCAATAATTATCGCCAAACAATCTATTTCACTTATTTCTACTCGGGATCATCCAGACACTATACAACTGTCAGCACTTTTTAGTCGGGCTAAAGTGAAAAAGGAAAACAATTTTCCCACCGCCGTCGTCGCACTTACACACACACACACACACACACACACACACACACACACACACACACACACACACACACACACACACACACACACACACACACACACACACAAAAATTCGGTTTCTCGCCCGAACGCACTCTTCACGACACGACGCACGCGAAAACTACGGAGGGACGCCGGCGACGCGGTTTTCCCCGGCACACTGCTGTTGTCAAAAATTCGAAGGGAAAAACTTCCCCACAGCAGCAGTTTAATCGAACCACTCGATTTCTGAATCCCAGCTCGAGACGTCACCACACTGTCCTTTTACTTTTCACTTCATACGATCGAAAAAAAAAACACACAAACACTTAGCGATAAGAACACTGCCGATTAGACCTCTGCACTTTTTCCCCCTAATTACATGTTTACAAAACACCTTTTTTTTTTTTTTTTTTTAATAATTGTTTATTATTTACTAAAATAAATAAAATTATTTTTTATTTTTTTTTTTTTTGCATATTTTTTTATTTTTTATTTGGTTTTTTTTTTTTTCTTTGAGAAAAAATTTCCTCCCTCCCGGAAAATAGCACAAAAAAAAGGAGAGGATTGGACGTTCCCCTCGATCTGGTTTCCCGGTCACACACAACAGGCTCCGAATCAGTGTGGGACAATTTATCCGGCTTCGAAAGATCAAAACTCCGTTCAAAAATGGGACAAAAGTGGATGGCGCTGTTTGTCAAAAGACACCCTGCATTATCTTATAGGAAATCTAACGTATTTGCTAAACACAGGGCAAGAGTAACGGAACATCATGTAAGGAATTGCTTCCAGAATACACTTGCATTACTCAGACTACAACTGACATTGGAGTCATTTGGCATGTCCAATCCGTATTCAAAAACGGCGATAAGGAAAACTACACATTGCTGTTTGCCGGAAATGCAGCTGGGAGGCTGGTTCCGCCATTATTTTTGTTCCTCTAGAAATGTCGGCTTCCAGCAGAAATGACTAGAAATGCCCCCGAAGACTACGTTGGAGTTCAGACAATCGCAAAAGCAGAATTCTGCCCTATAATGAAACGAGCTTTGGATGCATTTATCGGCAAGGAGGCTGCGATCAGGAATGGCTTCAGGAAGAGTGGAATTTACCCATGGAATCCAGATGCGGTAGACTACCAATCGCTTCCCTCCAGTGCCTGTTCCTGCAAATGAAGACAACGAATCTGAGCATCTGGAACCCGAAGAAGCCAAGCTTTTGGAGGCGCTTGAAAGTCGCATGACTGTTTAATAGTTTTCTGAGTTTCAGTAGGCCAAGAACGATGTGATCTGGAAAGGAAATGTTGCGGCTACCAATCTATTCTACTTGTGACAAGGAATGAAGAAAGATCATTCCGCTGCTGCAATACCTGTAGATTTTGCCACTTTACGATGGTCCTGAGTGTGAAGATGCCTCTGATTTAGCTTGCCAGTGATAAAGTTTAATACTGTTTCATATTAATTTGAGTTAGATTCTTCAACAGATGCTGAATCTACCGCTGTGAGTGGAGCTAGAACATTTCCAGTGAGCTTGCCTCCAATTGAGCGTGAAGATACATTGCCAGCTTTGGAAGATGATGCGTTTCAGAAGTTTTTTTCCGCATCACCGTCCGAAGTGGCTGGTAGGAAAGAAAAAGCGAGAAATTGTTCACCCTCCTTCAGTTGCCACCAGCAAAGCATTTGTAACGTTAATGTTAGCAAAAAAACCTGGAAAAAAGGCGCTTCTTGAACAGGAGGAAAAGGAACGAAAACGCTCAATCAAGAAGACCAAGCAATGCTGAGTAAACAGGAACAGGATAAGAAAAGAAAAAATAGGGATTGATTTTGCACAAGAAGTACACTTCATTAAGTAATTTCAAAGTTGTTAAGAATTCATTTTGCTTTTTTGGTTATGTCCGATATGAATTCGTTATATCCTTTCTGTGTTACACTAAAACACATAAACATCACATGCTTATGCTTTACTAACGAAAAACCACGATTCATATTGTTAATTCAACGTTTGAGCACATATTTTAATCAAATTGAATGAAAAGTTCTTATGCACGGTAAATGGTGCCCTGAAAAATTATCTAAATCCGTCTATCTTGCAAAAAACCGATAGTTATTAAAGGTACATGACGGCGTTTTCAATTTGATATATTTGTAGAGCCCTACGTCATGCTAAATTCTTTTATTTATTTTATTTATTTATTTATTGTTCTTCGTCTCGAATTAAAAAAAAACTCAACAGACTGGTACTTAATCTAGGTTTCTAATTCTATTCTTGAACACACATTTAGATACATTAAAATCAAAAACAGCACTCACATTGATAAACGATCTAACACAGTTATCGAAAGGGTTGTTTTGCCCATACGTAGTTCTCTGGCGACTGACTACAAGTAAACTACGGTCACGAAGCTGGCGAGAAGGTGCATAAAAATTGATGTTTTGCACCAGCGCCGGGCAATGT
Organism: Aedes koreicus; assembly: GCA_024533555.2. Classification (NCBI taxonomy): domain Eukaryota; kingdom Metazoa; phylum Arthropoda; class Insecta; order Diptera; family Culicidae; genus Aedes; species Aedes koreicus. The sequence goes on along the minus strand of JAHHFK020002454.1, from coordinate 146,241 downwards.
ACACCACCTTCGACAATGTCAAAAACAAATAACCTCTGTAAGTTAGTACGTCTGTGCATTAAAGTTTCAAAATCGATCAGTCTACAACGACTCGGATAGTCAGGTAGATTTGCTGGGTCATTCAACGGAAGTTGACGAAGAGCATACCGTACAAAATTGCGTTGAACCCTTTCCATCCGGATGATATGGACTGAGTGATAAGGCCACCACACGCAAACAGCATACTCCATGATGCTACGAACGATCGAACAGTACAGCGCCTTGAGAGCATATATATCGGTGAAACCACTTGTATTGCGACGAAGAAATCCCACTGCTGCAAAGGCCTTTGCGGTAGTTGTGCTAATATGCTCATTGAACCGAAGTTTTATATCTACAGTAACCCCTAGGTCGCGATTTGCTTGAACACGCTCTATAGCTTCTGAGCTGATGGAGTATTCAAACTCTGTTCGGGATTGCCGGCGGGTGAACGAAATAACTTTGCACTTTTTGATGTTCAGTTCCATTCCATTCTCAGAACAAAACAACAAAATCTCGTCGATGTCAGCCTGAAGAGCGCAACTGTCGAGATGCGATATAACCTTGTAAATTTTAGATTTTTGATATAACCTTGTAGATTTTTAGATCGTCAGCGTAGAGGAGAAAGCGTGATTTCAGCCGAAAGCACAAGTCATTCACGAACAATATAAAAATCAGTGGTCCCAGAACGCTTCCTTGCAGTACACCTGACGTGACAGAGAAGACGCGTGACCGACTACCGTTTAATTTGACGAAAGCGCTCCGACCAGATAAGTAAGAGCGCAACCACTTTGTGATCCAATCAGGAAAGCCCAGATACTTCAGCTTGTCAATTGCAAGAGTGTGAGGAACCTTGTCGAACGCTTTTGAAAAATCGAAGTATATGGCATCAACTTGGTGACGATTCTCAATTTCTGTTGATAGGAAATTTACGTAAGGCATCAGATTCGTTGTCGTGGATCGCTTCTTAGCAAAACCATGTTGAAATTCAGAAATCAGCGGTCGAAATAAAGCCTAAAGAGCTTTGTGAACCAATTGTTCAAACACCTTGGCCATACAGCATAAAATCGAAACACCTCTGTAATTTTCAACAGCATGTTTGTTACCAGCTTTGAAAATCGGTGTGATTGAGGCTAACTTCCACGCTTCGGGAAAAGTACCTTCACTGAGTGACCTGTTAAAAATAGTCGTCAAAGGCATCATCAGTGAGTCAGCACATTCTCTTGAAAACAACGGCGGTATCTTGTCTGTGCCCGACTCTTTCGACACATCCAACTTTTCCATGGCTGACAAAACTTCATGTTGGCTCACAACTAGAGCAGGTCAGTTCAAATTGAAAGCAGGACAGCATTTAAGACTGTCAGCGGAAAAAGTTGGTGACATTTGAGTGTGTACATTTTCGAATAAATCGGCAAACAGATTAGCTAGCTCGTGAGGTGAATCGGCCGAAGTTTCGTTAAAAGTCATGTCCGAAGGGATTCGGTTAGATTGCTTACGGCTTCGAATATACGACCAAAAAGATGACGGGTTCTGCTTCGCAGTCTGCTCCAATCGTCTTATATAGCAAAGAAAAGCAGCGTCCTGGCAATTGACGTAATGGGTTTCGAGCGACTGTAGATTGATCCGGTTCACAGTAGTCCGTGATCGAAAATAGCGTTTACGACCTTATCGCACAATGTTACGGAGATGCTGTAACTCAGTTGTCCACCACGGTTGCTTAAACGAATGAGGCCTACTTGTTCGACGTGGAACATATTCCTCCATAATGTCGTACAATTTGTCATAAAACATACGTACGTATCTTTTGCACGAAACATTTCAATCCAATCGACGTCCATGAGAGCGTTATTCAGTTCCGGAAAGTGGCAACGTCGATAATCGAAATCATCAATGATGTTCGAGTCGCCAGCTGATTGCACGTAGGAGGCATTCACGTCAATGCGAAGAACGAATGGCTTGTGATGGTTGTCAATTCGGAGGAGGGATGACGGAGGTTCGATAAGTTCAACATCGTTTGGTTCGTTAACAAATGCCAAGTCAAGTGTACGACCATTCGAGTTTAGCAGCCTGTTGATCTGATGTAGTCCAGAGGCAATCATTGATTCAACCAGAGCGATTTCCTGTTCAGTCGATGCGTTGGACGGCAGCAAGCTGTTGATCTCTTCATCGTAGGACCATACCAACTGAGGTAGGTAGAAATCTCCAACGATGACAATATTATCAGAATCCGACGCACTTTCACAGATTTGCTGGACTGCTGCGGAATGCGCTGAGTACAATTCCGGAGACGAGTTCGGTCGAAGATAGATTCCGCAAACAAAGATCGCCGCTTTGTCTAGTTTGATACGCACAGCGATTTGCTCAATACTGCCACGAAGCCACGTCTCAGTGAGTATAATAAGTTCGTATTCACAGGCAGAAAGCTTCAAAAAGAGCTCGTTAGTTTTAGTACGAATGCCTCTCACATTTTCATAGTATACCGTTAAATATTGCAGGTTGGTTTCATTTGAGAATTTGGAACAAGTCGAGGTATTGAAAGCAGTTTCGTTTATCGTTATTGATCCATTATGACGTTCTTCTCTGCGTTGGTCGAAATATTCGGGTTGTCGGATCCTGTCTCGAGTATTGTTAGGACGGCTGGCTTCCAAAAAACCTTTCTCGGAATGGTCCTTTCCTCAAACTCTCTGAACGAGATCTCACTGGGCCAAGTGGAATCCTGCAAAGCCTTCTTCTTCAGTTGTATAGGCATCCCTACTTTGTATGACACAAAGCTGAAGGAACGCACATCCTTTCCTCTTGGAACCAACTTCACGATTTTTAAATCATTGGAGCCTAACCGTTGAGATACTAACTCTGTTACACTGTCATCAGGAGTTTCAACCGATATGTCGGACAGATACAACCAAAACATGCTGTCTGCTGTGGCGCAAGTAATTGCCCTGAACAGTCAGTTCCACGACGGAGTTGCGATGTCCTTTTCGGAGTCAGTTCAAATTTCCCGTCGTTCTCACGTTTCCTCTTAGAGGGCCCAAAAAACGTTACACTCGGAACAGAAACTGGAGTTTTCGGTACAGCCTCGATCAGTTCCTTGAAATTCGTGCGAATTTCAAGCCGTATTTCATCCAACATGCTGCAGCGGATCTCATTCTTCAGTTCCTCGAAGTTTTGAGACACGGCAGCATTAGTTGAAACCATGACATTCCTGAATCGCGCACTGTCCATCATTTTACTGCAAGCATTACACATCCAGAACAGATTAGTGTTGCTTGAAACCTTCGCACATATGGTACTATCCATCTTCGAGCACTTCAGACAAAACTGAGCCGAGCAGAATCCGCCACACTTTACTACAGCCCGCTCGGTGAGCTCGTTTGCGCAGCTCTCACACACGCCAAGCATAATGAGTATCGTAACCTGAGATATGTTTGTTTTGACGATATTTTTTTCTGCGTGTAGCTTGTGAAGACGAATAGTACAATCACTGACAAACAGATGGCGCCACCAGCGGAATCGATGACGGGAGTGTAACAATGATGGATGGAAGTCACTCAAACAATGCGATGGTCTCACACTATTATGTCTCACCTTTGCAGCGTTGTTTACTTTTGATGCACTTCAACTGGCGATGAGTGATACGTTACCAGTTAGTCACGCACACTGACGCAATGCTAATACGGTGATGAAGACGAACGATGTTGTTGTTTACCTTACAGCTGATCGCTGAAGTTGCTAAGCGAAGATAAAGATGAAATGGACTAAACGGTGTCCGTCGATCGTATGCGAGGTTTGCTGGGTTGGATCGGATTCGGAATGAAAAAAAAAACGGCAGGAAGATAGCGTTTATTTGCTTGATTCGTTGGTACAGGTACAGATTCGGTTTGTTATGATTAATTCAACGATCAATGGAATGCTCAGAAGCGGCGGCTGGCTCGTTGCAAATAAAACAGCAAAAGCTGTGGCGTGGTGTGTGTAAGCGTATTACGCCAGCAACAGTTCAGGAGGAGAGCGGCGAGGTGGGATTTATTTTGTGTGCAATGGCAGCGGGCTTTTCTCGGACCACTCTCAAGCCGGCTCACAATTTTCGCAAAAATAATCCTACCTGACTGATTTGGTCGTAATATTTTGAATGGTGGCGATGCGGGTGGTGGAATTGATGACGATGGTGCAGTTTGGGATATTTTCCAGGCGGTTTTTACGGATGAATTGATTAAAAAAAAAGTTGACGCAGCAAAACAGAACACTAACAAAACACAGCAGTGGTGCCAAATTTTTATCTTTAAAACACAAAGAAGGGTGTGTGGTGAGAGAACAGCAAAATAAAAGATGATACAAAAAAAAAAAAATAAATTTTTTTATATAAAAAAAAAAAATAAATTCACACCACCAAACAACACACTACACACCCCCCACAACCAAAAAAAAAACCCCCCCCCACAATTCGTACAAACAACTCCACAACAAAATATTAATTATAACACACAACATTTTTAAAAAAAAAAACAAAAAATAACTTCTTTTTTTTTTTTTCCCCCCCCCCTTTCCCCCCCCCGCAGAGGGCCCCAATTTGGGAAACCCCCCCGGAACCCCATCCCCCCCGGATTGGGTGCCCCAAAAGCGGATTTCGCCCCCAGGAAGTAGCGACCCTCGAACGGACCATTCCGCACGTACTGAAACGGAGCCGAACCCATATAGTGCGAACAGTTGTCATCGCCATCGTCGTCATGCGAGTACGTACTGCACACTTGTCCCCCCGTCGTGTCCAGTGCAATCCGTTCGCCTGCGTATTTGCTTCGGCAAGTTCCGAAGTCAGCCAACTGAACCACATTGCGAATCATTGGCTTCTCCTTGCGGGAGTTTTTCTTCCAGCCGATAATGGTGAATTGCTTAGCTGCAGGCAAGGTTGAGCCTATCGGCGGAAGACAAATCGGGTTGGCAGTCGTCGGACGTTCCAATTTGATCAGAGCAATGTTGTTGGCGAACTTTGGATTATTGTAACTTGGATGAACAGACACTCCTGTCACGGGGATGCGAGTAGCCGTTGTCCTAATGGTTTCTCCGTTGCTTTCGAAAATATCGTTGACCGTGTCGAGTCGATAATCGTTCAGACGAACCGAGCGGCTGAAATTAGCTTGAGGGTTAATGGGTTGAATTGGTAGATAAACAAGTCCGTACTTACATGGTGGAAAGTCGCTGCCTTTGAACACAATGAGCGGCTGTCACCAGAAAACTAGGATGAATCAAAATACCATGGCATGTATCTTCCAACACGCGGGTATTTGTATTGATGTATTCGATCACGGCTAGCCAAGGATACTGATTCAGGTAGCCCTTCACTTCTTCCGGGGTTCCAGACGGATACGTATCTTTTCCACAGCTCGCAATATTCAGAAGGTTTGCCTGACTTCCCGAATCTCCTGGCGGTCGTGAACTGGGTGGAGGTTCTATCAATTCAGCATCCATGTCAAAACTGGTGGTTATAGTAACATGTAATTTGATCCAATCGATGTAATACGATGCATCCGTGAACACCACAAAGCTGTCTGCGTCTACCTTAAATGTGTCCGGAACCAGCTTGGTAGTACTGACGATACCGCGCAGAACCCAAGTCTGACCAATGCGAAGGAATAAACCTCCTCCGCTGTCTCCGGCAGCTGCTTGTGTTCCATTCCGGTATCCAGCACAGAACGATTTCGAATCAAAGTAAAACCTCGAGTAATGATTGGGATCACTGTCGATGCATTCCTTTTTCGACACAATCGGCACAGTAGCTTCATTCAAATCCTGTGGTAAACCGAAATGTTCGTCGTATCCCCATCCAACGATATACCCGATCTGCGACACAATCTTACTCAACTTAGTATCACCTTGCCAGAGACAAATCGGCTGAACATAGCTGTTGTATCCGATTTCAGTATACAGCTTCATCAAGGCGATATCATCTTCGAATGAGTCTTCATTGTATCCCTCGTGCCGTATAATCCGATCTATCTCGTGGTGCTGTACATGTCTGTCGGACTTCTCCAAATTGGTTACTCCGACTTTGGTAAAAACGCGCGCTGCCGGGATTCTTTGCCTCTCGTTTTGATCGATCGTACAATGAGCGGCGGTAATCACAAACTGCTTCGTCAAGATCGTCACACCACAGGCATACTTTATTGAGCCTCTTATCCTATGGAACATGGCACCATGCCAAGGCCATGCTCCCGCCAAAGCCCTGTATCCATTGCTGATCAGCTGCTGAACCACCGTCTTCTTTTCTCCGCAATTTCCGGCTGAAATGAGAATCAATAAAAACACCCTTAAACTTTGACCGCTTTACAAACAAGCAAATTAAAACCCTACCGGCCTTTACTCCGACGGCGAGCAAACTCAGCGCCAGTACAATTCCAAATGCTAACACTCTCATGATCGACGATGGACTGATCTAGACGACCAACGATGCAAACATTCGGTGGAGCGAAGAATTTTGGTGATTCCCCGCTCTGAGAAACCGGCGATAACGGAACGGACAAAACGCGGCTCAACTTGAAAGTAGAGTCCGGAACCGATGGAAGTGCGGTTGATAGCCATCGAGGGAAAGATCCGATAGATGGGCAGTGGCTCTGTGCACTGCGAGACCAGTTTTCCCAGTGGTTATACCCACTACTGAGATGTTGATTAGTCGTCTAAGAACACCGCTTGTGTGCGACATCAGACAGAGAACGAACGAATACCTGCTTGACTGCGGAAGAGGATTGTGCGTTGAAGTTTGTTGATGTTGTTCGAATGGATGATTGAAGATTTGAAATCGTTTGTCTGACAAGGAGCTGGTTATCAGTCACATCTGCAATCTTCTATATTAATAAAAAAAAAAAAAAACTTTGTTTGTCTTACTAGTAAGTTGAGAAAGAGTTGCCAGACTTCGAAGATTATTCATTTATTTTGTTTTTGAGCCCCACAACAAGCAGAAGTATGAAACAAATTACTGGTTTAGATGGGAAATCGAAATTAAATTTGGTGTTATTTTGTATGGGTATATTGAGTGAGACTATTACGATTTTATTAATTATTATAGTAAAATCGTTACAGCTTTATTATTATTATTAATTAAAACCCGTTTGCTTACGTTCTTCTGTGGAAAATTTAATTTAAAATCATGTTTGCAATATTTCTTGGAACGACAAATAAATCTAACATTGTCAAATCACTATTCAGCACAACATTTGGGAGAGCAACTTGCAGGCGGCGCTCAGTAGCGTGAATGCACGATAGTTGCAGCAATCCAACTTGTCACCCTTTTTATAGATGGGACACACGATACCTTCCATCCAATCCTCCGGTAAACACTCTTTCTTCCAAATCTTGGTAATTACCCAGTGCAACGCCCTTGCCAGTGCTTCACGACCAATTTCCTCGTCAAGTTTCTGAATGGTTGGGGTCGGAATCCTGCTATCTTCTGCGCGTGGTCCTAGATTTATTACCGTGCCACCTTGCTGTTCAGGTGCTCGTCAAAGTACTGCTTCCACCTTTCAATCACCTCACATTCCTCTGTGAGAAGTTAATCTTCGAGGTCTCTGCACATATCGGCCTTTGGTACGTGGCCTTTACGCGAGCTGTTCAACTTCTCGTAGAATTTGCATGTGTCTTTAGCACGGTAGAGTGTTTCCATTGCTTCGCGGTCTAGTTCTTCGCTTTGGCGCTTTCTTCTTCGAAAAATAGAATTTTGTCTGTGTTCCGTGCCTGTCTGTACCGTTCCACATTCGCTCTCGTACGGTGTTGCACCAACTGCTTACGAACCGCTTGCATTCGCCATTAACACCTAAGGCTTGCTTCATTTAGAATTGGAACAAACTTTTGCTCATATTGTGGCGCTCCTGGTGGACGGATTTGGAAGTTCTTGGTGCCCACGTGTCGGGAATTTTGTCAGCTTCACGTATGTCTTTTTGACATTCCGCAAATCGACTGTACTTTGTAAACAATCAACATGGAAGCCGAAAGAAGGGAAAAAATTGTGCACAGTTATTTGGAAAATCCATTGTGGTCTGCATCTAGGCTAGCTAAACAGCTGAAATTGCCCAGAAATACCGTATGGCGCGTTATCAAACGGTATAAGGAAACATTGACGACGATTTGGAAGCCTCAAGCCAATCGTCGGAGTGGAACTGTCGACCGGAAACTGCGTGGTAAGATTTTGAAGACGATTAAGAGGAATCCCAATCTGTCGGACCGTGATTTGGCCAGAAAATTCGGTGCTGCCCATAATACCGTGAGGAGAACTCGACTCCGGGAAGGAATCAAGTCGTATCGAGCTAGCAAACAGTCAAATCGGACCATAAAACAGAATAGTGTGGCCAAAATCCGTGCTCGGAAGCTATACGACCAGGTGCTGACCAAGTTCGACGGGTGTCTTCTGATGGACGATGAAACCTATGTCAAGGCTGACTTCGGGCAAATCCCAGGTCAAAAATTTTACTTGGCAACGGCTCGGAGGGATGTTCCAGCCAAATTTAAATTTGTTTTTGCCGACAAATTTGCAAGAAAATTCATGAATTGGCAGGGCATTTGCAGCTGTGGCAAAAAAATGAAAGTTTTCGTTACAAATAAGACAATGACGTCGGAACTATACCAAAAAGGAGTGTCTCCAAAAACGAATTTTGCCGTTCATTCGATCCCACGACCATCCCGTACACACTACCAATCCAATCAACCCCCCCCCCCCCCTCCCCCTATAAATCCCCAAATTTCACCTAAATAAACCTTTAAACAAAACGAAGAAGTTCCCCTACTTCAAAAACGAAATTCCTTTAAACCTACAATAATTTTATCCTATTTTTTCTTAAATATAATAAACTACATTTTATAAAAAAATCTTATTCAATAATAAATAACTAAATACACCAATTTTTTTTTCCAATTCTTCTACAATATTTTTCCCATTTCAATTCTACACAATCTTCAAAATTTCGAGAAGGGTCCTTTCACCTCCCCCCCTCCCCTCCCCCTTAAATACTCCGACCACAAAGGGAAATTTTCACCAACAATAAACCTTTATACTACAATAACGAAGAAGTCCCCCTACCTTCAAAAACGAAATTCCTCACCTCAATAATTTTATCCTATTTTTTCTTAATATAATAAAACCTACATTTTATAAAAAAATCTTAATTCAATAATAAATAACTGAAATACAATAATTTTTTTTCCAATATATATCTATATATATATATAACAACTATATATATATATAAAGCTATATATATATATATATATATATATATATATATATATATATATATATATATATATATATATATATATATATATATATATATATATATATATATATATATATATATATATATATATATATATATATATATATATATATATATATATATATATATATATATATATATATATATATATATATATATATATATACAGCAATTCCATGAAAAAAAGTTATACGATCTCTCAGAATTTTATAATATTCGGTAGGATTGTTCAACATCGAAAAATATTAGACCCGTATTTTTTTATTTCGTTATTAGACTGGACCTTTCTGCGTTAGACTGGTCCAAAAAATCGTGATTTTTCAAAATCTTCAATTTTCAAAAATTTATAACTCCTAAACCGTTTAACCGATTTTAGTCATTTTTGGCCATTGTATTGGTATTTTTTTGAATTTCCAAGCAAAAATACGAAACCTTTGAATATATCAATTTTTGTATGAAAAAAATACAAAACAAATAGTTTTTCTTGAATTTGACTGCGAGGGGCCTCAACGACTCCTTGTTTTAGTATTTTTAAATGAAAGAGCATTCAATTTTACATAACATATCAAAAAATTGGAGATGTTCTGCGTGTCGTTTTGGAGATACAATTTTTTAAATAATAAATCATTACTCTTCATTTTATACATCACCCGCCTGTAGAAACGATGAAGATGCATGGTAGATTACCATGCGTCTCCATCCAATCAAACCTATGACTAATGAAATCTATGAGTTACTTACAAACTTAGTATAACATTCGAATCAGTCTTTAAGGCTTTCCGTTAACCACACAGACCAATTGCTATTTTTTGACGATTACCTTTTCAAATAAATAAGGCTTTAAAATTTCAAATATTTTTGCTTAGTGTAAGTTCCAAGAAAAAAACACTTTAAAGCCGCGCGACATGATGAACATGTTAAAAAATAAGAAAAACACTTTTATACATTTATTTTTATTTATTAAGTTTTTTCATAACAATTTTATACATTTTTTCCGTTGAAAATGAATTTTGTTTCACAATAATATACATTTTGTTTTCAGGCTTCAAACTATGGAATGACTGTGTCCCTGACGATTTCTTGTAGCAACTTTGACAAATGAAAGAGCTACTCTCATCAATTTTAACCTTTTTTTCCACAGCATGGTCGTACAATTTTGCGTTGATTTTTCTGGAACACGAACTCAACACCCAAACACTACAAATTGAACACTTACGTTTCATTTTACGATATTCTTTGATATAACTGTTCTGATATGATACTTTGTTTTCAACTGGTAACTTCTTACATAAATTTCCGTGTTTTATATGATGTTTATATTGTACCTACGATCAAGTGAAGTGAACTGCAGCCTAGACTACAATAGGTATTGAATTGTTTCTCGGCTATAGCGATCAGGTCTATTTGCAGACGGGAGCGAGTAGAGCGGAATTTCTAAAGCGAGAAAGCAACAGAATAACAGATAACGCAAGCGAGCGACGAGTATGAAATGAAAGAGATGTTGTTCACTCTGCTGCTTCTCCGCTTTAGAAATTCCACTCTACTCCCTCCCGTCAGCGAGTAGACCTGATCGCTACAGCCGAGAAACAATTCAATTCAATCTCACAGGTCGATAAACATTCTACATCTACAGTAGGTAGTCAATACGTATCAACGGTTCTTCTTTTAAATAATAATACCAATGCCCCTCTGTGTAACGAAAAGAATGTTAGGTAATCAAATTGTCAATATCTACCTAAAGTCTCATTAGTCTTAGTTGCTATAATATTATATAATTATGTCAAGTAAATATTATTTATTATATAATATTTACTTGACATTCTGTGACCTACTCATAGATTTCATTAGTCATAGGTTTGATTGGATGGAGACGCATGGTAATCTACCATGCATCTTCATCGTTTCTACAGGCGGGTGATGTATAAAATGAAGAGTAATGATTTATTATTTAAAAAATTGTATCTCCAAAACGACACGCAGAACATCTCCAATTTTTTGATATGTTATGTAAAATTGAATGCTCTTTCATTTAAAAATACTAAAACAAGGAGTCGTTGAGGCCCCTCGCAGTCAAATTCAAGAAAAACTATTTGTTTTGTATTTTTTTCATACAAAAATTGATATATTCAAAGGTTTCGTATTTTTGCTTGGAAATTCAAAAAAATACCAATACAATGGCCAAAAATGACTAAAATCGGTTAAACGGTTTAGGAGTTATGAATTTTTGAAAATTGAAGATTTTGAAAAATCACGATTTTTTGGACCAGTCTAACGCAGAAAGGTCCAGTCTAATAACGAAATAAAAAAATACGGGTCTAATATTTTTCGATGTTGAACAATCCTACCGAATATTATAAAATTCTGAGAGATCGTATAACTTTTTTTCATGGAATTGCTGTATATATATATATATATATATATATATATATATATATATATATATATATATATATATATATATATATATATATATATATATATATATATATATATATATATATATATATATATATATATATATATATATATATATATATATATATATATATATATATATATATATATATATATATATATATATATATATATATATATATATATATATTTTTTATATATATATATATATATATATATATATATATATATATATATATATATATATATATATATATATATATATATATATATATATATATATATATATATATATATATATATATATATATATATATATATATATATATATATATATATATATATATATATATATATATATATATATATATATATATATATATATATATATATATATATATATATATATTTATATTTATATATATATATTTTTTTTTTTTAGTTTTTTTTTCTGCTGCTTGTTGTTGACATCTTCCCCATCTCCCCTCTCTGTAGTGTCTCTCTGGACCTCTCCCGCCCCGGTGGGGCCCCCGCCTTCGTTGGCCTGGCCAATTTACCCGGAAACAAAAGGATAGTATAACTGGGTCACAATGGCAGGGAGTTTACTAGACTGGAGGGGAGGGGGTGATGACATTACACTCCTAGATCAGACGCATTTCCAAAACATCTCTTACCTCGCGGAAGGGTTGTCTACCCCGGGCCACTAGGGTATCCAACAGTCGTGCTCTGGAGGCATCATTATCCGGGCAATGCCATACTGCGTGAGCAATGTCATCATAACCGGTTCCGCACCTACATATATTGCTGTCGATGAGGTTAATTCTGTAGAGATGTGCGTCTAGCGAGTAGTGGTTGGACATAAGTCTTGACATCACATGAATGAAATCGCGGCTTACACCCAGACCATTGAACCACGATCTTGACGGAACATTTGAAATAATGGAATGTAACCATCGCCCGAGATAATTACTTTTGCAATCGTTTTGCCAAATTTGAAGAGAACTCTGACGTATTGGTACTTTTCAATAAAAATATGGGGAATTAAAATAAGTCGAAGTTGATCTGGGACTCCTTGAATAGCCTGTTTCATGGAGAGATCATAATCAATGGAGGAACTGTGATACGGAAGCGTAAACTAGGAGAGTTATAGCATGGAAGACTAATATCGGATGACATATAGTTAATATAGATTCGCAATAATCTAGACTAGGTGCTCAATTCGAGCATTTAGTCGATGTTTTCAATCACAAGGTTGTTAGTGATTCCACACTTGATCAGTATCCTGCCAGAACCTCCAGGCTCATATTATGCGTCGAATGCATACAGCCAAGGGTAAAACGTAGACAACGGTATTGAATGCGTTCCAATTTAATGAGTTGACGGTTTCTTGCCGAGAGGAATCAAAAAGAACCATATTCGAGAACTGAAAGAATAGTTCTTTTATAGAGTTTAATGAGGTCCCGCCATGTCCCGGAAATTGATCTTAGAAAATTGATCCTTTGTTGCAATTTCTGTTTTAAATACGGAATGTGAATACTCCAAGTGCATTTTGAATCAAACATGACTGCAATTGGAAGTTAAAGGAAAAGTAAAGGTTATTTTTTCTAACCCCTGACCGCAGAGGGGGGGGGGAAACCACCCCCACCCGTTTTTCGCGGTGAAAACGCGAATTCCAAATTTCTGGCCCAGATGAGAAAAGAATATATAGATTTTCGCAAGGGTCTTTGGCAAGATTACCCCCCCGCGCCCCCCCAAAGAGATAACCCCACCCCCTCCCCCTTGTCTTTTCGCGCCCCACTTTTTTTAAAAGTTTTTTAACCAGGGACTTAAAAAAAAGATTTGGGGGTAACCCCCCTAAGCAATTCTTGAAGTTGTTAGTTGACCCAGATTAAAGGGTCATTTAAGGGTCGAACGATAAATTATACAAAAAGTTATTTAAAATTCTTGGTAAACCATTACTGTTGGGGCAGGTTCGCGATTTCCGGTGGAATTTTTCTGGGCAATTAATCGGGTATTGGCTGTGAAGTAGCTCTATACTAGAGCTGCTGCTATGTCCCACTAGGCGTCACTTTTCATTTATAAGAACTACTTTTGCTGGGGAATGGACTTTATTCGCACTTTAACTTGTAGAAATACAATTTGGCTGGACCTATTGGTATCTAATACTGGATTTGGAATGATTTAATTAAATAATTTGAGTTGGAAAGAAACCTTATCATCTACTACAACTAGTTGAGATTTGAATCCTATCTCATACATTTATAGCATAGATCAGGTGGGTTCGGCACGAATCTATAGATACAAACTGGGAACTAATGGAGAATCAACAACTCTGCTGACCATTTTCTCCCATTTTTTTTATAAATAAAAAAATTTTGGCCCTTTTTTTCCCGAAATACTTAGCCAATTTCTTCCTGTGTGCCAAGGTTAGGTGAAAGGCACCCCCCACCAACCGGTTTTCCTTTGCCTTTTCGGAAACCAAATTGCGTATTTGATAGCAGGTTGTTTGATTCAACCCAATTACGTCCATTATGCCTTTCGGTAATGTTAGCGTCGATATATATTAAATTTAATGATTACCCCTTATTTATACAGTCTTGACTATATAATGCAAAAATCTGGTATGTTGAATCACTGTTAATTTACATAGATGGTTTATGAACTATCTCACGCCTGACAAAATGCTATCAAGTTGTGGAAATAAACTCTATTTGGTCTAGACCCCGTTCAGACAATGAGTTATATTACTTGATGTAACGAATCTTGATATGAGACGTCAGATGCATTATCTTCAGTGGAAACTAGATGTACGAAGCTACTTTATATCAAATGATATAGTTCGTAGTCTGTGCGGCGCATTACATTTCCTATTATTTTTGACAAAATTATGAAATACCATTCAGCAAATTTACAGATTCGCTAAACATGAAGAAAATATGAAAGTTCGAAGGTAAACTTTGTCCTATCATATTTAATACACCACTTAAGCATTAATAGATAGTTGTGTTTTATTCATCCCTATTCACTACAATTTTAATTTATTTCTCAATTAATGGTACTCTCATACCTCGGATTTTTTTTCGCTGGATTTAATCTCAGTGCATTTTAAATGTGGCCGGATTTTTAATTTTCCGTGTAGAAATTCCGTCAATCTCAGCCCTTTAAAATAACAAGAGAACAAAATCCTTGGACAAGATTCCCGAGGGGGTTACTAGCCTACTTTAACCTTTTTAATTTCAGGACAATCGGAGATTTGAATAAGAAAAAAGTCTAAATAGCCATGCAACCTGACGTTAGCTTGTTTACCTAAGAAATTCTAAGAAAAAATCATCAATTTCATTATAAATAAAATTTATTTGCCGAACGTTAACGACCTATCGATTGCAGGATCGTTTTCAATATCTCGATCCCAGTCTTCCTGCAAATTAAGACCAACCTTTTGTTTTGCTTAGATTAGACATACATTGCAAAACACTTTGTCAGGAAGCAGATGACAAGTAAAATAATTTTTGACATATTTTAGTGCACCATATTTTTTTCACACATCGATTACCATTATTTGTGGCATCAATATGTACACTCGCGATGGAAATTTTCTCGACATTTTAGGCGCACATTTTATTATTTTAAAATTCAAACTCACTCGTGAACTTGCTGAGAGTCGAAATACGAAAATGTACACTGCAGTTGCTAGAACGAAACGACAAAGCTGATCACTGTCTCACCCTCTGGATGGCACATCGCAGCGCGATGTCATCATCTGTAATAAAAGCAGATTTCTAAAGGGCTAATGAACGTTACTGAAGGGATGCATACGCGGTGAAAAATTTCATCGGCGCGCCTGAAATTGCCCGGTGGCGCGTGCAAAAAAATACAGCGGCGCGCCGGTCGAAAATAGTGGCGGCGACGGTGTCATAAAATCGTCGTTGAGAAAATTAACGTTTTATGTTTTTTAAGCATGAATTAACGAATGTTTTAGTTTCAGTGTATTTTTTGACGAAGGACTTACGTCTCTCTTTTCTATTCCTGTATAGGGGCGCCGTCCTAAAATTTCTGAAATCGCAAGTTACGCGGGTTTGGAGACTTTGAACGCTAATATCTCCTCTCTGGCCCACAGAAATTTTACGATAAGTATTTCATTCGCAAGGTAGAACATCAAAGCTGGATCTTGGTTGATAACTACATTCATTACATTTGTTTAAACTAATTAAAAAGTACTTTAGAGAAATTTTTTTGAATGCACAACGCCATTGGTCGAAAATGACATCACATTTGTGCCACGCTCTGATTAGTTAACACGTACGTCCCCAACCCCTCTGAATATGGCCGCATGCATATCAAACTTCATGATTCATCGCATCCAAAAATATTTTGTCCACCATTCCTGGACAGGTACTTACCCCAGTACTCCCACCTTGGAATCCAAAACTACGGATATTTTCGGAATTATCAGGGCAGATTCACAAACTAAGATAATTTTGTGATCTATTGCAAAAAATTGCATCAAAATCCGATGGCTAACGATAGAGTATCATTAATTTTAAATTTGAATTTTTCGATTTCAGAGGGGTTGGGGACGTACGTGTTAAGACCACCATTTTGTTTTGCTTCGAATTAGACATGCATTGCAAAACACTTTGTCAGAAAGCAGGTGATGAGTAAAATAATTTTTGACATATTCTAGTGCACCATATTTTTGTCACACATCGCTGGTTCGATTACCATCATTTGTGGCATGTGACATTTAATGCGCACATTTAATTATTTTTAAATTCAAACTCACTCGCGAACTTGCTGAGAGTCGAAATACGAAATGTACACTGCAGTTGCTAGAACGAAACGACAAAGCTGATCACTGTCTCACCCTCTGGATGGCACATCGCATCGCGATGTCATCATCTGTAAAAAAAGCAGATTTCTAAATGGCTAATGAACATAACTGAAGGGATGCATAAACGGTGAAATATTTCATCGGCGCACCTGAAATTGCACGGCGGCGTGGGCAAAAAAATGCAGCGGCGGCGGCGCACGGATCTAAGAGGGCTTCCTTTGAGAAAATTAACGTTTTATGTATTTTAAGCATGAATTAACGAATGTTTTAGTTTCAGTGTATTTTTTTTTCTTGAAGAACACTATATTACCTACAACTTTTTCTAAGACGACATTTTTATCAGATGAGTCGTTTGCGAAAAATTGTTTTTGAAGAAATACAATCCACATTTTAAATACGCCATTATAGAAAATATGTCCAGGATAGTTTTGGATTTTTTTTATGGAAAACGTAATTTTGGGTAGAAACCAACATATGCACAAAATTTCATTCAGATCGGAGAGAGTAGGGTCCATCCGGTTTTACTATTCTGGCTGGAAATGCTCCGAAGCGTCTGTTCGTGTCGACCGTCAGAGAAGTAAGAGGACGAGCCGAGTTGGTTGCTGGCCTACTTCGATGTTTTCGGGAGCTTGTGACAGAGGGTGGCTGTCACATGTTACAGCCCATGGGGCAGTGAGCGACTAACATCTCTAATCGAGGGATATCGATACCGCACAAATAATTTCTTGCATTAATACAAGAATCAATGAATTTGTTTTAGTTCTGATACCTCTTATTGGTTTGTTTTTCCTTCCATCTGAATAGTGTCTCGCTTTTATACAAGCCTTATTCGGCGATGGCGATGGAGTCTTGACATTTCCAAAACAAAACATAGAACATTATTTCGATCACACTTCCAACCGGGAAAATGCGCTTAGCCTTCCATTATGGCACACCTGTAAGAGAATACATGACTTACAGCAAAATCTGCCTGCACCCAAAACTTGCCCCCACACAACTCTTTCAGGGAGTCACTGACACATTACCTGGAATTACCCTTTCCAGACTATTTACATGCCCACAGCCTATCTTCTCCAGCCGGTGGTGTGACAGCACGCAAAATTGTATGTGTCCCGTCTCGACAGAACCATTACCTACCTATTCTAATTAGTTTACCTTTGTTTTCCTAGGGTTCCTCCTTCAATGTGGCGTTGTTTTAGGGCTTGATCGTACAAACAAACCGTTGCTTAAACATTGTTCTTTTTGACGGCCGTCCCGCGACGCCAATGTCAACTGCTGTCGGCACGGATCGGAAGCTTCGGAGCGTTTAAATGGTGGCGCCTCATACATAAGCTATCGCTTTTGCATCGAGGAGAGGAGCTGACATTGTTCAGTCGGCCGTTGAAACGAAAATGGTTCTAAGCTAATGGATGACGCACGCCGGTATCGCTTTCCCCATGATTATGCGGTGTTTGATATTAATTACTGGAATAAATAATAGAAATTTGTGTGTACTGTACTGACTTTGCCTAATGAATGTATAATTATAAATAAGGAAGGGGGCCGACTAGGCTTGACTGAAAAAAAAAAAGCGCTTTATGGATATGAAAGTGGTTTCCAAAGAGAGGTCTCGATTCACTGAGCTCAATCGGATTACCGTGGAATATCTAAATTCCAAAGCGATTGTTTTCAGTATTTAACACGCTTCGGCAACCAGATTCAGTTTAACGTAGTTAGTTGAACATTTTTCCCATGGCTGATGATTTTTTTTTTTCTCATATCTACAACATCATAAAAGCGCCTCAAGGTAGAGTTCCGCTGGTGAGGATATGGTTGGTTGGATGGAAAAAGTTTTCTGTGTTCCCTCGGTGCGATTACGAAAATTTACGTGTAAATTACAACACCACTAATAAAGTGCTCGCTTGCCCAAACCCCCTTTTTATGCTCGGGCCTGAAACAGAGTTTTCGAATGCAGCAGCGGAACTCAACGCAGCTCCTAATTGGCACATGGTGCTATGTACCATCCTGCAGAGTAGAAAAAAACAATCATCTGCGAAATTTTTACCATCCAAAGGAGAAACTTTTTCACACCTCCACAGACCACAGAAACTCATTCGGCAAACTGTTGTTCCTCGATGTGTGGATGCGTTCCGTACCTCTGCTCGCTCAGGTGTGGATTGAAGGGACTATATATAGGTACAGTTCTCATGATGAGTTTGGGAAGCCAAAGTTTGGTATTGAGTTGTGGGATGAAATTTTAAATTGTCTAAATAGTTGCAGTAATGAACTGGCCAGTCGGGGATAAATTTAACTAGAACTAATTTTGGATTATGCATGGCGTTTTCAGAATAAAATGCATCAAAAATTTAAATATAGGGAAGCGGAACCAATGCTCACCATAGTACATATATTCATCACATTCTGCAGTAAACGTAAAAAGATGTTTAATTTCCCCAATAAATGGACGCAGTAACCAAGAATATATAATCCTGGCAAATAAAATTAGGTCTTGAATATAATTAAAAGCTACAAAAACGTTTCGGAGACTTAAATTTCGTAAAAATAATGAGCAGTCAGATTTTCAACACAGTTTATTACCTTTTCATTACAAATTCATCGTATGTATGTATGTATGTATGTAGGAAGCCACCATCCTAGCGTGGGCCTTGCCCTGCATGCGGTTCCACATAACAGAAAGATCATGCTTTGTTACGTTCTAAATTCAATATATCGCTGTATGAAGGGCCAAAAAGGGTTGGGCAGGCCCGTAAGCAGACACACTTACGCGAAACCTGCGGGAATAAGAGAATCTCCTTCCAGCAATATAATCCTATAAAACGAATAACAAAATACGCAATTCAGTTAAGCTTTCCACTAGATGGTTTGTTTAAGAAAGGCGCGTCAAATTCATTACAACTGTTGGAGTGGAATGTACCAATCATAAATGATAGACACATCCCCTCCTAGACTCCGGTTGGCCGTCCACTCTATTGTCTAATTGCAACTTCAATGATGCCCTGATGCACCCTCCCATAAAAGTTATGTTTTAAATCAATAAGGTATTAGGTTTTTATAATATATATCAAATATAGAATATAATAAAGAAATAAGTATATATATATATAGATTGTGTATGAGTATATATAGTGTACGGAAACTTTGGTAGCCTGGACTGGATAATGTTTTCGAATTGTACATCTTGCATGTCAAAATTTCCTAAATGATTTTTATTTAAATTACATGTTTGCATACTGCTGGCCTACTGCACTTGTAGAAAAACCTGCAGAAAAACCTGAAAATTTAGACAATGCATCGTAACCATGAGAAAAAAAAAATGAATTAAAAATTATTTTACATAGCTTAGTAGTTCCATGGATGACCTGAAATAATTTATATAATAGTTTAACTTGAATTTCTGCATCATGTTCCGTTTCCTTGCATCGCAATAATCATTTAAAGAGGATCTCATAGGTACTACAGTGATTTTAAATAATAAAGGGTGTCCACGATGAAATTGCCACACACAAAATTGATTCGCAAAATTCGAGTTTTCATCCGATTGCCATCAAATTTTCAGGGATTGAGAAATAAGTATTAAACTTCATTTTACCATTTTACTCGTATTTTATTTACAGTCCATACGCAAATGCCGGCACCTTGGCCTTAACTCCGGCCATAAGATTCTGCACAACCTGTGAATCAACCGTTTTTTGCATGTAAACCCATAATTTCTTCAGTTCCTCGACTGTCTTCACTACCTTAGGTCGTTTAAGAAGGTGCTGCTTCATAATCGCCCAGTACTTCTCGATCGGGCGGAGCTCCGGAGTGTTGGGAGGGTTGAACATTTTCGGCACGAAATTGACCTTATTGTCCGCATACCACTTCAGCACGTCCTTGGAGTAGTGGCATGAGGCCAAATCCGGCCAGAAGATTGTTGGGACGTTGTGGGCCTTCAGGAGAGGAAGCAGCCGCTTCTGGAGGCACTCTTTTATGTACACCTGTCCGTTCATCGTGTCCTGGGTCACGAAAGGTGCACTCCGCTTCCCGCACGTGCAGATGGCTTGCCAAACCAGGAATTTCTTCGCAAATTTGGACATATTCTGAGTGCGGACATGCTCCGGAACGCTGAACTTATCCTTGGCCGTGAAAAACAGGTTGCCGGGGATCTGTTTGAAGTCGGCCTTCACATATGTTTCGTCGTCCATGATGCAGCATTCAACTTTCGTCAGCATGTTGAGGTACAACTTCCTGGCACGGGTTTTGGCGGACATGTTCTGCTTCTCGTCGCGATTAGGGGCCTTTTGTACCTTGAACGTTCGAAGCCCAGCCTTAGTTTTGGCCTTCTGGACAAAACTTCGGCTTAGGTGCAGCTTCTTAGCCACATCCCGAACGGAGGCGTTCGGATTTCGGTTGAAGGCCCCAACTACGCGGTTGTGATTTTTGGTGTTGTACGGAATACTTTTTCCTTCACTTCTGGGCTTCCGATCGGTGGTCAACCGTTCCTCGAACCGCTTAATCACTCGCGACACCGTGGAATTCGCGATTCCCAACGTTTTAGCGATGGAACGATGCGAGAGATCCTTGTTCTCGTGATGAATGCGCAAAATTTTATCACGCACGAGCTGTTCTTTCGACTCCATTTCCGCTAGTTTTGATCACAGGACCTTAAAACTTGCAGGATATAAATAATGCACTATG
The DNA here is from genome assembly GCA_024533555.2 of Aedes koreicus. Taxonomy (NCBI): domain Eukaryota; kingdom Metazoa; phylum Arthropoda; class Insecta; order Diptera; family Culicidae; genus Aedes; species Aedes koreicus. Next base: position 125,046 of record JAHHFK020002454.1, on the reverse strand, counting down.
AACTAAATCCACCCAAATTTTCATTAAATTCTACCCAACGGTTATAAAGTTAGAGCAATTTCATAGTGTGGCAATTTCATCGTGGACACCCTTAAATATAACTTATATAATAGTATAACTTAAAATCTTGTTCCGTTTCCTTGCATCGCAATAATCATTTGTAGAGGATCTCATGCGTACTTCAGTGATTTTAAATAATAAATTAAATTAAATGTAATAATATACTTTCATATCATAACAATGACGTAACAGAATGATAACATGAGCACGACAGTTATCGATAATAGAATGTATATCTGTGACTAAGCAATTCATCCTCTCGTCGATAGACTTTGCCTTTTTCAGTTAGCATCAATGTCAAGTAAGATTAATATTTGTATCCACAATAATAATAATAATAAGAGAATATAATTTATTAATGTATAAAAGATATCTGACATCCAACGATCCAAGCACATCTAATGTGAACGTTATGCTGAAATAATGAAAAACAAATTGAGCCTTTTATGCTTGAAATGTTGCTCCATGCTCATAAGATAAGTGATTTTAGAACGAAAAGATGATCCCAAAGCGTAGTGAATTTATAAATTTATTGTAGATGATCGCACCCCCTCACTTCGCTATTGTCAGATTGACAACATTCCCCCCCCCCACCTCTTCCCCCCCCCTTACCCTTCCCCAACACCCCAAAAATGAACCCAAAATATGCTAGTTTCATCCCCCACCAACGTTGAATTGGCCCACATCATATTAGTTTATTTCTCTTTATTTATTTATTTAAATAGCCATACATCGTATTTACGATATGACTTCATCTACAACATTTCGCCAATATACTCGGTCTATGGCTGCCTCTCTCCAACCTCGTTGACGACCCACACTCGCCAGATCCTGTTGCACCTGGTCCGCCCATCGTGCTCGCTGTGCCCCACGCCTTCTTGTACCGGCCGGATTCGAGGCGAACACCATTTTTTGCAGGCCGGATCGAGTGAACATCGTACCCCGGCTGTTGAGCCCGGCTCTTCGCATGACACCTTCTAGCGCAATGTTGAACAACAGGCACGAAAGTCCATCACCTTGACGTAGTCCCCGGCGTGATTCAAACGAGCTGGAATGTTCGCCCGAAATCTTCACGCAGTTTCGCACACCGTCCATCGTAGCTTTAATCAGTCTAGTGAGCTTCCCGGGAAAGCCGTTCTCGTCCATAATCTTCCATAGCTCTATGCGGTCGATACTGTCGTACGCCGCCTTGAAATCGATGAACAGATGATGCGTCGGGACCTGGTATTCGCGGCATTTTTGGAGGATTTGCCGTACAGTAAAGATCTGGTCCGTCGTCGAGCGCCCGTCGATGAAACCGGCCTGATAACTTCCCACGAACTCATTTACTTTTGGTGAAAGCCGGCGGAAGATGACCTGGGATAGCACTTTGTAGGCGGCGTTTAGGACTGTGATCGCTCGGTAGTTCTCACACTCCAGCTTGTCGCCTTTCTTGTAGATAGGGCATATAACCCCTTGCTTCCACTCCTCCGGTAGCTGTTCTGTTTCCCAGATTCGGACTATCAGCCGATGCAGATAGATGGCCAGCCTTTCCGGGCCCATCTTGATGAGTTCAGCTCCGATGCCATCTTTGCCAGCTGCTTTGTTATTCTTGAGTTGTTGGATAGCATCCTTAACTTCCCTCAGCGTGGGAGCTGGTTCGTTCCCATCCTCTGCTGTGCTGACGTAGTCATTTCTTCCACCGACTTGGACTTCAACGCCCGCGTCCTCTGCGCCATTCAGGTGTTCGTCGTAGTGCTGCTTCCACCTTTCGATCACCTCACGGCCGTCTGTCAGAATGCCCCCATCTTTATCCCTACAAATTTCGGCTCGCGGCACAAAGCCTTTTCGGGACGTGTTGAGCTTCTGATAGAACTTCCGTGTTTCTTGGGAACGGTACAGCTGCTCCATCGCCTCGCACTCAGCTTCTTCCAGGCGGCGTTTCTTTTCCTGGAATAGGCGGGTCTGCTGCTTCCGCTTCCGTTTATAACGCTCCTCGTTCTGCCGGGTCCCGTGCTGTAGCATTATTGCCCGCGCTGCGTTCTTCTCCTCCAAAACCTCCCTGCACTCTTCGTCGAACCAGTCGTTCCCTCGACTCCGCTCAACGTACCCGACGACGTTCTCTGCTGCGTCGTTGATGGCTGCTTTGATATTCCTCCAGCAGTCCTCGAGAGGGGCTTCGTCGAGCACACCCTCATCCGGCAACGCTGCATCGATATTCTGCGCGTAGGCCGTGGCGACATCCGGTTGCTTCAGCCGCCCTAGGTTGTACCGTGGCGGGCGTCGGTACCGTACGTTGTTTACGACGGATAGTTTTGGGCGCAGTTTTACCATCACCAGGTAGTGGTCGGAGTCGACGTTAGCGCCACGATAGGTCCTGACGTCGGTAATGTCGGAAAAGTGCCGTCCATCGATCAGAACGTGGTCGATTTGCGATTCTGTCTGCTGCGGTGATCTCCAGGTGTACTTATACTGGAGGCTGTGCTGGAAGTAGGTGCTACGAATGGCCATATTTTTGGAGGCGGCGAAATCAATAAGTCGGAGGCCGTTGTCGTTCGTTCGCTGGTGAGCGCTGAACTTTCCAATAGTCGGTCTAAATTCCTCCTCATGGCCAACCTGAGCATTGAGGTCCCCGATGATGATCTTGACGTCATGGTTTGGGCAGCGGTCGTACTCACGTTCGAGCTGCGCGTAAAATGCCTCTTTGTCATCATCGGTGCTTCCAGAGTGTGGGCTGTGCACGTTGATAATGCTGAAGTTGAAGAACCGGCCCTTGATTCTCAACCTGCACATTCGGTCATTGATCGGCCACCACCCGATCACGCGCTTCTGCATGTCACCCATCACTATAAAAGCTGTTCCCAGCTCGTGTGTGTTGCCGCAGCTCTGGTAGATGGTATGGTTACCTCTAAACGTACGCACCATGGATCCCTTCCAGCACACCTCCTGCAGCGCTACGATGCCAAACTTACGATCCTTCAGTGCATCGGAGAGTATGCGGGTACTTCCGACGAAGTTGAGCGATCGGCAGTTCCACGTACCGAGTTTCCAATCGCTAGTCCTGTTTCGTCGCTGTGGTCCTCGCCGATTGTTCTGGGTCGTATTCTGCTGTAAATGTTCCTGTGCTTGCTTTTTTTTACGGCTGGCTTGCAGGGCCTGACACCAACCCCCTACTTTCCGGAGGACCATAGTGCTCAGTTGAATTTAGAGTCCCACGCTGGCACATGGACGGTGATTCAGCCGCCCCTGACATGGGGAACAGACGCTGTTTTGAGCCGCTCCTAACCTGGAGAACAGACGCTCTGGTGCTGCATTGGCATTTCCTCCGAATGCAGGTGCTAAATAGCTTGGTTATAGCGCCGCTGCTCGCTTTTTAATATTAAATATTTTATTTATTTAATTTTTTATTTTTAATTTTTAATTTTTAATTTTTAATTTTTAATTTTTAATTTTTAATTTTTAATTTTTAATTTTTTAATTTTTTTAATTTTTTTAATTTTTTTAATTTTTTTGATTTTTTTAAATATTTTGAATATTTTGAATATTTTGAATATTTTGAATATTTTGAATATTTTGAATATTTTGAATATTTTGAATATTTTGAATATTTTGAATATTTTGAATATTTTGAATATTTTGAATATTTTGAATATTTTGAATGTTTTGAATATTTTGAATATTTTGAATATTTTGAATATTTTGAATATTTTGAATATTCTTAATATTTTGAATATTCTTAATATTTTGAATATTTTGAATATTTTGAATATTTTGAATATTTTGAATATTTTGAATATTTTTAATATTCTGAATATTTTGAATATTTTGAATATTGTGAATATTTTGAATATTTTGAATATTTTGAATATTTTGAATATTTTGAATATTTTTAATATTCTGAATATTTTGAATATTTTGAATATTGTGAATATTTTGAATATTTTGAATATTTTGAATATTTTGAATATATTGAATATATTGAATATATTGAATATTTTGAATATTTTGAATGTTTTGAATATTTGAATATTTTGGATGTTTTGAATATATTGAATATTTTGAATATATTGAATATTTTGAATATTTTTAATATTTTGAATATTTTGAATATTTTGAATATATTGAATATTTTGAATATTTTGATTATATTGAATGTATTGAATATTTTGAATATTTTGAATATTTTGAATATTTTGAATATTTTGAATGTATTGAATGTTTTGAATATTTTCAATATATTGAATATATTGAATATTTTGAATATTTTGAATATTTTGAATATTTTGAATATTTTGAATATTTTGAATATTTTGAATATTTTGAATATTTTGATGAATATTTGGAATATTACGAATATTTGTTGAATGTTTGGAATATTTTGTATGTTTTAAATATTTTGAATGTTATGAATACTTTGTATACTGAATGTTTTGAATATTTAGAATAACTAGATTGTTTAGCAAATTTAGAATATTCTGAATACGTTGAAAAAATATTATGTATTGAACACAATATCAATATTGGATACATGTTTAGTTTTTTGAATATGTATATAAAAGTTTGAATATTTAGAATTCAAGATTACATTAAATGTTTTCAATATGTTGAATACATTGAAAATTTCGAATATCTTGAAAATTTTGAATTTTTTTGAAATCATGGAAAGAATTGAATGTTTTGAATATTTTGAACATAAATATTGTAAATATTTTGATGATTATAATATTTTGGGTATATTTAAATGTTGAGTATTTTAAATTTCTTAAATACATTGAATCACTCAAAATTTAAAAAAAAAGTTGATTGTCTTGAACATGCAGAATATTTTTAACATGTAGAATGTTTTGAATGTGTAGAATATTCCGAACTTATTGAATATTTTGTTTTATTTCGAATATTTTTAACATTTTGAATGTTTTGAAAACGTATAATGTAAATAGTGTGAATATTTTGATTGTATTGAATAAATTGAATATTCTGAACATTTTGAATGTTTCGAATCTCACTTTTTTTGCGATGTTTAAAATTTTTCCATTTTCTTTGTATTTTACTGAAATTTCTTAATTTTCTCAATTGTGTTTCATATCAAAATTTACTCGTTCTGTCAATTGCGTCAATTTTTAAATGTCGTATTGAATTTTACATTTTTAACATTCAACATTCAATATAATGCAATATAATGCAATGTTCAATACTTAGAATTTTGAATTTGGAAATTGAAAACAAGTTGAGATATATATATATATATATATATATATATATATATATATATATATATATATATATATATATATATATATATATATATTATATAGAGAGAGAGAGAGAGAGAGAGATAGAGAGAGAATGAGGGATAGGGAGATAGCGAGAGAGACCCATACTTGTGAGTTTTTTTTAACATAGTTTTGTAATCTATTGATATAAACCATTGATTCTTATGAGTGGCCCCAACAGTATCCGTACTGTTTGTTGAGATTGGTCCTCAAATTCGTTATCTCAATGTTTTCTTGTATTCTGCTGAAATAAACCACCCACACTTGTGAGTGGCCCCAACAGCATCCTTACTGTTGGTTTAAATCGGGGCAATAAATTTGAATATTTTTACTGTGCATCTCTGTTCAGAACCGGGAACATAGTTAAATATCTTATTCGCTACCGTCGTCAGTTGAATTAAGCACACCGTTTACCAAAACGGATCTTGCTGCAAACTCAACTATTTTATCGAACATCCCAGTGATTTCTCGCGGAAGTGCTGAAGATTTCTAGGCTTCCGTTAAAGCGAGTATCACATCAACATATTCCAACCCATTCCCTACTCGACCTGCATTCGGACGAGTCCGGTGCCGGTATTGTCTTAGTTTTGGGATCACCAGTTTTTACACATCGAGCATGTAAGTTAGTTCCAGTTGTGTAATAACAGCTTATCTAGCAATAACGGAGTAGCACCCTCGGGCGGTCAATCATGCTCAAGCTCATGCTTTTACTTACATATTAAAGTGTTACAGGATAGATTTAGCATTCAATTTGATCACCTTTTGCTTTAATGCTTGCTTTGAGTTGTTTCGGGAAAGCATTAAAGGCTGACTTAAAGTAAATTGGTACGCCTCTCGTGTAACCCAACCCAACCCCTTTCTGGTCCTTCATACAACGGTATTATTAGGATAATCAGTGGTTGTTAAAGCTTGATCAAGTCTAACAGAGAGGAGAGCCCATTGCTGTCGGACTTAGTTTCCGTGCTACAATGGGTGGTAGTACATGTCATCATACATCATACAGAATCAAAAATGGAACTTCTTGATCCTGGCGTGTATATAGTTAAGGTATATTTTTGATAATATAAAACGACCTCACCAATGTTCCTTATATGATGCTGGAAAGCTTACAAGCCAAACAAAAATTATAGCTGGAAAGCTTGTCCGGATACGGGAGCAGGTCACTAAAAACACACAAAAAACAATCCATCTCAAGAAACACGACCAAAACACACTTTGAGAGGGATTCCATTCACAAGGTCCTACGCAAAGCACTCGGAAACACTATAATTTCACCATTTATTTTAGTTGAATGAAGGAATATTTTTTAATTTTATTTCCGCGAGAACGACGCAGCAAAAGCAAAACTCGTCATTTTCAAAGCACGGCTTGCTGCGATCCCCCTTGGCAAGCGATTTGCAGATGTGGCCTGAAAACGGAACCTTCCGTCACATCCTCGACGATGACGTCCCTAGTTTACATCGAAGAATGTCTGAAAAAGCGTTCGTATTGCCGTTCATCCGCAAGCAAAGTGGCAAAGTCATCTTTTGGCCCAAATTGGCCAGCTGCCACTACTCCAAGATAGTCCTCCGAATTGCCCGGAATTTCGATCGAAAAATACTGGTATACAATCATTACATTTACACCCGGTGTGAAACGATGACAATTCCCAATTAACATTGCCAAAACCATCCAGCTTTAATAAGTTTTATTAAGGTTTTATCAAAGCCACTAGAAATCAATTTGGTTTTATTATGACACCAAGAAGTGCCAATAGGTTTCATATTTTAGTCAGGTTTATGAGAACCTACCCAGCTTGTTTAAAACGATCTTAAAACCTTGTTTTCTTAATTTTCTTTCACTCCTATCAAAGGTTTCATTTCGACTTTATGAAGTCGAAAAATGCTGTTTTGAAATGCCGTTTTAGAACTCATTCATATTATCTTATTATGGTCAGTTGAAAAAACATTTTAAAACCATTTTGCCTCCAGTAAATGCATGAGGCGGCAAATTGGCATTGAGAAAAGCCACCAAATAACCAAATAGTTTTAAAGTTGTCATTGCGAAAATAACTTGGCTTTATGGCAGAATTGTGATTTTTTTTTCCAATCGCCATATTGAAATATTAGAAATAATAGAAATGTGGAGAAATAAATGCACCAAATTTTAAACGTAATGCAAATGAACTGTATATCGGAGACCAATTTCTACATTTTTTTAGATAACTTTATTGAATTTCATCAATTTTCAAGAAATTCATGTTTAATTTATCGAATATATTTGTTTTTATTATGTTTTTGTTGTTGTAAACGCGCATAATTTCCGAGGCGCATTAATTTTCGGCTCTTATCGTGCCAATATTCACCATAAAATTCAATGTGCATCTGATTTGGAGCATGCTACGCTGCTTTTTTCTCAGATATTATTTACTGCTAAATGAATCAGAAGAGCAGAGAATCAAACAAAGCAGAACAACAAAAACCAACCACGATCACAGTTAAGCATGCTGGCTTTCAATGCAGCCAATAGGTTTTATGAAGGTTTTCAAGTGGTCATAGCATCTATCACTAGAATATTTTCAAAATCTTTATGGTCTTATAAAGGTTTTATTAAAAAAATTTCACAACCATCTATAGAGTGGGCCACTTTGTACAAATTTTGGCTTTAAAGAAGCACAGAGGAGGTGTTGGTAGACAAAACTGTTTTGAATGTAGTTTTATCAACAAAGCCGGGAGGAATGCTATACGGCTAGAATAAAACTTAAATTGTTACTTGGGAAGGGATGCCAACTCTCCCGATTAAGCCATTCCCTTTAGAATGCACAAATGATGCAACCCTTATCACCTGCTATACCTACGAAGCGGAATAATGCGACTAGATGGGAAAATATTGTTTGGCTAGGATTTCCCAACGAACTTGATAAAGCAAGCCCCTTGAGCATTTTATAAGCGATGGAAGCGTCAAGCTGCGCATCAGTTACAATCACTGAACGAACCGTGGATCATGAATAAAATAAATAAAACCTTCAATATGAAAGTGCTAGTGCTCTTGCTGGCAGTTGTCAGTGATTGTTTGATTTATAGTGCACCAGTTGAGCACAGGTTGGAAGATGTGTTGATATTTGACCGAGATCCCGATTCCCAACCTGGTGCTTATGCGGTTGAAGCTCCAGATCCAACCAAACGGATTAATATTCCGGCAGTTAGTGAAGATGATGCGGAGGTAATTTCAATCTCGCCTTGTTTTGGAAAAACAAATTTAATCTACATTTCACTCGATCTCGTGTGTGTAGGCACTTCTCAGTGAGCTTGGTTACAACGAAACCGCCAGTGAGGATGAGTTTGGAGTTTCTGCGAGGTTCAGTTTTGGAAATGGTCTCTCGTTTGAGGAAATGATTCGCAGCTTTCAGCGAGATGTCGGATTGGATGTGACGGGGAAATTGGACGACGAAACGAAAATAGTCATGAAGAAGCCTCACTGTGGAACGCGAAACAACGAAAAACGAGGCGACACGGTTAAGTGGACGAAACGGCTGATAAGTTATAGGATAAGAGATTACCCTAACGGTGCGTCACCAGAGTTTGTCCAATCTATGATCAAACGGGCCTTTGGTGAGTGGAGTAAGGTAACGAATTTGGACTTCGTAGAAATGAAGGGGCCTTCTGCGGATATTGAAGTTAACTTTGGTGGAACATCTCATTCGAGACGAGGAGGTAGTTGTTCCTTCGATAATCCCTCCACACTTGCTCATGCATATTTCCCGGAGGATGGAGACGTGCACTTCAACGGGAAGTACTTCTTCGATAACTCAGATTTTAGGGATGATTTCCTGGATACGGCAATGCACGAGATCGGCCATTCCCTTGGGCTAGAGCATTCTAACACGAGAGGAGTTCTGATGCACCCCACTGACTCGAACCAACACACAAAACCACAAGCGGAAGATGTTCAGGTGGGTGATTCAAGTCTCGATTTGCGACTCGGCAATTATAATGAACTTAACCCTTATTTCAGCGGATACAAAAACTGTACGGACCACGAAGAGGCGGCCGGGCACTTGATTCTGATGCTGCTCCCAGACTATGCGCCGTCACCAAATACGATGCTGTCGTGGACGATCTCGACAATCGATGGTACATTTTAGCCGGAAACTACTACTACGATGCAATGGATAGCAATCCTACTGCCAAACTGATATCGAGCAAATGGCCAGGGCTAACTGGGCCCATTGATGCCGCTTTCCGATACCCCGATGGACGAACTTACTTCTTCAAAGGTGAACGGTTTTGGAGATACCGAGGCAGCCGGTTGGAAACCGGCTACCCGCGGCGTATTTCCGAAGGCTTCCCGGGCTTGCCAAACAGTATTGATGCGGCTTTTGTCGATTCGAGTAGTAAAATTTTCGCTCTGAAGCGGGATTCCTATTGGGTGTACGACTCGGATGCAGATAATACGCCGTCGTTTAAAATGAGTAGTTTAGGTTTACCAAGCAATGTCGATGCGGCCCTGGGGTCCGGTTCATCGATTGTTGTTTTCAAAGATAAGAATTTTTATAGGTTTAAGAATGGAAAGTTTGAAATTTTTGTTAATAAATGGGCGATATGCTAGAGAAAGTGTTCGATTGGCTGATATTTTAAGTTATTGAAAGAACATGTAGGGAAGATGTACCTATATTAATCTCATCACTTTGCAATTCATCCTACTTGAAATAAAACGATATACACGTGACAGGATTAGTTAGTAATGTTTGTTGTAGTTATTTAACGTAAGCAAACATTATTAGAAAAACGAAACCGATCCTTCAACTGTCCAATTGTTTGATTCATTGTAGGATCATAGGAACAATGAGATTAATATGGGGGCAGTTTCCCTATTTCGATATCAGCTGCCGAATTAGCATTGCACCCTATCTCTTCTAATTTCTTCCTTTCGTGTGAGCCTCGATCATCATCGCTAGGACTTGCAAACCAACCAGGGGATAATCAAAATCAAACCCCACAGAGATGACGTTGAAAGTGTTGTTTGAAAGGCTAGCAAGAATACCTTACCTGTATGATTTTTAATACTGGTGGTTATTCCGACAGTCACGTCACTAGGTGGCAATCGAGTCACCCATGTTTTACTATTCTGAGGTCGATCGGGGTAAGTGCCAAACCTCACCCGCGATGAACTCAGTTCATTCACTCTGCGAAATAAACTTTCGATATTAATAAGATTGCATTATGATTATTTGCCACTAGAATTAATGAAGATTAATGCATGGATTAGATTACATAAATACTTGCGCCCTGTCACCTTGAAACTATTTGTCGAAATATTCCGTCGATATCCCAACTTTGGCCAGATGATCATGGCTCGAAAAATGCATTCGCTGATTCTTCCTTCGTTTTTATCGCCCAAATCGTTATAAGAATCTAAATCTACAGGAAAAAGGTTTGACAATGATGATGATGATGGTCCCGCCACTTACCCCTACAAAGGTTTGAGCTAGACGATTTATCCATTAGATAATTTATTTAAAAGCAATTCAACCAGTTATGCAAAAAAAAAACGAACTGATTTCATCTACAGATGTAAACTTCTTCAAAAACTGTTCATTTGCTTGACAGCGATATAATTGTGAAAAGCTATTGATGTCAACCACAAATTTTCGCAAGTATTCCCAGCGATCAGGAAATCCTATTACAATTCAAATCACAGAATCCCGTATCAAAGGACATTATCAAAAGACAAGCCAATATTCGATCCTGCCCGCTACAGAGCCAATGCAGTTCCAACACTGCATTTCGATTATCAATGAAAATAAAATGTAAACTCAAGCTAAATAGGAAAAATAAAAACCGAAAATTCCAAATAAACCCGTGGGGGGTCCTATTTTTTTTGGCACCACGTTTTCTGCCCCCAATTTTGAAGATTTTTATGTTACGCTTTAACGCTTCATCTCTTGAATCGGAAAATTCCTTTTTGATATTTTCAATCGTAATCAAATTTATGGCTGACATGTTATGGTTTTCAACAATTAGTACTGACACATATTTTCCAAATGGAATACTCATACATGAAATCTTGTATGTTTATTAGCCGTATGTGAACGCTGTTAGAGTTTATAACACGAAATGTATTATATGTTATTTTTGTCATTTTTATATGTTGCTATTCATATTGACACCGACGATTTCGGTTCCAATTGTAATTTTAAAGAATGTAAACAGATAATTAAAAATAAGATTCAAAATAAGTTCAAAAATAGTCAAATTTTCCCAAACAAAACTTATAAGCTACTTTTAAAAATTATTTACTATATACAGGGTGCGGCAGAAAATAATGCGAAAATGTTCAAACTTGAGTATTGGGTTAATTCGTTTAGCTAGTGACTAATTTCTGTCGAAAGTGTATTTGTTTATGTTTACTTTCAAGTGCTGCATCCAAACATTCTATTTGTTTTATTGTAAATTCGTCAAAATGTTCGCGAAAGAAGTGATCACCAGTTTGTTGCTCGCACAGAAGAAGCCGAAAGAGATTGCCAAGGTGGTAGGGTGCCATTTGGCAACAGTTTACCGCATAAAAAAGTCCCTGCAGGATGGTCCTAAGCAGCGGACGTTCGCGCTTTGCACGCACGCCGAACGTGATCAAATCGGTCCGTGCAAAAATTGCTCGCAACCCGGTGCGTTCCATAAGAAAACTTGCAAAGGAAGCCAATATTTCGGAGAAATCCATGCGGAGAATCATCAAAGAAGACCTGCATGCATCTTCCAGAGCCAGAGTGAAACGCCACTTGATTACGGACCGGGTCAAGGAACTACGAGTGACTCGTTCCAAGAGATTGCTTTCCTTGTTGAAGAAGGAAAAACTGATAATCCTGTTCTCCGACGAAAAGCTTTTCAGCATCGATGCTGTGGCCAACAGCCGCACGGACCGGTTCATTTCACCGCAGAAAATGGAGAACGTTCCGGAAAAAGTGAAATTCAAACTTCAAACCAAACTTCCGGCTGGTGTCATGATGTTTGGCTTGGTGGCGTCCAACGGTTTGAAAATGCCGCCGGTTTTCATTGATGCTGTAGTTAAAATCAATGCCGAAGTGTATATCGGTATTTTAAAGGACCAAGTGCTTCCCTAGGTGAAGGCCAACTTCTCCTAGCACCAAAACCTTGTCCTACAGCAGGATGGAGCGCCGTGTCACACGTCCAATCGAACCCAATAATGGTTGGTCGATAACATGAAGTTTTGGCCGAAGGATTTGTGGCTCCCTAGCAGTCCAGATCTTAATCCGTTGGATTATTGGATTTGGGCATATGTTGAAGCACGAGCCTGCAAAACATCAAACCCTAGTGTGAAAACCTTGAAGTCAACCATAACACGCACATGGCAGTCAATGTCGGAGGACTACGTCCGAAAGGCATACTCTGGCTTTCGGCGTCGGCTCGAGGATGTTATTTATAAAAATGGAGGACACATTGAATAAATTTGTTTAAAAGGGCTTTATAAAGATGATTGCACTCGAAAATGTTGATATTATTGCTTGAATTAGTTGAAAATGGGATTTGAAGGAAATAGAACAAATTTTCGCATTATTTTCTGCCGAAAAAAAAACACGTATATTTTTTTTTCCCGAAAAAAAAAAAGCATTTGAATTTAAAAAACCTTGAATAAAATATAACCTTTAAAAAATTTAATACAAAAACACAAAACAAAAATTTTGTTTTAAATTGAAATTGAAATAAAATTAAATTAAAGGTATTTTTTGGGAGAATCGAAGAGCTGCGAATGCTTTAAAAACAGCAATGTGCACGTCCAAACATGTTTGGGAATGTGTTCAATCACTTCGGAAATTGTCTTGTCGTAATCAAGTCAATTTGTACTGTGTTCCTGGTCATTCTGGAATTGATGGAAACGAGAAAGCCGATGAATTAGCAAGACTCGGATCGTCTCATCAGTTTGTAGGACCTGAACCCTTTTGTGGTGTATCTGCTTCTTCTCTTAGAATGGAGATGAAAGCCTGGGAATGCTTGAAAGTGGAGACAAACTGGAACAAAACTTTCAAAGCTAGGCAATCAAAGCGGTTCATTACTTCAAACATTTCAATGACTCGCAAGTTACTAGATCTTACCAAAAAAGATCTAACAATATATACAGGCCTTATAACCGGTCACTGTCCGAGCCGTTATCACTTGAAGCTGATAGGAAAACTTCAAGATGATTCATGTCGATTCTGTAACATGGATAGAGAAGACTCGGAACACTTGTTATGCCACTGCCCGGCAATTTTCAATAATAGGCTAAAGTTCTTTAACAAAGGGCTACTAGAACCTCTTGAGATTCCTCCCCTGGAGACCCCTCACTCCGGTAGCCACTAGCCAGCTTTGTCACTTCTATCAATAGTTCTCTCTGAAATAACTAAGCAACAACAAAAAGGGGATATGTCACAATAGATCTAAAAATTGGTGGCAGTGACGAAAATACCCGACACGGAATAAAAAAAAAAATCTAAAACGTATAGGCTTGTACCACAGTATCTAACACGTATAGGCTTGTACCACAGTAGATATATACGACACCAATACTAACACAAATATTTATGGTGCCAACAACGCAATCTATGGAAAAACTGTCCCAAAAAGGGGGCTACTGGCAAGCTCTGGTTGGGAAACTCGTCCACATTCGCACGAACCACAGGCCTCATCAGTTTTAAGTTCAAGTACCAAAAAAGTCCTCAAAAGTTACTTTAAAAGTGAGGAGAAAATACCACGAAGTTCTTTCCAGGTAATTATCGCCGCTTTTACCCAATACCATTAGCCAGTAGCCAAACCATCCCCTAACTCGTACCATGTGGATTCATTTTTATCAACCCAGAACCCCGATCGCAGTGAGACCGCTGTGCCGCTGCGGATTTACTAATTATTTGAAAGCCACATTCCGGCGATCACCGTCGCATCTATTATTCGTACACTCCACACGCAGATTTGTTTACATATTAATCAGTCCTTCTTTAATATGCTGGCAACCAGATGGCTCTTGCGATGGCTAGAAGAATTCCACACTGAAAAAAATACTGCGTCGCTTATTTGGGCCTACCCTATAGTTGTTGTGCAAATAGGAAAAAAGCACTTCAAAGGGTTCAGAACAAAGTTCTGAAAATGATTTTGAAGCTGCCACCCTAGTTCAGTACTACTGAATTACATAGAATTTCAAACGTTGATATTCTAGAAGAAATTTCCACCAAAATAATGCATTATTTTATACAATAATCATTGCAATCTTCAATTGCAATGATCAATTCTCTCTATAGATAAAAAAAGAACACCGGAATAAAGTATCGGTCTCGGTCTATCTGCACTTTAACCTCAACATTTCAGAACTACAACATGCACTACAAGAACTGAAACACACAACCAGGTCCGCTCCTCTTTACGCGATGCTGGTCCTGGTGTGACTGAAGCTGTTCAAAGTATTAATTTTTTTTCGTTCGATGGTAAATAATTTTTCGTTCGATGGAGAAATTACTTTTTTCCAATTTTTCATGACTTAGACCCATATTGGGATGCGTCTTTCGATGGCCACTTATGGCAGCACACGCCGGTAACACTCCATGACCAAAATTGTAAAACAAAAATCACATAAAAATAAAAACAAAAATTCAATGGAGTAAAATGACAAGAGGAATTTTTTCATGTCTCGCTTCGAGCACCGCACACTACGATGTTCCGCTAGTATTACATGTGCTATTAGTGCTTTTATACAAACGTACTACGACGTGACAGAGAATAAAAGTGCAGAATATGTGATAATTTCACTACTGGTCAAATACTTAGTCTCCCATGCTGGTCTATAGCATGAGATTAAGCCTCCCATCTCACACAGATCCAAGTTTGATCTACGGGAAGTTTTAATTTTATCATATTTTTTATTGCACAAACTGTAATTACAGTCAGTCTTCAGAATTCTCATGTCATTTAAACAAAATCTTTGTTAGTACGATATTTTTTCCGGAACCACTCACTTCTAAGTCACTGTATTCATCACCAACAATTAAAGATATCCCATCAGCTTCTGTAAATAAAATTCGGTAATTTTTCTGCTCGCGAATTGTTTGCATAATCGCCATACGCCAGATCCGGCCAGAACACCGCGTCTTCGCCCTTATGGTATTTCTTGATGAACGACATAACTTCCGGCAGGCATTTCGTACTGTAAATTTCCCCGTTCACGGCCAGTCCGGAGCGAAAAGAGAGCGGCTTTGACATCCCCTTCTCGCTGATTGTCAGCCACAGCAGCACCTTCTTGGGGAACTTGGTGTGTGAAATGAACTTCACCTCGGAGCTCACTTCCTTCGTGGGGGAAGTAAAATACGAAGTGCCCTGCCAGTCGTTGCCATCCAAGGGTGAGATAAGTCTCGTCGTCCATCGTCCACCGCCACGTCGTGATTCGCCGGGAAAATCGAGTTGACCATCTTATTCAGCCGCTGCCGCTGCGTCATTGCCTGCAGCTCCGAAACCAGTGGACGCGACTTCCGCTTCTTGACATGTATGTTCATGTTTGCCAGGTACTTTTTCACTGATTGACCGGTTGAACCGACCTCCAGGCCAAGCGCACGCAGCGATGTAGCCATTCTTCGCTCGGTCTTCCTCTTCAGCATCCTTTGGAGCTTCTTGTCGCTCAGGGTCGTCGGCCGTCCGGAACCGGGCTTTATTTCGATGCTCTGATTGTTGTCTAACAGTGCCAAGATGTTGCAGATGCCGGAACGGGCGTATCCGTCGTCCACAAAGTGCCGCACGATGTCCGTTTTCGAAGCGGTGGGGTGCCGTTCTTTGAACGGAGTTGCTTACTGTTTTTGCCATCACGGTCAGAGTTTGACTGATAGAGCTGTCAAACTTTATCTGCTGATTCATGGTTTTTTTTTTTGTTGGGGCGTAGAACCACTGCATCCACTGCGTTGTACTTTTGTGGTAACTCATGGGTTACTATGATTGATGCTGCATGGGTAGTTTCGTCAGTGCCCATGAAAAATCGGCCATTTTTGTCCATTTTGTTAATGCAAACATTATACAACATACATACAATATGGTTGAGCACTAGTTCAGCAACGGACCCATATCCCTCAATCACCGTTTTTACACAGCTGTAGTTGAACCAAACGATTTACACTTTGATTGTTGTTTTGTTGTAGGGTAACTGCCCCCATATTAATCTCATTGTTTCTTTATTCATCCTACGATGAATCAAACAATTGGGCAGTTGAAGGATCGGTTTCGTTTTCTAATAATGTTTGCTTACGTTAAATAACTACAACAAACATTACTAACTAATCCTGTCACGTGTATATCGTTTTATTTCAAGGAGGATGAATTGCAAAGTGATGAGATTAATATACAGTACTGGCAGAAATAAAGTGCTCACCAGCTAAAAAATGATTGCCATTATTATACCAATTTTGTATTGATGCAAAAATATAAAGTCTATTCGACCAAAATGCAGCTTTTGCATAGCATTATCATTCTGTTTATTCAAAATCATGATTAAGTTTGTATAGCTTAGTTTCTGATGTATCATATGCATGTGAATGTTTTTCCGCCTGGCAGAAAAAAAGTGCTCAAAACCGACATATAATTTTCTTGAGTGCATCTTGCATGGCATTGCCTACCAAACTGTCACAGCATATTCAGCCTATCAGAAGGTGTCGAGCACTGTTTGTTTTGGTTCTGTTCGCGCCGGTTCGGATTTCGTTTGAATGTTGAAAATGGATTCGAAACAAATTAACCTATCCGTACGAAAATTAATTAAGAGGGACTGTCAACAGCAAATATCTTTGCGTAAAATTGCCGTCAGATATGGAGTGAGTTATTCTGGTGTTCGCAAAGTTTGGAAAAAGTTTCAGGAAACCGGATCAGTAGCTGATAGACATGGACGCGGGCGGAAGCGACTCACGACTCCGCGTGAAGACACCAGAATTATTCGTGAAACCGGGAAAAATCCAACAGTTACGAGCCGAGTGATAAAGGAAAATCTGCAGCTGAGTATTTCAGAACGCACTGTGCGCTCCAGGCTTCAGGATGCAGGTTTAAGGAGCAAATTGGCAGTACGTCGCCCATTGATTCAAAAGAGAAATAGAGTTAAACGGCTAGAGTTCGCTATAAAATACGCCGAGAAACCAGTTGCGTTCTGGAAACAAGTTTTATGGTCTGATGAGAGCAAGTTTGATCTATTTGGAATGAAAGGGCGTTCTAAAGTGTGGGTTAAACTTGGCGAACGACTTTTGGACCGGAATGTGCAAAAAACCGTAAAACATGGAGGAGGAAGCATAATGGTGTGGGGGTGTTTTGCTTGGTCTGGAACTGGTAATTTGACTCAAATCGATAGTATAATGACGGCTGATAGGTACATAGACATTATTAATGAAAACTTGGAGGAGTCTTTGTTGAAAGTTGGACTGGAAGACAAGTTTATCTTTCAACAAGATAATGATCCGAAGCACACGGCCCGTAAAACCATGACGTTTTTCCGTGGATGTCGCATAAAACTTCTTGAATGGCCACCGCAATCACCAGACTTGAACCCAATTGAAAATCTATGGTCAATTCTCGATCAGCAAGTTGACAAAGGAGAGGTAACAAACAAAAAAAAGCTCTTCGACGCCCCCGAGTGCGCCTGGCAAAGAATCGACGAGAACCATCTGAAAAACCTAGTTGAAAGCATGCCTCGACGTCTTCAAGCAGTCATCAAAGCTAAAGGAAGTCACACGAAATATTAAATTCAATGTTCTTGGTTTTGAAGTAAACATATTACGAAGAAGAATTTTTTTTTCTCCCCGGATTAAAAAGTTGTTTTTTTTTTTGTTTTGTTAGTAAAGTTACATGCATAATTTTTCGTTTGTTGTTTCTCATTTCGAAAGAAGAATTGAAGTCATTCATTTTGACCCAATATGTTACCAGTGAATCGCTGCAAATCAAAAAGTTGTATTGAGAAAATAAACATAAACCAACGTGAGCACTTTATTTCTGCCAGTACTGTAGGTACATCTTCCCTACATGTTAGCGAAGGCGTTACGAGCGTGAACCATCCCGTCGCTAGTTCCCACATGGACTCGTGAATCGTTCGGTAACAGGCGAAGCAGTTGTCAAAATGTTTAGTTAGGGATGACAGAACGAATGTCATCGAGGATGATGAGTAGAAATTGATGGGAAAATAAAAGTAGCAGGTTTTAGTGCGAGAAGAATTTAAATTTGTTGGAATTGTATGACTGAATTGGATTGAAAATAGAGTGGAGTGTAAGTAGATGTTAAACTAAATTCTCACTGTAAAATTAAAAATAATATATCTATAGGAACACACGGATACGTCTATAGGAAAGTACAGAGAAGTAGGAAACATTAAAAGGTCACTGCAATTGTATGTAATTTATCTACCTAGCTAATGGGCACAAGACTAATCAGTAACTAATTTCTAGCTTTATAGCGCTACCGTTGAAATATATATGGAATGCTAAAAGAACAGTGAGTTTCTGCTTCGTCCGTAAGTACAAATACAAAAAAATAAATTTTTTAACAAAAACACACCAACAATAATGATAATAAAAGAAATGGGCCCCCCCCCAATAGCCCCCACCAACCATTTCCCCCAAACACAAGTTCTATATGACAAATCGAAACTACCTATTCGAATTCAAAATATCTGAATTCTCCCTGTGCAAACCGTTTTGAATTTCCGTTACACCCCAAGAAAAGGGCTGGGCCAGAAAGCGCGTGGTTCTGTAATCAGTTTGGAAAATCTTCCGATGCTAGGGAATACCGACGTTTATGTACTACTTTCTCTCATGTGAGATTTGCCTTTGCATCGCATTCTCTATGCTGATTATTTTATAAGACGATTGTACCAAGCAGAGTCCCAGTTGCAATTAAACATTCACTCAAAGCAGATCGTGTAGCGAAATTCAATAAGAAAATGTTGGCTCTGAAAGTATTTTTACTGACCGTTGTAGTTGTGAGTGATAGCCTCGTCCGTAGTGCGCCCGTCGAGCACAGGCTGCAAAATGTGCTGATCTTTGATAGTGAACTCGATTTCTTGCCTGGTGCTGGTTTGGTGGAGGCTCCGGATCCAACGAAAAGATTGAATATTCCCAATGTCAGTCACGAGGATGCTGAGGTAGTTTCGATCTTGAAAAATAGAAAACAATATTTTTTACAAAATTGTGTTTGACCCCGTTTAGGCTCTACTTAGTGGACTTGGCTATAATGAAACCGTCGGCGAAGATAAGTTTGGAGTATCTACAAGGTTCAGTTTTGGAAACGGTCTCTCGTTCGAGGACATGATCCGTAACTATCAACGAGATTTCGGTTTGGATGTGACGGGAAAATTGGACGACGAAACGAAACTAGTCATGGCGAAGCCTCATTGTGGAACACGAAACCTTGAGAAGCGAGGAGACACGGTAAAGTGGTCGAAAAAGCTGATAAGCTACAGGATTCGAGACTATCCGGCGGGTGCTTCTCGAGAGTTTGTCAAATCCATTGTCAATCGAGCTTTCAACGAGTGGAGTAAGGTTACGAATTTAGACTTTGTAGAAAAGAGCGATCTCGCAGTGGATATTGAAGTAAACTTTGGCGGAACGTCTCATTCGAGACGAGCAGGTCAATGTACTTTCGATAGTCCCTCTACACTGGCTCACGCTTATTTTCCGGAGGATGGAGACGTGCACTTTAATGCGAAATATTTCTTCGAGAGTTCTGAGTATAAGGACGATTTTCTGGATACGGCTATGCATGAGTTGGGCCATTCTCTCGGGTTGGAACATTCAAACACGAATGGCGTCCTTATGCATCCTTCGGATATGAATCGACACACAGAACCACAAGCAGAAGATGTTCAGGTTTGCAATTAACGGCTAACAGTGGAACTCAGTGGCTAAACATTTTCGTTTTTCTACTTTTCAGAGGATACAGAAATTGTACGGCGTACGCAGAGGTGGACGAACGCTGGACTCCTCTACTGCTCCCAAACTATGTAACATTACGAAATTTGACGCTGTTGTTGAAGACGGCGGTGGAAGGTGGTATATTTTCACCGGAAACTATTACTTCGATACGAAGGAAAGCAATCCTTCGGCCAAACTGATCTCGAGTAGATGGCCCGGCCTAACTGGGCCCATTGACGCCGCCTTTCGGTATCCCGATGAACGGACATATTTCTTTAAAAGTGAACGATTCTGGCGGTACCACGATAACCGATTGGAACCCGGCTATCCACGAGCTATTTCCGAAGGATTCGCAGGATTTCCGAACAGTATTGATGCGGCATTTGTTGGTTCGAAAAATCGAATCTTCGCTCTAAAAGGAAGCAATTTTTGGGTGTATGATGCAGATAAAAGTACAACGCCGTATTTTAGTGTAAGTAGTATAGGTCTACCGAGCAATATCGAGGCTGCCGTCGGAACGGGTAATTCGGTGGTTTTTTTCGAAGGAAAAAATTACTACAGGTTTATAAATGGAAAGTTTGAGAGTTTTGTGAATAAATTGATGAATTGTTCATAGCAAACCTTCAGTTGGATTGTGTTTATCTCGAAGCTGTTTTTCCCTACAATAATGATCTGTTAGTTTGAAGGATATTGACCGCTGATTGTGAAAGACTAATTTTCGGTAAGCAGAACGGTCATTGTGTATAAGGAGAAATAAGCATGATTTACACACTTAGAAAATTTTACAGTATTCGGTAATTTTTTACCGAACTTTCAATAGCTGAACGGTCGGTAATCCGATTTACCGGATTTCGGTGAAGTTTTACAGTATTCCGGTGAAAAAATTACCGGAACTTGTCAAATTTTACCGAAATCCGTTAAATCGGATTACCGAACGTTCAGCTGTTGAAATTTCGGTAAAAAATTACCGAATACTGTGAAATTTTCTAAGTGTGTAGACATTATTTAGCTTTTATACAATTAGTTCGTTTACGGTGATGTGATGTGATGTGATAGGTAGCCATCACCAGTGCAGGAATTGCCATGGCGTGCAGTTCCTTCCGATGGCAAGATCAAACTGTACATACCTGTAATCGTCACTATTCCGTTGTAAATATGAAGGGTCAAACAATACACATTATTGTTAAAAATACGGCTAACAAACTCACTGTAGACTGTCGGAAGTCATGTCATCCTTCGCTGATATCGATCAGACGATCTCCATCAAGGAACGCATAATTGTCATTCGTGATTTGGGCCAGATAACCACGAATCCTTCATCCAGCAAACATTTCGTCTGGCACCCTGTATTCCCCCCTTATTTTTAATATTACGTACACCAATAGTAAAAAAACAACCCACCCCCCCCTTTTTTTTTTCCTTTCTTTTTTTCGTTCAATTAAATAAACACACAATTTTTTTTTTTTATTTTTTATTTTTTTTTTTCTTTTCACTTTCACTATAATAAAAAAAAAAAAAAAAGAAAAAGAAAAAAAAAAAAAAAAATTCATTGAAAAAAAAAAACGGGAAAAAAAAAACCCCCCCTTCCTTTTGGCTCCCGGGAAGATAAATTTAAGTAAAAGAAAAGCATTTAAATAATGGGCTTCAAATGGTGAGTTGACAACTTCAAAGGAGGGTGCGACCGACCTCTCGTCCTCACAAGTTCCTACCTCACGCCTCCACGAGTCATATGATCACAAAAGACTGCCAGCTGAAACATGGAGACGCTGGTTGGCGTAGCCTGAGCAATGTTGTCAATCTGAAAATAGCGAAGTGAGGGGGTGCGACCGAAGATCGTGTACCTTTAAATCATATTGTATATTTTCCATTCTCATTTTATCAATAATTTCAGCATGCTTTGGAATCATCTTTGCATTCCCAAACTATGTAAGAGCCTGGAGCAACATGACAGGCATCAAAGGCTCAATCTTTTTTTTCAGCATTTCAGCATAACATTTAATTTAAAATTGCACTTCTGAACATCAACAACTATATTCATAAATGACTGGCATGTGCTTATAAGCAATGTAGGATTATATTATAATATTGTATTTAGTGACATTATGGTAAGATAAGCCATTTATTTCAGAAATCATCAAACCGGATTCTTCGATCACTCCAATTGCTATCTTTGAAATGTTACTAGAACAGTATAGGGAAAATTATTTCAACATGTCTTATAAAACAATATCTCTTATTGAAATTTTATCTTTGATATTTAATATGATCTATTCTGTTTTCAGCTCTTCCAGGACTAGTAGGATATTAATACATATCGAATTTTTATTTATTTTTCACTAAATAAATATTAAAATTAAATAAAATAATTTTTTTATTTATAATATTTTTTTTTATACAAAAAAAAATAAATAAAATATAAAATAAAATAGAGAGGGAAAGAGAAGGGCCCCACCCCACCCAAAAAAATAATGAGGGGGGAAGGGACCCCCCCCCCCCCTCGCGCGGGGGCCCCCCCCCCTGTTTTTTTCACTCACCGGTGTTGTTGGACTTTCCCCCCTCGCTTGCGCGGTGTTTTTCTTCCGCCCCCCACACCGTTTTCCCCCTCCATACAGGCTACACCCACAACAAAAAAAAAAACCCTAACAAATCTTTTCCCATTTTCCCCCCCCCTGGAAATTACCTTGCTACAATAGATGGTAGTATTACATCATCATCATCATCATCATCATCATCTGTTGGCGTGAAGCAAAGACAATTTTTTTCCGATTAAATAACTCCTGGATTTATTACGCAGGGATGTTAAAAAATCCCTTTAAAGAAAAATAATTAACAAATTTAGTCTTGTCACATGTTGATCACCTATCTATATGTTATTTCTTAATTTTTAAGATGTTTTATGAATTCATGTATTTTTTGTGTGTTATAATTTGACCAATGTTTTTTCCATTATGACCCACAGTGCAGTCCATGTTTATGTTGTGCCATCGCTTTGCGATCATCTCTGTTGTACGTTATGTTGCTTTCTGTTGTGTGTTGCATGCAATTGTGTGTCTTGCTTCGTTCTACTCACGTTTAGTGTTGTCTCGCTGTTTAATAACCAACAAATCCGTATGCTTCCTATGTTCGTTTTATGCTAGTGGGCACAGTACTGTAATGTAATAGGGGTTAGGTTTTATGTGTGTTTTACATGTTGTACCTTACCGTTTAATTCAATGTTCGTGTATAATTTTGAACTAACTAAACGTACTGTGTGTAGTTCTTCGTGGTATGGCTATTCTATAAGATAAAGGAACTTAAAGATAAACTAAATTTCACCAACTTTCTTATGCCTACATGCACTCCTAACTCGTAAACTTTGTCCTGCTTTCAATGATTTTTTTGTTCTATTGTTTTTTTCTTTGTATATATGTAACCTGACGGCAGTCGTTGGTAAGCTGACGGCTGTCAACTTTATTGCGCAAGCCGTTTGCGACTACGTGTGACCGGGGGTGATGCACGTCCGCCAGTGCTGCCAGTCTGTCGGTTTGTCACGTCCGTGACACTTCCCTTCAGTACGTCTGGGCCTTCGCTCGACGTACTCCAACTGGAATCGACATCAAGCACTGCAATTTTTACCGCGGGTCTCTCCAGTCTCCCGTTGGCCGTTTGCAGAGTTGCTCGCCGTACCTGTCCGTCCTTTGACCGAACTACCTCGACCACTCGTCCTTTCGGCCAGCAGTTCCGTGGAAGGGCGTGGTCGACAATCAGGGCTACGTCTCCTACCTGAATCGGTCGTACTGGCTGAAACCACTTCGATCGGCGTGTCAGGGTGGGCAGGTACTCGGTGATCCATCGCTTCCAGAACTCGTCTGCGAACTCTTGCGCCACAATCCACGAGTTCGTGAGTTGTTTCGGAGTGTTGTTTAATGCGATCGGGGGCTTGGATCCATTAGAGGATCCTAAAAGGAAATGGTTCGGCGTTAGAGGTGAAGAAGATTGCACGTCTAACGGTAAATCTGTCAGTGGTCGTGAATTAATGATCATCATGGCTTCTGATAGTCGGCTTCGCAGGATTTCATCCGTCGGAAGGCGCTTGGTCTCTGTTTGATACAAAACTTTCTTCACCGACTGGATTAGTCGCTCCCAGCTCCCTCCAAAGTGCGGAGCGGCTGGTGGATTGAACGTCCACTTTGTATTGGGTTCCACGAAATACGCCATCATCTCGTCTTGGTCCACCTTTTGCAGTTCTCTGCGAAGCTCGCGATCGGCGCCGATAAAATTAGTACCGCGATCGCTGAAGATCTCGATGGGGTTTCCTCGGTGTGCGATGAAGTTCCTGAGTGCGAGGATACAGGAGTCCGTCGACAGAGTGTGTGCAATTTCAATGTGGATGGCCCGGGTGGTTAAGCAGGTCACGAGGACTCCCCAGCGTTTTTCTACCCTCTTTCCGACTACTACCTGCATGGGACCAAAATAGTCTATGCCAGTATAGGAAAAGGGTCGATTGAATGCTGCCATTCGCCCTGCAGGAAGATCGGCCATCAATGGAGGATGTGGTCTGACTCGTCGGATCTTACATGCCTGGCAGGCGTGGTACACCCGTTTGTACGCTGAAGGAAGCCGTGGAATATGGAACTTCAGACGGATCTGACTGATGACTGTATCGTGGTTGATATGCTTGTATCGGCAGTGGTAATCGGCGATCACGAGGTTCGTCAGATGATGTCGTTTTGGCAGCAGGATGGGATACTTGGCGGAATCTTCTACGAACTGGCATGAGCTGATGCGGCTTCGCATCCGTAGTAATCCCGCATCGTCGATGAAGGGGCTCAGCTTATACAGCATGCTGTTCTTTGGAAGCGGTCGGCTACTAATTTCATTCGTTGACTTGGCACTGGACAGCAGATCATACTCCTCGGGGAAGGCTTGCTTTTGAACATGGCGATAGATTTCCCACTCCGCTTTCTGCAGTTCTTCCTGGGTGAACGGTGTAGAGGTCAGTGGAGAGTGGATTTTGTGGCGGAGATTCGAACGATACCGCAGGATATATGCTACTGCTCTGTGAATCCGCTTCCATCGGGAAAATCGTTCGAATCGAAGCACAGGTTCGCGAACGTTGTGGTGAAGTATACTTGATCGGATTTCCTCGACAGTTGTCCCGGGATCTTTGCTATCTGCTGGCCACTGGCATCTTGGCTTCCACAGGAATTCAGGACCTCGGAACCAGTGACCCGTTGGAGACAAATCAGGCAACCTTTGCCATTTCGTGCCTTCGTCTGCTGGGTTCAATCGCGTTGAAATCCACTTCCACTCTTTCATTTCGGTTGC
Source organism: Aedes koreicus (assembly GCA_024533555.2). NCBI lineage: Eukaryota > Metazoa > Arthropoda > Insecta > Diptera > Culicidae > Aedes > Aedes koreicus. The sequence continues at coordinate 99,543 of JAHHFK020002454.1, read as the reverse complement.
TTCCATTATTTCGCCGATCCTGTGAGCGACGAAGGTAGAGTATCGGCGGTGATCCGACCTTATCCAGCAGATGACGTCTCGCGAGTCAGTCCAGAAACATCGTTCGGATATCTTCAATCGATGCGATTCGGTTATGGTGGCCGCGAGGCGTGTTCCAATAACGGCTGCTTGAAGTTCAAGACGTGGAACCGACATGTATTTCAAAGGTGACACTCGAGACTTTGCTCCGATCAACGCGCATTCTACCGTGCCCCCTTGTTCGAACCGCAGATACGCTACGGCAACCAGCCCGTCTCGGCCTGCGTCGGTGAAGATATGAAGTTGAATATTGGTATTATCGGCGATCTTCGTAGTCAGCCGATAACACCGGGGAACGCTAATTTCTTCGACTTGGGGTAGGACTTTCAACCACTCCTTCCACTTTCCCACAAGCTCTGTCGGTATCTCTTCGTCCCAATCTGTCCCTGTACGCCAGACCTCTTGCAGTAGGATTTTCAGGAACATCAGGAAACACCCAATCAGTCCCAAAGGGTCGTAGATCGTCATCAGGGTTTTGAGCAGTTCCCTCTTCGTCGGTATTCTCCGACCATTGAGCAAATCGTCGTCGTGTTTCGGAGAGAGCTTGAAGGTAAAGGTATCCGTTGAGATTCTCCACCACATGCCGAGAACTTTCTCCGTCGCCATCTGAGAACTGAGATCGAGATCCTTTTCGCCTTCTCCGACACTGGTGATACTCTGCAGCACTTTTTTTGAATTTGATAACCAGTGGTGTAGTTCGAAGCCGCCTTGGCCGTGAATGAACTGCACTTCCTTAGCCAACTTCATTGCTTCCTCTTCGTACTCCTCACTAGTCAGCCAGTCATCGACGTAATGGTCTTTCTGGATACATTCGGCAGCTCGCGGGAACTGTTGCTCGAATCGTTTGGCATTAAGGTTCTTCACGTATTGCGCGCAGCTAGGCGAACATGTAGCTCCGAAGGTCATAACATTCATGGCGTACACTCGCGAAGGCCGACTCGTATCTCCGTCTTCCCACCACAGGAATAGCTGGCTGTATTGATCGTCCAGATTTGTCAGCACCTGATGGAACATCTCTCGTAGATCCGCAACTATGGCGAAGCGGTACTCACGGAACCTGTAGAGTACTGACAGTAACGAAGACAGCTGATCGGGACCGGTTAGCAACGCAGAATTCAACGAAACTCCTTTGAAGCTAGCAGCCGCGTCCCAGACTAGGCGAATTTTATCGGGCTTGTTGGGGTTTATGACTGGGAAAATCGGCAGGTACCACTTTCGAGGATGCTTCACGGCAGCTTCTTCCGGTGTCAACATACGAATGTATCCCTTGTGCTCATACTCCTTCATTTTTACCCGCAACGCTTCGGCCAATGCTGGATCACGATTCATCCGCTTTTCCAAACAGCTTAGACGCTTCTCGGCCATGGCTCTGTTGTCTGGGAGTCGAATGTCGTCTTTCCGCCATAGTAATACGGTCTCGTACCGACATCCCTTAAGCTGTGTACCAGATGAGAGTAACTGTAACGCGCGCTCGTCGTCCTTGGAAAGTAGCGGTTTAGTAGATTTCAAGACGCCCAAGCTGTCGATAGAGTAGTATTCCTTCCATGCAGCATTCAGGCTTGAGTCTCCATCTGCTGAACACGGACAGATATGGAAACTATGGCAGGCACTGATGTTTATACCTGGCGTTTCTGCGGTCACCGAACATGGACCGTATACCAGCCACCCCAGGCGCGTTTTAGAAGCGACCGGCTCATTCTCCCGACCTTCTTTACTTTTAAGCGCATGTCCGACGTGGCAATTATCAATACCGATCAAGATCCTCGGTGATGCAAATTCGTACGAATTGATAGGAAGCCCCTTAAGGTACTCGTATCGTACTGACAGCTCCGGAACAGAGATTGACTGCAGCGGTAGAGAAAGTGTTTTCACGGTGTGCACCTTGGGGAGCATGTACGCCGAACCATGGTTTCCTGCGCCAGAAATCTTTAGGCTGAGTTTGACAGATTCTCGCTCCTCCCGTTGCTGACCAGCTGTCCAATTCAGGCAAAGTGGACTCGGCTTCCCTTCGAGCTTCAACTCCTTCAGAAGGCCATGTTCCATGAAAGTCGCTGATGATCCGTCATCCAAAAATGCGTACGTATCTACGGAGACCCCCTTGCCGTGCAGCGTTACCGGAATGTATCGGAATAGAGTTTTTCCGGTCATCTCGCTATGCGTGTTGCAATTTTGACTCGTAGACTGCTTACTGGATTCGCTTACTCGGTACCTCGCTTCATCGTGTAGCATCGGATGGTGCATGAATGTACACCCGTTTTTTCCGCACGTAGTCTTGATGTTACAAGCGCCGAAGTGCTTTTGCAGGCACTTCTTGCACATTTTTTTCTCCTCAGCGTCGACCATCGAGAAGAAATACTCATGGTCTGAAAGGTCCGGCAGGCTTCAACCGTACTGCACTCTCCATTGCAAACCACGCACTGCTTTATAGCTGTTCGTGTTGACTCAGGTTTCGACTCTTCTTCTCTAGAATGAACATTCATGTAGCTGTCCTGTTTACGGGTTTGCTTGCTGTTGAAGGACTCCATCGGAGTGGTAGTGACTGAGCATGCTGCTTCCACCATTTTCTCCAACCAATCGCCGAAGCTCGATAGACTAACCCAAGGTAGAGTTTGCCTGTACAACGCCCAGTTCAGCTTTATCGTTGATGGTAAGCGGTCGATCAACTCCTGCAACAAGGCAATGTTGCACAAATATTCGTCCAGTCCACATGCCTTGACAGTAGCTACGACATTCTGAACCGCCACTCCAAAGTCGATGAGTGTATTCAATTTCTCCGCTTTCGGTGACGGCATTTCGCGAATCCGCGTTACGAGAGAATGCACTATTACCTCCGGACGCCCGAATAGGGTCTTCAGCGTAGTCATCACTCCATGAAGGTTGGATGGATGCAGTAACCGGCACCGGACTGACTCGAGTGCCTTTCCCTTCAGGCTCCGTTGAAGCCGGAGCATATTTTCTTCTTCGCTGTACCCACATATTCTCGTGGAACTCTCGAAGCTTGCGTAGAAAAGCGGCCAATCCTCCGCGTTTCCAGAAAATGTGGGTAAGTCTCGAGCCACTGCTTGGCGTGCTGCCAACTGGGACTTACTAAGCTCGTGATTCGCATTGGAACTAAATGAGCTGTTGTTTGAGCTTGTCCCACTGACGTTTAGTCTGACCTCTGCGGTATGCGGATTCAACGTCGTCTGATCCATTCTGGTGGATGTTCGCCTTCGCTGTAACAGAGCATATCTTTCTGCAAGCTGCCGCTTCTCCAATGCGTGCTTTTCCTCCAGCGCCCGCAGTTCTTCGTTCAGACCTGCATCATCGTCACCGTCGATGGGTACTGTTGTTCCGATCGTAGTAGAGTTAGCTTTTGGAATTGCTCCCGTTCTTGTGTAATCCTCCTTTGGGCTCGTGTTCTGCTGCATACTAAACTGCACTCGTTGATTCTCCCGTACCTTGACCTTTTCTAACTCCCTTTGCAGGCTTTCGATTTGGTTTTTCATTTCCTGCATGGCATTCGATTGATTCGCTTGCATCGTCAGTCCAGTTTGTTCATGGGCGCCTGGTGTTGTTGAAGCTGGCGGGACCTGAGCTTGGGCCATAACACACCCAACACAACTCCAGTCATTCTCCGACTCACTTTCAACCACACCTGCACACTTCGCGTGAAACCACCGATGACAGATATAGCAATCGACCATAGTCGTATCGTCCGGGCTTTTGCAATAAGTACAAGTTGCTGATTGAACCCGGGCATTTAAGGGGGAACTTGAATCGAGACCTGAACCATTTCCGGTAGACATTTTGCCACCCGATCGCAAATTAAACGGATTTTTTAAATTGTTGGCGTGAAGCAAAGACAATTTTTTTCCGATTAAATAACTCCTGGATTTATTACGCAGGGATGTTAAAAAATCCCTTTAAAGAAAAATAATTAACAAATTTAGTCTTGTCACATGTTGATCACCTATCTATATGTTATTTCTTAATTTTTAAGATGTTTTATGAATTCATGTATTTTTTGTGTGTTATAATTTGACCAATGTTTTTTTCCATTATGACCCACAGTGCAGTCCATGTTTATGTTGTGCCATCGCTTTGCGATCATCTCTGTTGTACGTTATGTTGCTTTCTTTTGTGTTTTGCATGCAATTGTGTGTCTTGCTTCGTTCTACTCACGTTTAGTGTTGTCTCGCTGTTTAATAACCAACAAATCCGTATGCTTCCTATGTTCGTTTTATGCTAGTGGGCACAGTACTGTAATGTAATAGGGGTTAGGTTTTATGTGTGTTTTACATGTTGTACCTTACCGTTTAATTCAATGTTCGTGTATAATTTTGAACTAACTAAACGTACTGTGTGTAGTTCTTCGTGGTATGGCTATTCTATAAGATAAAGGAACTTAAAGATAAACTAAATTTCACCAACTTTCTTATGCCTACATGCACCCCTAACTCGTAAACTTTGTCCTGCTTTCAATGATTTTTTTGTTCTATTGTTTTTTTCTTTGTATATATGTAACCTGACGGCAGTCGTTGGTAAGCTGACGGCTGTCAACTTTATTGCGCAAGCCGTTTGCGACTACGTGTGACCGGGGGTGATGCACGTCCGCCAGTGCTGCCAGTCTGTCGGTTTGTCACGTCCGTGACACCCCACACAACAAAAAAAATAACCCCCCCCCATATTTTCACCTCCCCCTCCAAAGAACAAAAAACAAAACAAAATCATCAAACTTTACCTTTCAAAATTTACCTCCGAAAAACAAATAATATATCCACACACCCAAAAAAAAAAAAAAAGAAATACCTTTCTCCACACACACACAACACATACAAAAAACATTTAAATTACTCTTGTGGAGACTTAATTTATCCCACCAAATACTCAAATAGCTCTTAAAAACTTTTCCAACCGCGAAAATTTAAAAAATATATTTCAACCACAAATGCCGCTAAACAGCCCCACCAGAAAATTCACTTTTTATCGAGGAGACTGTGCTTCTCGGTTAGATCGGTTTTATGGTCCAGAGGCTTTTGTTGCCCGTGTACTTGATATAAAAACTATTGCGGTTCCGTGTTCGGATCATCATGCAGTACTATTGAAATTGTCAGTGAAACAACAAGAGCTCAACACTAGAGGAAGAGGATATTGGAAAATAGATTCAACGCTATTGTCGTCTCCTGTGGTTAGTCAAGCATTTGAAAGGCAGTATGCGCAGTTAAGGAACAGGTTGAGTTACATGGATCACAATGCATGGTGGAATCATGCATTCAAGGCCAAAGTTCGTAGTTTCTACAAAGCTGAATCGTGGCGTTCGTACCAGGCTGAGCAGACCAGTAAAAGTGTATTGTATTCTCGGTTTCAAGACTTGTCCTGTAGGAAGTCTAACGGAGAAAATGTCTCCGAGGAAATCAACATGGTTAAGCATCTTTTGATGGAGCAAGAGTATGCAAGGCTACGGCGTTTACAGTCAAGAATACCAGAAATATCACTGGGAGCAGAAGAAAAAGATGAATGTCTACCAAGTATCCAAGCATTTACATAACCATCTTACACCTGTGCTTCAATCCGCTGGAGTCAGTGGATCGCCGATCAATCGTCCATCGTTACCAGACGTACACAAACATTACACCGATCTTTTTGCCGAAAGTGAAGCTTCTAGGATCAGTGATTCAGCATGCCCTATCAGTTACATCACCAATATGCTTGATGAAGAAGATGCCACTGGATTAGTTCTACCGATCACTGAGGATGAAATTTTTCAAACTCTAAAGCAGTGTTCAAAGAAGAAGTCGCCTGGGCCAGACGGCTTAACATACGAATTTTACGTAGAGCATTTTGACCTGCTTAAATGTGATCTTGTACAACTGTTTAATGCGTATTTGAGTGGACAAACAATTCCGCCCAAAGATTTCTCAGCGGGGATCATCATCATGATCCCTAAGAAAGCAACGGTCCCAACAATTCAGGATCGTCGCCCAATAAGTCTATTGAACACAGATTACAAGTTGTTCTGCAAAATTATTGCCCAGCGGATCGCATCAGTATTGGATCAATTGTTGGGTCCAGGACAGTGTGCTACAGTAAATGGCAGATCTTGTACGGATAACCTGAAAGATATCAGACGATTGGTGACTCGCTCAATTGAATCCAAACGGTTTAAAGGATTTTTGCTTAGCGTTGATCTGGAAAAAGCGTTCGATAACGTGAACCATACCTTCCTGTGGAAAGTGCTAGAAAAATTCAGATTCCCGACCCAGTTGATTCTTTGTTTGAAATCGATGTATAGCAAAGCAGCATCAAACATTTTGCTAAACGGTTTCTTGACACCAGAAATAAAAATTCTCTCTTCAGTGCGACAAGGATGCCCGCTCAGTATGATCCTTTTCGTGCTTTATATAGAGCCATTGATCAGGAACTTACATGACAGCTCCACAGGTGTTCTTGTTTACGGAAAATTCCTAAAAGTTGTAGCATATGCTGATGACATCAACATATTTGTCAAGAACCAGGACGAATTCGATTTGATTATGCAACTCCTTGATTCGTTCACTCAATATGCCAAAATACGGGTTAATTTTCGAAAATCTTCGTTTTTAAGGTTCAATAAAGCTATATCTGGTCCCCAAAAAGTTGCGGAGGTCGATGAATTCACAATACTGGGTGTGATCATCGCTGGAGGTTGGTCGAAGATCATAGACAAGAATTATGCGAAACTAATCAGAAATATTAATTTTCGTTGCTAACAAACGCACCACGGAACATAAACTTGCTGGAACGTGTATGGGTGTTGAATACTTTCATACTCTCTAAATTGTGGTACATTGCACAGGTTTTCCCACCAAGGAATTGTCATTTGGCTAAAATAAAGAGCATGGTTGGAAATTTCCTTTGGCGTGGATCTATTTTCAGAGTTGCTAGAGATCAGCTGTATTTAGATAACTCTAGAGGAGGTTTACGTTTGGTTGATCCGGAATCAAAATGCAAAGCTCTTTTCTTGAAAAACGTTTTACATTCTGGCCTGGATGGAGAAGATACAACGGAGGAGTATTTACTGGATTTCACGAATAGCGGTCGCCTTACACGAAACTTTAAGGAATGGATCTCAGAAGCGCGAATTATAGCGCAAGGAAGAAATGCCAGAGTTGAAACATCAAAACAATTGTACAACAACCTTCTTAATGCCGCAGAGATTTCTGTTCGGGTTGAAAATGATTACCCTGATGAAAACTGGACGTTACTTTGGAAGAATATAAGCTACAACTTTCTATGTTCCGAGGATAAATCAAATGTTTTTCTGTTAATCAATGATGTTATACCGAATAAAGAGAAGTTATTAGCTTACAACATTGGGAGGCTCTTAGACGGAAATTGCGATAACTGTAGTCTTCCAGACACAAACCTGCATCGCGTGAGAGAGTGCACTAGAACCAAAGACATTCGAGAATGGACGGTAGAAGTGTTAAGAAATAAACATAATGTGAACATTTCTACAATAGATGAAATTTTGTGCAAACCTGTAAATGAAACCGATAATAGTCAGAAAGCTGCATTATGGTTAGCAATTCATTATATCAGTTGGAGCGTAACAATGAAAACAGGTAGTCTATTTTGTTTTCAAAAAAGTATTCGAGAAATTCGATGGGACAACAGGAAAGTTTTTGCAGAGCATTTTGATGGACATTTGAACATTTGTTAAGGATAAAATAAGTTAGAAGAATAAGAATTGTCGTTTTGAATGTAAACTTATAGAAAAACTTTATGTAAAAAAAAAAAAATAAAAAACAATAAAAAAAAAATAAAAATATATAATAAATAAATAAATAAAAATACCCAGAAAATCCCCCGCAAAAAAAATCCTGTTTCGTATGATAGCTGATAGTTGAACGATCCCCAAAAGAGGATGGTGACTCTTTGATGCCATGGGCAGCCATTAAGAAGGAGGAGGGGGAGGGGGGATAGCCAAGGCCACAAATCAGAGAATTTTCTAGAATACCATGAATGAAGATTCTGATTAAAAAATATACCTTTTTGCCATATTGGGAGGGATATGCCTTTTTGTTAGGTGGGGGCAAGCAAACCCCTTTCCTTCTAACCTCAAATTAATATTGCACAAATCAGTATATAAAAGTTCAAAAGAACAGTTGAAGACACAACGAATTCAGCGGTAGAATCCGATAATCCTGGGAGGAACATACGGAACATGATTCTCCATTTCAAACATGTTATGAGATATTGAAAAACGATTTCAGACTTTCATTATTTCATTTTTTTTATTCAAAAAGGAAAAACAAAAGAAAACCAACAGCAGCAATGACAAAACAAACAGTTCCAATTTTATACTTATCTATACATATAAAAATGGATTTCTGTCTGTCTGAACCTAATAGGCTCGGAGACTACTGAACCGATCGGCGTGAAATTTTGTATGGAGAAGTTTTCAGGGCCGGCGAAGGTTCTTATGATGGTTTGAGACCCCTCCCTTCTCTGAAAAGGGGGGCTCCCATACAAATGAAGCACAAATTTCTGCATAACTCGAGAACTGATCAAGCAAAGGAACCCAAATTTAGCATGCGTAAGTCTTTGGAGGCTAGAAATGTTTCTATGGTCGTTTTGAAACCCCTCCCCTCTCTAGAAAGGGAGCCTCCTATACAAATGAAACTGAATTTTCTGCATAACTCTAGATCTAATAAAGCAAATGGAATCAAATTAGGCATGCGGGGATTTTAAAGGCAATTAATGTTTCTACGGTAGTTCGAGACACTTCTTCTCTCTCTGATAAGGGGGCGGGGCTCCTATACCAAAAAAAAAAACACAAGTTTCTGCATAACTCGAGAACTAATCAAGTAAATGGAAAAAAAAATGGGCAGGTAGAGGTTTTTTAAGGCAAGAAATTTTTCTAAGGTAACTCGAGACCCCTCCGTCCTCTGTAATAGGGGGGCTGTCATTTAAATGGAATACTAATTTCTGCATAACTCGAGAACTAATCAAGCATATGGAACCAAATTTGGCATGTGGAGGTTTTTGGAGGAGAGAAATGTTTCTATGGGAATTTGAGACTCCTCCGCCATCTGGAAGGGGGCGGGAGGGGGTTTCCATACAAATGCAACACACATTTCTACATAACTCGAGAACTTATCAAGTAAATGGAACCAAATGGAGGTTTTTGAAGGCAAGAAATGTTTCTAAGTTGACTAGAGCCCCTCCCTTCTCTGAATATCATATACAGGGGATAGACAAAATGATCGGGACAGGCAAATTTTTGATCAACCTTGCAGTGCTCTAACTTCATGAAATATTATTCGATTTCAATTGTCCAAGAAGCATTCGACGGGGAATTTAATGTCATTTTATGTCTTGGTAACAAAATTGGCCATGGTCACCGGATACCGGAGTTGTTCCGGGTTTCCGGAGGGGCTATTTTACATGTTGACTTTGCGATGAATTTGCGTACAAGATGACGTAGTCAAACATTTTTTTTCAGTAAACACACGAAAACACAAAACATTTTCCAAGCGAATGAAAGGTCGACTGCCAGTTCAGCTGTTATTACTCAGAAGATCAACAGATGATGCAAACATGGTCAATGTGTAAAACTGGTGATCCCAAACTAAGGCAATACCGGCGCTGGCCTCGCCCGAATGCAGGCCAAATAAGGAAAAGGTAGGAATGCGTTAACGTTTATTTGGACGTTTTATTGGAAGCCGAGACCACCGCCGCACTTCCACGAGAAATCACTGGGATTTTGGATAACAAGATTGGGTGGCAGCAGGGTTCGTTTTGGTAAACAATAAGCTGAATTCACGCTTCGTTTAGTAAAATATTTAAATACTAGTACCGATTTCTGATTTGAACCGATTTAAACCAACAGTAAGGATGCTATTGGGGCCACTCACAAAGTGTAATGGTGGTTTTCCGTGTAAAAAGAGAAAAAAAGGATAAATACTAAAGAGATAAGAGAGGGCTTTTCTTTTTCTCTCTTCCTGCGCTCGCTCACCCCCCACCACCACATAAAAGAAAACCGAAACAACACGAACCGCCCACTCTACAAAAGAAAAGAGAAAGAAAACAACCACCCCACCAACCCCCACCCGTGCTCCGACCCAACCCTTTTTTCGTAACTTACAATTTTTACTACTGTATTCTACAATCTATTGCACTACTGTAACTAATAACTGTATCAATCAAGTTGAAGTGTCTAATGAACAATCTATGCTAATCCATTAAAAATTGCAATTGAGGGATTTCGTAAAAATAAGAGTCCGTAGATGCATTTTGTGCCTTCTGGTAACTTTATGTTTCTATTGATATCCATGCTCATCGGTTTAATACCAACCGGGAGAGACTTGGCCTTATACAAAAGGATTTCATTATCTCCAGTCCGCTCAACCAATCGCAACGTTTTGTGATAGATTGGACGGATTATTATAATTTGAGATAACTCCATGCAGATGTCTTCCAAGTTTGGCAGATCGACAAGCAATCGGTGGAGAGTTTAGAGGAAGACCGGAAGAATAAGCGATGGTTCTGCGCGTGTTTATAAACAGAAGAACCTTCATAACAAAACGAATCATCGGGTAAAATACATTCATAAGCACTCGGTTACTATTTTGCATGACAAAGGCATAAAACAAGAATAATGGAAATTCTTCAATCAAATTCATACCACTACAAGTCGAGAACACTCGTATGAACTAAGAGGAAAGCTACTATCAATGTCGATGTTCATTACTTCTCATTCCTAATTTGATTTCGAAAAAGTTGCTCTGCTGGCGAATTTAGTGCACAATGTGGAAATTGCGCAACGGTTTTTTTTTTAATTATAAGCAGTCTAAATCAGTTATTTGATTCATTTTATCCAGAAGTACCATAAATGGGCATTCGAAAGTTTTTCAAAAGTAAGTATAATATTTTCCTGCATGTAATTAAAAAAAACAAGCAAACAAAACAAAACGAATGTTTTTTCATGCAGCTGAAATAACTACGAATAGAAAAATATGCAAAATGGTGGTATTTCTCGAATTTGAACAACAATTTTAATGTAATTCAATGATACACCGTTTTGGTTTCATACTACTCAGATACACATGATTGCTACATATACCATGTTTCGACAGAACGTGTTTCAGTTGGATCATATGAATTTCTTTTCGTCATTAATGAATAAAATTTCTTAAATTATTTACTAACTACTCGTGTGTTAAGAATGAAAGTAGCAACAATTCAGCACAAAAAACACAGCTTGCTAACATTTGTGACTTACGTCGTTTTAAAAGGTTATGTTTGATGTTCCTTTTTAGAAAATATCAGATAAAATAATTATACTAAAGGTAAGCAAAGGGGACACAAACCATGAGCTATAAACCACCAAAACTCAAAATGTATGTTTGTTAAAAGCTAATCACTTATTATTTGAACAACCATTAAAAAAATATAATCTATTCAAACGGTGTGAGCATGGTGAGTAAAAAACGGTGTTTCTTCTGTGTTGCTTTGGGTGAGAGGGTCGCGGATGAAAAGTACATTTTCAGTACAAACTGCAAACAAATTCGGTGGTTATTCTATACAATAATCCAACATGACCCGTTAAATGTTTGGCATTCAATGTGGTTTGATTTAAAAACATGGGAAAAATCGAAAGTTTTTAAAATCGTTTTTTTTTTATTCCAGAACAAGCCTAGAATTGTTTAATCTTGTTGCAAGAAACGGACGGGTATTGTCAAATACTTTGGGTGAGAGTAGAGAAGATAATCCACCCGTCATTCAGGCGTATTGTCACATAAATGGGGCTCCATTCCCGCTCCATCTGTCGGAACATGAAAATGACCCTACTGTACTGGTCCACCGGGCGTTGTATTGTCCGTTAAGTGTCCGTTAATGTTAATTGTTCAGTATGTGCAACCACTGGTTGGAGACGATGTAATTCTCTCTCTCTCTCTCTCTCTCTCTCTCTCTCTCTCTCTCCTCTCTCTCTCTCTCTCAAAAAAAAAACACACCCCCCCCCCTCTTTAAACTCCTGGCTTCGCCTATGTACGCTTATTCCTCTTTTGGGGCCTTTTCGCTCCCTCTCTGCCCAATAAGCGTAAACGGAAAAGGCAAACGGCTATTTATTCGGCAACTCACCAAACCAAGTGTATTCAGTTTTTTATGTTGACAGATGATGAGAGGTGGGATTAATCATCAACCAAATTAAAAAAAAAATTCTTTTGTGGAGTGAGAAAGAGTTCCCTTTTGTGGTGGCGATTTCCCGATTCCCTGCGTTTCGCCCGGGGAAATTTTAAAATTTGTTGAAGGGGGGAAAATTTCCCTTCAAATCCCCGGCCGGGGGGATGCCCGTTGGCTTGCGGAACCCTGGGACGGTTCCAAACGCTTTCTTGAGTATTTACCCCAGAAGAACCACAATTTCTTCACTTACGACACCAAAGCTGAGCGTCTTTTCAAGGTTGTCTTGAAAGGACTGCCCAGTGGTGAATCTATCGATGAAATAAAAAACGAGTTAATAAAACTACTTGGAATTAGCCCAGTCCAAGTACTTAAGATGAAAATGACATCCCGGCCTGGCGATTCTCGGAAAGGGATTTCAAACGATCTCTACTTAGTTCACTTCATGTCAAGTGAACTTAATAACCTTAAGGCTTTAGAAAAAGCAAGCCTTTTGCTCCATGTCCGAGTGAAGTGGGAAAATTTCAGGAAGACTGGAGAAAATTTTCAAAGCCTCACTCAGTGCCGTAAGTGCCAGGGATGGGGACACGGAACAGAGCATTGCCATATGATTGGTAAGTGCATGAATTGTGGGGATTCCTCGCACGCTAAGGACGACTGTCCTGTGAAGAAAGATCCTCAAAAATTCAAATGCTCAAATTGTGGTGAAAACCATAAATCAAATTTTTGGGAGTGCAAGACTCGCAAAGCAATTTTGCAGTCGCGCACTAAACGCCAGGTAGGAAACAATATACCTTCCCGACCAGCTACTACCCATTTTGCAGCTGTTAACAACGATCAGCAAAGAACTATTTCCTACCAAACCGTCGGTAGAAACAGCGGACAGGTTTTTCCACCCGCAACTGTAACTTCAAATGCTCAACGAGGAGTAAATACTATTTCGATACCTGCAGGTACCAACATGGTACAATTTTCAAACCCTACATTCTTACCCAACCGTGTTGTTAACAATGTTCAACATGTAAATGGACCTACCTACGGTAACATATCCGCTCCTAAATTAGAATTTTTACAGCAATCGTTAATCGACATGATAACCGATATGCTAAAAACTAATTCCATGTTTGAAGCTATCCAAACTGGTATTAAATTTGCCAATAATATTGTCATGACATTTAAGTCCAGTAATGGATTTTAAGTCATTAAACATTTTGAATTGGAATGCTCGGTCCATCAGAGATAACGAGGATGAGCTATTTATTTTTTTAAGAGTTCATAACGTGCATATTGCTGTTATAACTGAGACTTATCTCAAACCTGCCCATAAGGTCAAAAGAGATCCAAATTATTTTGTCTACCGAAATGATCGCATTAATGGAGCTGGTGGTGGCGTTGCCATCATTGTCCAAAGGCGTATCAAACATCACATTCTTTCTTCATTTGAAACCAAAGTTTTTGAAAATTTGGGGGTTTCAGTTGAAACAAAATTTGGCAAATTTACTTTTATAGCTGCCTATTTGCCTTTTCAATGCACTGGCCAGCAAAAGAACTGACTCAAGGGTGACCTCCAGAAACTTACCCGTCATAGGTCTAAATTCTTCGTTATTGGTGATTTCAATGCAAAACACCGCTCATGAAATAATTCGCAAAGCAATGCCAATGGTAATATACTTTTTGATCATTGTTCCGCAGGCTACTACACTATTCAATACCCAAACAGCCCAACTTGCTTTTCTTCAGCCAGAAATCCCTCAACTATTGATTTGGTCCTAACTGATTCATGTCAACTTTGTAGTCAATCCATCTCACTTTGGTTCTGATCCCCCAGTCCCATTCCACATATCACACACATCATATCTCATTTCATCAGCTCTACTTTCAACTACCACAAGCAATTGGGAACAATATCCAACATTTATGGAACACAACTTTGATCCTAATGTTCCATTGCAAACAAAAAATAAAATTAATAATGCTGTTCGATTGAAGCTCTTCCCCAAAAAAAAACCAAAGGAGCCTCCCCGCCCCAAAACGCGAGGTAAATTCGATTCAGTTATAATTGATGAAGATCTTCAGCTCTTGATTCGTCTGAAAAATGTACGTAGGCGTCAATATCAAAGAACACGTGATCCCGCTATGAAAGTCATATGGCGAGATTTACAAAAACAAATTAAAAAACGCTTCTCTGCCCTGAGGAACAAACATTTTGAAAATAATGTGTCAAAATTAGATCCGAGTTCCAAACCTTTCTGTAAACTCTCTAAAAAATTAAAAAAAACCCCAAAACCTATACCAACCCCTTAAGAAAGGGAAAAAAATTTGCTCCCCAATGGGGAAAAAACTCCAAAACTTGTTAAGCAGTTTGAGAGCTCCCATAATTTCAGTTTGGGTCTTACAAGTCCTATTGAGGATCAAGTTTCCAGGGAGTATCTGAATATTTTCTCACAAGAAAATATTTTTGATGATTCTTGGGGAACTGATTTGGATGAAGTAAAAACTATAACTAAAAAATTTCAAAATATGAAAGCACCAGGTGATGATGGAATTTTCTATATCCTCATCAAAAAACTCCCTGAGAGTACTTTGTCTTTCTTGGTAAAACTATTTAACAGATGTTTTCATCTGGCATACTTTCCAGATAAATGGAAAAATGCAAAAGTCGTACCTATTTTGAAGCCAGACAAAAATCCGGCTGAAGCTTCTAGCTACCGACCAATCAGTTTGCTTTCTTCAATAAGTAAGCTTTTGAAAAAATAATTTTGAATAGAATGATGCTTCACATCAATACAAACTCAATTTTTGCTGATGAACAGTTTGGATTCCGCCATGGGCATTCAACTACGCATCAACTTTTGAGAGTTACAAATTTAATTCGTTCAAACAAAGCTGAAGGCTGCTCCACTGGAGTTGCTCTTCTAGACATAGAAAAAGCATTCGACAGTGTTTGGCATGAAGGTTTGATTGCGAAACTGAAAAAGTTCAATTTTCCGCTTTATATCATGAAATTAGTTCAAAACTACTTAACTGATAGAACTTTGCAAGTAAATTATCAGAATTCTAAATCTGATCAATTGCCTGTTAGAGCTGGTGTTCCTCAAGGTAGCATTCTTGGGCCAATACTTTATAACATTTTCACTTCAGATCTCCCTGATTTACCTCAGGGCTGTCAAAAATCTTGCTTTGCTGATGACACAGGCATTTCCGCTAAAGGAAAAAGTCTTCGTGTTATATCCAGGAGGCTACAAAAAAGCTTGGACATTTTTACAGATTATTTTCAAAAATGGAAGATTTCTCCTAATGCTTCCAAAACTCAACTTATAATATTCCCACACAAGCCTAGAGCTGAATTTTGAAACCAAGTAATAGTCATATGGTCACTATGAACGGAGTTCCAATTTCTTGGTCAAATCAGGTAAAATATCTTGGACTGATACTTGATCAAAAATTAACTTTTAAAGATCACATTGAGGGCCTTCAAGCTAAATGTAATAAATATATAAAATGTTTGTATCCTCTTATAAACCGAAAATCCATACTTTGTTTGAAGAACAAACTTCTAATATTCAAACAAATTTTTAGACCGGCCATGCTTTATGCTGTGCCAATATGGTCTAGTTGTTGTGCTACTAGGAAAAAAAGCACAAAGTTCAGAAAATGATTTTGAAGCTGCCATCCTGGTTCAGTACTAATGAATTACATAGAATTTCAAACGTTGAGACTCTAGAAGAAATGTCCAACAAAATAATTCATAATTTTAGACAAAAATCATTGCAGTCTTCAATTGCAATGATCAATTCTCTCTATAGATAAGAACTAGTTTTAAGAAATCAATAATTATTCTTACACGCAGGCAAAAGGAACCCTGTTAAAAATACTGTATAGACAAGTTAAAAATAATATTAACGCAATTAGATATAAATGATAGCATATAAGGTTGAAATGTTAATTACTTAGCAGGATCACCTAGGTTAATATATGAATGTAAAATAATGTAAAATTTGGAATAAATAAAGAGTTAAAAAAAAGGCTAGGACAATAGAAAATGTGAGCACTTGTTTCGATATTACTTCAAATGGGTAGCAATTTTACTGCATATGACTTCCAAAAACTGAAATCGAGTTAAATCACTTTTCATCGTGGCAATCGGGGCACAAAATCAAACTAAAATAAACCAGCACCGGTGTGATGAAGTGCTTCTGCTGCACCGAAAGTGGAAAACTTTATCCCTAACGAGAGGAACTTTTCTGTTTCAACTTTTCAATCCGAAAGTGTGCTGGAAAGAGAGTTTTCGAACTACCCGTTCCGCTACATATGTGTTTTCAAAATAATCGATCGATGATTAAGTTTGAGGATGACATGCGTTTCACTTGCATTTGAGGTGTGCCAGGAGGGGTTGATTTCAAATAAAAAAAAAATCGGTGCCATGCTGACCGATTTCAAGGTCTCGAACTCATGGGCGGTGATTTATTGATGATCTGGGGGAAAAAGCAACAGGACGCCAAAAAGAGCCGTCACGATAGGGGGTAATAGTGACTGCCGCCTGTAATGGATCACTTCCGGAATGAAGGAAGTCCGTGGAAGACATAAATTGTGCCTCTGACAGTCAAGGTATAAGCTGCTTTTGCAGAACAAGGTCGTTGCTCGGACCTAATCCGTACCCTTGCTTTTTTTTAGTAATCTTCAGCCTACTGAGTATTAGCGAAAACATGTGTCAACTTTTTATGAAGATCATGCTTGAATCAAGTGATGTCGAAGGTTTTAATGCACTTACTTACTTGATGGAACTATTACAGAAACCTAAATTTGAGCGCAAAAAAAAATCACAATTGATAACTGTCTTATTGTGGCTGTTGTTCCTGAATTCGGATATCCCCGCAAAATGGGTGCCATTAAAATATTTTCACTCCCACCCTTTCTGTTGCTGATGGCATGATTGTTTTCGTTTCTACTCGACAATGTACGTTTCCGACCGAGAAAACCAGCAAACAACAATCCATTAAGCGTTCACTTGGTGGGAATGGTCATAGTATGGCAGTAATCATTTTCATAAACCGCGCCAGCTGCCCCTTCTGCCAGGTTCCACGCTGGTTCTACGTTCATTTCGTTTTTTTTATAGGTAGAATTGAAAATGATTATTCGCTTCTGCCGAGCCAGGACAACGGAGCTTTTTTTTGTGATTCATCGAAAATGTTAAAATGCGTTTTCCGGGTCGTAAAGTGCGGAATTTAATTATATCATTGTGTCAATTCATTTCATGCTGCTTTTTATTCCCGGCATTGTTGTAAAAGTGGAAAGTATGCTCATAAGGCCTGGTAAATGTCTGCGAAATGGAAATGAATCCACGTGCTCCGCGGTGGATTTCCACACGCCTCACAAATAATAGAAGCTGCTGACAGGCAGGAATCATCATATCCGACTTTGATATTAGCAAATTAGGTTTCAAGAATAGAATTATGTCCCGATTATCCATCTGTGTGATTCGTGAATCATGCTTGTACATTTGTAAGGCGACGATATCAAGCTATTAGGTTGAAGTGCTGGCCAGCCCTTAGTAAACTGATAATTGAGTTCAAGGGAAGTCAGAGCGTGGGAGCCCGTGGCTCGTGGTCTATTGCTAATCTACGGATTAATTCATCCTCGACGATGAACGAGAGGATTTAGAAATGGGATTAGCCATTTCGTGATAATCGTCATTCAGCCGAAGTTCGTTTCTTTTTAGCTCCCTCCCAGCTGTTCCTAGCGGAAGTCAATCAGGGAAACTTTCCCACCATGATGATCCGGTCAGCGGTAATGGGTCTAGGATGTTCATTAAGAGTCGAGTGTGTCTATGGATTGGAGAATTTTCTGTATGTTCTCCCAGAAAACTACGCTAATGGAAATGGTCATCAATATCAATAATCCTAGATTGATGTGGTGATAATATAATGGAGGCAATTACGGTTAAAGTAAGTATGTAATTGTCTTGGGAATGGTTATGGTAGTCTTTTTTCCCCCTAATGGATTAGAGCAGAGTAAGGTCTTATTCAACAAGTCATTAATATATATGTTGAATCAGAAATTTATTGTTACGGCCACATACATTGTTTCATTTATTAATGGAGTGCTTTTTGACGCATGGGGCTCAGAGAGAGAGATGTTATCGTGTATTCGAAAATTGTTGGATAAAATGATCCTTTTTCGTCTGGACAAGTGGGTTGAGACGAAAAACCTACTTTCAGAAACACAATATGGTTTTTGTAGGGGTAAGGCAACAAACGAGTGCAGCTTAACTTGTTATTTCATTCTGAAACCTACCTTGCGACATATCAAACTTCATGATTTTGCAAAACAAGCTCATTTGAGGACATTTCAAGGATTCTTGGACGCTTTGGCCACATCTGATTCCCCTGAGGAAATGGCCAAAATTTGATCGTTTCTGAAATCTAGCTTGCAACGTGTCAAACTTAATGATTTGGCGAAACAAGTTCATTGAAGGATTGTGAGGATTACTGGTCTCTTCGACCACATTCCGAGGCATTCTGAAGATCTAATTCCCTCGGAGAAATGGCAACTTTTTGACATTTCAAGGAGTCTTGGCCACCTTTCGGAATATTCTGAAGATCTGATTTCCGCGAGGATAGCCCTCTATTTTTATCGCTAATAGCTCCATGGATGTCGCTTTCAAAACTTTTTGACTTACTTAGTAATGGGTCTAGTAACCCCAAACTTCTCCAAAAAATACGTTTTGCCGCGATGATTTTTACGTTTTTCTCGATGAATACCAAGGGAAGCCTACCTCGCTTGCAAACTGCCCTCAGAATCCCGACGCTGCATTTTGGAACCGACAGATAGTGATTTGAGATGCAGGAATGCTTGCCCAGTATCAACTTGGCTCTATCCTACCGCTATTTGCTGGTAACTTCTAAGACGTCATGGACTTTACGGTTATTGTAAGGATTACACCTAAGGTTCTTGCTGAGAATGGTGTGGACGGTTCCTGTGGAAACGTCGAGATCAGCAGCCAGTTTAGGTTTTAAGCGGTTTTTTCGCAGCATCCGCTCCCTCACGGTCTAGATGGTTCGTTGCGTCTTTGCCGAACGTGGCCAACCGAAGATATCTCCTGCTATCTCTTGATCACAAAGTTCCGCTTTACTCTCAAGAGATTCAGAAGACGTCTTAATGTGTCGCCGAGTCGGCCACGGGTTAAAAGAACAGTTCACGACAATTCCCCGATATCGATCCATCGCGCGTAATAAATAAAAAAAAACAACTGATTACAATTAACACCACGCACATCCGTAGTTTAACGGGGTATAACTAAGAAATGAGAATTTTCTTTAAGGGCCATAACAAAAAGACTTGTTTATAGAAAGGAAAACTGATTGATTTATTTTGAAGGCACGTCTCTTTACTTTAAAAAAAAGTTTAATGAATGAACATTTAAATATGGTCCGTCATCTGCTGTTCGACGAAGCTTTGTCCTGATGTTTGAACAGGAGCGTTGTACAGCTTCTTTATCGATTTGGCGAATACATCTTTTGATTCTATTGATCAGTGGTTTACAGTCTTTGGCTCCCCAGTTGTTTTTGTACACCAGCAAACTCAAATATCCTAAAAAATCTTCAATCGGGCGACACTGGGGCAAATTTGTTGGATTGCGGTTTTTGGTACATACGGGATGTTTTGGTTTTCTAAGAAGGCTTGTATTTTGTCGCATAATGCGACGACGCTTTATCCGGCCAAAACACGTAATTTCCATCTGCATAACATGTTTGAAGAAATGGAATCAATATTTTTTCAAATTTTGATTTTGGTTCACTTCTTGGTTAATAGCCAATTTATTGGGCTTGAACCATAGTTTGGAAACTCCTCTCTCACATATGGCAATATAAAGCATTACCTTTTGTTCAAACTTATGCTTTAACTTAAATTTTACGTTCGGAGATGCAGTAGAAATGTTATCAGAATAATATCGATCGTTTCCTGGGATGTGGGTTTTTGAGACAGGGAAGTAGCTTTCATCATCCAAAACGAATCATTTTCCGTCGTAATTTCGGGCCATCCAGCGGCATTGGAACTTTACGGTTGATATCTGTTGCTCTGTGTATTCTGGTGCTCTTGATTTCCTATCTTTTTCAACGTGTTGCAGATGTAAGGTTGCGTAGTCTTTAACTTTTATACTGCATCAGATTGACTAATCGAATCCTTGTTGTTAAAAGTACTATGGAGCAATTTAAGTCCTTTCTTGACCATTATTTTAGCCGGTCTCCCAGTGGCCCTTCTACGAGCTGTTCCTGAGGATGCCAGGATACAATAGATCAGTGGTGCTCAGCCTAACACAGGTCGCAGGCCGAATTCAACTTTTTCAGTAACATCACGGGCCGCACTGTTTTTTTTTTAATTTTATTTTTTTACATGGGTTTTTTACCTATAAGGGTTTGTTTGATAAACAGTTGTTCGTTAATTAGTCACTAAACACCCAATGATATTAAAACAGATCAATGAAAAAATTTTAAATCATGGCTTTTTTAATCTATAAATACATCACTGTGTAGATGTATGTGAGATTTGCTTAAATTTATCTTCTGACGATGCAATACGTAGCTGGTTCTCCAAGTGTTCATCAGATAGCTTATTTCTGGCTTTTGACTTAACGGTTTCCATGAGAGAAAACAGTTGTTCACAAATATACGTTGAGCCAAAGCAAGAAGTTATGAAAAGAGCATGGTTTCGCAACTCCGGAAAAGATTCGTCCGAAACGGATTTCGAGTAGAATGTTAGAATGTCATTCTCCTTGAATTTTTCATTCAACTCGATGTCCCATTGCCGTTGTATAAGCTCCATTTGAAAATTGTTCGGAGCACTTTTAGCATCAACACTGAACGGTGTACAAAAATTTTTAAATGG
Organism: Aedes koreicus; assembly: GCA_024533555.2. NCBI lineage: Eukaryota > Metazoa > Arthropoda > Insecta > Diptera > Culicidae > Aedes > Aedes koreicus. The sequence continues at coordinate 78,432 of JAHHFK020002454.1, read as the reverse complement.
CTGTTCGTCGCTGTGAAATCTTGGAATCGGTCAGAAAAATTTGCTTGCAGAGAGGAAACTGCACTGGCATACCTGATTTCATCGCATTTTTTGCACGATCCAAGTGTAGAGAAATGCGAAAAATTTCTTGATTTAAGCTGCATTTCCCACAGCGTCAATCTCTGCTCAAAGGATTTGATGTGGTTGAAAAGATTGTGAACAAGCTTATTTTTCCCCTGAAGTTGCACATTCAAATCATTCAGATGTGTCGAGATGGCAATCGAGAATGTAAAATCCGTCATCCATTTTTGATCGTCGAACTGATGAACTGCCTTTCCTGTTTGTTTCATAAACTCTGCGATTTCAGTCTTGAGATCGTAAACACGCTTAAGAACTTTTTCCCTGCTGAGCCAACGAACTTCAGTATAGAAAGGTATGTCTCCATATTCTGCGTCTAGCTCCGACAAAAAAGCTTGGAATTCTCAATGATTGAGAGCATTTGATCGAATAAAATTAACGACCTTAATGACATCCTTCATAACGTTCTTGAACCATACATTTTTAGCACACAAATTTTCCTGGTGTATGATGCAGTGGTACTGCATGAATCGCTCGCTAACACCATCTCGTTGCCGGAGTTGAGCAATGGCACCTTCATGCTTTCCTGTGGAACAAAAAAAGTTGCTTGTGCTCTTTAAAACGCAAAAAAAAATACACTTACCAATCATAGCTGGGGCACCGCCGGTGATCGCACTCGCCAGTTTCTTCATATCCATGCCGAATTGGTTTAGAATCGATGAGAGAGCGTTGGAAATATCAACACCTTTTGTGGTGCCTTTGAGCGGAAATAAACGTACGAGCTCTTCAGTAATCTCAAATGTCTTGGTAACACCCCTAACGAAAACCGCTAGCTGAGCGGTGTCTGAGATGTCCGTACGAAAGTGGACTGGATGAAAATCCAGTGCCACCGAAAAATATGCGAAGTTTGCAGCTCTTTCCTTCAACGTATTTTGCATATCTTCTGCAATTTCTTCGGGTCCTCCCTTAGCTCAGTCGGTAAAGGCGCAGCTACAAAGCAACACCATGCTGGAGGTGGCTGAGTTCGATTTCCGGTCTGGTCTAGGAATTTTTCGTTAAGGAAAATTTCTCGGCTCCCTGGGTACTTGCCATACAATCATACTAATGCAAAAATGGTACCTGGCATCGTAAATTCTCAATTAATAACTGTGAAAGCGCATTTAGAGCACTAAGGCCGTTTTCAGCGGTATTCTATTATTTTGATCTAGTTTTATAATAGTTCCAAAAATATAGACCACCAAGAATAGATCAACTGTTTTCCAGTTACACCGCCATTGTTCTAAATTTTATGTGATGCCGTTCGTTTGTTTTGTTTTGGAACTTCGCCTGCTTCGTTTGAATTTGGTTGGTGTTAAGCTCGTTCGACTTTTCAAAATGATTCTAAAAAGTTTCCGAATTTTCCGAGTCAAAAGGTGCCAGTTTATCGCGATCTATTCCTCCCAATACTTGTTGGTGCTGGGCGAATATTAAGATGAGCGGCTGTTAAGTGCCGTTTTATGGTAAACGATGTGAAGGATTTCCTTCTTGCTGAAACAGCTGAAAATAAAAATTAATTTACACGGAGGAAGCTTTCATATGCGTAACTATTATGTTTGACTGGATGAGAGTACGACACTAGCTGACCAACCAACGGTAATGTGCTGGGTAATCTGTGACCTCAGTTCAACTCTGTTTTGACAACGATTTAAAGCCTAAATAAAGCATTCCGACAGGTTGAAAACCCTGAGTTGAAACTCGATTGCCAGTACCTCTTCCGGGATTGCCGTTAGTTCCGACTTTTAGGTGTGCCTAAATTTCGAACACCCACAGATTTCCTACGACAGGATTTTCTACAAGCCCCTCAACAAAAGGTTCGCGTTTCTCAGTCAGTTGAGCATCGCGTCATCGAGCACTACATTTATCCTGTAAGAAAGTATTAAACGGAAACGAATTTGTCCACCGTTGTTTGGCATGGTCTTACCCACCCCGTTGATTGCCTTCGCCGCCTTCTCCTGGGCATAGCTCACATAGCTATTGAAGGTCAGTTCGTCATCAATCCTTTCGGAGCAATGACACTTTTCATTTGCCGAGCAACAGTACCTCCGTTTTCCACTAGCCTGTTATCGACAATACGATGTCATCCGCAAAACTAACGATCACTACGCCAACATAAGCACTATTGAACATTCCGATCCAGAGGATGGAACCTTGCAAAACTTCCGTCTTGATCTTCAACGTTGTTTGACCTACAACTGCCTCGTGAGTCAACATCCGGTTCTGGAAGTAATTTCTCAGCAGAGGAAGTGATACACGTTTTGCGGAGCTGAAAAATTCAAAATATCCCGCATCTAAGCTCGCGCAACCCCTTAAAGGTCGCATAAATTTCAAAAGCTTTTTTTAGGCTTATTAGCTGATTGCGCAAGGTGCGAGATGTTTGGGATTTTCAGCTTGGCAAAACTTGTGTCACTCTTCCTTTTGGGAACTTACTTCCAGGAGTGCAAACTTGTGTTGGTATTTGAAATGCTTCAAATACTTCGAAAAATCATATTTGTGACTGGAATTTTCTAAAGCATCTCTCTTACTAGCCTTCATATGCTTCCCTAGTGCACAGAACTCAATATATGGGAAATACATCTTTTTGGGGAAGACTCAAGTATAGTGTAAAAAATATTTGTTATAAAAATCATGCATGATAAAAATAAACAAAGCTGTAAAAGCATTTTAGGCTTGTTTAAATAACCTTTCATATCAGTGCCAATATGTGCCAAATTCTAGCTCTATAGACCCACATTATGTAGAGCACTTTCCCCTACTATTGATAACGGCACGTAACTTTCGGATTTAAATTGAAAATTGAAGTGCCGCAGTTATGAAACGTATTGGTCTAGTGTGTTCGTGGCACACTGTTCTATGCGACTTACCCTTGTAGTAACAACACAATTCATGTATTTTAGAACATCGAGAACGCATTATGTCAATAATAAATTTTAAATTAAAACAATTGCATAGAAATATGATTACACATGAACCGAAGTATTTCTAATTTATCACTGCTAGCTTCTACTACTGTGTTTAACAGTTCCTTCTGGTGTATTTTATTACGGTGTTACGTATTCAACGTATAAAGCCAGTTTGGAAGTTGTTCATCTTCTTTCTTTCTTAGCGTTTCAAGCTTATTGCTTTCGCAATTCGCTTATTGCTTGCTCTCAACTTAGTGTTCTAAATGCGCTTCCACAGTTATTAATTAAGAGTTTTCGATGCCAGGTACCATTTTTGCATTAGCATGATTGAGTGGCAAGTACAATCATACCCTATGCCCAGGGAGTCGAGAAATTTTCCTTCCGGAAATCGAACTCAGCCACCTCTAGCATGGTGTTGCTTTTTAGCCGTGCCTTCTCTGACTGAGCTAAGGGAGGACCGGAAGTTGTTCACGAATATCATTTTACAGGGTCTGGCAATTAGTGCTACATTTAAACAAATAGATAAATTGATCAAAACAAAAACATTTTATTCCAAATTTGTTCAAATTCACTTGAAATCAAATCCCGCTTTGAAAATTCACTGGTCAAGTTCAACTTGTTCACCCTTGAATTTAACCACTTGCCGCAGACGATTGAGGAACACATCGTACGAGGCCAATAGGTGCTCTTGGGTATCACTTCAAGACTTCCACACCTTCATGTTTTTTTAGAGCAGACTTTGGCCTCTAACATACTCCAGACAGTGAACTCGCCAGTCATTCCTAGCTCGAAATGAACCCTGGAAAATGTTCCGCAATCCAGAGTTGGGTCTTTTTCGCTTTGTGAGCTGGCGCCTGTTGGAAAACCCAATCCATAGAACCAAAATGACGACGTGCCCACGGTTCGACGACGTTCTGTAGCACTAGTTCCCGATATGTATGTTGGTTGACTTCACTCCTTCAGAGACAAAAACCAGTGGAGTCCGGCCATCACGGGTGATTCCGGCCCAAACCATCACCGATGCTTGTTTCTGTTGCCTGGTGGCCGGCAGCACGTCGGCATGGGTTCGTGATCTTTCTGGCAATTTTTCTGCTTATTCACGGACTGCCATACGGTGAAGAGTTTGTCGTCGGTAAACACGATATACTCTAACCTTCCATCCACGACCGTCTTCAGCAGTTACTTCGCTCTTTATATCCGTTCTTGTTTCTGCCTCACTGCAAGGTCTTGAATCTGCTGGATCATGTAGGGCTTAGTCTGAAGTTTATCTTTCAGGATCTGACTTCGATGCGCTACGTAGAGATCCTCCGCCAATTTAGTGGCACTACGTTGAAGATTTCTCTAAAGGCGCCTCTTGACGATCTCACCACAGTAACTCGCCGTTCCCCACCATACCATTTTTTGGTACTTTCGGTCTCCAGGTATCTTTTGACTGTAGGGTGTACAAAACTTCTGCACACACGTAAATCACGAACTATGTTCTTCAGCCTTTTTCCAGCTTGGAACAAGGCAACCACAGCACTACGTTTCTGTTCGAGATACATTTTTCCGGACAAAACTCGATTACAAAAGTAATACAAACATTCACTGACAGCCACGGCACAATGTAGGCAAAATATCGAGGGGTCTTCCAATGCAGTTTCGCGTGCATCGTTATAATGACTGTTGCAGTAATGTAGCCGTTCAATTGCCGGACACAGGGTCCGGTTAAACGTGTTACGTGTTAAACTTTCCTAGAATAATCAAGTCTGTTGGGTAAACGTTAGTAACCAAATTAGAATCTAACTTGTTTCCTCGTCGTGGAGAATCTTGAAAATAGTAGATGAGACTCAATAATTATTAATGCTTGATAATATTTTAGCATACAAATTTAACGATTAGAGTACCAAAAATTATTAGCAAGTCAAATCAAAGCAAATCAATATTACTTTGCATCCAAGCGAAACGCACTTAACCTACAAAAGTTAAGAATTAAAAATTCATATCAATCCACGCATATAGCAATAAAGCCTGCCCACGTGTAAAATTTCGGACACAAATATAATAGCAGAAAAAAAATTTACACATAATTCAACAACACCGATTGTTTATATCACAATAATAGAGTTATATCTACATTAGAAATAGTTGATTAAGATGTTAATCCTTCTTCCTGTAAAATTCTCGAACTTTCTGTGGTACGCCCGCCGTGACGATTCTCCATCTTCACTTAAAATCACCGGTATTATTTGCTTTATTCTTAGTTTCAAAGAGTTTCCGCTTAACTAGAGTCCAGTACTTCTCTATTGGGCAAAGTTCTGGACAGTTTGGTGGATTGGCTGTTGTTGGCACGTATTTAAACTCTTGTACCTTGTACGATTTCAGGACGGATTTCGCATAGTGACAAAAGGCCAAATCAGGCCAAAACAGAGCTGGAGAGTCGTGGCTTCTGATAAACGATAGCTACCGCTTTTGCAGACATTCGTACATATCCTTATTGATAGTGCCGGTAGAGACGAAACTTTTAGATTTTCGACCACAACTACATATGGCCTGCCAAATCAAATACTTCTTCGGGAATTTGGACACCTTTGTCCGGAACTGCGTAGCAACGGCGTTCCTTTGCATTCCGGTATAAAAAGCCAGACCCGGAAGCTGTTGAAAGTCTTCGAGTACGTATGCTTCGTCATCCATTATGATACGAGAAAATGTTTGCAAAAAAATGGTAAAGGTCCTTAGCACAACTTTTAGCAGTGAAATTCTGCTCGTCATTACGGTTGGACACGTTTTCCACTGAAGGCGTATGCCTTCAGTGCTTGCCTCTGGTTCACTTTTTGTACGTATGATTTTGCCTTCCCAACTTTGCGAGCCGCAATTTGCACAGAAAGATTGAGATTTTTCTCAATAATGGCTACCACCTTCTTGTCCATTTGTCGGGAGCATACTTTTCAATTTGTTCCACTTCCAACCTTTTGATCCACAGTCACGCGCTGGTCAAATGATTTGCAAACACAAAACACGATACTTTTCGGTAGTTTTAGTTTCTTGGCAAAATTGCGTACCGAAAAATTTGGATTTTGCTGCCGTTCGTACAAAATTCGTTTGTGCACTTCCACTTGATTCGACGCCATTTTACTGAATGTAACAAGAATGTAAACATGTAACCTCGAAATAAAGTGGAGAGTTTCAGCTGTCATATAAGTGAAACGATACAGCGATCGGTGAAATTATTCAAAATCTACCCTGAAAAAAAAGTGTCCGAAATTTAAAGTGGACAGGCTTTAGTTATGCTCACGGCTGTTATAAAGCGTGACTGGAAATTAATTTTGTATCACTTCGTGAGGTATAGATTTAAAGGAAATGCAAACAATTCATTTTCTCAACATAGATTTTCCTCATTTGTCATTTACTGATTTTACCTGATTTTTCCTGATTTTACCGCATATACAGATGGCTTGCCAAACGAGATTTTTTTTGGTTCAAAATTTTTTATATCTTCGGATCTTTAAACGTAAACTCTAGGCTTCCTCTGTCCTTAGAAGTGTAGACTTTAGTACCAGGGATTTGTGAAAAGTCAGCTTTTACGTATGTGTCATCGTTCTGTACGATGCAACTAGTAAGTTTAGTTAACAACGAATCAAATAGCTTTCTGGCCCGATTTTTCGCTTTTACAAGCTCTATATCATCTCGGCGAGGTTTTTTATGGGCCTTGAATAACCTCAGTCCACATCTCACTTCAATGTCCTGCACAGTTGACTTAGTTACATCCACTTTTTTGGCTACATCTCTGACCGACATGTTGGGCTACCTCTTGAATACTTTCACCACTTGTTTCTCATCTTGTTTGTCGCATGTTCCCCTTTTCCACTGCTTGGTTGGCTTCCTCTGAACCATTCTGATTCGTAGAAGCTTGCCGATGACATTAGACACCGTTTGTTGCGTCAGCCCGAGCGCATTTGCGATTGTTTTCTGTGAACGATTAGGAATTTATATTCACTTGTCCAAAATAAGATTTCGCACGTCGAGACGGCATTCTCTAAACTTCAATTTAAAAGTAAGCAATATGCACGACGACGCAAAGGTGAAACTATTCACTGACAGCTAAACCATACACTGAAAAAAATTCTTACGTTGACTCAGACCACTGACGTTCAAAATTACAAAAAAAAAAATCCGGACACGTTTTAGATTAATAAATTTTGAGTTCGATTGCAAGTTATTTAAGGTTTTTAATTTTATCCACTACTCCACTTCTCAGTAGCTCCACTACCAATCTACTTTCTTTCATCTTTTTCTCCTGATCTGCCACTGTCAATTATGTATCGTTAAGTTGGTACGGTAGGGTTCATTATATCGTTATTATTTAAAAAAAAATCATCACCCTGGTAAAGATCTGACACAAAGACGTAAATGGAAGTTATGAGCCAACCATTATTAGATTCTAAGCCATTTCATTGAAGCCAAGTTATCGTAAATATTTAACGCTTTGCGGTTATATTTACCTTTCTTCGTTAACGTTCAACAAATTTAGTTTACTGGAATTATAATTCCAATAAATCACGTTTTATTCTTCCCTAAGCCCTGCCTTCAGCCGCAACTTGAGTATTTATCAAGCCAACCCCAACCCACTTAAAGGGTGTTATCGCGAAAAATGATACACCCAAATTTGTCGGTATCTAGTATGGCTTTGAAACAGCAAATCCTTCGTTAAGAAATTGTGTACACTCATAATGCCAATCCAAATACATCCTATGGATACCATCGCTAATACCACCGTGTCCCATGTGATAAAAACTTTAAGGTAGCATTTGACTGTCAACGGAAGGAAGGAACTAGTGGCAAAAGTGGCCCGGTTGATTCCAAGATAGCCAAGAAGGTCCTTGCAGAATTTATGCGCCGGCCAACTTTATCGATCCGGGATGTTGCTAGAAAATCAAAGATCTCGATCTGTTTTGTCCAGAAAAACATGAAATGGTCTGGACTACATGCCTACAAAATGCAAAAGGCCCCCAACAGGAATGAGAAGCAAAATGACGCAGCCTAAACTTGATCCGGAAGCTCCACACGGAGCGGAGCTCACCAATCTGCATTGCAGCATGACTAACGCCGAAACCGCCAACTACCCGGACAGGAATATTTCGTCGCCAAGTTCAAGTTTGACGTTCCAGAAAACGTTGCGGTTACGGAAAAATGAACGCTCCCTTCATCACTTTTGAAACTGTAAATGGTGAAATATAAACACAAGAGGGTCCCCAAAAGCGACTCCTGCGTTTTTTGAAGAATCACAAGGTTTCCACTCTATTTTGGTTTGATCTTGCGTAGTGGCATGAGACTATGCTGGAAACGTGTTGAAGTGGTACGAGACTAATAATGCGCTTTTGTGCCAAAAGACACGAATAATCCAAATTCACCGGGACGTCGCCCGATTAAATTTGTTTTTTTAGAATCTCAAAATAATCTAAAATAAGCTAGAATTCAAGAAAGTCTGGATGAAAGTGACCAAACGAATGCTTGTACAAAACATAATAGATGGACCCAAGAGCACGTTGCGAGTTTTTGGAATGGGAAAAGAAGTTGAGTAAAATAAATAGTACAAATCATAGTTCATTGAGGTTACATTTTCTATAAGTTCCAAAAGTATCCGATACGAGGCAGAACTTTGGTGCACATTTTTGTGTGTTCCATTTTCCGCGAATACACTCTTTAGAAAACACCGTTCACCACTCTGTAAAAAAAAAAAAAAAAAAAAAAAACACCAAGAACCTACATAGCAGGGAAAGTTTCTCCTATGTAACATTGAAAGTGGCGCGTAGGTTGAGAAAATTCAAATTTAAATGTAGCATCTTGAACACAGATGGGAATTTCTTGGAATGGGGAGAAAATCCTTTCAATATGGTGCAAAAAGAGTTGTGCAACTTCAATAAACATGGAATGGAAGACCCATTCTTCTTTTCCGATGGTTCTGGAAATGACTAACAGAATAAACTATTTAAATTTTAATTTCCAAAAGTGTGCTGCTTTCTTGCCCTCCACCCAAGTGCGACCGGAACTCATTGAAGAAACAATAAACAAGAAGTAAACAAAGATAAACAATTTGGGCAATTTGCACAAGCTTGAGAAAAGTTTTTCCATGAGTCAAAAGTTTTTCCAAAGAGTTGAATTGAGCCTACTTTTCAGGAGGAAAAATAAACTTCCTAGTAGAGGAACCTGAACTTTACTAGAATGGAAGGTCATTTTAAGCTTGGATTAAATTTGGAGGGAACATTTAGGTAATTTAGTTGATTAACAATGGCTAGTTTAGACTATAGCCCGCGATAAAGGAGGGTTAACCCTTGTAGAAGAAAAATAAGTTTTGATTCATTATACACTCAGCGAATCAAAAATAGCACCACCATACATTTTCGTAATATTTCTGAAATGTTCATTCGTTTAGCGCTAATTTCATCTTACGGTGTATCAGTATTCTACTACATTTCTGTCTGATTAGTTGTTTTGGAAATTTTGGGAATTCTTCATATTTAAGTTGAGAAATTCATAAAAAAACCATGCGAAATATAAATAGCACCACCATGGTTAAAAATCACCTTGGCTTTTATTTGACAGGTATTTGCTTGATTTGCATTCAAACCGATTGGAGGTTAAGTTTTCTTCAAATTGTAGTGAGATCGGATTTTTTTCCTTGTACTTTTACGACAAGGGGTTGATCCCAAGCATCTGGATGCAAGAGGAAAAGGTGTACATCTAGGGCCTTACTAAAGCTTGCTTCAGATAGAATTGGAACAAAAACAATTGCCTGTATTTCAGTTATTTATTATTGAATTCAAGATCATTTTTAATACAAATGTAGCGTTTTCTTCATACTTTTAAGAAAAAATACGGATAAACTTATTCGTCACGGTTTCGAAGGAATTCTCGAATTTTTCCTGTAACACGGCTCATTAGGCGGCGCACACCTTCTTCGTCCATCGTTTTAGCTATCTTATTCCACCAGGTCTTCATCTGATTGATGTCTTTGACAACCTTTCCCTTTGCCTTGAGTCTCCTCTTCATGATTGCCCAGTATTTCTCAATAGGGCGGAACTGGGGGCAGTTGGGTGGGTTAAGGTTTTTCGGAACAACCTGGACCCCTTTCTCTGCATACCATTCTTGAACGACTTTGCTGTAATGACAGCTTGCCAAATCTGGCCAAAACATTACGGGATGGTCGCGGGATCGAATGAACGGCAAAATTCGTTTTTGAAGACACTCTTTTTGGTATAGTTCCGACGTCATTGTCTTATTTGTAACGAAAACTTTTGGTTTTTGCCACAGCTACAAATGCCCTGCCAAATCATGAATTTTCGTGCAAATTTGTCGGCAAAAATAAATTTAAATTTGGCTGGAACATCCCCCCGAGCTGTTGCCAAGTAAAATTTTTGACCTGGGATTTGCCCGAAGTCAGCCTTGACATAGGTTTCATCGTCCATCAGAAGACACCCGTCGAACTTGGTCAGCACCTGGTCGTATAGCTTCCGAGCACGGATTGTGGCCACACTATTCTGTTTTATGGTCCGATTTGGCTGTTTGCTAGCTCGATACGACTTGATTCCTTCCCGGAGTCGAGTTCTTCTCACGGTACTATGGCCAAATCACGGTCCGACAGATTGGGATTCCTCTTAATCGTCTTCAAAATCTTACCACGCAGTTTCCGGTCGACAGTTCCACTCCGACGATTGGCTTGAGGCTTCCGAATCGTCGTCAATGTTTCCTTATACCGTTTGACAACGCGCCATACGGTATTTCTGGACAATTTCAGCTGTTTAGCTCCCCCTTTGTTTTTATTTCCTGTCCCCCCCCCCCCCCCTCCTCCCTTCCCCCCCCCATAATTGAATTAGATGAGATTATAAAATAAATTCAAACTCTTCTTTTGGCGCACTGCGTTTGTTTCTGTTTCACATGACTTTATTCTAAATCTGTTTTTTCTTTCCCCCCCCTTTTTCTTACAAACATTACTTCTCGTGTAAATTTCTAAATTTCTAAGTGTGTAGCCTAGATGCAGACCACAATGGATTTTCCAAATAACTGTGCACAATTTTTTCTCCTTTCTTTCGGCTTCCATGTTGATTGTTTACAAAGTACAGTCGATTTGCGGAATGTCAAAAATACATACGTGAAGCTGACAAAATTCCCGACACGTGGGCGCCAAGAACTTCCAAATCCGTCCACCAGGAGCGCCACAATATGAGCAAAAGTTTGTTCCAATTCTAAATGAAGCAAGCCTTACTGTTTCCCCCCCCCCCCCCTATTATAAACAGCCCCGAAGTTTGTGGGGTGGTCCCTGCTTGCTTCGGGTCCTTTTTCTTCCGAGGTAAGCTTCCATTGGCCTGAACCTCCACCAAAACCCAACCCCGGGGTATATTACAAAAATCCCGGGGTTTAGTTTTTTTGAACCCGGCGAGTCATTGATGGGTCCGATTTTTTTTTCCCCCACAAGATAATGCCGCAACCCCCACCCCAAACCGACCAAAACGGGGGTTTCCGATAAAAATATCGAGGTTCTCGAGTGGCCAGCCTGCTCTCCGGATCTAAATCCCATCGAAAACCATTGGTCGATACTTGCCCTCCGCGTTTACGAAAATGGGAAGCAATTCAACAACGTAAATATGCTGAAAACCCGAGTTCGAGAATGCTGGGAGCAGATTGAGCAGGACACTCTTGAAAAACTGGTTTTGTCCATGAAATCGCGTCTAATTGAAGTTATTCGTAATAACAGTTCCTACACACATTACTAAATTCACATCTTCATGTTGTTTCCTAAGAAATAAAGTCCGATTTTAATTAAAAGCTAATGTGGTGTTGTTTCTATTTCGCACTATTTTTTCCGTTTTCTCGTTCTGTTATATGTATGTCTCGAAAAGTCGAATTATTTATACCTTGGTTTGATTTCTTTTTCTTCACAGAACATGATGTAAAAAATGATTTTGATGAAAATCAATTACTGATCACTAAATGTGGAAAAAAACGTAGTGGTGCTATTTTTGTTTCGCTTAGTGTACGCATAGTTATAGACTGTACTTGACAAAAATGGTCGCCAAAAATCATTTTTAGTCGAGTTATCCACAATCTAGAAACCACATATTGTTTGGTTTCTTCTACTTGGTTTTTTTTTTCTTCTCCCCCCCCCCCCCCCCCCACCCCCCCAAAATTTTGGCCCTTGGGGTTTTTTTTTGTTATTTTCCCCCCCTTTTTTTCAACCCCCTTCCACCTTAAGTGGTTTACGAAGTTTGGCCTTCATGATGGTCCAAAAGTTCCAGGGAGCAGGAAGCTGTCGTGCTCGCTTCGCTTTCCGCGCAACATTTTTTTATTTGCGACTGTCTTCGTCGAATTTAACCAACTGAATAAATCCAATGATCAGTCTGATCTAGGATGTAGACCCAATCATCTCACTCTCATTCTTTCTTCCATTTAGGTAGCTCTTTTTCTATCTCTCTCCTTCTTAGGGCTATCTCTAATCGTTCTCACACACAATAACCAGGCCCAGAATCGAGTTGTTCTCGTTTTCTTGCTCTCATTGTAAAGCCGCTCCCGCTCTCATCAAACTTCTCACAGTATTCACACAGCCGTATACGTAATACCCATATTGTCTTGCTCTGTGCTCTCTTTTGCTCGCATTATAATGTTTTCACACACAATCATAAAGCGCAAGATCGACTTGCTCTCGCTTTTGGGGACTCTCTGGCTTTCACTATTCTCTCAGCTGTATACAACCTTCTCATTTCTCTATTTATACCAATCAGATGTGTGCGATATTTCGTATTTTCGCATTCATGAAGTTTCACGCCTATTTTGTTTCCCCCACAAAGCTTTAATATTTACTCTAACCACTACAATATTCCCTTTGTCTACTCTTACCTCTTCATTTTGCGTTACATAGAAAAACCCCACCAACACAAACCACATCCGTGCCTTCATTAAACCAACCAAGCAAAGCTACACCCCCCACTCATCCTTCTTCAAGCACCCCAAAAAGTACAATTTTTTTTTGTTTTCCCACAGGTCAAAACCCCTACCCCCAAAACCCCCCACCCCCAATAATGGTAAACTTGACTATCAAATTTGTCTCTGTGTAATTTTCGGAATTTTTTTGCCGTTATATAAAACAGTTTAAAGTCTGACAGATGTTTATTTATTCCACGAATATACCAAACCATAGGATGACAATTTGCATATTTTTTCACTGATGAATTCTATAGATAAAATTCTTGTCGTACCTTGAAGGTCTCTTCAAGGCACTTCTGAAACGAAGATTTCGGCCCCTCTGTTCTTACTGACTGCCCTGATTATCATCCGCTTCAGGTCTTGCAGTATCTGCTGCCTCGGTTTCTTTATTGTTTTTGGGTAATGTAATCATATCACTCTGTAATTCCGTTTGCCGCTCACTCTCTAGACGACAACTTTCGATTTCTTCCTCCGATTCTTCCTCATAGTTTAAAGGTGCCTTCCTAATATCATTGACGTTTCGAGCATATTGAACACCGTTACCGCTCATGACAACCACTTTTCCACCTTGTCTCGCAATAACTGTGAAACGCTCTGCGGAAAATGTGGGATCTGTTTTTGATTTGCGCTGTTGTGCTACCAGTACTTCATCTCCAATTTGAATCTCCGAGAACTTGGCACCTCTGACAGTATCAGCATGTTTTTTGCTGGTTAACTTAGCTGTTGCGTCTAATTCCCTGAGATCAATGCGATCCAAAGTTTCTCGAGTAGTATCACTCCATAGACTAGGGAATGTACCGCGGTACTTCCAACCTACCATGAGTTCAAATGGTGTAACTTTCAGCCTGGAGTGGGGTATGAGGGTATTGTGGTTATGTACAAACCGTTGCAAAGCTGTGCGCCAATTGGCTCCATCAATCTTAGCGGCAGCTAAAGCCTTGACGATTCCTTGATTGTGACGTTCAACCATTCCGTTTGATTGGGGACATAACGGAATCGCTTTCCGTACCTTCACACCCTTATCTTCCCAAAATTTACAAAAGTTGGTGCTTTGAAATGGGGGCCCGTTGTCGCTTTGCAGAATCTTCGGGCAGCCCCATTGTTTGAAAACCCCACAAAGTGCAGCGTTAGTACATTCCGCAGTTATTCGATGCATTTCCACGACGAACAGGAAGCGTGAATACGTATCCACTATCACCAGAAACTCCCCTGAGCCAAATCCCGGTGCCGAAAGGAAATCTATCTGTAGAATTTTCCAAGGCCCTTCTGGAAGCTCTCTTGATGATAAGGGTACTGGGGGATTTTTTCTTGCGAGCATTGTGCAGGTTTTGCAACTTTTCACGAAATTTTCGGTCTCTTTAGACATTCCCGGCCACCAGAAAAACTCACGCATGACCCTTTTCATACCTACTTCTCCGACATGACCACTGTGTGCAGCTTCCAAAGCCTTTTTGCGTAATGATATTGGCAAAACAATCTTATCGGCTTTGAATACGAGAGACCCGAGACAATGAAGATCTACCTTTTGAGATTCGTATGCTCGTAACGTTCGTGGCCAATTATCAAGCTTTAACGCTGTACCAAGTTGTTGGATTTCTTCGTCGTTGTCTGATTGAACTTCTATTTCGCTAAGCGTAATATCCAATCCTGCATCAAGAGCGAATAGCAAGTGACTATCATGATCTTCCTCAAAAGGCTCCGATTTTTGAGAACAACGGATTAATCGCGATAAAGCATCTGCCACATTGTTCTCGCTGGCAACTCTCTGTATTGTAAAGTCGTAAGGCTGTAGCCTTAAGGCCCACGCTTCGGCTCTTGACACTGCTCTTTTCCCGATTCGATAGCTGCCATTGAAGATAAATTCATTCGCTGATGCATCCGTCCTGATTATGAATGGTCTACCCGTTAGATAAAACGAAAAGCGCTCGACACCCCAGACTACAGCCAAGGCTTCCCTGTGAGTCTGGGGATATTTTTGTTCAGTCGATGCGAGTGCCTTAGACGCGCACGCAACAATCCTCGGAACACCATCGTTGCTATACTGAACGAGCATCGCTCCTAGCCCTACCGCTGAAGCGTCTACGAACAACTCCGTACGATCCGCATTGTTAAAAAAAGCCAAGGTTTTGATCCTTTCCAATGACTCCTTCCGGAGAGAATCGAATTCGTTTTCCTCATTCTCGGTCCAATAGAAGCTTTTTGCACTGGCCAGTTCACGTAAATGTTTGGTCTTGGTTGCTCGGTGAAGCAAGAATCGATCTACAAATGTAATCAACCCGAGAAAGCTCTTGACCTCCGAACAAGTGACAGGTGCTCGAAAATTCTTAATAGCGCTTAATTTTTCCTCTTCAATTTGCCATCCATCAGATGTCAAAACGAATCCTAAAAACTGAACTTTTTGGCTACTGAACACACACTTCTTTTCATTAATTTTAACGCCGTGTTCCTTAAGACGTTCCTGTACTGCGGCTAAATTCAGGTCGTGTTCCTCTTTGGTCCTACCATGCACTAAAATATCATCGAGGTAATTTTTAACACCTTCGCATCCTCCCAGAATTTTACGTTGCAACACTTCTTGGAAGATGTCAGGGGCGTTACACAACCCAAAGGGTAAGCGAACGCAGCGGAACATTCCGAACTCTGTTAGAAAATTTGTCAGGTGGCGACTATTTTCGTGAAGCTCGATATGGTAGAAGGCATTAGTCAGATCTATAGTAGAAAACCACTTAGATCCTTCTAATTCTGCCAGAATTTTTTCAAGCGTTGGCATAGCAAACGGAGTTCTCAAAATATATCGGTTTGGACCACGAAGGTCAATCACTAGACGAAAGTCTTCTTTACCTTTTGGAATGATTAACATCGATGAGCAAAACGATACGTCCATTTCGTCTTCCACTGTTTCAATAATGTTCAAAGTAACTAGTTGTTGTAATCTTTGCTTCACAAGTGGCTTAACCGCTAACGGTATGTTGAAAAAGATGTTACGGCAAGGAGGCTTCGTCGTGTCGTATCTAATTTCAACTGGTGCGATATTGAATTTTGGGAATGCATTACTACATTGTATAACAGAAATGTCGCTGTTTTGCAAGAGGAGATATTTAGTTGGACGCTCGGCGTTTACGGGTACTTGTAGGCCCAACAAGAGCACACTGTATCTCGTTGCAGTTGGTCTACCAAGGAGAGAACGCCTCTCTCTCACCACGTAAAATTTCTCCATTAGAACCGGACGATTTTCTGATACGAACAAAAATGCCTCAAACGTCCCTAATACTGTTATCTCACCTGCCGTAGCATATGCCCTAAGCGGTCTATCCGATGTCGATTGGATATTGTAGAGACCGTTTCTGTACTCCTCATGATCCTTAAGAATTTTGAACGTTTGCTCCGTTAACGTATTAACTTGTGCTCCGGAGTCTATTAGAAAATCACATTGCAGTCCCGCAATAGTTGCTACGATCACACCAGTATCTCTCTCTACTGGTACGCATGCTATATTGTATGATACACTGCTCTCCTTACGCGTGTCGGTAGCCTGTAGGATCAAAATAACCAATATTGAATACTACCCCTCATTTTCTTTGGGTTAATCAACTTCTTGAAATAATGGAAAAACGAATACATTTTCATTATTTTTGTTTGATTTTATTTATTAAAAACCGTTTATCAAAAAAGTAATTCAAATTTCCAGTTCAAAATTCCAAGTATGGGAACAATATGATTATTTATGGAACGTCACTTACGATCTCCTTAGTAATATCCTCAACCGGTATGTCTTCCTGCTTCGTGTCAACTGCTGCGATATCCGCTGTTCGTGTACCAGATGATCGTTCAACCTTTAATTGACTGCTCTCCGCGTGAGATAATGACCGACATGCTCGCTGCAGATGTCCAATACGGCCGCAACTCAAACAGATTTTATTGATCGCATAACAATCGTACGACTTGTGGTACAAGCTGTGACATCTGAAACAGCGCACTTGTGACTGTTCAGTTGTGCTTCTCCAGCCAGCACCTACTTGACGATGATCGTGATGTTCTCCTCCCCGACGACTTTGCTGAGTACTGTACCTTCCACGGTTAGCAGGTCTTCCACCTTGCCACTGCCGCGTATTGCCTCCACCAGACGAGCTGCCAACAGCTACGCGTGCCACAGTTAGTGGTTCCGTTTCACAATGCTTCATACGAAAGTATTCTTCGTTCAGCCGGATTGCCTCGATTTCCCGGACTTTATCGACGAGATCGGCAAACGTCCCTTTACGACTGAGCAACTTCAATGCTGTCGTACGCACCTCCCGATTTTTCGCATGTTCTGCTACCGTACCGACTATTTCCTCGAATTCCTTACTGTCACCAAACTCACACAACCGAGCCGTAGCTCCCACACGCATGAGAAACGCAAGATCAGACTCCTCTTTTTTCTGTATCATCAGGGCCAATTTTCGTCTTTGAAGCATCAAATCTGATCCAGATGCGAAAAAGGATTTCAAACGATGCATTGCATTTAAAAATGGTAAGTCATTCTCATTAGGAGCATCTTCGCCTGATTTAGTGTTTTTGAAAACATCCAAAAGTGTTTGACCTGCCTTCACCTTAAATATGATGAACTTAGTGGCTTCATCCATAACACCAGCTAGTTTCAGAGAATCTAACAGCAAATCCCTCCACGCTTCAAAATCATGCCTGCTGATCTCTTCGCCGTCCATTTTCGGCTTACATTCCGGTACGCTGATCGATGAAACTGAAATCTGGTTCATAGATGACATGAAGCGGGTCATTTCCCGACTTGAAACTTCCACCGGTGCCGATTCGTGTCTGCGAGTACTAGACGGTCCCAAGTCAGCAATAAAGTCTTCACTGTTAACGTCACTCGGTTCTCGCATTGGAATTTTCAAACTGGTTTGCAGCGACGAAATTGTCTCGTTGGCTTTACTCAATTTCTCATTTAAATGTGCATTAGCCGATTTAACTTCAGCCAGCTCTTTTAATGCTTGTTCTAGCTTGGAACTATTCTTTTTCGATTTTCTGCAATAATACAAAAAGCAAACATGTTTCAATTATATGGAACAATAATCTGAAACAAAATAATTGATATCGGACAATGCACAAACTTCTTTTCCTTTTGCCTCCCATATTGTTTTACAAAGTACGCCATTTTTTTCTAATTTCATCACTCTCCAAACACCAACCTCAAATAGTGATTGGATTTATTTTTTTTTTCATTTTATATATATATTTTCGTATTCTAGTTTCTGTTTTTCCAATAGAGCATATTTTTTTTTGTCCGTTATTTGTTTTTGTCTCTCATTTTCTTTTGCCGAAGCCAGCCATTTTTTTTTTTTTTTTGCCTAATTCCATCAACTCACCAATCACCAGCCCCAAATACATATTGGAAGTGTTTTTTTTTTTCCAATTTATATATATTTTCTTTTATCGTACTCTAATTTATTTTTTTTTTCAGTAGAGCATATTTTTTTTCGCATTCTGATTTTGTCTCTCATTTTCTTTTGCCGAAGCCAGCCCTTTTTTTTTTTGCCTATTTTCATCAACTCACCAAACACCAGCCCCAAATACATATTGGAAGTGTTTTTTTTTTTTCAATTTATATATATTTTCTTTTATCGTACTCTAATTTCTTTTTTTTTCCAATGGAGCAAATTTTTTTTTTGCATTTTGATTTTGTCTCTCATTTTCTTTTGCCAAAGTCAGCCATTTTTTTTTTGCCTAATTTAACCAAGTCCTTGCATTTCACTTAAAATTCTGCCATATTGCCACTTTCCACTATTTCCAGCTTCATTTCTCTTTTCCATGCCTATGTACATCACTTTAACGTTCGCGATAACTGACCCTTGAATTTTTTTTTTACTTACCGAGGTGGAGCATCGGCTGCGCCATTGTCGTGCTCGCTTCGCTTTCCGCGCAACATTTTTTGTTTGCGACTGTCTTCGTCGAATTTAACCAACTGAATGAATATAATGATCAGTCTGATCTAGGATGTAGATCCAATCATCTCACTCTCATTCTTTCTTCCATTTAGGTAGCTCTTTTTCTATCTCTCTCCTTCTTAGGTCTATCTCTAATCGTTCTCACACACAATAACCAGGCCCAGAATCGAGTTGTTCTCGTTTTCTTGCTCTCATTGTAAAGCCGCTCCCGCTCTCATCAAACTTCTCACAGTATTCACACAGCCGTATACGTAATACCCATATTGTCTTGCTCTGTGCTCTCTTTTGCTCGCATCATTATGTTTTCACACACAATCATAAAGCGCAAGATCGACTTGCTCTCGCTTTTGGGGACTCTCTGGCTTTCACTATTCTCTCAGCTGTATACAACCTTCTCATTTCTCTATTTTATACCAATCAGATGTGTGCGATATTTCGTATTTTCGCATTCATGAAGTTTCACGCCTATTTTGTTTCCCCCCACAAAGCTTTAATATTTACTCTAACCACTACATTACCGTGCGATGATGTTGTGATGTTGCCGATAATGATTACTCAGTTTTCTGTCGTTTTGATCGTTTTAACGGTTAAAGGATCAAAATTGATAGTAAAAATGTACTCCTGTAACATAGAATTTAAAACTGATCCTGCTATCAGTGAGAGCAAATTGAAAAGTCAATTTGCTGTATATTTTTTCCTGTTGATAGCAAAATGAGTATTCCACTTGATGATCTGTCAAGACAATGAAAACAAAACTAATTTTCTAAAAGAAAAGTGAACGTAATATTACAGCAAGATGAAAACTAAATTTGATATTAAATTTGACAATTTTGAAGAGAAAAAAAAAGTTTAGATTTTAATTTGATGTTGATATCAAAACAAGTTTTCGAATTGATATCTTTATGTTGTTAGACTTTACTCGGGAGGCCATACCTTTCTTACCAAACTTATAGACTTGAATAGATGTCTCAGACTGAATAATACATACTGCGGCCCCGGCAGGGATTTGTAGTCGAATTTCACGAAGGTTTCGTTATCCATAACTATACAGTTCGAATTCAGGTGTATAGGTTCGAAGATTCAAACGATAGCACGATGAACATTGGACTTCGAGTGCCAACTTGTTTGGCCACATCTCGCTATGAAACCTCCTTCTTGTGCTCGAGTGCCTGGATTATACGTTTATCCAAACGAGGGTTAGCATGACTTTTTTTTTCGACCCGATTTCGGTTTATCCTCCAACGTGTTATCTTCACTGAAATTCCTGATCGGCTTTCTCACTAACTCCTTCCATTTTTGCCAACTTCCTCAGTGACATTCCGGGTTCTGTACAGCGGTTTCTGACTACAGGAGACCAAGTTGCCATGCGGCGGGGATGAAGAAGGAGTTGTATGGATCAATGTGCAAGTGTTATCAGTGGAACACGTGGAAAAGGCGACATCCAATGCAGAGACTGCACACTGCAGGTTTCATAGTGCCATCGAGGAATGCTTTAGAGAGACGAACAATTACCATGCAATTCAGTAGAGGAAACCTACGTACATGTTGTTGCAAAGTATCAATCGGAATCGGCGGAAGTAGTGTATCTCGGTCATCAAAACGATGTCGCTAAGATTGTGCATCAATAACTTGCTTTGAAGTACAGCTTGGTGAGCCAGCGTATAACCTACTATAGGAACCTAGTCTTGGAAAGTAGTTTCATTCGCCTATACTGGGATCACGAGATTATCGGGGATGTTCACATTCGTGATCTACTACAAAAGGATGAAGCAGATAAACCTCGTCGATATCGCTTTACCATTGAATCGCAACGTTCAGCCAGTTGACCAATTTAATTGAGCACCCCGATTTGATATAGGAGTTGAAGCAAATGTGGCATTTGAAGCATGTATAGTTACGGTAATAATCCACGATCGCTTGAGGAGTTGCAACTGCAAAGAAAACTGAATAGCATTAAGAAAGAAAGTGATTCTCGAAATGTTCGGCGGATTTCAATCAGGATATAAGTACAACAGAAGAATGAGAGCCCAACCACCTTGACATGAAGACCTCCCGAGATAGGTGCAATTAGGGGACTTTCTTTCACGATACCAACACCACCTAAGCTCTTAATAAACGTTGTTTGAAATGTGATGAAAATGTTGTATTTGTTTGTAACTTTGTTCTTACTGGCATATTTGCTGCACTATAATGTCTACCTTATAAATCTACATCTGTGTGTTGCCCTCACTCGTATCGATTACAATAACAAATATTGTATAACCAATAGAACCGTGGTTATCTACACCACGCCACTAATAAGCCTTACAAAAGTCCCAAAAACCCAACTGTACAAACTGCATCTACACACACACCGCTATTGTATCATAACAAAACAACTTTCTCTTGGAGCTTCTGCGGGTTTTGGCTAACGGAAAACTGAAATCCCTAACCCAATCTACCTAACATCTGCTACTTAGTGGAGAATGGCGCCTCTGCTGCATCTTTGATCATTTGGTAACAATACTCTAAACACGCCTAAATTACAGACTAGATAACAGATAAAAACAATAGTTCAAACGAAAGCATCACTAAACGCTCAATCGAGTTTTTCATTCCACCTGACTAATTGGCTAATTAATACTTCAAGTCCGAATGTATCTGTGTTTGTGTGTAAATGTGAGTTATTTTTGAACAGATGTGAATTTGGCTAAAATCTACAACCTTTGTTCGTTTCTTTTTTTTTTTTTTGTTCTTGTTTCAAGTTCAAGTTGATATTACTTGGTAGTTAGCTTCTGTCATTTGCCACCGTTACAAATATCGGTGTGGTAATTTTCTTTTTTTTTTTCATCTAAAAGATTAATTTCGTTTTTTAAGAAAAGGTAAATGTTTACTATATTTTTGTTTAAAGGGGGTAATCTTTAGCACAAATATTTGTTCTATGAAAATGTTCTTTTTAATTGGTAAGTATGGGTTATTGATATCTATCATACTACGATTTATTATGATTTGGAATTAGGTTAAAATAAAGGTTTGAGTTCGTAATTGCTCCATGTTACTCGTGATATTTTTTCCTATTGATCTGCGTTCATGCTCGGGTATTTGAACCGTGAGGAATTTGACGTTTATCGATGGTACATTCAATTGCTTTACAGTGGTTGAAATTTGCATGATGGTTAATGAGAAGCACTTGCTTATGAGCATAGGGTAACAGTTCCAATTTGCATACTAAATTCATTCTAGAAACGATTGAAGCTCGTAAAAATAGGTTTCTTTTGGTTATACTGTGTTGTTAAGTTCAACTGAACATCTAACAAGGGGTATACCAAACAGATCAAGCGTTTATCCTTGGATTTATAGTACGATAAATTGCGCAGCTTTAAGACGATCAAAGATCAAAAACTCTACTTTCATTTGTGTTCGTTGTTATGTCTGCTGCCACCGTCTTCAATAGTCAAAAAATATACAATCTTCTTAAAAATTGCAAATTTTGTTCAAACTAATTTTACACAGCACTCCAATTTAAGGTATAACGTCTGGAATATCATTCATTCCGATGCAAAAACCAAAAAGATACAGTTCTGGTTTCATTAGTAGCAACAGTTTAGGCCTAGATTGAATAGAATTTCCCATAGCTAGCAAAATGAAGGAAGTCACTTCGATTTTCGGAATAACCAACATAACCCTCATTGAATTTTGTTGTTTCTGTCGCTAATGAAACATGTTGATTTCAATGGCCAGCCAAGCAGAGCTCTCTTTCTTCGTGGTGGCTTGCCATAGAATTTTAAAACTGTCATGTGAAAACAGATAACCAGTCTAATACCAGTAGTCAATTCGACAAAACTTTTTCATTAGGGCCTAACTGACAAACGTAAACAATGGCTTCTTCCGTAAATCTCTCGTGGCACAAAAGCTACTCGTGTAAGCCTTCAATTCTATCGGATAGATGAACTCTTCCTCTTCGAAACGAGCGCAGTGGATTGATTAGAGGAGTTTTCAATGACGAGGAATTCGCGGAAAAAAGCCATTGTTTACGTTTGTCAGTTAAGCCCCAATGAAAAATCTTTGTCGAATTATCGTAAAGTAACCCTGATAGACTTTCTCATATATTCAGAAGTTTAAAAATTGAAAGCAACGGAACTTCTAGCTTAACATCTAACGAAATATTGGAGACTGAATTGAGTTTTATAATTCATTTAAAACAATCGTTGTGTTTATTCGTTTTGTTTTGCCAATTTTCAAGTCTGTGGTCAATTTTCCAGGTATGATTTCAAATTAGAACTTTTACTCGTTAACACCAGTTTCGTATTCAGTTTGATACTACGAATGCATAACCAAGGCTGGGACGACTCGATAAGAATGAGTTTGGCTCATTTGTCGGAAGCACATTACAGAAAGTGAATTTCGAAATATGG
Organism: Aedes koreicus; assembly: GCA_024533555.2. Taxonomy (NCBI): domain Eukaryota; kingdom Metazoa; phylum Arthropoda; class Insecta; order Diptera; family Culicidae; genus Aedes; species Aedes koreicus. The sequence continues at coordinate 55,143 of JAHHFK020002454.1, read as the reverse complement.
CGTATGATGAAATCGCTGTGCTCAATTTTTCCTACAGCTTCGCTTAACATTACAATGTTCGTAATCTAAAAGGTTCGGCGTGAATCATATTTTGAAATTTAGCTTGTGATGAGTTGCCAATAAACGAATCAAACTCATACTGAAAGAGTTGTTCCGTGCCTGTGGATAACTTGAAATCAAGTTTCCATCCAGGGTGATTCAAAATTTTCCTATCTTTTTTTTTGCTCCACTGGTGGTCTGTTTGATGTTCAAATGTATGCAATATCATTTGGGCCAAAAGCCAAATCTGAAAATGATTTCAGTGAACACTCGCTGGATCGAGCAGCTTTAGCAACACAATTGAAATACTTCCGGAAATGCACCGGAATTTCACACAGATTTTTTACGATATCAATTGTCTAAATGCTACTCTGGAAGCAGCACCGAACAATCCTGGATGCATCATAATTTGATTTGTATACCACAAACTTCTCCTAGACATGCTTTGAAATATCTCAGAGCAATTCTAGATGCATTCTAGAAAAAAAAAAACTCTGGAAGCATTCCAGAACAATCCGGATTGCATTCTGAAACATTCCCGAACTATACTACTGTAAGCATAACAGAACAATCTTGTAAGTATCCCATTACATGTTTGGAAGCATCCCAGTAAACTCCAGGAAGCAACCTTGAATAATTTGGGCAACATACCAGAATTACTCCGGAAGTATCACAGAATTGATTTGGAAGCATTTCAGAAATAATCTAGAACTATCTCTAACCTAAAATGGAAGCATCAAAGAGCTATTTCAAAAGCGTTCCTAAACAAATCCTAAATAATGACATTACTCAGAAGCATCTCAGGACTAATTATGAAGAATTCCGAAATTACTTTGGAAGGGCCCCAGAATGACTCTGGAAGTATGCTCCCCGAAAAATTCTAGGTGTATTCCAAATGATTCCAAAAAGCATTTGAGAATAATTTTAGAACCATCCCAGGACTGATATGAAACCTTAACAATAACAAATATGGAAGCATCTCAGAACATCTCTAGAAGTATCCCCGTGCAATACTGCAAGCATACCACAACAATTCTGGGCGTATCTCTGAGCGGCTTTGGAAATACGTCATAATAATTCTTTTATTTTTAAAATATCAATATAATTTTTAATATTATTTATATTTTTTAAAATTTTTTTATCCCCCCATTTTTGGTAAATTATATCCACAATTTTCGGCCCCCTTTTGGACCTCCACCCGCGTATTCTGAACCACCACCCCCCCGACGCGGCGCTCTCCACCCCAACCCCCCCAATATTTCAAAACCACTCGTAAATCATGCCAGAGCAATTCTGGAAGCATTCCTGAACTATTCTGTAAGCATCCAGAAGTATTTTGGAAGTACAGCAATTGTTCGCTAACTGGGTGCTGTTTAACTGGGCTGCTTTTTAACTGGGCGTTCGCTAACTGGGCTATAGCCCAGTTAAAAAGCAAATAAACTTCAAAAATCAGCATTTGACATTTTGTTGTCAAAATCAGCAAGGGGCATGTAAAAGGCATATAAGGTTCGTAGAGGAGTAAAAAAATGTTAAATTGCACGAAATTGAGTCGTAATGCCATACAAACTGAGTCAAATATTTTGCACAATGGGGTGCACAATAAGCTACATCGGAATAACGTATAAAGCATGAAAACATTATTGAATTTATGTATTGTGCAATGAATTATCCCTACCGAAATCTGATCGAAAGCCCCCTCGAAATTTATTTACAATTGAAATGTCAGCCCAGTTACCGAGCAGCATCCGCTAACTGGGCTGTGCACTTAGCCCCGTTAGCGAACGGTTGCTGTAACTCAGAATACTTTGAAAGCATTTCAAAACTATACTACCCGCATTAAAGACCTAGTTTGGAAAGCACTCAGAACTAATCTGGAAGCATCCCAGAAATAACAGGAAACAACCTGGAATCATTTCACAACAATACTAGAAGTATTCCAGACCTATTGTGGAAGCAGTCCACAACAATTCTGGAAGCATCCCAAAACTATTCTAAAAGCATTTAAAATGAATCTTGGAAGTAGCACAAAAGTACTCTGAAACTACTCTAAAAGCACTTGCATCATAACTACTCCGGAAGCATCCCAGAATTACTCTGGAAATATCACAGAACTAATCTGGCAGCATCCCACAACAATTCAAAAAGCACATCAAGCGCTCTGAAAACGTCTCAAAAAATCTAGAAGCATCCCCAAACTATTCTGCAAGGATCCCAGAACTACTCTAAAACATCCCAGAACATCCCTGAAAGCATCTCAAAACTGCAGTAAAATTATCTCAAATTCTACATTTAATTCAGAACTAGTCTGTCAGAATAGTCCTAGAACTATCTCAGAACTATTCTCGAAACCTTACACACAAATTTTATAAGCATCCAGGAACTTTTTTAAAAGACTTCAGAATAAATTCTGGAAGTCTCATACTACTACTTTGAAAGTATCTCACAATCACTTTGACACCCTCCCAGAGCTACTATAAACCATCATAGATCTACTTTGGAATGATCCCCTCTGGTAGCACTTCAGAACTACTCTGGAAGTATCCCAGATCTATTCTGGAAGCATCCCAGAAAAATTTTGGAAGGATCACAGAACAACTCTGGAAGCATATCAGAACTACTCTGGAAGTATCCCAGAACTGCACTGGAAGAATCATAAAACAATTTTGGAAGTATATTAGGACTACTTTGAAAGCCTCCAAGAACTATTCTGGCAATCCAACGTAAGAGGCAGGGAGTTCGCTACTATGCAGTAGTCACCCTGGATGTGAGAAATGCGTTCAATAGCGCCAGTTGGGAGGCTATTGCCCACTCGCTCCAACGTCTCCGTGTTCTTGGGTACCCGTACAGGATACGTTCCATTCTGTGAAACTATTTCCAGAATCGGGGACTGGTTTACAACACTGAGGCGGGTCAGGAACGCGTTCAAATCACCGCAGGAGTTCCGCAAGGTTCAATCCTGGACACGATGTATGACGAAATGTTGAAATTGCAGTTCCCTAACGGGATAAAGATTGTCGGCCTCACGGATGACATCACCCTAGCGGTCTATGGAGAGTCCATAGAAGAGGTGGAGTTAACGGCCACACACTCCATCTACATAGCCGAGGGATGGATGCGCTCCAGAAAACTGGAGTTAGCCCATTACAAAACAGAGATTACTGTGGTCAATAACGGAAAATCGGAACAAAGGGTGACGATTAGTGCAAATAACTGCACCATCACCTCAAAGCGGTCCCTGAGGTACTAGGGGGTAATGATCGACGATAAGTCCGCATTATCCCGCATGATGTCGAATAGCTCAGCGGTAAAAGGAAGCTAACGAAAGGTCCTGGCCAGCGTTGCTCTGTCTATACTTAGGTATGGCGGGCCAGCGTGGGCCACCGCCCTGAGTACTAGGAGCAACCTCGGTAAGCTCGAGAGTATGCATAGGCTAATGTGCCTAATGGCTGGCCCACAATTGATACGTTGTGGATGCGTTTGCGTGGATTTGACAGTTTTCCCATAAGTTTTCTGTCAAATTTACGTCAACGTATCAATTGTGGGTGAGCCATAAGAGTGATCAGCGCCTACCGCACAGTGCCACGCGACGAGGTATGCTTCTTAGCGGGGATGATGGTCATCGGCATCATCATAAAAGATGATGTAGAGTGCTTCGAACAACGAGACACGAGACCACTAGACACGCATCAATGGTCAAGTGGCAGAGGGAGTGGAATAACTCCAACAAAGGTCGGTGGTTCCACTGACTAATCCCGGAGGTATCCGAATGGGTCAGTCGGCGACACGGAGAAGTTACCTTCCACTTGACGCAGGAAGTTGAGAAAACCGCTTCAAAGACGCGAGAAAGGGCTTGATGACCGTGAGCGGTCGGGACACGACCCCGGATAACATGGTCCAGAGAATGTGTCAAGACCGGGACAACTGGGACGCCATAAACACGGCGGCCTCTCAGATTGTCTTAGAGTTCCAAGCCAAATGGCGAAATGACCAGCGGCAGGTCAGAGGGACCAACAAACTACTTAAGTCCTAAGAAGTTGGACACAAGCGGGTGCTTAATGCACAATAGCCCCCTCCCTATTTTGGAGGTATTTCAGCACTAGTTTGGAAACATCCCAAACTAAACTGGATGTATCCTCAAACTAGTCTAGAACCATCCCATAACAATCCTGAAAACATTACTATTCTGAACTATACTGGAAGCAGTTCCAGAACTATTATATTCTGGACGCAGCTCACAACTAGTGTGGAAGAATCCTAGATCTACTTTGAAAGAATCCCAAAACTACTCTGGAAGGATCCCAGCACTACTCTGGGGTCATCACATAACTAATCTGGAAGCATCCCACAACAATTCAAAAGCAAATCAGAACTTCTCTGGAAGCGTCTCAGAAAAATTCTAGAAGTATCCCCAACCTATTCTGCGAGGATCTCAGAACTACTTTAAAACATCTCAGAACTCCTCTGGAACCATGCCAGAATTGCAGGATAATCTTCTCAAAACTATTCTGGAAGCATCTCAGAAGAATCCTATCTGAGAACTATTCTGGAAGCCTTCCACAACAGTTCTGGATGCATATCAGAACTATCATGAAAGCATTTCGTGCAAATAGAAGTATCATAAAACTATCACTAGAAGCCTCTCAGAATTACTGTGCAAGCCTACCAAAACTACTCTCAAACATCCGAGAACCAGTTTGGAATGAACCCAGAAATATTTTGCAACGATCCCAAAAGTACTCTGGAATTATTCTGGAATAATTTCAAAAGCATCCCAGATAAATCCTACAAGTAGTTTAAAGGGCGAACACGAAATTATTGCGACACATTCAACAGGGCATAACTTTTTCATCATTGGGTCAAAATCAACCAAATTTTGCACACTTTCTCATTAATGTGTATTGTTTACATGCTGTCAAACTCGAAGTCGTGTTTTTCGATTCAACGAAAATGGAGGTGAACCAACGCGAGTCGAGAGAACAAATTCTTTCCAAACACCTGCAATTTCCTGACCTGTCGCACCGGCAGTTGGGAAAAATTTTGAACATTCACCATTCAACCGTCTCCAGAGTGTTGAAGCGGTTCCAGGAGCGGTTGACGTTGGACCACGGCAAAGGAGCTGGAAGAAAACCGGGACCGAAGAACAAAAAGACGGAGGGAAAGGTGAAGCGGATGATTAAAGCAAATCCCAACGTCTCAAGCCGTGATTTGGCTAAAAAGATCGGCATGTCGCAGAGCTACGTCCAGAATGCAAAGAAGAGAGCTGGACTACATACATACAAGGTACAGAACTTCCCAAACCGCGATGAGCAGCAACAATCGACGGCTAAAACTCGGGCACGGAAGCTCTACGACAAGATGCTGACAAAATATGGCTGCTGTGTGATGGACGACGAAACGTATATAAAAGCCGATTTTAAGCAAATTCCGGGGTTGGAGTTTTTCACCGGCAAGAGCAAGTTCTATGTGGACGACAAATTTAAGAAGAAGAAAATGTCGAAGTTCGCCTCCAAATATCTCATTTGGCAGGCCATCTGCTCTTGCGGACTGAGGAGTGAGCCTTTCGTGGCATAGGGCACAGTAAATGGCGAGATCTACAAATCTGAGTGCCTCGAGAAGCGCCTTTTGCCATTCTTGCAGCAGCACGACGAAGCTCCGCTATTTTGGCCAGATTTGGCATCATGCCACTATTCTAAAAGTGTCCTGGAGTGGTATGAGGCCAATTCTGTCCATTTTGCTCCAAAGGACATGAATCCGCCAAACTGTCCGGAGCTGCGCCCGGTGGAGCAGTACTGGGCAATGATGAAGCCGGAACTTCGGAAGAGCAAGAAGACAGTCAAAGACGAGAAGGACATGTTAAGAAAATGAAAAAAAAAAACTGAGAAACTGGTACCGGATGACACTGTAAAGACTTTGATGGAGGGCATCAAGCGATAATGCGTTCAATTTTACACTCAAGGCTCCATCGATTAACTTTTCTTTTGATTTTTGAAGTAAATATATGTATAAAACTACCCTATAATTTTGGTTTGATTCTAAACATTATAAGAAAATTGGCATGACATTTTCGGTGTCGCAATAATTTCGTGTTCGCCCTTTAGAACGACTTCGAAAGCACCTCAAGCCTGCTTGAGCATCCTAAAAATATTATGGAAACATCACAAAACTACTCTGGAAGTATCTCAGATCAATTCTGAAAGCATCTCAGAACTGCTTTGGAAACCTCCCAGAACTACTCTGGAGGCATCCTAGAGCTACGCTGAAAGTATCCCAAAACTTTTCTAAAACCATCCCAGAACAATGCTGGAAGCGCTCACAACTACTCTTAAATCATCCCACTGGTACAAACATAAAAATGTTGTTTTTGTACCAACAGACTTCAACCCACCGAACTTGTCGGAACTTCATCCGATTGAGAAGTTTAGGGCCATAATTCGTTTGGGGCCAAACTTCGTAAAACACCTAAGGTATTCGAGGACGAGCTGCGTTTGAAGAAACAGTGGGTAAAATTATCAAAAGAAGTCGGCCCCACAATTTCCCAAAACCTTATAGGTAGCGTCAGGGGCAAATTGCGGGATTCGGCCATGGAAAGAAGATCCAATGAATCAATGAAGTAGAAACCTAACATAATGTTGTAGTTTTTTTTCCCGAATTAATTTTTGGCGACCATTTTTGTGTGTCTCATTGTTTTCGAATACAGACTTTAGTTCCATAGAGCTCATGTAAAGTGCTGTAACAAATATCGCATGAAAGTAAATTTGAATTTCAATTTGAGAATTTTACCTGTAATATTTCATCATCAGCTTGTATTAAGCATGTTGGACACTTTTGCCCAACGAACAAACCAGCAAAAGAATAAACACGTTTCTGTCAAACCACAATCTGGCACTGTATAAACAATTCGATGAATATCAACAAAAACATTTTACTCGTTGAATTCATACAGTTCCATAAACAAAGCTCGATGAGTCAACTGGCTCTCATCGAATCACCAATACTTCCTCCCCCACCACACACATCGGGTGAGGTAGCCAAAACAAACCACGAAATGCACATTTCAATCACCATCCGCAAACGAAAGTGCACAGCACATTCGTACCTCAGAATCATCACTTCGGTACCATCACTTTGGCTAAACTAGGAAAGATCTCCGCCTGTATTGGACCGTACTCAACGTTCTCGCCGTCCACGGTCATATGCCCGCTGGAGCCACTGGGTTCGATTCGGAATGCCGTCACTGGAATCATCTGGATGTATTGGTTGGCCTGCGTTGGAATGTGTGACCCACTGCTCAGTCCCAGCAGGAACGACAACAGCTGCGATCGGGAAACTCCCGCCTTGATGATCAACAGCCAAATAATACCGTCGTTGAGTTTGGAAAGGGGGGCGAAGAAGCAATCCGTGCTCAGATGTGTCTGATAAGCAGCATGTACCATCACAAATTCACCGTCGATGGTCTTCCAACTGTCCGACAGCGGAGCCGTCAGTGCGGGAAGCCTCGAAGGTGGTCCGTACATTTGCGCCAACTTGATACCGTTCGGGGCGCCCTCGTTGGAAGCACGATCACTCTCGTAAATACTGTCCACAGTCGAGAAGTAGGTACTCTTACGAGACGTTGCCGAATACCAGCTATCGATACGGGGCCGGAAGGTATCCAGATTACTTCCAGTTTCTAATGAGAGGACATCGCTGAAATTTGTATCGCAGGCATCGCAATTGCTATGGCTATCGTTAATTCCTCCACCGGTCCGGCAGTCGTGGCAATCAAGGGTAGTATTGTAACTAATGCTGTGTTTCAGTAAGCCTACGTTTCCTCCTACGCCACCTTCGTGGGGCAGCGAGTTGGATCTATTCATATTACTAACTAGCGCCGGTACGTATGACACCTTGCCCTGATAGGTACGTAGGCTGATTAGCCGATGGACGGACCAAAGTGTAAACCGTTGGCCACCGATGGCCCGCAGTCGCTCGCTCTCGATGTCGATGTCCGAGATTAGACCCCAGCCAACCGACAGGAATGAGAACATAATCTACGGAAAGAAGACAAAACAGCCGATTAGCTCCCCATTATCGCATTCTTGATATATGTACCAATACTCACTTGAGACCGTGTCTCCACTCTAACTATATCTAACATGGAATGTTTGCCTTTGACTATGGTTAAAGCTGATGCCAGGATCGGTTTCGTCTCGAAGGGTTCGCTGGAAGGAGAAAGGGAAAGAAGAAGAAAATGCATGAAAACAACCATAAGTACTTGTTTATTGGTAATAATGGCACGGGTAAGGGGTACTTGTTGCTGCTCAACAGATTGCATATAAGACAGGTGTTCTCGTTGTCTTTCTTCGTTGGTATTTGAAGCTTATCGCTTATCACAATTGGTTTATTGCTGGCTCTTAAGTTAGTTTTCTTTAATTTAATTTATAGACATTTTAACAATACGTCATTCATGTCTTATAACCTAGTTTTGAAATAGTACCTCCGCAGATATAATTTGAATATACCTACTGGGCAGTGGACGAATTGGCCTATCCGTAAAACTTCTAGGTCAAGCTCAAGATGGTTGTAGAAGTGATACTTTTAGATATGAACTAATATGGTAAATGCGATCTGTAAAAGTAGCAAAACATGTCTTCTTCTAAATAGCTTTAACGCTCTTTTCAACTAGCTTTCATCTGCTCTCTATTTACTATTCTAGAAGCAATTCCACAGTTATTAGCTGAGAGCTTTGCACAATGATCCTCTTTTCTTTGGTCTATCACGGCTAAACAATAGGCCCTTAGAAAACGTTACGCAAGAAAGGTGAGTTTTTCTAGCATCGATTACATTTAGGGCAAAATAGGTTAACGACCACTGAAAAGTTGGGCTTTTAGAGAACCCCTGCTAGTTAAAAAAAAACATATATAAAGCATGAAAAACATACATCACATATAGTCACCTATGAACCATTTACACTTCATTGATTACAATTACAAAATATAAAACAAAAACTTAGATCTTACACCTACATCTAGCTCAATTTGAATTTGAATTTGATTTGATGTATGCTATCGTAAAATACCTACCTACAATGACATTTCAGCCAACAATAAGCAAATGTCAACTAGAACCGTATTATAGCAAAGCGCTATCGGCAGGCATGACGCAACACTCCCGCCATCTGTTTCCAATTATGTCAAATGTCATATTCATACCCGATCGAATCAATTACCGCTTCAAAGCACCTGAACACGCGCGCTTGTGACACGTACGAGAAGAATCATTTACCTGTCGCTGAGCACTTTCCTTAGGAATTTTACCCAGGTTCGCTAAAACGTGGAGTTACTCATGCAATGAGTGAAATTTCTAAAGAAAGTACTCAACGCTGGGTTAAGGATTATTTCCGTACAGAGCGTTTATTCAGAAATAGCAGCCGTCTCCCCCGACCCCGGTCGGTTCATTAGTAACGCCCCAGGTGTGATGCCACACCACCAGCCAACTACGATGGATGACCGCCCAAATCTGTGCCTAATTTTGCTCCCAGCGGACAGCAGCGATTATCAGCTTGTCGACACCGGTAAATGCTCCTCTTTCCCCCCTTCCATTTTTTCTAATATGCAAATTAAGCCGTTCCACTCCGCACTCACCGGGCGAACCGGTAAAGTTTACTATTCTGACACATTGAAAGTGACACCACTACTGTTTCGGTGGGGGATTTGCGTGACTACGATTAGCTAAATAACGTGTTGGCTTTGGCGTGACAGTTTAATATTTTTTTTCCAGAGCGAAAGCGTGTCTTCACGTCTCCGCAGTAATTTGATATTAACACGAATTAGCGACAACATTGACAGGGGGAAAGTGGTTAAGGTTAAGGGTGCATATCCGAGTGGCGTTTGTCTTTATTATTTTGATATATCTGGAGTTTCCGTTCCGGGATATCAAAAAATTTTTTTTAAAGAAGTTAACGTTAAATGCGATTTGCATTGCCACTTCGAATGTTCGATGGCACACATTTTTTTTTACATTTGAAACTGTGATTTGAGGCTGCAAATACGTAATTAAAGTTTCGCAAGTGGATCTCTTGTAGCTTCTGAAACATGTGCATTCAAAAATACGAAGTGGCGAATGAAATGGCGCCGTTTTTGGATTCTAACGGCGTTCATCTTAAGCATCTCTTTAATATTGTTTTCGATTGCCTTAGGCACGATGTAATACAACTATGTATTTTCATAAACATGAGGTATTAAGGCTTGTTCGCGACAAAATCTGGACACCCCTAAATACGTATATCTCTGAAAATACATCATCAACGCGTGACATATTTCGCAGACTGATGAACGTATGTCTGTTCATTGTGTAAAATCAATTCTTGGGTACTTTTTCAAACAGACGTATGTCATTTTGTAAACAAAGAGGGGAAGTAAGATTCAAACGTAAATTTCTCGAAACCCTTAGCACTTTCATGCAAACTTGGGCCACCAACACAAGGAATAACATTGCTTTACATGATTGTGATGCTACTTTATGTGACGGTACTGAGAATTTCGAGAAATTTACTTTTGAATCTTACTTCCCCTCTTTGTTTACAAAATGACATACGTCTGTTTGAAAAAGTTTCCGAGAATTTTTGGTGATACTACAAGTTTTAGATCGAAGACGGCGTCGAAAGAAGATCAAGTGCGAAAAGCAATTGTGTGCGGTCGCAATGAAAATCCGGATCTGTCAGTAAGAAAACTTGCAAAAAAGCTTGGTTTTCCTGCAACGTTATTAAATTTTTCGATACACGTTTGAGGAAGGCTGGGAGCGGAACAAAAACGGATCTCAGTTAGCACCAGAAGGACGCGAAGGTGAAGCAAATATTACGGAAGAGACCAGATCTTTCGGTTCGTAGTGTGGCTAGAAAAATAAAAATGTCCCCAACATTCGTGCATACTTCCAAGCACCGGCAAGGTATGAAGTCGTTCAAGGTGAAAACTGTACCGAATCGTAATGATAAACAGAATGTGACGGCTAAAAACCGGGCTCGCAAGTTGTATCGCGAATATTTGACGAAGTTTTCCTGTGTGATAATGGACGATGAAACTAATGTGCTTGAAGACTTTAAGCAGCTTCCCGGAATTATACTGCCATGCAACAGAACGGCGTAGAGGAGCATTTCAGGACGAAAAAAAGGCCAAGTTTCCCAAAAAATATTTGGTTTGGCAGGCAATATGCAGTTGTGGTTGAGCAAGCCAAAGCTTCATCACTGCCGAAGCGGTAAACAAGGAAATATACGCAGCCATGACGCTCCCTCGCTATTCTGGCCTGATTTGGCATCTTGTCATTACACCAAAGATGTTTTGGAATGGTATGAAGCGAATGGAGTCCATGTTGTACCGAAAGAGGCGAATCCACCTAACTGCCCGGAGTTGCGACCTATCGAGCGGTATTGGGCTCTCGTGAAGAGAGAGCTCTAACAATATAAACAACAAGCTACAACTATAGAAAAAAATTCGAAAATCTTGGACAAAAGCAGCTAAATCGGTTGCAGAGAAGTCTGCACAGACTTTAATGGCTGGAGTAAACTCAAAAGTTCGTAGTTTCTGCCTGCAGCCTAATGACTAATAATGACTAATTTGTTTTATTCCAAATTAAATCTATCCAGATTTTGTCGCGAACAAGCCTTATGAGCCGAAATTTCACGATAAAAATAAATAAATGAAATCAATTTACAAATGTTAACCAAAAATGACTGTCACGTATAATAGGAAGAATCATGCAAACGATACTCACAAAATGTGAACCTTGCTATCAAAAGTACAACCACAAATTCATGGCTTCCCAAGTACAGTTATGACAAAAAGCGGAACGAGAGAAAAAATAATCTCGAATCTAACTCAGTTGGCGCGATTGTGTCAGTCAAAACCAAGCAAGCTACATGGGGATGATCCCTTTGCCCACTGAGCGTACACCAGCCGCTGAAGGCATGCTTCAGATGCCTGGAAAGCGGACAGTAAGGGCCGGACAGGAGCGGAATGTGATGAAGGTGCAGAGGCACAGGCCACAAGGCCCCCCCCCCCCCCCCCCCCCCCCCCGCCCTTCCCCGATAGGCATGGGACATCGCCATAATATCCGACCAATATCACATCCCCGCCGGTAACGGAAACTGGGTTGCTGGTAGGTCCAAAATGGTGGCATTATGGACGATGGACAATTACCAGGATCAGGAGATTTTGTTCACCTCAAACGAGGGCTTTGCGGTAGCTAAGGTGAATGGAGTGTTCTTCTGCAGCTGTTACGCACCGCCAAGATGGTCGATTGACCAGTTTTCACGAATGATCGATAGCATGATAGCGGAGCTTACTGGCAGAAATCCGTTGGTAATAGCAGGCGATTTCAACGCTTGGTCGCTTGAGTGGAAGATGCATCATGCTTCGATAACCAAGTATTTAAAGAGGCGCTAGAGGAGGAACGGAATATAAGCGAAACCCAGGACCCGTGCGGTGATGAACTCGTAGCGCTACTAACACATATGTGTGTTCTTATGCAACCATGCAGACTAAGGTCAAGCCTAGAAATGGTTTCAGCAGCTCTTTTGTGACTTAATTGAGTCACAGAGCAGTCACCTTTACTGGGTTGAAACAAGTGTGCTACTAGGGAAATATCTCTTAACCTGTAATGTAAGCCATAGATAAGCATTGAGTGTTTTTTTTTCCCGCTAGCTGAAAGTTGAAGAAGCTATGCTCAATTCACTTTTCAGTAATTGGTTAATCAATAAACTGAATATTCAAACCAGTGCTATAGCTTTCAGAAGCCAAATAATACAAGATTAGGAAACATAGTTGATAGTTAGAAAGAGTATCAACGAAACATATTTATTTGAACTATTCATGATATGGGCCAAACCGATCAATGTTACCCCGCTTACCCCGTTTTAGGGTACCGTAGTTTCGTATTATTGAGAATATATGTTGATCATATCTTACAGTTTGATTCAACGTGTGAGAAAGCAAGACAGCAAGCTAGTCAGAGCAAGAAGTTGCAGTTGTCTTATCCTATTCAAAGAACTTATCCGTTTTTATGAGCATGAGCAGGATAATGAGCATGATTGACCGCCCGAGGTTATAACTCCGTTACTGCCAGATCAGCTGTTATTACACCGAGGATCAACAGATGATGCAAACATGCTCAATGTGTAAAACTGGTGATTCCAAACTAAGGCAATACCGGCGCTGGCCTCGCCCGAATGCAGGTCCAATAAGGAAAGGGTAGGAATGCGTTAACGTTTATTTGGACGTTTTATTGGAAGCCGCACTTCCACGAGAAATGTCTGGGATGTTGGATAACAAGATTGGGTGGCAGCAGGGTTCGTTTTGGTAAACGATAAGCTGAATTCACGCTTAGTTTAGTAAAATATTTAAATATTAGAATCGATTTCTGATTTGAACCGATTTATACCAACAGTAAGGATGCTATTGGGGCCGTACACAAAGTGTAATATGGTTTTTTATTGAAAAAACAAGGTGAATTTTTATAATACTGGAAATCCGATTTGATCCGAGTTAAACCAATAATAAGGATGCTATTGGAGCCACTCACAAAGTGTGATGGTGGGTTTTCGTTAGGAAAACAAGGTTAATTTTATTAACGCTTGAGAGATGCTGTGTTGTTTTCTTACCACCGAAAAGACACACAACACACCAACAGAACCACACACACCAACATGTACACGTAACAATAACGATCACAAGAAGGCAAGAACACAGCAATCATTAAATTGCAGAGGGATTCAAAATATGAGAGTCAGACGCATTAAATGCCTTCTGGCAACTTTATGTTTCTATTGATATCCGTCCTTATCGGTTTAATACCAACCGGGAGACTTGGTCTTATAAAATGATTCACATTATCTCCAATCCGCTCAACCAATCGCAATTTTTTGGTGATATATAGGACGGATTACTATAATTTGAGATAACTCAATGCAGACGTCTTCCAAGTTTGGCAGATCGACAAGCAATCGGTGGCATTTAGAGGATGACGGAAGAATAAGCGACGGTTATGTGTGTGTTTATAAACAGAAAAAAACCTTCATATTAAAAACGGATCACCCGGATAGAATACATACATGCTAAGCACTTGGTTACTATTTTGCATGACAATGGCATAAAACAAGAAAAATTGAATAGGTTCATTTGGCAGGAAATTTCTCAATCAAATACATACCACTACAAGTCTGAGAACAATTCATATGAACTAAGAAGAAAGCTACTATTAATGTCGATACTTCTAATTACTTCTCATTCTTTATTTGATTTTCGAAAAAAGTTGCTCTGCTGGTGAATTTAGTGCACAATGTGGGAATTGCGCAACGGTTTATTTTTAAATTATTAGCAGTTTAAAGCAGTTATTTGATTCATTTTTATCTAGAAGTACCATAAATGAACATTAGTATAATATTTTCCAGCATAGCAATTAAAAGAAACAAGCGAACAAAACGAAACGAATGTTTTTTCATGCAGCTGAAATAACCACGAAAAGAAAAATATGCAAAATGGTGGTTTTTCTCGAATTTGAACAACAATTTTAATGTAATTCAATGATACACCGTTTTAGTTTCATACTACTCCGATACACATAATTGCTACATACACCGTGTTTTAACAGAACGTGTTTCACTTGGATCATATTAGATAATCGGTTCAAATTTCAAAACGCAGATGCACGAGTGTATATGAACTATTTTAAAAATATTGAGGAATAGCTGTTAGAACGCGTATGATTTTCTTTTCGTCATTGATGAATAAAATTTCCTAAATTATTTGCTAACTACTCGTGTATTCAAAATGCAAGTAGAAACAATTTAGCACACAAGCTTGCTTATATTTGCGACTTACGTCGTTTTAAAGGTTATGCTTGATGTTCCTGTTTAGATAATATCAGATAAAATAATTATATTAAAGGTAAGCTTAGGGGACACAAACCATAAGCTATAAACCACCAACACACAAAATATATGTTTGTTAATAGCTAATCACTTATTATTTGAACAACCATTAAAAAAATATAATCTATTGAAACCAATACATGGTTGAGAGGGTCGCGGATAAAAAGCACATGTTCAGTACAAACTGCAAACAAATTCGGTGGTTATCCTATGCAACAATTCCGACATGACTATAAAATTAATATATTGAAACATTACAGTACCCGTTAAACGTTTGGCATTTAATGTGATTTGATTTAAAAACATGGGGAAAATCGAAAGTTTTTAAAATCTTTTTTTTAATTTCATTCCATAACAAGCCTAGAATTGTTTAAAGACTGTATTCGATGAAATTTGGACACACGCAATTGTTCGTAACTTTTTAGCGTGTAGGTAAAAATTATTGAAATTTTAACTGAATGTATTTCATTGTGTTGTGTCAATTGTGTAATGAGTTTCGTGAAAATCGGTCGAGTGATTTCAGTGATGGCTTCGAATGAAGAAATAGTGCCGCAACAAATTTTGGGCACTCACTTCGAAAACCCAAACGCTTCTCATCGATGGATCGGAAAACAGCTCGGAATCGCACATTCAACCGTATCTCATGTGATCAAAACGTTCAAGGACCGTAAGACAACCAAGCGGAAAAATGGTAGTGGCAAAAAACGTGGCACATCAAATCCGGAGAAGGCCAGGATGGTATTGAACCAATTTAAGCGTTATCCCAACATTTCGATCAGGGATGTTGCGAAAAAGGCGAAAGTTTCAGTTTGTTTTGTGCAGAAAACAATGAAACGTTCTGGATTATATGTGTACAAGGTCCAGAAGGCACCGAACCGGAGCGATAAACAGAACTCGGTGGCCAAAACTCGTGCAAGAAAACTGTACAGGGAGTGGCTCACAAAACCGTTCTGCATTGTGATGGACGATGAGACCTACATTAAAGCCGACACCAAACAAATGCCAGGACAGGAACACTACGTCGCCACCTCTAAGTTGGCCGTTCCGGAGAGTGTACGGAAGAAGAAACTGTCAAAATTCGCCAAAAATTTCTTGTCTGGCAAGCGATCTGCGGATGTGGCAAAATGAGTCAGCCCTTCATCACCTCTGGGACCGTCAACGGACAAATCTACAAGGACGAATGCCTCCAAAAACGACTTCTGCCCTTCTTGAGATCTCACGATGGCCCGACACTGGTTTGGCCGGATGTGGCATCTTGCCACTATGCCCGGCCCGTCTTAGACTGGTACAAAGATAATAATGTAGTTTTTGTACCAAAAGACGTCAACCCCCCAAACACTCCGGAACTTCGCCCAATTGAAAAATTTTGGGCAATCATGAAGGCAAAGCTCGTTAAAATTCAAAAACTGATAGAAAATGAACTTGAACTAAAGAAAGTGTAGTTAAAAGTAAGTAAGCAAGTCGGTCCTATCATTGCCCAAAATTTGATGAAAGGGGTCAAGGCAAAGGTGCGGGCATTTGGGTTGGGAGAAGAGGTTCAATAAACCAATGATGTCAAAACTGAACCATTTAGTAGTACTTTATTTCCAGAAAGTTTGAAAAGAATCGGGCTCAAGGAAAATTTTTGGTGACCTATTTTGTGTGTCCAAATTTCATCGAATACAGTCTTGTTGCCCAAGGAGCACAGGACGTTTGAGTGAGTGATGAAAGCACTCGAACACAATCGATATGTAAAGTATGTCAAAGAGAATGATCCATATTTTGTCAATGGTGTATCAAGATAGGTACGTATTTATTTAACATATACGTCATAACATTTAATTGTTCTCAATAGCCTTCATATGAGCTAATTTTTCCCTTTCTGATTGTTCCTCCTGCTGGATGTTATCTTTTTGTTTCAAAAGAACTTTCAGGAATGATGTTTCTGGATTATTAGATGTCATAGATCTGATTTCTTTTTCCATCAAATTAAAAATATCTTCTTTAGCCTTCCTTTTCATTCCTACAACTTCTTCTTGCTTTTTGATCTGGTGCCTTGCTTCCTTCTTTGCTTTTTCCTTATTTTTTGTGCCTCCACGAATTCAAAATCTTTCTTTTGTTTCTGTTTGGATTCGTAAGATTGCCTCGCAAATTTCGCCTTCAAAATCAAGTCCTTTGAAACAACAAATCTGGTTATATCATTTTCAAAAAATGCATGCCACTAAAAATATTTTTACGATTATTGAATTGCTGTTCACTGAGCCTAGTTCGGTTTTCCGGTAACACATGCTTAGATAGTGAAAATTTTCTTTTGATCTCTGCATTAGAATGAGATACGCAAGTTACAATGTTGAGCAATGTTCTCATTTCAGAGAAACTATCGTCCTGGAATAAAAAATCAAGTTCTTCCAAATCTGTTTCTGATTCAACCGTTTTAGTTGACAACTTGACACCTGCAAGTACTAGTTCTTCGTGAATTTTAGATTTTTCTAATTTAAAATCAATAACATCGACTAAGTGGACGATTTCTTTGATGGAATCTTTATTTATGATCCTTCCAACCATGAAGTTGCTGACTAGTCTAACAAATTCATTCGGAACATCTTTGGAAAACAAATACGAGACGAAAGCCTTAGTGTGGTCTTTAAAATGCTTATTGAAATGAGATTAATAAGTTGATTTCCTGCAGCGTCAAGAATGGATTTGTAAATAATTACATCCGTATCCTTAAGAAAATGTTCTTCCATTAGCATTTTGTTGTTGATGGTTTCCGTTATCTGTTTTGGATCTTAAACTCTTGACATCATAGTGACCAAAAATGCGAGAATCCTATCATAAATATCGAAAAGAATAAACTCATTCGTTTCGAGATACTTAAGCAACTTTTCCGTTTCTCCCGCTGATTCAATCACAAAAAGAACCTGCTCTTTGATATCTGGCAGCAGTAAAATCTTCAAAATTTCTTCTTCATAAAAGCTCCGTTTTGCCAGACCTTGCAAAGAAACTAAGTGGTTGTAGTTTGAAAGAACAACTTCTGCAGCTGGTCCGAGAGTTGCCCACCGGGTTTCAACATGCTTTTGGAAACGTTTAGGCTTGGTGAATTCTTCCCACTTCGACGGAACGACAACGTAATAGTACAGATACTTTGCCAAATCAGAAACAACATATCCAAACTGTTTGATAGCAGCCCTTAAAAAAATGAAGGTTATAATACATATCTACTAGCAAACAAATAACAAAATGCTTTCTTAGATTTTTAATAGTTTAGAATTTAAGTCCCTGAGTCCATTTAGAATTCTTAGGTATTAAACTTCGTATTTTCAGCAGAAAGTTAATCCGCCGATTCAATAGCAAAAGCAAAAATACACCGTGAACTGAATCACGTAATCATGAACTAAATCACGTTTTTAGGTAAAAATCCTGAAAACGTGTACTAGTTCACGGTCCGTTTTCATTTTCGTGAACGCTTTTGCTTCTGTGTGGGTATATCAATATGGTGTTGAACGAATCCGCGCCAAATCCGCGCCAGAACGAATTTTATGAACAAATCCGCGCCAAATCCGCGAAAATCGCGAAATCCGCGAAATTCGCGAAATCCGCGCTGCCGTAACAACCCTGTAATTGTAGTTACTAAAATATGCGCATTCAAAACATACGAAGTGGCGTATGAAATTTCTATTTCTCGGGGTTTTTTTTTCATTAGGGCGAACCTAACATTGAGCGATTCTCTCCGTGCTCACTCTCTTTCATTCATTACAGCGCCGTTATAAAACTTTCGAGGGATTGTTTAGTACAGATCGAAACACAACAGTGCTGGCTAGCATACTCTACAAATAGTAGAATGAAAAACGTAAAGGTGATTGGAATATGAATTAAAGAGAATGTAATCAAAGAGAGTCTCTCAATGTTAGATTCGCCCTAATGAAAAAACAAAACCCTAGATTTATTTCTAAATCCGAAAAAAAATCATAGCAACAAAGGGTTAACTTATAACTCATTTAAATAAAAATATTATTCGGACTTGTTATATCCGTAGGCTCTAATTTTACGTTTGGTACAGTCCAACAGTGTCACCTTTCTGGAAGCATTTTCCCACTTTTTAGCAAAATCTTTCTCATAATTTGCCTCTCCCTTCGATTTCCCAAGGTTTCGCTTCACAATGGCCCAATATCTTTCAATTGGACGAAGTTCTGGGGTGTTCGGAGGATTCCAGTCCTTTCGTACAATGTTGACGTTGTTTCCTGCATACCACTCCTGAGCCGCATTACCATAATGGCAAGACGCCAAATCAGGCCAAAACAACACAGAAATCGTGTGCATTTGGATGAATGATAGTAGCCGTTTTTGCAGACACTCGTTGACGTAAACTTGTTGGTTAATCGTATCTGTAGTTTTGAAAATGTTGCTCGTCAAACCACAACTACAACTAGCCTGCCAAACCATGTAATTTTTAGAGAACTTCGACAACTTTCTGGCCTTGAAATGATCTTAAACCTTGCCACGTTGAAATACGGTATAGAGCATTTCCAGCCAGAGACGCTAAAAAAATATAGATTTTGTCTCGACAGTTTCAGGTTTTAATGAAATTTTGTCCATATGTAAGTTTTTACCCAAGATAACATTTTTCATAAAAAAAGTCCTAAAATTTCCTGGACTAATTTTCTATAAGGGCTTATGTAAAATATGAATTTTATTTTTTCAAAAAACCATAACATGTAAACGATTATTCTGATCAAAATGTCGTCTGAGAAGAAGTTGTAGGTAATTAAGTGTTCTTCAAGAAAAAAAATACACTGAAACTAAAAAAAATGTAAATTCATGCTAAAAAAAATAAATTAAACCACCTCCCACCCTCCCTCTTTCAAATTATGTTTAAAAAATTGAAAAAATTTGAAGTAATATCCTAAAACCTGGTGAAGAGTTTAAGACGGTCAATTCTTTAATTTTTTAAATTTTTGTTTTTAAATTATTATGGATTTGTTGAATTTTGTGAAATCACGTATTTTTTAATATAACTGTGTGTGTGTGTATATACAATCCAACGCCCACCGTCCGGCGGTGTTTTTATGGAAGAAAAATGTTTGCAGTTAAACGAACTGTTGTCGAATCGACAAGCACTTTTAGCCCGGGAGTTGGAAGGTGATAGCTCTGTTGGGTTCCAGTGACCCATTTCAGAATGCCTGGTTACTCACGTCCATTCCGAGGTCACTTTCACTTACAACAAGCCCCGCATAGACACAGTACAAACATCAAATGGATATAGGTACTGTGCATACACTTCCATCATCAAATCTTACTGTTTTGAGGATGGCACGTATTTAGCAGTATCGTTCAAATTTAGTTATAATCAGATAGACCTCACCGGATTTTGTTGCTGATATACAGTCTTAATTTGGACGACTTCCCTGTGATGCCTAAGGAGGCTTTTATGTCTCTACACTCCGTTACTCGGCAAATATTTTCACATCATCCTTTTCGAATGGAACAGCCCGAATTCAATTAGTACTTCGCGCACAATTGCAATACAACGAAAATTACAGGTAAAAAAAGCACTTCTGAGAAAAAAATTTACTTGAAAATCATAATCATTGTGCAACGAAAGAAAAAAATAAACTTCACAGCTTTCCATCTATACATCTGAAATTATATGCTAGTCACTCACGCACGCATGCGCGTTAGCTTCGTTCTTTGCTTCGGACCAGCAAATGGCCGTTTTCTACATTGCACTGGTTTTCTTTTTTCTCTCTCCACACTCTGTCAATAATAAAAATCCGCCGCTATGAGGCGACTCTATATCGGCTTCTAAACTGCTTATAATCATCAATTCACTCGCGACAAAGCGGAAAAATACTCTAATTCAATTATTTTTCTCCGCGTGGCACAATATTAACCGCACTAACAAACACAATTAAGCTGATATTAACTCTTCCCCTGGGTGCGGGGGCAAAGCACAAAAAACAAAAAAATGGGGAAAAACTACAGACCATCACAAATTTCGGGAGGGAATCGATTGTATTCACTACATCTTACACAAAACACGTGGAGAACTTATGATTTCACTGTTCGATTAGGTTGAATTACGAATATATTTTTGATTTTATTTTTCGCGAAAAGGATGCAGCAAAAACAAAACACGTCAGTTTCCAAGCACGGCTTGCTGCGATCTTTATTTTTTTATATATTATAAAATAAAAAAAAATATACATATTTATTTTAATAAAAAAACCAACATAAAAATTTTTTTCTTAACCCCACCCGTCCTAATGTAATCAAATATTAAATTAAAATAATACGATGCGATAATCCGATAATTCAATGCGAATCGACAATAAGCGTCGCCCCTCCTTTATCGTCCCCACCAAAACCCACCCCCCCCCATTAAAATGAAGAGGCCTTGCCCCGTGGTGTGCAAACCAACAGACCCAGAAAAATAGAAACCCAATTTAAAAAAAAAAGAAAGAAAAAAAAATAAAAAAAAAGAAATTTGAAAAGAGGATTACAACACAAAGGATAAATATTAAATCAAAAACTTTACCATCCGAAGAGTTTGCTTCCTTTTTTTATGAAAAAGATTGATAAATTAATATATCATGACTATGTAAAAAAATAAGCAAAGTAAATTTATATGTATGTATGTATGTATGTAAAAGATACCACTCATCGTTGCAGGCACAGCCATAAGACAGTGGATCGTCCTCTACGAATGATTTGATCAAGTTCGACATCTGCCTGTATTCAATTTAACACTGTCTGAAGGGCCAAAAACGGATGGGCGGACTCGTAAGCAGAGACACTTACGCGTAATCCGCGGGATAGTGAGAATCTCCTTCCAATGCTAGAATCCTACAACCTAATGTCGAACAAGCCATCAAACGTGAGGACTTCCCAATGAGTGGGTAGAAGAGCTCGCCATCAATTCACGAATTGTTAATGACAGGGAGTTGGCAATTCCACTCTCCCCCATCCAAATCGCTTCAATCCGGTGCTCTGATGGTCCCTTCCCAACCCTTTTTATTTGATGTATAATATAGTGATGTTCATATAATAATGTAGAGTATTTTTCATTATAATAATCTTACCTTCCCTGGTCTACCTACTTACCTGTCAATCGGTATACTTTTCCACTGTTTTTTTTTTTTATTTTTTTTTATTTATTTATTTATTTTTTTTATTCATTATGCCTCGTTATTTGAACATGTGATCTCAATTTTTTAATCAAGCAATTTACGACTGTCAATTATTTATTTGCGGAGATGCCCTGTTCCTCTATCCCACTTTAACACTGTCGCTGCTATCACATCACATTTAATTTCTTATTTATTTATTTTTGTTGCTTCCAATGTTTATACTTCTTCTCCTTATTATTCTCATCGGATGATTCTCCGTCCGAAATTTCGCTCTCTTCATTATTGTATACTTCTTTTAATGTTCTTTTCATATTTTCTCTATCTTTCGAGAGCTCTTCAAAACTGTTTCTATCCGTGTTCTGAAACTTTTGGAAGTCTTGTTCTAACGATTTTTTCCAAGTAATGCTAGGTCGGCCTTTTTTCTTCTTTTCAAAATTTAAGTTATATGCTAGCTTTAATGGGTGATTCTTATCCCTGCGTAAGACATGTCCAAAGTAACTGAGGCGACCTACTCTAATTCTTCTATTAATAGTTTTACCATCTAGAAGCTTTCTCGCGTTAAACTGCATATCTCTCTGTCTAGCGCATTGCTGATATATGCTTCTCAAAATAAGTTTTTCGTAGTTCGCTATTGAAATCCTACTCTTTTTAGTCAAAACTGCTACTTTAGTGCCATATTGTAAGGATGGTGCTATCACGGTTTTATACATTAATTTTCCTAATTCCCAGTTTGGGTTGAACTTCTTGCAAAATTCTACTATAATTTTCTATGACTTAAGAGAATTTAGACATCTTTGCCTGCAAGTTACTTTCCTATTAAGTGTAGATGTTAAACAGACTCCTGAATATTTTAAACTATCACATACTTTAAATTTCTTACCGTTAAGAATTATATCATTTGGATGCTTTGCCTTATCATTCGGATATCTAATTAAAACCTGGCTCTTTTTGCAGTTTATCTCTAGTCCTACGGCTTTGAGCTGGCTTTCTAGTTCTTTCAGTATCTCTTCCAACTCTGCTTTAGTTTTCGTTATAATTAGGATATCATCCGCAAATACAAGTAACACGGGAAGCTTTAATTGGTTAATATCCAACAATTTTAATCCTGGAATTTTCAAAACAACTTTGCTCAAAACATCTTGTATTATGTAATTAAACAGCAGAGGTGAAAGAGGGCATCCCTGTTTTATTCCTTTTCCTCTCTTTACTTCTTTGGAAAATTGGTTCTGCCATAGAACTCTTGTAACCTCATCTTTAACACACGATAACACTCTATCAATAAGTCTCGATGGAACTCCAATTCTGGTTAAAACTTCTCCTAAACATTGTAATTTAATGTTATCGAAGGCTTTGCTAATATATAGAGCTAATATGTATAGCTCCTGACCTGCATTCCAATACTCTTCCATCAGACGTCTAGCTACGAATATATGATCATCAGTAGATCTTTCTGCCGTGAAAGCTGCTTGGTGCAATCCTGGCTCACCTGCATATTTCCTTAGTTGTTGAGCTATCCACTTAGCATAAGTTTTGTAAGCTACATTGCACATAGAGATTCTTCTGAAATGATCTGCTCCGAAGCTCCTGCTTTCTTGGGAATAGGGATTTGCGTTGTTTTCTTCCATGCGAGAGGTATTTCGTTCCTAATATAGGCTTCCTGTAATATTTCTGCTAATCTTTTTATAGAATTTTGATCCGCGTACTTAATGTACTCCATAAATATTCGAACTTTGAAAACCGATATTTTATTCATACAAAAAATTGATCCTTTATTGTACGAGGTTAAACTTGAACATAATGAAGACCGGATGAAATTTAAGTTATTCCTTCACAAATTTTCGAACTTTGGATCGAATTCTCTTCATCAAGTTCCGGACAAGTGTTGCATCGCATTTTTTGGACGCTTGAGCCCAAATTTTTTTGAACTCCTGCATGTTCCCAGCTGCCTTACCAGTCTTCTTGAAGACCCACGATCGCCCAGTAACGTTCGATGGGTCGAAGCTGAGGGCTACTTGGTGGATTGATATTTTTCTCAACGAAATCTTTACCCTTTTCCGCAATAAGCAAAGTAAATTTATATAAACAAAAAAGGAAACACTAGAAGATGGTGAAGTCATAGTTATTTGTTTTTTGTTTGAAAACTACACATTTGTTCTTCAAAATGAAGTGCAAAGTTATCATTGGAATAATGCTCAATGTACAATACATCCATTTGTAGCATATTACAAAGAAAACGGTACACTAAAACACATAAGTTTTGTTATCATTTCTGATGCTTTAAAGCATGACACAGTAGCAGTTCAGTTGTTTATCTCAAAATTATTAGAATATTTAAAATCACAAATTACAATTAAAAAAAATATTTTTAAGTCAGACGGAGCAGCGTTGCAATATAAAAATAAAAAAAAATTGCTAGCCTCTGTGGATTTAAAGATGGGCATAATATTGAAATTGAATGGCATTTTTTTTGCAACTTCACACGGCACGAGTCTATGTGGTGCGATCGGAGGTACGCTTAAGAGAATGGCAACTAGAGCAAGTTTAGCTAAGCAACACGAACATCCTAAAACCAATGCTAGACTTTATGATTGGGCAAATAATCGCAGAGGTTCATGAAACAAAAATGACATTTTGCTGTATTTCCACGGATAAATACAAAGAGGCCGAAAAGGAATTCGATCCGATTTTTAACAAAGCAAAACCAATTACTGGAACTCAAAAATATCATTCTTACATTCCAGTTTCAAATAACCAAATTGTAGCTAAGGTATGTTTTAATTCTAATGATGAACCCAAAATATTTAATGTATTCAAATGATCTGAAATATAATAATTTTAATGAAAATTGAAAAAAAAAAACAACATTGTACGAAATACTGCTTCTTCTCTCCCTAAACAAAACTATCCGAAACACACATATATCCGAAAGCATCAACTTGATTCTTTTCCATCACGTCCAAACAGAAACGGGTAAGTCTGACTGCCACCGTGTCTGAGAAAAAATTGACTGTTTTTCTATGAAAAATACATTTTGTTGTGGACATCACGACTAACAATCATAAAGGGCCGAAAAAAATGCAAAAACATAAATTTCTGTTGTTAGAATTCACGATAACTTGAGAACGGCTAGGCTTACGGAAGAAGTTTTTGTATGCTTTTTAACTAAAAATGCTGCAAAAAATCTATTTTCGGTATATTTTAATAAAAAAATTATCATTTCCAACATTTTCAAAAAATTCATATATATTTAGAAACATTTTTTTTTAAAAATAGGAGGATCGGAAGGGTGGTCCTTTGAAAAAATCAACGTTTTTTTTTTTGGTTTTTAAACATGAATTTACGATTTTTTAGTTTCAGTGTATTTTTTTTCTTGAAGAACACTTCATTACCTACAACTTTTTCTAAGACGACATTTTGATCAGATGTGCCGTTTGTGAAAAACAATTTTTTGATAAAAAAATAATCCACATTTTAAATAGAAAATTAGTCCAGGAGGATTTTGGATTTTTTTATGGAAAACGTAATTTTGGGTAGAAACCAACATATGGACAAAATTCCATTCAGATCGGAGAGAGCAGGGTCCAACCGGCATTACATTGGAGTACTGTTGAAGAACTACTAAAGTTGTGTTCATCTTCGAGATTTCAAATCCTGGCTAAGTTGGAAGTAAACGTGCCAATGAATTATTTCGCTTGCCTCGACGCCTCCACGAGAATGATCTGAACAAGCCAGTTCAGTCAATGATGAGTGTATTAAACCAATGGTATATTGGACTTTTATTTTGATTATAGTGTTGACGTTTTCAGTAGAATATAGATTCATTAAGACTAGCAAATATTGTCAGATTAATGAATCAATAAATAATAATGAAACCCTAAGAAGACTCCGATCCTGGTTTACTAAAAACTTTTTCGTTTGTACTTTCAAATTTTCCAGACGATTTGACCTGTTGGATTAATTAAGAAAAGTTCGGAGCATCATGGTCGAACCCAAAGAGCTATTCAAAAACACAAGAGCCAAACCAGACCAGTTATGACCTGCCCATCCTTGTTATCATCGTACGGAGGAAACTCCGGAAAACCGCTTGATAGGGAACGACAATAAATCTTCCGTTGGCTCATTTTGTTCACGTCCTGCTTTGTGCAATAAAATTGATTCATAAGCGACACTATACATGTACAGCACCCGGACCTGACCGACCTGTTCGGTCGTCTGGCGCTCGATTGGCTTAATACAACGTACGTAATCGTACGACAGACGACACCTAATATAAATGTGCCGAGTTTGTTTATTCATTTGTCCGCCTGCCCTGCCAGCTGGGTTGTTCCAGTTTTGCAATATGAAGCTCCCTCATACCAGATAATAGGCGTTTCATTATCAGCCTTCTCTTGTTAAATATAAATGATACCAATTCCAAATCCGAGTGTCGCTTATTTGCCTCCGCACTTCACCTACACCTCGCACGGAAACATATGAAATAACCGTGTGTCAATGTTATCAGCAGCCTGTCAGCCCAACATCAACAACATACATGGCCCAAAAGTGGTTTGCCGGTGAACTCGATACCCCGATTTTTCTGTTTGCAAAGACAGCGGAATCAGTCGACCGACCGGATGAACGGACGGTCGGAAGGTCGTTGATTGAAGCCACTCATCAGAGAATATATTTGTTGACCTTCTGACGTTTATACGAAGAAGTGGTTCGTCTTGTTGTCTCGGTAGCAGCGGGAGAGTTTCGTACTTTCCAATGCAATACAGCCATACAATGTGAACTATGAATACAGACAAAGCGTTAGCGTGTCTTAGCTAACCAATGCTAATTGCAGCCAATAAAGTAATTTGATTTACACTCTGCAGTAAAACAGCGTATTCATTCCATGCTTTTCTCTGTTGGGGAAAGATTTTATGGACACTAAAAAGAGCTTGTGGATAAGTTGTTCACTTTAAACCTTCAAGCTGAAAAAAACATTTAGAATATTCCGACGCTGGAAATAGGATTTCCATACTTTGTAATAAGTAATTCAAGGCGGTTTAGGACCTTCCTCGAACCGTGTTCATCCGTCAGTTGAATTAAATCGTGAATTAAATGAGACTTTGGCCAGTCTGGAATGTTGCCGGTACAAATTGCTCACTCATTTCGCCCCGGTTCTATATGCATTCCAAAAACAGGCTAAGAAAATCGTCAATTATATGATATTATAACTCTCTCCTTAATAATTGCCATGTCATACTACTAACAACATCGCACATCCTTCAACCTGTTCACCTTGAGGTACGTTACGAAATTCCCCCTAAGAGATTGGCCATTGATCACGCCGATGATGGCAGAAAAGCTGATTCATGGCCCATTCCCGTTCGTACCAGATTGAGTGGAAATGTCACCAACTAGTCTGTCACGAATCCCGCTGCAGTTGCTCAACGTATAATAAAATTAGTCGTGTCATCAATTACGCATGTTTCGGCCATTAATACATGACGATGCACGAATCTGAACGTAAGCAAAAAAAAAGTTGTAAGAAGATTTTCTGACGGAGATTTTTTGCGGTTCTAGATCTCAGTGAGTCACAAGATACGTCATGCTACATGATTGTTTACTATCGCATTGACGTTTGGTGTCTGATAGCTTACCACTTTCACCTTCGGTCAAGGTCGAAGGAATGCGAAACGGCCGGCATCTTGACCGATTCACTACAAAAATTCAGTGCAGCAAGAATCCTATAAAAGTTTGGCATGTGAAATCTTGATAGATTCTTAGATTTGTGCCTTCGAAAATTCGACGTGGCGATCCAAATCCACTTATGTATTCCAGCGACCTTCGCTTTACATCCTTGAATTACTGACAGCATCGAACGTAAATCACAGCAAGCAGCGGCGAGATTCATTTGTGTGATCACGTCATACGAGTTAACTACTGGCAAAATAATAAAATTGAAGTTTTATCTTCCATCCAATCAATTTGAGTTTTGATAATATCCTAGATAGGTATAAGTTGATGTTTTTTATCTGTATTCAATTCACATGGGACGGTAGTTGCCGGAGCCGGAGCAATGTAATGATGTCGGCACGGGAAAAGTGAAGGGAGGCGAACAAATATTCATTTTATATTTACAACGCCATTAGTGATCGACTTTGCTTGCGTAACAATTTATCTTTCTGAAAGCGAGATAATGTGAGACAAGTTTAAATTCTTACGACGCCCCTAGTGATCCGAGTGTTGGACTAGGACATCTGATATCTTCGCTGTACCAATAACAAACAAAAAAAAAGAAAGAAGAAGAACATGTGCTGTGTGATTTGATTTGCAATTCGTTTGCGGGCCCGCCAATTTCTCAAAGTTTCAGGGTTTTCCCTCGAAATACCATGTGGCGTGTTTTGAAAAAGCACAGAGAAACTTTGTTGACGGATCGCAAGCCTCAAAGCAAGCATCAGGCGAGTACTGTCAACCGTCAACTGCCAGGAACAAAGTCATCGGGAACATTAAGGCAAACCCCAACATCTCAGACCGCGATTTGGTCCAAAAGTTTCGCGCCGCATACAAGGCTTCAAGTCATACCGTGCCTGAAGACAACCAAATAGGGATCAAAAGCAGAACAATGTGGCCAGAATCCGTGCCAGAAAACCGTATGATCAAGTATTGACAAAATTCAATGGCTGTCTCCTCCTGGATGATGAAACCTATGTTAAAGCCGATTTCAAACAGCTACCGGGACAACAATTTTACTTGGCTACGGCTCGTGGAGATGTTCCTCCCAAATTCAAGTTTGTGTTTGCAGATAAATTTGCACTTAAATACATGATTTGGCAGGGCATCTGTAGCTGCGGCAGGAAGACCCATTCTAACACATAATCGACCAGTACGAACAGAATGTACCAAAAAAAAAGAACATCACACATCCACCCAACCAATCATTCACCACCCCTGCACACAAAAAAACGACAACAGGAACAAACCGAATCGATTTATACCAACAGAACACAAACCCACCCCCCCCGCCCCGCCCCCCCAACAGATAGGATATCTATTAAAAAGAAGAGGAGAAAAGGAAAAGCAGTGTCG
This sequence comes from Aedes koreicus, assembly GCA_024533555.2. Classification (NCBI taxonomy): domain Eukaryota; kingdom Metazoa; phylum Arthropoda; class Insecta; order Diptera; family Culicidae; genus Aedes; species Aedes koreicus. The sequence continues at coordinate 26,043 of JAHHFK020002454.1, read as the reverse complement.
GCCAAAGCATCAATGAATTAGGCCCTTAAACATAACACAAACGGAACCCAAACAATGCCACTCCCTCACCCTCCCCCACCCTCTAACGTACGCCCCTTTCCCACCCCCCCCCCCCCCGATAACTAAGTGGAATAAGATTGCCAAAACGATGGATGAGAATAATGTGCGCCAGTTGATGAAACGTATTCTGGGAAAAGTCCGCAAATTTCTTCAAAATCGAGATTATTAGTTTTTTTTTTTTTGTATTTTCCCTCTAAAGTTCACATAAAGTCGAATATTTTAGTTAAAACAGAATACTATTTTGTTAATGTATATCCAAAATATGCGCAATAGTCTATGTTCCAATTCTAACTGGGCCACACCTTACAACGGAATAGTGAAGATTGCAGGTATGTACAGTTTGATCTTGCCATTAGGAGGAACTGTACGTCATGGCAAGTCTTGCGCCGGTGGTGGCTTCCGATCACATCACATCACACCATTCGACTCACTATCTTTGATTTTTGAAATTTCACAAGGCTTTAGTATCAAAGGCATATTGCATTAAATTGATAAATTTGAATTCATTTCATGAAGCAATTCAATGGAGATGATGCTGATTTCTTGTGGAAAAAAAAAGGCATTTCAATGATCGATAACAACTTTAGGTAATACATAATGTAGACTCGATCGACGTTTTAAGACTAGAGACACGCAGAGAGAAAGTCTTTCAAACTAGTATTTTCAGAAAAAAAATCATATTGTTTTGTACTAAAATTTTATCCACTATAAATGGAATGATCTACTCAGTTTTGCAGCTTTTCTAGGGCTATTAAAATATTTATTTATTCTTTTTTTTTGTAACATAAGTGGATGTTTGATGTATATTGAACATATAGTCCAGATATTTGATTCTATTACGTATAAATTCATATAATCGGGATAAGGATGGGACCATCAGGGCACCCTATTGAGGCGAATCGGATTGGAAGAGTGGGAATGCCACTTCACAGTTTGTCGATAAAGGGCGAGCTATTCTTCCCTTCCAATAACAAGCTGGTATCATATAACTATCAAGTTCTGTTATCCCAGACATCGTTTTGATTTCCGCTGTTATCGCATAACAAATTTATTTATCACCAATGGCTAAACTTGTTATCATATGTTATCATTTTTAACAAACAATTTTTGACGATAGTTACTAGTTGAATGGAAAACTGACACCCAGGTAACCAATAAGCATTAACATATGCAGTAAATCAATCCTAAATAGGCATTTCAGATGCTACAAGCATTATATTAGCATTAAATCAGCATCTTGAATGTTATCTGTTGTAAAGTTGAATTTCAAATGCTATTTAAATATAAGCATTTAATAAGCATTTCGAATGCAAAATAGCATTAATGAAGCATTATCATAGCATTGCAGTAAAGCAGCCGTATATTGGGCCAAAAGCGGCATTTATGTTGCATTTAAGGCGACTTAATTGCTTGATAGGCTGCCGTTAAGACGCTCTGGAACTGCTTATTGGTTACCTGGGTACTTCACTGGCATATATTTTCGTTCCAATCTTATCTAATCTAATCTCGCACTAACGCAAACCCCCAAAAAGAAAAAAAAAAAAAAACCAAAAAAAAAAAAAACCCCCCAAACACTCAATATTTTCGTTCCACTCTGCGAAAATTTCCAAATGATAAAATCTATTAAGTCAAATTATCAAATTCATGTGCAGGTGAGAAAATTTGCTCTTCGTGCGTAGTGAATATCTTTCCGCAATAAATGAAGTGCCTGAAATCCGGTCCACAAGTGACGAAAACGTTGCGCCGTGTAGTGACAAGCGTTTGCGCTAGCAGTATCGAAGGTTCGCATAGGTTTTTAACGAGAAAATCCATTTGAAAAGATGAATTTTCTTACCTTTATCATTTTGCTTTGCGATGGAATGAAATGAATTTTGTATCTAAGAGAACGAACAATCAACTCGTTGAAGAAGAGATTTAAAGGAATCAGGTGCGCGGGTATGCGAACGTCACTAAAAAGTCCTGAATGCGGCGGTTAAATTCAAGGATCGGTACAAGGGAGAGAGAGAAACCTTCTTCACCTCGCCCTGCATGCGGATTTGGTAGTAAGTCTTTGAAAAGATAAAGGTAAGTGTTAACCAACAATAATTAACAATTAGTATCAAAACTTTATTAAATCAGTCTCACTCATGTCTCATCAAAACTATTCGAACCAATACAGGCGTTTGTTGCTGGACGCGGTACGGAATCTAAGCTCAATTGTTTTATTATTCGGCTAAGCTTGCAAAACACGTTTTACTTCGCGAGAATCTGGAGAAGAAAGCAGAATGCTCAAATTGAAAATATAGACATGAAATTTGTTTTGGTGGCATTCTCTATGCGTTAATCAGTGATTGGTGTTATGTTTGCATGGCGGTTGAAACTCACGCATGCTTTAGTATTCAACGTGGTTATCATATTTTTGTTAAAACAGACTTCTTGCTCCCACGAATTATTTCGCGAATGTGTTGTTTTGAATCGTTATAGAATGTATTGAAACTAACTTCATCAATTTACCTCAAATTTCGCGTCATTGAACCGTACTATCATTCTCTGGTCTTTATACCGAAACAAATAAGTTATAGATCTCTACTTAATAAAGATATGGTATGTGCTTTATTTATTTATTTATTATTTATTTTGTATGTATTTTTATTTAATTTATTTATTTAAATTTTTGCGACTTAGCCGGTACCATCACACTTTGTGAGTGGCCCTAATCGTAAAGATGCAGATGTGTATTCGCTCTAGAATCAACGAAAATCCGACTTCCCCGTGAACCGTGAGGACGTGACTGGCGTTGTTTTTGGCCAAATAAACTAAAGAACCTTCGAAACATATATATGGAGAGTGGTTTGCTACCACCAGGCCCCATTCTTTTGGATCTGTACGCAGTGTTGTTGGCTCCAGCCAACCAACTACGAAATGTGCGGTCATCTAGGCGCATGCGCAAGTTCATAGATGATCATTTTTCCACCGTACTGTCACTGACTAAATTGTATTGCGCCGTAAATAAAAATTTCAAATTGAATTTGTTATTATAGAGTCAATTATTTCAATTGCAAATCCACTCGATTAAGAGGGAGCTGAAGTTTTGCATGTGTGTAAACCGTGCTTTTGCATTTAATACGTTTTATTTGCTGGTTCTCTACCACAAAAACAATTTTCAAAAAACGTGTTTTCTGGTTTTCTGAGTTAGAATTGCCGTCTTAAAAATGTTACTTTTTACAGAGATTTGGCCTTCTTTCAAACATGAGCTATCCTTTACAATTATATTTATCAGCTGATCGTTGGCGCTACAAAAACATGCACTTTCAAAAGTGCTTATTTATTTTGTTGTACTAGTTGTTAGCACTTTCTTCGCTTCACTGAATCTTTCACTATAGATTTATTCTTTTTCTTAACATGAGCCTTTGAGTTATGTTGTTAATGTTTGTTTTGGTGTCTTTATTCTTCATTCGATATAGATTCCGTGTTTTTCGTGAAGTAAATTATTCCGGTGAATGTTTAGCGGATTGTTATATTTTTAAGTATTATTCTTTCTGTGTAGTCTCTACGTTATGGAATCAATGCTAATTCACCTTCGATAGCACTCAACAATTAACAAATATATTCAATAATTAAGTTTTTCAACTAGGATTTTTAAAACGACCGAATCTGCTAGTGAACATCGTGACGTTACCCTTTCTCTGTTTTTTCCTGATGCGCTGTACATTCGGCTCGAAATGGTCAACTTCACCGCTGCCGTGTATGCTGGATCTGGCGTCCCCTGTGGTGCCATGTTTTTGTGTAGTGATGCAATTAGGAGCGCAAATCCTCTGACAAGTTATCTTTCACCGCCGGTACTTATATTCTTAGACATTCTTCTCTTTTCAGAGAGCGAGTAATGGCGCTATAACCATAAGCCATATGGGGCTAGGGCCATAGTTAATGCTTAGGTCCCAACCATTTGAAGAGAAATGGAGCATCACTTAACCTTCTTAGACTAGATGCTCCCAACGACCATTTTTAAAGAAATTTTTGTTCTGTACACCAAACAGGACATTCTGTTTAACTATTCTCTCCGACTATTCATTTCCATTTTCCTTTGATATCTACTGAAGGCTACGTGGGTTCCCCGTGTCTTCTTAAGGTGGATACCAAATCTTCCCTATCTCCAACGGTTGCATGGACGTGGCCAGGTGAGCGATCGAGGAGTGTCTTCGTGGAGATTATTGCGTGAAGAAACGTATCAGTAACTGGATTAGTTTCATGGTGACATGCAATGTCTTCAACGAATTATTCCTCATCGTAGCTCCATCCACGAGGTGTGCAAACGTCAATGCTAATGAAATATTAATCCACTTTTTTAACATTTTTTTTTACAAAAATTTTTTCAATTTTAAATTTATTTCAAATTTTAAATTTATTTAAACTTTTTTAATAATTTTTTTCATATTTTTCATTGCAGTGATAATAAAATAAGCTATTATTATGATATTCAACGAGTAGTTTTTTGTTGTTTATTCTGTCATTTTGGCTATTTATTCAGCCTCAATGATAGCATAATCAGCGAACAAATAATGAGTAACTGGTATTTGAATTTGTTATCCATTTGTTATAATTCTTTGCTCGGGTGGGCATACTTTTGTTCGATGCCTGAAATCTTTAACCAATTGTTCAGTTTTATTGAGACTCTTTATCATCCCGTGGATTCGTATAGGTAATGTTGCCATCGATACATCTATTATTATTTCTAGTTTCGAAAAAAATGTAATGGGATAATGAATCTAACCTAGAATTTATATGGAGAAAGAATTCGAGTTCGTATTATTATGGCTGTGTTTCTAAATTTTGCACTTGAAATTGTTGTGAAATGATCGAAACAAAAATCTGATCCAACAGTATTTAAAACAAAGCTTAAACACAACTGTAAACAGCAGTGTGCGCATAAATATAATCTGTTGATAATACTGAATGTTGCTATCTCTACGAGTTGTTCGTGCCTCTCCAGAGTTTCTGCCCCCAGGTGGCGATGACTCTTCTCGTCTTATCATAGTAAATTTTCTTCGGGCAAAAGAGAGGATTAGTGAAGGTCGTTTCGTGTTTATTTCCATGCATAACTGATATCATTCGCGGTCTTGACCGAGACAGATAACAAGACGTCTTTCTCTCTCTATCTCTCTCTATGTCTGTCGGAATAATCGACTGGCGCAATGAATCACTACTGCAACAAGTCTGGGGTTTTTCGGTTAAGATTAAAGAAACCAAGGAATTATAAACGATAATTCGCAGGTGTGTAACACTGGGATCACCCGGAAGCCGCATGTTTGTTGATCTTCATAATAACAACCAAATGAATGATTAAATGATTAACAGCGTGATCGGAAGAATCTCATCGGCAACCAAATCATCGCCTATCATGTCATTACAGTGTTTCTCAATCTTTCAATTAAATTGAATTTCTCTCCCCCCTCCCCTTGTCGAAATTGCCATTTAGGATTTCCGAAGAAAGCACTCAGAAATCAAATACTTGCCTTCATCGCCTTTGCGTCACCATTCGCGCTTAGAAACCGTTATTGCTAAGGAGAATCGTCGGTTTTGCTTTGGCGGTGTGCTGCTGGTATGTGGCTAATGACGTGAAGGCTGCGGGCCAATTTTACTTGTTGAAAGAGCTATATAGGAAATCGACGGAAGAATCGAAACTAAGCCATCGCCGGCGTCTTCTGTTTGCTGTTTTGCTATTAATACCCCCGAACGAAGCCTCGACAAGGCATTCAACAGCCATGTTCCATGTCAATGAACGTTCGACGGAATCGAAAGAAGTTTCAACTTGGGCTTCGGTGTGCGGGAAGAACAATCGTAGCGTTTGCGGGGTGTGCAATTGGAACGAAATTTACATTTCATGCCGAATGATGACGACGACGACGTTCCGTGATCGACATGAATTTCTTTTTGAATAGGTGCATGAGATGGAAAACAAAGTCTGATGATGTGTGGGATTGTTCATAGCTACAGCAATTGCATACTAGATCGAAAAATGGGTCATTAGCATTTCGTTGTCATTTTGGCATTTCTTAAAAAGAAGCATACAATTGGTTCTTGGAAATGTTCAACCGGAGCTGGAGATAAAACCGAAACTAGCTCCAACAAATCTCGAGTACTTTTTCAAACATACGTAACTGATTTTGTAAACAAAGAGGCGAAGTAGTATTCAAACGTAAATTTCCCAAAATTCTCAGCACTCTCACAGAAAGTAGCATAACCATCATGTAAGGGAAACGTTATTTCTTGTGTTGGTAGCCCTAGTTGGCATGAAAGTGCTAAGGGTTTCAAGAATTTAACGTTTGAATCTTACTTCCCTTCTTTGTTTACAAAATCAGATACGTCTGTTTGAAAAAGTACTCGAGAAATAATGGTTGCAAGTTTTCATAATTATTGTCATCTCAAATCACATTAGAATACAACAACTTGAAATGTTTGATTTGCTTTTCTTTTTTTATTGATTGCTTTTGAATCAACAGCTTTCGTTAGTTGCAGTTTTCAATAAGTCACTTTGAGGAAATATCGGCTAGCCAAATCGAAAAATTTGAATTCATTTACACTCAACCCAAAATTCTAAAACCCTTAAAACCTAAGAGCGAACTTTTGAGAAGGATACTACCGGCAGATGGATTCATTTGGTGAGCTCGTTCCAATTAATTAATTCTCTTGTTTCTATACATTTGTAGTTTTAATATAATCTTAAATTCAGTCTCTTCCTGTACATATTTTGAAATTTATGTTTTGGAAAATATATTAAATGATACATTGCCCACGTTAAAGCTATCTATTGAATTTCATTTCTATGTTTACAAATTAAAGTCTCGAAATCCAATGATATCCATATCCATATTTTAAACATTTCTGTAGCACTACAGAGTGATGCAAAAATCAGAGAAACAATTTGTGTTTTCACTACTCATATCACCACTAGTTACATGAACCCAAAAAAAAATAACATTCCAAATCTCCCAAACTCTCAGCAATCGAATTCAGGACAGGCACGGAGCAGAAACCAGAGATACATGTTAATTTTTTAATGTGTTCTCCGTCAGATCCATAAACGCTGTAAAGTCATCCCCATTATCGCCTCACCACGATGCCACCGGTGCACCCGACATCGAACCGGCTGTTTATTGATTTTTCCTTCATTTTCGGAGCATCTATAGCTAAGTAGCTGCTTTTAGTGGGATCCTTTTTCCTGCCGTTGAAGCATGACGAGAAAGGACCCACTTAACTTGGATGAGCAGCCAACCAGCGAGACGTTTAATGTCAAAAAAAGATCCCAATACAAGGTTATCCAATCCAAGGGATTGTCCCAAAGTGCGGGTGTGAGGTGTTGGCGTTGTTGTTTGATCGATTTCACATCCACAGGCATCGTTATCGCCGGTGTGATGTAATCCCGACGATGATGACGAACAACTAACGTCGGACACTAATGATGCGAAGGCGGAGGCACATTTCTAATGGCGCAAAATATGTTGACTGTATAAATGTTTACATTTTCATCGGTACCGTTAATAGCTTTAAGTGATTCTAAACTTCTGGCATGGAGATGGAGGTATGTTCCGTTTGGCGTTCAATCATTAGATAAAAATGGAAATATCCATTCGAGTATCTTGTTTGCATTCTATTTGATGGAATATACTTAAAATACATGTTCTACTATCTTGGAGACATAAGGTGAAATGTATCATTCCTTGTACGGAGTGTATCGAAAAGTAGTTATTTTATACGTAATTGAGCTTAAACTAGTGCATATTATTTGAGCAAGTATTCACATTACGTTTTGTTTACATGTCAAAACGGCGTTTTCGGTTCGCTTCTTTCCGTTATCAATTTTTTTTTGCAAAATGTCGAACAAATTTGAAGTACGGAAGTACTGAACACAGGTGTTCTGAAAAGGATGTAACGTACAATCAGATTGCCAAAAAGGTCAAAGTGCATTTAGCAACTGATTGAAAAGTATGGTGAGCAATACACCCTGCAGGATGTGCCGAGAACTGGTCGAATACCCGCTTCCAGCAATCCAGACTTGGACCAAATAGTCGTCGATTATATTTAGGAGAACAAATCAGCCTCTACTCGTGATTTGGCCAAGAATTACTGGACCAGCATCTGGACGATCCAGCGGATTGAGAAAAGAAATGATTTGAAGGCATACAGGAAGCAAAAAGTACCAAAGCAATCTCCGGAACAGAAGTGTCGTGCCAAAAGGAGGCCGCGAAAGCTATACAACCGTATTTAGGACAATCCCTACCAGTGTGTTTTTGGACGTCGAAACGTACGCGATAGAGGATTCCTTAACACTTCCTTCAATTCTACACCAAACCGGTTGGGGAAATTGTCCTAATTGCAGATACGACTGTTGCGACGGAAAAATTCAGTGAGAAGGTGTTCGTTTGGCGAGCAATTTGAACATGCAATGGCTTGCAAATTTCCATATTTCTTTACAAAAGGAACAATAAATAAAGAAATTTATCAAAACGAGTGCTTGAATAAGAGGTTACCTTACCTTACCAATCAGACTAAGGCCGGTGTGGCCTCTGCTGTACACAGAAGTTGTTTCCATTGTAATCGGTCCATGGCTGTACCTCGCCAGCCTCGCTGTCTGCGGAGGGTCCGCAGGTCGCCTTCTACTTGGTCGATCCACCTTTGCTCGTGGCGCGCCTCTTCTTCTTGTACCCGTCGGTTCGTTTCCGAGAACCATTTACACAGGGCTGTCGTCCGACATTCTTACAATATGCCCAGCCCATCGTAGTCGACCGATTTTTGCGATGTGTACGATGGGAGGCTCTCCCAGCAACTGGTGCAATTCGTGGTTCATTCGCCTCCTCCACGTTCCGTCTTCCATCTGCACTTCACCGTAGATCGTACGCAGCACCTTCCGTTCAAATACTCCAAGGGCGCGTTGGTCCTCCACTAGCAATGTCCATGTTTCGTGGCCGTAGAGAACTATCGGTCTAATTAATGTCTTGTAGATGGTCAACTTTGTGGTTCGGCGAACTTTGTTCGATCTTAGATGTAAGAGGTGTATAAGAGGTTGCTTCCACTATAACAGAAGCATGAGATTCCTCCTCTTTCTGGTCGAATATGGCCTCTGCCTAGTATGCCAGATCATCTCTACAGCGGTTTTCTGATAACAACGTTGATTTTGTTGAAAATTATATCAACCCACCAAACTGTCCCCAACTGCGATCGCTCGAACGCTACTGGGCAATCGTCAAGCGGAATCTCAAAAAGGCAGGCGCAGTAGCCTATGTAAGATTTCAAGAAAAACTGGTCATAAGCGTCCAGGAACTTCAAAAAAAACCACTGTGCAGAACTTGATTTACGGTATAGAGGCTAAAGTACAAACATATTACCGAAATCAGCAATCTGATTGATTTGTATGTTTAATTGATATTTTAAAATTTTATGCTGAAATAAAATACATTGCTTTCAAAATTTCCGAATTGTCATTAGTTCTATATCATTTTTTGAATATTTATAATTACTTTTCGATAGACTCCGTACATGGAATGATCCGAATGTATCGATCCAATCTATCTATCTACTATTATTACTATTATTCTCCCCCTTTTAATAGCATTAGTTTCGGAGTCACTGTATAACTGTTTGTTAAACGATGCACACAAGCAAATTCGGACACATGAAATAGGCTACTGTTATCCATTTTTGAGATTTTATGGTCAAAATTTCACTGAATCAAGCTAAGAGTGTGAAATATCACAGTAGTTATTGAATAAGTTTATTGGTTACCGTCATGGCTCCACTGACGAAGGTTATAATGTCGAGTACTACGTCTACATCCCATTTCGAGATGTGGAGATAGATGGTGTGGTTTCTGCAGCGAGCCTGACGTGTGAAGACGTTATGGAAGGTAAGGGGCGACTTCCAAATTCTGCTTCGTCTACCATTGAAATTCTGGAATGCAAACAATTTCATGCAGGATCAAAGGTAGATGGAAAAAAAATATTCCCCGTCGGACTCGCTACAAGTGACCTTCGCCGGATCAATACTTCCAAAATTTGTTGAAATTGAAGAGATTTTTTTTTCCAGTGCGCCTTTTTGTATCAAGGTTATTTAATTGTACCTAGGGCAACCAGTTGGAACATACGGCTACTTTTTGCGACAACAAACCCAGTTGTGGCAAATACGGCCAAAGGCATCTAGAGGATGTTTGCCAAAAGGAAGCAACAAAGTGTGCTTACTGTGGCAAAGAGCCTCTCCACGATTTGCAGAACTGCCCGGTGTACAAGAAGCGCGCTGGTAATGTAAAGCGTTCCATAACAGAACGCTCCAAACAGCCGTATGCAGTAAGGGGCTGTGCATAAACTACGTAGAGAGTGGATATCCGGAGGTACACGGTAAATGGAAATGGAAGCCCACTAGTTCCTCGGGAGTGCGCCGGAAACTAATTAAACCCACACTCAAAAGCTTGCAAAAAATGGAGGTAGCGAGGGTCAAGTTAAAAAACCGACAAAGGATCAATTTTCTAAGATCTATTTCTGGGAAATGGTGGGGTGCTCACCAGGAAGACCTCATTAAACTCGCACTATTCTTTCAGTTCTCGAATATGGCTCTTTTTGTTTCCTCTCGGCAAGAAACAGCCACCTCATTAAATTGGAACGCATTCAATATCGTTGTTTACGTATTGCCCTTGGCTGTATGCATTCAACGCACAATATGAGCCTGGAGGTTCTGGCAGGAGTAAAACCCTTACAGAACCGCTTCTGGGAGCTCTCATCTAGAATACTTATCAAGTGTGGAATCAGTAACAACCTTGTGATTGAAAACTTCGAAGAAATGCTCGAATTGAGTACCCAGTCTAGATTCTTACGAATCAATATTAACTATATGCCATCTGATATTAGTCTTCCATGCTATAATTCTCCTAGTGTTCGCTTCCGTTATCATAGTTCCTCCATTGACTATGATCTCTTCGTGAAACGGGCTATTCAAGGAGTTCCAGATCAACTTCGGCTTATTTTAATTCCCCATATTAGCATTCAAAAGTACCAACATGTCAATTGCAATAGAAGAATTTTCACTGATGGGTCGCGCATTGATGGATCCACTGGTTTCGGTGTATACAATGAATACTCATCTGCCTTCCGGAAACTTCAGGAACCTTGTTCCGTATTATGTTGCAATGGCAGCAATCAATTTCGCATTGGGGATAATTTCCGACATGCCGATAGACAATTATTTCATCTTCTCGGATATTCTCAGTTCTATCGAGGCCCTCCGGTCGATGAAAACAGTGAGGCACTCATCTTACTTTCATTCAAAAATAAGGGAGCAGATGTGTGCGTTTATCGAAAGATCATTTAGGATTACCTTTGCATGGGCCCCCCTCACATTGCTCAATTCCAGGCAATGAGAAGGCGGACTCCCTAGCAAAGGTGGGCGTACAAGAAGGCGAGATTGGCGAAAGAACAATTTCACATGATGAATTTTTCCCATTAGTACGTCAGAGTTCTCTTCAAAGTTGGCAAAACGATTGGACAAGTAATTGCCTTGGGCGGTGGTTACATTCCATTATTCCAAATGTTTCGTCGAGGTCGTGGTTCAAAGGTCTGGATGTAAGTCGCGGTTTCATTCGTGTGATGTCAAGACTTATGTCCAACCACTACTCGCTAGACGCACATCTCTACAGAATTAACCTCGTCAATAGCAACATATGTAGGTGCGGAACCGGTTATGATGACATCGCTCACGCAGTTTGGCCTTGCCCGCATAATGATGCCTCCAGAGCACGACTATTGGATACCCTTGTGGCCCGAGGTAGACAACCCTTCCGCGAAGTAAGAGATGTTTTGGGAATGCGTGATCTTCCCTACATGCAAGCGATTTACGAATTTCTTTGTTTGTCTGATCTAAGAGTGTAATGTCATAACCCTCTCCATTTCACTTTAGTAAATTCCCTGCCATTGTGTCCCAGTTATATTATTCTTTTGTTTCCGTACTACTTGTACCTGCCCAGAAAGCTGTGGTCACCCATCTGCGGATTAGTTCCTGAAAGGGACTACAGAGACCGCGAATTTGGTAGATGACGCAACCATGAGCAGCAAATAATGGCTTAAATAATTTACCTGTCTAGCTTTTTCCAAACGATAATGTGACCCATTAACCTCGAGCCAGCCACGAGTAATTGGCACCCCACTTTTACTAATAAAGAAAAAATAAAACTTTAACTAGAAAATAAGAAGAATGATTAGTAATTTCCATTTAATTCCAACTACCTTTATTGCTTATCTTGACAGATACGCGTATTTCGTCTACAATGTGCAGACTTCTTCAGTGTCGTGTACTAATACTCGACTGCTGTGTACTAATACAGCGAATGCTCGATTCAGTAGTCGAGTATTAGTACACGACACTGAAGAAGTCTGCACATTGTAGACGAAATACGCGTATCTGTCAAGATAAGCAATAAAGGTAGTTGGAATTAAATGGAAATTACTAATCATTCTTCTTATTTTCTAGTTACAGGTATTCCACTAAACAGCTCACACTCTCCATAATTCAATAAAACTTTGTTATCGACAATATTGAATATCGGCTCCGTAAAGTGATACACACGCCTGAACCTAACAAATAAACGAACTAATTTAAAAAAAAATAGATAGTTAAAATCATGTACTATACTAACACATTTCTTTTAAGATTGATTTACAAATATCTGTATCACGTTTCACCCGAGAACAGTCGCGCATATGAAAAATCAAGAAATAATTCCAGTACCAAGTGATATCGTTTATTTGCAAACAAACTTTTAGACACGCGGATTCAGCTGTTGAAATTATTGTCTAAACACTTAGAAAATAATACCGAACTCGGTTGAATTTCAAGCGAGTTTTTATCTGTTTTATCTGTAGTCTGTTCGATTCAAAAAGGAACAACCGAGTTCTCGTTATATTTTTATTTTCTCACAATCTGTCAAATTTACCGAGAAACTCGGTTGACATAAATAAATCCAATCAGCAATAACCGAACATCGGTTCACTCAAATATTACCGAGCGCTGTCAAACAAACCGATTTTTCTGTTGAAATAGCTTCGAATCTAGCTGCGAATTTCATAGTAATAAAACCAGTTTTGTCAGTTACATTGTTTATTTTTTATTATATTCCAGGGAAGAGATTCGAGAGCTTGCCGGATGCTTTTCCACTATGTGTCGTTTCAGCGAATAGAAACTTCCGTAACGAGAGTTACTGCGTGGAAATGTGCAGTCAAAGAATATATCACTGTCTTTAAAAATCATTGTTTAGCAGGTGGTTTTTGAAATGCCTTTGCAAGCCAGAGATATATCCTGCAACTCGTTCATGGCAGCAAATATAATTACAAAATTAGAATCAAATACTTACAGAAGATTTCAACTAAACGTGCATCCTTCTGTTGTAGACTCTTGGTATTTTTTTTTACATTTTCACCTGACAAAAAACACAGTACGGAGAATTTTTGCAAAGAGACATTCAGGATTTTTCAGGCCTTATCGAGTCAGCTAAAAAAAAAGATTTTCGCTGGACATAGCCGTCCCGGAATTGACTCGAAAAGAAGTGTTTGACGGTTAAGAATATTCAGCGAATGCTCGATTCAGTTAACCGACTTTTCTCGGTTTTCGTGTACCGAACTCAAATATACCTGCTTTACCGTACTGCTCGGTACATCTTTCATTTTTATCTATTACTATATCATATAGTAACTGAAATTCGGATTTGACTCAAAAAATACACCCGAATACAGTATATGTAAACGATTTATTCGGTTTCTTGTTGGTAACCGATGTGGTTCGGTAGTAAATTGAACCGAGTTCGACTTCGATGTTGTGTTCTAAGTGTGTACAAGAGCAGATTCACACCCTTATGAAAAATAAATACTGCTTCAATGTATTTACCATTTTACTAGCGTGCACTTTAGCTCAACATAATTTAAAATAAACTCAACTTTTCCTCAATTTCTCAAGCGGTCAATTTCGTGAAACAAAAAATATATTCAGCCTGAGAAATTAACAACAAAAACTGTGGTGACCAGCTCTGCACGAGCTGCTTTGAACTAGTGTCCTCCAGTTTAGTGCCCCATGCCACAAACCTTCATTTAGGCTATTGCAGCTGAGCAACTGCCAGCAAAGCGGTCAATTTCAAAATAAGAAACACAATTCTCAGTACATCTATGCATCCTACCAACAGTCGAGGAAAAAAACAACTCTCTCTATGCAAACAGTCGGGTGTTGCCACCACCATCGATTCGTGGTTGTTCGTCTCGCCGCCTCTAGCCGTGACCTTCAGTTGTTTGGCCTATGATGGTGATGATGATGATGGTTCGGGGCTAAACCCGTGCTGGCGTAAAGCAGATGCAGCATGAAACTCGATTTTGTCGGCTATTTTCTGGAAACGGATTCACAGGTCTAGGCTCTAATTGAAACATCATATTGTTTCGGGCGTTTCTGGCTCAACTAATACCAATGTAGAAATTTCGACAGTATTTTAACGTTCGGAAAAGGTTTTGTGACAATTTCAACGAATTAGAGTCTTTAATGAAATCAAGGTTATTCGTTGGACGAGTAAAAAATGTAATTAGACAAAGATTTTTCATTAAGGCCAAACTGACAAACGTAAACTTTTTTCGCAACATTTAGAAGAGGAAGACTTCACCTATCCGATAGAATTGGAGGCTTACATGCGTAGCCTTTGTGCCACGAGAAATTTACGGAAGAAGCTATTGTTTACGTTTGTCAGTTAGGCCCTAACGAAAAATCCTTATCGAATTGAAGACTAATTTTGGTAAAACTTAAGTTCTACAACTTCAATTTCATGAAACACAAATATTAGTACAAGCTGGTTTGACTCGGAACATCCAGCACGACATTATTTTTATTTTGCAGAATAGCGTGGGCAGAAGTTTTTCACTCCCTTTCCCTTCAGATAACAAGAGTACCGCAGTAACCTAGTAACCAAGAGTTTCTCATTCAAACAGAAAATTTCAACCCATCTCCCGCTAACCTTGTCGACGAAGCAAACCCCTTGTACGATTTACCTTTGTTCCCTTCGTCTTTGTTGCACATGGAAATCCTGTCTCCGATGTCCGGCTGATGACGCGCCGCTACCGCATGTCACCATCACGGTTGAAGGCATCCGAGTGATTTCCCCCATCCCGTTCACCTTGAGGATATGTAGTTTTATATTATTCTTTGCCTTCGATTCGATTTAGTCGCTGAATGGCGGCTACTGCGATTGAAGGTTGTTGCAGATTTCCAGAAGGTGTCATTCATTCAGTAACCAAGGCTGTGAAATGTTGAATGGAGTCGTTTGCCAGTTTCCGAGATTGGTGAGTTTTGCTTGGAAACCGCTGTGCAATTTAGAATTCGGTTTACTCATCAAGAGAAACTACCCGCACAAAAACCCCAAATGTTATTGCTCGTGTTTGCTCACGATTAGTGCATTACCAGGCAAGAAAATAAGCTCGCAGATTCAATATCCACAAACATTATGGTCAGCGTGATTTAGCCATTTTGGCGGCAGCATTACGTTGGGTTGCGAAACAAACGGTCATTGACTTTTTTGTGCATAATTTGAGTCCCAGTTAAACGGTAATTGTATTTTTTTTTTAACTTGATCTATTTTTAATTGGTAGAGTGCATGTCATTTGCTCCACTTGATTTTCTTACCAATAAGTGCACCCCGTTGGGACGCTTAAAAATGGCAGTTCAGAATTTATCATTTGAAAACAACCGCATTCTTCGCAAACGGAATTCGCTCTTATCGAGCGTACTACAACCCTCCTTCCTCTGCTCTACACGACCCACATAGAAAAGTGGCGAATATTGCGCGCTAGCTAATCTTCAAACAACCATAAACAAGTCACGTTCGGTTGTTTGCTTCACAACGACCTCTTCGAATCAGGCAAGATCCAACGTTTCTTTGTTCGATAATCATCAGTTTGTTTACTATAATCTTCAAACCGGCTGCTACGACACCTCAAGCAAATGGGGCTTAATGGAGTTAAAAATAATCGTAATTTCCCCGGCCTAGAGTGATAAAAAGGAAAATAATAACAAGGTACTTACTCGTACAAGTGCGCAATGGTTTTCGCCAGTCCATTGCCCGAGCCGCACGGAATGATTCCGATCGCCAATTCGTCGATCGCCGTCTGCCAGTCTTCCCGTTCGAACAGGCCGTTCAACGCTTCGTAGAAGATGCCATCTCCGCCGACGACCACTATCCCTCGCCAGAGGTAGATGTCCCTGTTCCGGACAAACTCCCTGGCCCAGTCAGACTTTTTCGTTATGTGCAAATCGTAGGAGATTTCTGCCTCCGCCAGGACCGGTGCCACTCGCTGTTGAAACATCTCACGTGCCTTGCCGGAACCTGATTTCGGATTGAGGATCACCAGCATTTTGCGCGCATCCTTTGGCTGATATGTTGGCCGGATGGAAGATTCGCCAGCTACCAGATACTTGATAGCTGCTCGCCATTTTTGCGCTTCCTTATTGTTATCCTCGTACTTATCAAAAGATCGAAACCGCAGTGTGATAGTTGTACGTTCCCGAAAGCCACCCCGTCGATTCCGCTTTAGGATATAGGCATAGATGTACAGATAGGCGCTAACGTCCGATTCATCCTGCTCGCCGGAGTTCTCCTCGACCACCTTGAGCTGAGCGGTTCCGGAAATGGAAGTGCACGCACAAGCCGAACTCCCCTTCCTTTCCGCTTACTGCGCAGGCAACGGCAACCGATGATATCCTTCAGCGGGATCGTCTGTTCCTTCGTTGACCCATTGCTTTGCTTCTTCAGACTGAGCCCCTTTTCCGTTAGCCGCACTTCGAAGACGGTGTTTTTCTTGGAACTAATGTAGAAAGTCTCCGTCAGGTAGATCACATGCGGCGGACTGCTGCAGTCCGTTCCCTTGCTGATGGCAGGCGATGGGTTGACTATCTCCTCCGAACCGAGCCCGAGCTTCGGTTTGTCCACCATCCTGCTGATACTGCTGCTATCACCTGCGGTTCAATCGAGCACGCCACTTTTGCCGGGTGCTGCATTAATTTGTCACTACGTATGGCGGCGCTTCCGACCGTCTGCTCGTCCTTGGTGGTTAACTTTGTGATTCTTATCGATCAGGTGGTCGGGTTGTAACATTTATTGTTCTGAAAATAGTAATTATTTGCGGCATTGATGACTTTAGTTTGCTTTTTGTTCTGTTATTGGTGAGGGGTTCAAAAACTCAGACATACTTAAAACAAAACCCAGAGTGATGACACAAGTTTTTCCAAGCTGAGATATCCAAGATATCTCGAAATTATGATTGCGAAACTCTATTAAAAGTCTCGCCAAATCATGCATATCTTTTGCGAGTTATGCAAGTCTGAAAATAATTTTTCTGGAATTTATCAGCTAAGAAACTTGTGCCACTCCTTTTGACAACACCTTGAAGAAACATAAAAGGACATTAACTTAGGGGCTATGCATAAACCACGTAGACTTTTTTGGGGGGGGGGGGTTTCTTTGACCAAAGTGTACGCTCCATACAAAATTTTAAAAAATTGTATGGAGAAAAGTCTACGAGGGGGAGGGGGGTCTGAGACTTTTAAAAATAAGTCTACGTGGTTTATGAACCGGCCCTTATTTGAATTCTCTCGAGAAGCATTCACAATACTAAGATAATTATAAAGGGTTTTGGAAAAATGAATAATAAGGTATAGGCAGAGAACTTCTAAGGCCAGTGGCATCTCATCAATATATAAACTGCACGAACTAGCATAACAAATATTGGAGATCGCAGCAAGTCGCGTTTTTGAATTGACGTGATTTTATTTGGTTCCATCGATTTCGCGAAAACAAACATTTCGTTCAGTATTCGATACAAAATATTAGAAATCAAACATTGATTCATTGATTGGAAGTGAACCGGAAGTGACTGTGCGAAGAGTGGTTCCAGCGAACCTGGTGTTTTGTAGTGAGTGTTAACGTTTGTTTCGGTTATGTTGCACTACGCCACCAGGCTACCGTTCGAGAAGCTTTGTTGGATCGGAACTGCATTGGAATCCAAATCAATTGCGACGCTGGTGTTCCACCTAAGGAGACTGAACATAGTGGCGTCCATCTTGATGCTCTCTACGTCTTTCGTTATATTTCAGCGACAGTGATCTAAAATTTGGGTGAGCTATTTCCATTATGTCATTCAGTTGATCAAATTCAATTTGTTGCACCTTAAGAAACAACTTGATTGTTCGTTTTGGTCAGGTTTTGTACGTTGTCGTTGGCTATAATCGCACAATGATATATTGTAATGCAGTTAAGTTCCGACCGAAACTATGTTTAGCTTTAAATGCTATAACGATAATTTTTGACCAAGTCTATACCGTCAGAGGATAAACATATTTTCAGGCATTCTTCTCTTTTCAGAGAGCGAGTATCAGCGCTACAACCATAAGCCCAATGGGGCTAGGGCTATAGTTAAAGCTTAAGTCCCAACCGTTGAAGGAAAAATGGAGCATCACTTAACTTCCTTAGACTAGATGCTCCCAACGATTATTTTTAAATATTTTTTTGTTCTGTACACCAAACAGGGCATTCCGTTTAACTATTCTCTCCGACTAATCCTTTCTCTTTTCCTTTGAGATCTACTGAAGGCTACGCGGGTTCCCGTTGTCTTCTTAAGGTAGATACCAAATCCTCCCTATCTACAACGGTTGCATGGATGTGACCAGATGAGTGATCGAGGAGTGTCTTCGTGGAGTTCCATGGTGATATGCAATATCTTCAACGAATTATTTGGTGTGCAAACATAAATGCTAATGCACAAACTAGCATAACAAAAAATAATGGAAATTCTCAGTGTCAGCGATATGCGAATATGCATTGGAATGTTTACAGCGGCTGTTAACAATTGCCTTAAAGGAATATGTGCTCGTTTGGCTCAGATTTAGTTAGCTTTCGCAGGGAAAATGAGCTCAAGATGACTGCTTGCGCTTATCAAACTCTGAGGATTACTTGTCTAAATATGCTCATGCAACTGTTCGATAGTGTAAACTTTTCAAACGATCTGTTCTTAGACTGCTAGACGTTTTTGGAATTCAAGTAAAATTGTTAAGTATTTCAAATAACTGATGGAAGAATATCATAGATCCTGACGCCGCTGTATTTCGATTTGTTTCCTGTGTGGAAGCTCCGAAATTCATCCAACCGAAAATGGATTTGATCAGACGATCGTCGTCGTAGACCGATGGCACCCGTCATCAGAAAGCCTGTCCGTACTCGCCGGAGTAAAATGGCACAGCGAAGAGGATCAATTAAATCAAAAGGATCGCAGCCAGGGATGCTAGATAGTCTTTGAAATGAATGTACGGAGCTTTAAAAAAAGTTTGTATTTGTTTGTATGAAAATGTTTCCCAAAAATGTGCTTTAAAGATTAAAAGGGAAGGTTCAAATTTGTTTTAGGAGATTTTTTTGCGAGTAAACATGTCAAAAAAAAGGTAAAAATCTCAAGGTTACCATGTAAATAATACGACGGTTTTCTGTCCGGCTGAATAGTACTTGTAGTCAGCAAAACAAAATAGCTTATGGCTATTTTACGGATCATGTAGAAATCATGAAGCTCTATCCTTTTAAAATGGTTTCCAGCTTAGTCTTGAGAAAGTCGCATGACACGGAGAAGGCTATTTTGCCCATTTTTATCCCCTAACAAGGGGTGGATCGCTCAGCACACTTTTCTCCTGTGCTATTCTTTATGAGTGTGTCTACAAGCGTTGCAATGTTCTGGGATTTCCCGTAATGTGCCGATGTGTTGTCAGTCCAAATTGTTATTTTCTGCTGAGCCTGGCAACCAGGCAAAGCATATTGGCAAGGTTGCTGGTTTCTTATTTCTATAAGCTCAACTGTCAAAACTGTTCCTCAGTGTAACACACATGTCTCGAGAAAAAAAAATCATTTGCTTGGACGATGTTCCGCTTAGTGCCTTGACAGTCGAAGCAACCTTAGGGTCTTTAATTATATATCATCCTCTTTTCAATATGGTTGAGTAGTTACAACGTGCCCACACATCATCTTTTCATCGACTTCAAATCAGCGTATGATTCAATCGATCGAGACCAGCTATGGCAAATCATGCACGAATATGGATTTCCGTAAAAACTGACGCGGTTGATCAAAGCAACGATGGATCGAGTGATGTGTGTCGTCCGAGTATCAGGGACGTTACGGGTTACGGCAAGGTGATGGATTGTCATGTTTGTTGTTTAACAAGGCATTGGAGGGTGTGATTCGAAGAGCTGGGATAGACACGAGTGGCACGACCTTCAGGAAGTCTGTCCAACTATTTGGCTTCGCCGACGACGTTGATATCGTAGCACATAACTTTGAGACGATGGCGAAAACGTACATCAGACTTAAGGCTGAAGCTAGTAGGATTGGGCTTGTGATTAATGCGTTAAAAACAAAATACATGAAAGGAAGAGGCTCACGAGAAGCCAATGTTAGCCTTCTAGCACAAGTTCAGATCGACGGTGATGAAATCGAAGTAATAGACGAATTCGTGTATCTGGGCTCATTGGTGACCGCCGATAACGACACCAGCAGAGAAATACAAATGCGCATTATGGCTGGCAATCGTGCTTACTTTGTACTCCGAAGGACGCTAAAATCGAACAAAGTTCGCCGAACCACAAAGTTGACCATCTACAAGACATTAATTAGACCGGTAGTTTTCTACGGCCACGAAACATGGACATTGCTAGTGGAGGACCAACGCGCCCTTGGAGTCTTTGAACGGAAGGTGCTGCGTACGATCTACGGTGGAGTGCAGATGGAAGACGGAACGTGGAGGAGGCGAGTGAACCGCGAATTGCACCAGTTGCTAGGAGAACCTCCCATCGTACACATCGCAAAAATCGGTCGACTACGATGGGCTGGGCAAGTCGTAAGAATGTCGGACGACATGCTTGTGAAAATGGTTCTCGAAAACGAACCAACAGGTACAAGAAGAAGAGGCGCGCAACGAGCAACGTGGATCGATCAAGTAGAAGGCGACCTGCGGACCCTCCGCAGACAGCGAGGCTGGCGAGGTACAGCCATGGACCGATTACAATGGAAACAACTTCTGTGTACAGCAGAGGCCACACCGGCCTTAGTCTGATTGGTAAGGTAAGGTAAGTTACCACAGGGAACTGTAACGCTATTTGCCACGGTAGGAGTTCCGCCGTCAAATGTTTTTTTGTTTTTTATCTTATAATATCGGCTGAAAAGTTTCCGCTTCAACACCCAGACGGCGCCACAAATAAAAAAATAATACTTTTTTTTTAGAAAGTATCAACCATCAAAAGATAGCTGTCGAAATTTCACGGCATTCCGACTATTAGTTCAGTAGCTACAGTGCTTTTAGTAACACTGCTTATGTGATTTTCAAGACAATGGATAAAAAAGAGTCTCGCGTGTTAATTAAACATTGTTTTTGATGGGGAAAAAATACCATTGAAACAAAAACTTGGCTTGATAAGTGTTATACAAACTCTGCACCAGGAAGATCCACCAAAACTCATGATAAATTGCATAAAATACTTGCTCTTTTATTTTGGGTGTAAAGCAAAATGATTCATCTAACCTCATCACCTAACGGGAGACTTTAATCGATTTACCTCAGTGTAGATAGTTTATACCTATTATTTTAGTACTTTTTGATTTCCGTGCAGGAGTCAACGCATAAAATTTTATTCCAGGTACGACACAGTTAGCAATCGTGTACCCCATAATGCTCGGGCAAACAGCCGTGACTTCGATTGCCACCATGATTTCGTCTTCTCCAATATCTCCCAGTGCCTGAAGTTGGCTAGTAAATTCCTGAGTATTGTCGTCTGATGAATTTAAGAAAAGTTTGGGCGTATTTGTGTGTGTATGTGTATACAATCTAACACTCATTGGCCGGAAATGGTATCATGGAAGAAACCTATTTGCAACAATCATTTAAGTGACTATTGGAAGCAGCTCTAATCCGGCCGCTAGAAAGTGATAGCTCTACTGCAGATTCAGCAACCCATTTCAGAATTTCTGGAGAGTCATACCCATTCCGAGGTTACTATCATATACAATAGGCCCCGTATGTAAACATTATCGATATTATTTGGATTAGGGTACTGCAACACATTTCCAGATTTGGATATGTACAATTTCCAAACCAGGCACGTGTTTAGTATCAATTTAAAAAATGGTTTTTGTTATACATTTATAATCGGATTGATTTCACCAATGGCCGCCTCAAAAATAACATTAGCTTTAGGACATTAGGAGAGTCGTCTGCCGAGATAATTTCTCTCATTTCGATTCGCGGTTTATGAACCTTAGGTTAACCGTTCAACCCAGGTAGATCTAGATTTTAACCTTTTAATTGACCATAGAGTTAGTGAAATTATCAATAAATTATCTTGATATCTTTTGAAAACGAGGTTCAACGAGGTGTTCCCTGAGGCTAGCACTGCTATGGAGGTGATGGATAGGGGACGTCATTGAGATTCTATATCAAAATATAGGGATAAAAACGTTGGATTCTTATTCATTTCATTCGTAATTTTCCAAAGAATTCACAAACAATACACGAAAACAATAAAATTTATATGAGATGGAAGGGAGCATGGGACTGCCTCCTCCCTATTGCAACATTTGGCCGGGTTCTTCGACCCCATCTATTGGGTTTATTCTGTCAATCGAGGGCTCGATTCTAGTGCTGTGAGTGTGAACTTGCCTTTTGACGGAGATTATCTCCCTTATATTCGCGGGTTTTGCGTAAATTCTTCTGCTTACGGACTCAACCAATGCTTCACTGTCAATAACAGAATATCCTAAATGTTTCTTGAAAATCCGGACCAAATCGGACGGTCATATTTATCCGCAAATACATGAGTTATAACAGCTCCAATACTTTCGTTTGATGCATCGCACTACAAACGAACAGGAAGATTGGGGTCATAATGGGCCAATACAGTATCTTCAGAGAGTAACTTCGTCTCTCCCTGAAACGTTTTCTTCTGCTTTTTGGTCTATAAAAACTTCACGCCATCTTTCAATAACTCGTACAAGGGTTTCAACCAGTAGGCCAGACTTTAAATTGGCAAAGTAGTTTGTTGATCCATCAAACGCACGTACATCCTTGACATCAGCTGGTGCCTTATATCCAAAATGGCTCAAACTTTTTCTGGATCCTTCTTCATCGATCACATGTCGAAGATACGCCACCTTTCGCTTGAAAATTCTCATTTCTGCTTATTCAATACGAATGCAGCGTCCTTGAGACGAATCAATACTTGCTCCAAATCTCCAAAAATCTCCAAATGCTTCTTCACCGTTGTAGTACATGATCGAGGTAAACAAAGGTTGATGAAATTTGTCAGAAGCAGATAATTTCTCATCTCCATGCGAAGCGCTAGGAGTGGACGGTAATTTATTGCTAGAACGAATAGACATGAAGCGAAAGTGTATTGATAGTTCCGTATAGGGTAACGGCAGGCTTTGAAACTTGAAAGATACAAGTTTGAAAACGAGCGGAGGACATTATTGAACGGTAGTATCCGATCAGGCACATAACCCTTTACCATACTACCCCATGCAGGATAGGCACGACCACGACCATTTTCGTGTGTCTTATGTTGTTGGGTACAGTCTTTAGTCTGCCAAATAAATATTCACCATCACACTTTGTGAAAGGCTCCACCAGCATCCTTACTGTCGATATAAAACGATCCGAATCGGCCACAATGCAATATTCAAAATTACCTAGTATAATTTAAAAAAAACTTCCTAATGATAAACTGGGATGATCCAGATCATCCAAACTGACCTTGAGTTCAGAACAGAAGATCTACAGTTGTAACAGTAGGTTTTTGGAGTACGCAAAGGCACAATATGTATTTAAAAATATTAATTGAATATTGTGGAAGGTCAGCAGACATAATGCGACAATCTTGGGTATTCAAGGTCATTCAAACTGTCCTGGAGTTCAAAACATAAGATCTACAGTTGTGACAGTAGTTTTTTTGGGCTTTATAAGGTATATGTATTCAAACATATTCAATGAGTCTTCAGGAAGGTCAACGGCCATTGTTTTATAACTTTGTGATCCTCTTAACTCAAAATCAACAGAGGTAACTGTAGCTTTCAGGAATAAACAAAGTAACAATATTTATTTGACCAAATTAAGTGGGTCTTCTGGAAGGTAAACAGATATAATGAGATATTTTTAGATGTTCTAGATCAACAAAACTGCCCTCGAGTTCAGAAGTTCCATTCATCTTCTAATCACATGATCGTCGTGGCAAATGGAAAACAAATGGAACGCTTCTCACGTCGTGGATATAGTGAAGCACAACATTGTCACGGTATATGATCTTTTGATATTCAGCCTCTGAAATGAGCTATCCGGTTTCCTGCGGGGCTTATTGTATTTGACGACCTCAGAATGTGCGTGTATGAACAGGCATTCTTGAAATGGGTTGGTAGATGTGCAATAGAGCTGTCACCATTAACATTCAGGGATAAAAATGTCAGCATCTAGGGAAGATGTACCTATATTAACCTCATCACTTTGCAACTCATCCAACTTGAAATAAAACGATATACACGTGAAAGGATTAGTTAGTAATGTTTGTTGTAGTTATTTAACGTAAGCAAACATTATTAGAAAACGAAACCGATCCTTTAACTGCCCAATTGTTTGATTCATCGTAGGATGAATATAGGAACAATGAGATTAATATGGGGGCAGTTTCCCTATAGAAAAATAAAATTGATAAACATGGTTAATACAGTAAAAACTCTGCTGTACAGTAGAACAAGGATTACATATATTCTCTCTCTCTCTCTCTCTCTCTCTCTCTCTCTCATCTATCTATCTATCTATCTATCTCTCTCTCTCTCTCTCTCTCTCTCTCTCTCTCTCTCTCTCTCTCTCTCTCTCTCTCTCTCTCTCTCTCTCTATCTATCTATCTCTCCCTCTCTCTCTATCTCTCTCGTTATCTTCCACCCAGAATACCTAGGCCAACCTCAATACACTACCAGCCAACTTTGGAGTTTGATCAACACGCCAAGTTACAGGTTTCGGAAAACCTATTTCGCCGGGGAAATCTCCGACGGAGTAGGCTACCTCCACGGTCGGCGACTATTATAAGTTGTGTTGACTGTGACAAACCACCAAATTTGAGTCGACAGGGCGACTGCGAACCGGAAGACATTATTCAACCAGGACCGACTTGGGCATCCACCCGGTTCGTACGCAAAGACAGACGAATAGCACAATATCATGCCGCAGAGCTACGCAGCTGGCCAGGGTAGCCCGCAATCAACAATAGGGGTTGTATAGGGTCCCTTCATGCCCCCCAAAGGATGGGTCATCGCAGATGGAGAAAAGAGTACGAGAGTCGTCGAAAAGGCGAAGAGGTACTGACAAGCCCTCCGAAGTAATACCATGAGATAGTTCCGAGGGGACACCAGGCTTGAAGCGAAATTCCGAACCAAGAAGGTCCGATACAGAGTTGTTTTTCCCTTTTTTTTCTGTTACCACACCCAGGTGATGAATTTCGAAGCAGACTGGTGAATAAGAAACACGCAGCCTAAACCCAGTGAATCCGAACTCGCCAATGCATGAATGATAGAGACATTGTCCTAACTTTTCAATGTTGGGCCTTGTCTTGCCTCGAAAAAATTCGTTTGCGCCAGGAAAACACAACCAGCGTTGGAGTATCAAATCACAAAGTTCCCGAAATTTATTTTCAGGAAGATCTTGGTGCGAAAATTTTTCGATGATTTGATAGACTCCCATGGAAACCGCCGTCAATAGAAAGGGTGACTTCCTTTTGTCGTCCTTCTCATCGATTTGATACGCCACGAAAAATCTCTCAACCGCGCTTGGTACAATGGCCAGGAATCTTCAACATTGAAGGCTTGACGATATTCATCTTCAGTTCTTGTTTCCGCTCGTCGCCAATTGTAACGTATCGAGGAAA